>CM042956.1:31460868-32154444 GCA_023678885.1 Pogostemon cablin | reverse complement strand
ATGCACGCACTTTTTTTTTTCAAATTTGGCTGCTATCATGCAGCCACCATTTTTGACTCTTTTTTTTTTTTAAATATTATTATTATTATAATAATTAAAATACGTGTGATACTTAATAATTAAGAAAAAGTGTATTTATACACATAAAATAATTTACTCATATATCCAAATTAATACACGTAAATATTTATGCACCCATATATTCACATATTGTCACCATATTTATCACGTATGTATCAAATAAAATGTAAAGATAATTAAAATGTAAAAACAATTATCACATAATTATAAAATGCACATAACAAAAATTAAATTATATTGGCACATGAGTAGTGAGAAGCTCGGGTATCACAACTTGAATCGCTCCATATACTTGAATCGACCTTTTTTCCTCTTGAAAAATATTAATCATTGTTCCTTTTGAAAAATATTATTCTCTACTTGAATCGATCTTCTTGTTCATCTCGAATAATACTAATCGATCTTACTTGAAGAAATTTTTTATTTTTATTACTCTTTTAGAATCGAATATGTGTTTATAATGAATGACAAAAAAGACTTATTTATAGGTGAAATATGAGAGAATATTATGGAAGAGTTGGTCTCTTGTTTCCCCGGGTGCACAAGATGTGTAAGGGTAAACCATTTTGTTCTAAAGAATACATACTTTAACTAATAAGAATATATTTTTTTATTGAAAAGATTGACTGAAATATGAATAGTTTAAATATTTGATTAAAAAATTAATTTTTTTTCCAAGAAATAAATGGTACTCATTCTTATATTAAAGGGTATACATTTAATATTAAAAGTTATGTTGGGATAAACAGATCCTCATTCATTCTTAAGAGACAAATAAAGAAGAGCATAAAAAATACAACACAAGAATTTACGTGAAAAACTCCAAAATCAGAGAAAAATCACGGACCGAGAAAATACCACTATGTGAAAAAATTTTACAAACACACAAAATTTCTCTCTCCCAAACACAATCCCTATACTTTTACAAATCTTTGATTAATTCACACATTTCTCCCCATTCTCACAACCGAGAATACAATAAATGAATTTTAAATAGAATCAAACACAAATATTAAAGTGTACTTAACTGGTGAACTTGACATAAAGTCCATGGTCCTTATATAGCACAAAGGATTCATCCCCTTTTACTCTTCATCCGATTTGGGATAAAAGAAATAAAAGAAAACCCATTCTTTTATTCTTGACAAAACCAACAATCTCCACCTTGTCAAAATAAAAGAAGACTCAATGTCTTCACCGACAATCCATTCTCAACTTCAAAAATCCCTTAGAATTAAGCATTCTAAGAATCATTGTCTTCACCGACAATCCATTCTCAATTTCGAGAATTCTACTCCAATATACGAGTAGACACTTAGAATCAATCATTCTAAGAATTTCTTGCGGCACATATCGAAAAATACCTGCTAATATTTATGGTGCTACTTATTGTTCTTGGCTCCCCTGGAAGTCCATCATCCATCGATATGCATCCACCATATACCCTATATCACCTGCCAAGTTAATGTCCGTATGCAAACTTGTGGACCAGTTAATATTATTATATCATTTTCCATGACAAATGAACATATCATAAGGATCCCCAATAATATTGACTCAACATTTAGAATTGTTGTCGCACCAACTCCTCCTTGACTAGCAACGTCACCATTGCTCCACCTTAAGCAATTACCGTGCCATTGCTCCACCTTGAGCAAAAATCGTCACTGCCGTGTCTGCTCTTGGCCTACTCAAAAGGGGGTGTACTAACATGACGTCACTGCATTTTACCGCTAAGCTACACCAGATTTATCCGAACCCTTTTCCTACTAAAAGTGTTGTCACTTGAAGCCGATTCTAGCCCTCCAAAATTCACGATACTTTTCTCCACTTGTCGGTTGAATCCACGTTATTCTTTACCGATCTAGCGTCATCGATACCAAGCCACCACATCGCCTTTTTCCCCGGTCAATCGCCGCTTCCCCACGCACCAGTCATTACCGAAAAACCCCATTCATTTCAAATCTCCTTGAGCCGACATCCATGGAAAACTCATGCCGCTGTTAATCCAATTCCACCACCAAGAGTCCCAGCATATTACTGCAGGTCCAAGAACTTCGCCAAAAACTTATGTCCTTCAAATCCTATCCCTTGTCATGCCACTGTCCTGTGCCTTTCACCGCAAGGAAGGAGATGCTACCGTATCCGGCTGATCTTCTGACCCTCTTGTACCACTAGCTTTTTCCACATCTTTCATGTCACTCTTAGCTTAATGAATAACCCTCTCATAAAGTCTTTTCTGATTTGGAAGGTCAGACTATGCTGCAATCACAGAGAATACTAAGAACTTTATAAGCGTTCGAACTGGGCTCTGATACCACTTGTTAGGCTAAACAGATCCCCATTCATTCTTAAGGGACAAATAAAGAAGAGCATAAAAATCACAACACAAGAATTTACGTGGAAAACTCCAAAATCGGAAAAAAAATCACAGATTGAGAAAATATCACTATGTGAAATTTTTTTACAATCACATAGAATTTCTCTCTCCCTACCTCAATCCCTACACTCTTACAAATCTTTGATTAATTCACATATTTCTCCACATTCTCACAACCGAGAATACAAGAAAGGAATTTAAATAGAAGCAAACACAAAGATTAAAGTGTACTTGATTGGTGCACTTGACATAAAGTCCAAGGGCCTCCTTATATAGCACAAAGGATTCCTCCCCTTTTACTCTTCATCTGATGTGGGACAAAAGAAATAAAAGAAAACTCATTCTTTTATTCTTTCTTTTATTTCTTGACAAAACCAACAAGTTATACCTCTCGAAAAATGCGGGATTTGGGGGCACGCAAGTTTTAGTCATTACTCCGTAATATTATCTTTTTTCTCTCTATATATGATTTGATACTAATTAATTTATTTATATGAAAATTTTTAATATTTCATTGGAATTAATATACTAAAATAAATAAATCATAATAAGTGTATAGAGAATAAAGGTATGGCTAAAATTTGTGTGCCCCCGAATACCATGCGCCTAGATACCCTTTATTATTAAATGGTTTACCATTTAGTATAATGACGTGTATCCTGTATTTCCTGAAAAGAGAAAAAAAATAAAATTTAATGAAAGTTTGTAACCTTTAGAACAGGATATTGTACCCTTATTAACTAAAGTATATACCTTCTAAAACAAAATATTGTACCCTTACACACCTTGTGCACATGGGGACACTAAAGACCAACTCTAAAGATATTCATACATTATTAAAAAAGGAAAATATAAAATAAGGAAAATATTAAAAAAATTAAAAATTAAAAAAATGAGAAAATTACACGTTACTTCGGAGAGTATTGGAGACGACACGTAGGCAAACCTATTAGGATTTCTTAATCATCATAGTGCAAAAGGAAAACACTTTGGTATTTGGCTGAGTCTCATATGTTAATTAAGTAATAATTGAGTTCAGTTTCGATCTTGAGCTCGCAAAGATATACTCCATCTAATTAAAATTTTTTACAATTATGGTAGACACAAAGTTTTAAGTAATTTTTTTTTTACAAACTTTTTTTATTTTTAGAGATAAATTATTATTTTTTTATAATAAATAAATAAAATAACCCATGTGATAATAAGATCTCATTTTTTTTAAAATAAGAGTGTTCATGGATTAATTTTGTTGAATGCATTTATTTAAAAAAATCAAGTGTAAAACACTTAGTAAGACGTTTAAATGAGAAAAGTGTAAAATTTTTATTAAATGAAGAGAGTAATAATAATATCGAATTCAAACAGCAGCAGTTTATTAAGATTTGTTAATGCTCGTGAATACAAGATCGTGAACATTTGTTCAAATATATACTCCACAGCATTCTCATTTTTAATGTTCTATGTCAATGGTTACATTTTTTTTAAAGGAGGTCCACACAAATTAATTATTTATCTTTTTATGAGTCCACACATCACACTAATATACCTACTAATTTTATATTAAAATATGAGTTAGTCTCATATAATTGTGATCTCCTTTAATTTAAACCCCCTAACAATATATAAGGTACAATATGATTTGAAGGGGAATCACAGGATTTAGGGGTGAAAAAAGACTCTAAGTTCATATAATAAGCTAGGTAAATGATTGATCGTTAATAGTCGGGATGACCAATTAAAATAATTTATCGAACCCAAGGGAGGAACGTGCTAGAGTTTAAGCGATCTCAAATTTATGGTGATTTTATAAAGACGACGGAATGGGATTGATAAGTTGCAAATAAATGCAATTAAACTAATGTAAGAAAATAGAAATAAATGGATGCAAGAATAAATGGCTTCCAAATTATGCAATGATGAGATTAGCAACAATCATGGCATGGATAATGAAGTAATCATGCAATTAATTCTCATATCTCATTGACATGGCATAGAAGCGATCACTAATTCCACTTAAATTCTCTCCAGATGGATATGACGTAGGCCCTCAATAAGGCTCCCAGAAGCATATAGGATCGAGACCAAAGTGAACACTTTCCACTAAGTACTAATTACTCTACGAGTTCCCTAATGAAATAATAAATCTAAGCAATATTCCTTTTTAAGGTACTATAAATCCACTAATAGTTTGGCTCCCCTCATCTAATCAACTAATCTCTTGATTAAGCGAATCAAATTTTCTATCAAATGGTTCTAAATCTAGAAGGATATCTCTAACTCATTCTAAATTAATGCACATGAAGTTTATGGTGAAATGATTCAATCAACTATCCTAAACAGATAATTGATTTCTCAATCTAATCATATGCACATGACAATTATGTTGGCGTTCGATCGTTTGGTTAACATGAACCGTTAGGGTTCCATACGTTTCTAACATGCAGCGGAAGCAAGAAAACAAGAAACGTATTACCTTTCACCAGGGTATGTTGGAGAAGATGAATTCTCGCCGGCAACCTGCGCAGTCTCACGAGAATGGCCATAATTTCCTCATCCGATCTCCGATTTGAGTGATCTATACAGCAAATCAATCATCTCTTCCGTGGCTTTCCGTCAGTATATCACACGTTCTGATCTGAGGTCTATACAATTTTACAAAAATCGTACAAGTTGCCTAACAGTAACAGCAAATAACCTTCTGGTCTTCTACTGTATTCCCAAGTCTAATCTTGACGTCGTGTGGGTGACTATCTTCAATATCTTCTCAATATGTTGTTCTGTCTACCATTTTCACGTGTTAGACGTGTCTCACTTAGGGTTGGAACAGCTGAGATGACTTATATATGGGCTACAGCAGGGACTATGAGGATAAATTTGAGTTGGGCCTCCATTGGGCTTAAGTATCCAAACTTAGCCCAAAGCTTATACTTAAGTCCAATAATAATAATATATTCTATTAAAATATTATTACTGCACTACCGTTCTAATCTCAAAATTACGTTATGGACTCCTTCTTATTATGAGCTCATTTGTCTCTCCATGTTTAATATATTCAATGTCCATTAATTAATTAAGTTACTGACAACTCCATTAATTAATACTTCATCCGAGAGTAGTACTACTCAACCTCATTATCATGCCGGAATAAATCCACCTACAAGGTTTACATTATAATCCTTATGAGCTCCTCAAGAGGACATCATCAACCTATGATGGACACGGATTCCTTCTACAATCAACAGCACACCATAGAGACAACACTACTTCCCAATTCACCGAGTTTGTTGATTTAATTGCATGTAAATCTCACCCATTGATGAATCAAAGAAATACATACTGTCTTACGTGTCGAGGTTATTGTATAGGATTAAGAGCATAAACATTCATAATAACTGAGATCAAGTTCTCCAATTAGTCAGTATAAGTTGTACGATCTCAAGCCGTCCCGCTCAATACACACAAGTGCACTAATGTGATTCTATAGTCAAGACAAACTAATACCAAATCACACTACAACCATCCCGATAGAGAGTCTCCGTCTATCTCAGTTGTGAGCATCTATTTATACTTTATACGAAAACCGATAATATGATCTTCCGCGTATTGTCGCACAACATATTATCTACAGTATAAAGTAAATGGACTATTGTATCGAACATATAAATAAATTATAAGATGCAATCATTTGATCATATGATTCTCATTTCAAATTAATTGTTTAAACATTGTTCATACAAAAAGCTAGACTTTTAGTATACAATCCAACATCTCTCACTTATACTAAAAGACTATGCTGTCATGTCTTCTGTCATACATCTGATTCTCACTCCCACTACACGTCCATCAAAAGCTCTCGCCTTAAGGTCCTTGTAAAAGGATTTCCTAGGTTATCATCTGATGCAATCTAGGCGACAACAACCTTCCCCTCATCATACGATTTCTCGTAACAAGTGGTACTCGCACTCCATGTGTTTAATTGCCTTATGGGCTCGTGATTCCTTCAAGTTTGCAACTGCACCATTATCATCAAAACAAATTGTGATAACCTTGGGCAAACTTAGAAACACTTCAGAGACCATCATGAAGTTTCTAGAGTCATACAGATACTTTGGTTGCCACATATGCTCCAATTTATCATCTTTCAATGATGGAGTCCGGAGTTCGGAGTCCGAAATATATTTTTATATAACACTCCTCGACATTATGACTCTATTTCCTAAAATTAAACACATGACCTTGAGGTGGATTTACTGTCGTCCCTATCTGATTTGAAAATTTTAAATCTATGTAACCCATAAGAAGCAGTGAATTTGTTCGGTAAGTCCACATATAATTTCTACCTTTTCAGGTATTTCAAAATTATGTGTTAGTACAGTTCAATATTCTTATTTCGGGTTACCTTTGATACCCACTGCCTATGCGTTAAGCAAAACATATATCCTTTATCGTGCATAGCATTCCTTAGATTAGGCTTCCTTATTCACAGAAGCATAAGGAACCGCTTTCATCACCTTTATCTTCTTTTGTGTCTCAAGACACATTTCCTTAGATAAAGTCACATGCTAAAACAAATAAGGATCGTATCATTTCATGAAGCTTGAGACAAGCATAACATCCTTTCTTGTGATCCGTATTACCGTGATCAAAATGATATATTTTGCTTTTCTTAAGCCCTTCATTTCATACTGTTTTATCAACCATACCCACACGCCCGATAATACTCTTTCATTGTCTCCAATGAGCAATATATCATCTACGTATAGTACAAGAAATACCACCATGTTTTCGTCACTCTTTTTCAATACACAAGACACATCCATGTATTGATTAAATCCATATGACTGGATTACCTCATCAAAATAGATGTTTCATGTTTTTGAAGCTTGCTTTAGTCCATCGATGGACACTTTTAAGCTTACATACAAAATGTCTTAGCTCATTGCAATGAATCACTCTTATTGCTTCACATAGATGTTTTCCTCAAGAATTCCAATCATGAAAGCTGCCATGACATCTATTTGCTATCCCTCATATTTCATATGAGTAGCAACAGATAAAAGAGTCCGGATCAACATAGGCATAGCTATCAGTGAACAGGTTTCCTTTTCTTTATGATTATACCCTTTGCAACAAGCTTTGCTTCTTCACTTTATCCTATGATCCTCTTTATTTTACAGAACTACTTCCAATGGCTTTCACACCATCCGTGGTTCTACAAGCAGCCAGATCTAATTTAGAATTCATCGATTCTATTTCAATATTCATTGCACTTTGCTAAGATTCTGCATTTCTATCTTGTAGTGTTTCGTCGTATCCATGGGTCCATTCCATGTTTACTAGGGACTAAGTGTCACGACTCTCCCAAAACATATATCTTACAGGTTGTCAAAACAACCCTCCCACTACGACAAGGTACTACACACAATTGTGTATCAGACGTGGCACGCGTTGCAGTCTACCTTGTGGTATATCCTCTTGTACACTTTGTACTAATACTTTGTGTTTTCCCCCTCACTTCCTTTTAGAACAACTTATACATATGTTTGTGATTTATTACATAGTCCTTTTCCAAAAAAAAAATCTAGTGTTTGTGTTAACAATCACCCTTCGATCTTTTGAACTAAATAAATCATCCTTCATTTTTCTAGGATATCCAACAAACAGGCAAACGTTATACGACAAGCTGTTTCTAAGGCATACCCATAAAATGAATTTAGTAATTCCAAATAATTCATCATTTATCTAATCATTTCCATAAGAGTCTTTCTCTTATTAGATTAGAAGACGCATTATTAATTACTATTTGTTGCATCCGTGGGATAAACATGATTTAAGAGTGTACAAATTGTCCACCAACGTATAATAACAGATTATAGCTTCATCCCTCATCACTATGACCATGTCATTTAAATGAAATGGAGTATCCATCCGTAAACGCATAGAAACTGGAATTAAATTCTTTCTATGAAAACATACGTAAAGATAATTTCTCAAAATCAAACGTTTATTCATATCGTAAGATAAATAAACAACTCCCACCGCAACAACCACTACTCTTATAGTTTTACCCATGTACTTAATAATCTCATCATCACATAAGATAAATAAACAACTCTCACTGCAACAACCACTACTCTTGTAGTTTTACCCATGTACTTAATAATCTCATCATCACTTAGTTGCACGCTTTTAGTGATTCCAGTATCTACACACAACGTGTTAGTAGACGTCATAACTAATTATGCTTCAATAACTAGTGAATGAGATACTAAACTTGTTCACATCTTGATGAAATTGGATTTCCTTTGTCACATGTTTTGTCAAAAGTTCCCCACCATATACTGCCTCTCGCATTTCAGGTAGAACTTGCTCAAAACATCCAGACAAATTATGGAGAATAAATTGATTTAGGTTTCCCCTTAAATTTTTACTCCTAGCATTCCTAATTCATTCATCAACTTATCCATGACCTTTTGCCTTTCTTACTTACTCATGTATCTGAAGAGCCGCATGAGACCATCATATTTCTATGAACCTCTCACCTCTCCACTAGAGACTTTAATAGGCATCATGAGACATCCTCAGTGAGAACACAATTATATTCCTTAGCAGTAAAATCAAAAACAAGATTCTTTTCTAATCATCTAATTTTGGACCAGTAAATATAATTTCTTTTAGTAAACAATAAGCAAGATAAAACCATTTTGAAAATTCAGAGAATCATAAATAAATACACCGATCAAATATTCGAATTTATCCATTTATATTGATTCCCTCAAAATAATATAAAATTAAAATTCACCGACATCTCAAGCACCGTGAGTCTGCAAGCCACGTTAGTGTGGACGTTTACAAACCCGAACATTTACAAGAGAAGGTTTTACCCATTAATTTCATTCGTCAACCTAACCTCATGACAAAATAATTAATAGTCGGTTCCTCTTTAGCCATGCAAATAATAGCAGTGACTCCTTTGGGGAGGATACTAATTATTCACACCTAAGTATACACCATTATTTGAACCAAGTCCGCGGCCCAAGCTTATGTGCCTTACAGTTAGAGAAGTACACACGCGCTCGGATAACTTCCTACAATCATCGATTATATATTTGTACTAGTGAACCGCACATAAACTCATCCATTAGGGAGGAAGGTCTATGTCAACACGCAAGTTAATGTGCCACATTACAAACAATAATTATTTACTCACATCACTTACAAATCAATAATGGAGGCCGCGGGAATTAATTACCAATCCCCGTTATTTTACACCGAGGGTTTTTACATGCATACAATTTATATATCAAATATAAAATACGCAAATAAGCATGCTATTATTACGGCAAGTAAGGCAGTAAATTAAATAGCACATACATATAAATATATAATAATAATTGACAATTATAGCAATTATATATAAAGATTAAAAGAAATTGCCTAATATTGAATTGACTAAGTCAACCCATAAAATCAATTAAGGCAACAAGTTGGAAAACAAAACTTGGGCCCGAAGTTATCACACCCAATCCGCACGGCCCAACAGCAACAAAAAAAATGCTGCCTTAAACTGCCCACTCTAGCCACGTTACTGCCCGCCGGAACTCAGCAGCTCGTCGGAACGCCGCTGGTCGTGCCGGAGCCTCCCAGCAGTCATGCCGACCAACATCGTTACTCACGCCACTGTTCCATTCTCGCGACCAGACTGCACGCCGGCAACACAATCTGCAAACAACGAGGCCACTTCCAGCCGTATCATAACCCGTCGGAAGACTACTGTTGCCGCCCGCTGCCAGCTATTTCACCGACAGCAGCTACTGGCGTTCGTCCCCAAAGCAGCCACGAACCATACCCAGCGACCAGCAGAGTTGACCTGCTTGGAATTCTCAATAGACACGCCGCCCGGAACCCCGTGGAACTCGCCCAGAAAACCTGCCAGGCCCTGCCGGCCGGCCAGCGCTACCAAGGCCGCCTGATACAACCTTTTTCTCACACGTGCTGAGAATATTGCACCGCCGTCGTGCCTTTCAAACTCACGATGTCATGCAGGGACAGAGGAGACTCTCTTGGAAAAATATGAAGACCCGACCAAGCCTTCTTAAAGGCTCACTCGGAACCTTCACAGAATGCCCCGGCGACCATCCATGCCACCATCGCCGGTCGACGTGTGACCACTAGGTAGCACTAGTAGCAACGACGCTCGTGATCAGGCAAGCCCAGACGTCTGCACCGCCTGCGTTCGTCTGTAAGGCTTGCTTCACACGTCAGCATTCACTAACGTTCCTTCCAGGCCTCCGTCCATACAGCCGCAAGACCCACTGCGTGTTTCATCAACCACCAGGTAAAGCAGGGCCATGTCTCCTAGCCGCAAGATTTCTGGAGAGTCACAACTTTCAAGTAACACCCGCTAACGCGAACTTCCCTTCACGACTTCAACCAATGAATGCCACAACTCACCATCGTCGTGCGTTTCCGGAGCTTGCTTCCGTGCTTTCACCGCTCAAACGCTGCTGAACCACGTCACCATATTTCACCAGCAACATCACAACCACGTCGTGATGATCGAGTGCCGCCGGCAAAGTGGATAGTGATTCACGCCATATGCAAGTCAACCGTGCAGACCAAGTTGGCATTGTGTATCAATGTCCATCAAGTCGACTCTTACAGAGCTTTTGGGTTTACTTTCACTAGGTTCCGTTGATAATTTACAGCAGCCAGCCCCACCGATAATCACGAATCATCGAGCAACAGAATACGTCGTGATAATAACTTAGGGTTTCTTTGAACTTTCACCGTGTAAAACATTAAACAAGGTTTTGACGACGATTCCCATTCACAGCCGATAATTACACATAGGGTTTTCACATTGGAATATCCATGAATTAATTTATAAAACCAAAACCCTAACTAGCCACATGCGATTCAATTATCAAATAAATCACATATGCTCAAAAATCCTAGCCTAACGTTTCACGCTTTACCACGAAATCGAAGCTTTGATACCAATTGTTGGCGTTTGATCGTTTGGTTAACGTGAATCGTTAGGATTCCATACGTTTCTAACATGAAGCGGAAGCAAGAAAACAAGAAACGTATTACCTTTCACCAAGGTATGTTGAAGAAGATGAATTCTCGCCGGCAGCCTGCGCAGTTTCACGAGAATGGCCATAACTTCCTCATCCGATCTCCAATTTGAGTGATCTACGCGGCAAATCAATCTTCCCTTCCATGACTTTCCGTCAATATATCACAAGTTCTGATCTAAGGTCTGTATGATTTTATAAAAATCATAAAAATTGGTGGACAGTAGCAGCAAACAACCTTCCGGTCTTCTGCTGTATTCCCAAGTCTGATCTTGACGTCGTGTAGGCGACGATCTTTGAGATCTTCTCAATCTGCTGTTCCGTCTACCCTCTTTACATGTTAGGTGTGTCTCACTTAGGGTTAGAACAGCTGAGATGACTTATATATGGGCTACAACAGGGACCAGGAGGAGAAATTAGAGTTGGGCCTCCATTGGGCTTAAGTATCCAAGCTTAGCCCAAAGCTTATACTTAAGTCCAATAATAATAATATATTCCACTAAAATATTATTACTGCACTACAGTTCTAATCTCATAATTACGTTATGTACTCCTTCTTATTATGAGCCCGTTTGTCTCCCCATATTTAAGATATTCAATGTCCATTAATTAATTAAGTTACTGACAACTCCATTAATTAATATCTCATCCGAGAGTAGTACGACTCAACCTCATTATCATGCCGAAAGAAATCCACCTGCAGGGTTTACATAATAATCCTTATGAGCTCCTCAAGGGGACATCATCAACCTATGACGGACACGGATTCCTTCTACAATCAACAGCACACCATAGAGACAACACTACTTCCCAACTCACCGAGTTTGTTGATTTAATTACATGTAAATCTCACCCATTGATGAATCAAAGAAATACATATTGCCTTACGTGTCGAGATTATTGTATAGGGATTAAGAGCACGAACATCCATAATAACAGAGATCAAGTTCTCATATAAGTCAGTATAAGTCGAACGATCTCAAGCGATCTCACTCAATACACACAAGTGCACTAATGTGATTCTATAGTCAAGACAAACTAATACCAAATCACACTACAACCATCCCGATAGAGAGTCCCCGTCTATCTCAGTTGTGAGCATCTGTTTATACTTTATAAGAAAACCGATAATATGATCTTTCACGTGTTGTCGCACAACATATTATCTACAGTATAAAGTAAGTGGACTATTGCATCGAACATATAAATAAATTATAAGATACAATCATTTGATCATATAATTCTCATTTCAAATTAATTGTTTAAACATTGTTTATACAAAAAACTAGACTTTTAGTATACAATCCAACAAATTAGTCACACAAATCATATATATACATCAAGCAATTCACATTAATGATAGAAATAACACAAATGTCCAATCAAGATCAAAACTAAATTGCATAAAAACTAAATTATCAAACACCAATCATGGAGCTAATCTCACAAAGGAAATTAGCCTATCATAGTCTTAGAGAAAACAACATAGACAATTATATCTACAAATCTCATGATCAAACTATAAAAAAGTTAACAAAAATTATATATAGATTCCCCCTTTGAAGGTCTTCAATGGAGATCTCCTTCTTCTTCTTGTAATCTTCACCCTCATACTTCCTTGATCACTTGGACGGTAGATTTAATGGATGGATTCAAGTGTAGATGGATGGAGATGATGATAAATGGAATGGATGGTAAAGTGTGTGAAGATATACATAAAACATCACCAAAATATACATAAAATACGGATGAAATAATACGAAAATACACATAAAAAGACACTAAATCTAGGTGAAAATAACGATAATTAGTAAACGAGAAAATTGCAATACCAGTCCCACCCATCACAGTCTCATTTGGGTTTGGACCCAATAATCTTGACTTCAATCTTAGACGTTTTTTTCAGCAATAATGGTCTCATCGTTAAGTTTTCCATTATTCCCGTTAAGCAATTTTGGTCCCACTAGACAATCCTTAAATACTGGGACAAAAAATGCAAGATTCTTGCATTTTTGGTCCCAAAACACCTGTGCAATTTAATTTTGGCAGGCAAATTGTTCCAGCCACCCTATCATGTATAGCTTTCAGATATTAACCAAACTCTACATTTTAATTTCAGTCCTATATTACTTAATCTGTGAGGATACATCACAACTACATAAAAAGAAAGTGAGTGTAAAAACTATGGAATGATTTAACAAAAAAATGACTCAATATACACAGAAGTCATAACAGACCTACCGATCATTATCAAGTGCATCCTTAGAAGCATTGGCTATGATAAAGGATTGGGAATATGTAAGATTAAGTAAAAATTTTAGACAAACATGACAGAAAGAAATGAACAAAGTAAATTCACACCTATCTCTAGATTTGAACCAAATTTTGCAAATCGATTTGTGGTTTTGTCCCAAACTAACATTTCACCATCAAGAATGGACCTGCAACACAAAAGGTGGTAAGTAACCACACCATATAGTTATATCAGTTGACATGAAAATAAAAGATAATTTTACACTTAGCACATGACATGCATTTTGATGCCACAAGTACACATGGACTCGTTCGGTAACATTATAAGGATATGAGGCTAATGCAACACTATTACACTAAATTTACATCAGATTCTTTTAAAAAAAAAAGCAACTGCAGTTTATCAACCTTGAAACTAGGACAGAGAAGCATTTAGTTTGTTGAACAATTTCGGATTGAGGAATTCTTCACAATCTGACTGGAAAGGATTCAATTAGTGAAGAGAAAGTGCAATCAATTCTCCACTCTGAAAAAGTAAAACGCCCTGGACATTGGGATGCAGTCGTCCAGCGACTGCCAGAGAGACCAAAATGGATACTATGTGAACGACGAAAAAACCCTAGAATGGGCCTCCGATGGAAAGGAAATCGCACTTCGACAAGGGTAATTAAGCAAAACCATCAGTGGAGAGAGGGGCCATCGCTAGGCGTCAAAGCCAGGATTGGCCGATGCACGCTGGTGGAAGATTCAGCGGAACACGCTTCTGGTGTTAATCAAGCGGCAGTGAAAAGGCTGCCCTAGGTAGTAGATCTGAAACAGGGAAGGAGATCCCTTGGCAGCGGCCGCATGGCGGCCATCGAGACTCTATTAGCGGCGATTTGTTCCATCGATGATCAGTCACTTGAAATGAGAAGAACCGGCGTGTCGGAGGATAAGCAGACCACTGCTGTCGAAATTGAATGTCGTCGATTTAGGAGAAGGAACCCTAAGCAGCCCTATTCTGTCGATGAAGACCTCGCAACGGCTAGAGGCAGTGACGAGTCGTGGTTGTAGTGTTTGGGACAGATTTAGGGAGAACTCAAATTTGGGAAAAATAATCAAGGTTTTTATGGGGTTGTAGTGTTTTGTATTTGGGCAAATAAACTCGTTTCTATCCAACTAACGCCTCTCCGTTATATTTAGATAGTAGTGGGATGAAAATTGCCCAAAAAATATTGTGCGGGACCATTATTGCTGGAAAAAAAATATTTAGGACTGAAGTCAAAACTATTGGATCCAAACCCAAATGAGACTATGACGGGTGAGACTGATATTGCAATTTTCTCCTAGGTAAATCGAGTTTATAAGAGTGTTTTGTGATAAAATATTATTTATCTTATCTTACCACATATTAATATATTATATACCTTAATCCCCATGCGCAAAAAAAATGTAACTATTATTCTGGGATGGAGAGAGTAACTATTTATTTATTACCCAAAAATACCACAATACCCCTTAAAAGTCAATAAAATTTGTCAAAAAATAATTTTTTAAAGCACCGTATCTACAGTAATTAAGACTACAACGACGGAGGGAGTATTATTTTAATATATCACTTCAAAAGTACACATTAATTTAAAAAATGTCATTCCTTCTTTCCACACATAACATATTTCATACTTTATTTATTACCTAAAAATACTATATTATTCTTAAAGTCAATAAAATTAATCAAAAGTAATTTTTTATAATATTCGTGGTACAATAATGATGAACCATTTTTGGGGATGGAGGGAGTATCATGTTAATGAACACTTAATATTATTCATTAATATTAAAAAATACTCCATATGTCCAGTTTAAAGAGTCTTATTTGTTTTTCATACGTGAATTAATGAGTATTATTATTTAATGCGTAGTGAATAGTTGTTTAATAGTGAGAGTGTGTTCCCTATATTTTAATTGTATTAGTGAATGTGTGTGGTCCTATATATATATATATATATATATATATATATATATATATATATATATATATATATATATATATATATATATATGAAAAAAGAAATGAGACTCTTTTGAATGAACGCCCAAAATGAAAAGAAATGATTCTTTAAAGCGGACGGAGAGAGTAATAGTAAATAAAAAATATAAAAGTTAATAAAATAATTAATAAATTATATTTATATATTTTAATATAAAATATTTAATTATTATTAACTAATAATAAATTGATAAAATTATATATCAATCAAAATAAAATAATTCTATTAATTTTAAAATTCCTTTCATAAATGCATAATACATCCAAATAATGTGATGGGTAAATTATCAAAACCCTTCTTGAGGTTTGTCCAAATTATAAAATAAATCTCGTGGTTTGAAAAATTACCAATTATCACCTTTAACTTGTTTTTTATTTGAACATTAATAAAAAAATATTCCCTCCGTCCCATAGAAGTTGACACACTTTCCTTTTTGGTTTGTCCAATTAAAGTTGATACATTTCATTTTTAATACATGAGACCCACACAAAAACAATTAATATATTCTCATGGGCCCCACATATCACCTCTAATACAACTACACACTACACATTAAATAGTATTTCTCTCACTTCACTTTACTCCACTTTACATTAAATTATTATACTCCTTAATATCTGTGCCCAAAAAAATATACAAACTTCTTCGGGACGGAGGGAGTACCATTTTTTTCTTAAAATAAATAAGGGTGAAAATAATATCAAGACCCATATATTTAACATTGTAATCTTAATTTTTTTTTAAATGTAGAAAATTAGGGTTTGAGGGATTTTATTAACATGGAAATGACATCAATACTCATATATTTAACATTGTATTTTTATAGGTTAATTACAACAAAAGTTCTGACCTTTTCGCGAATTTCGAATTAGTCCAAACTTTTTAATATTTACAAATAAGTTCTCGACCTTTAACCTGTTTTGCAAATCAAGCGACCGGGCAGCTGGGGACCTGCCCGGTGGCTGATGTGTCATCTTTTTTTCAAATCGCCTTCCACGTGTACAAAACGACGGCGTTTCAGCTTTTCACCTATCAAAAAGTTAATTGCATGAAAAGTCCAAATATTTTTGTTGATTGCGAATTAGTCTAAACTTTTGATTATTTACAAATAAGTACTCGACTTTAAGCTCATATTTCAACTTGAACCACCGGGCAGCTGGGGGGCTGCCCGGATGCTGACTTGTTACTGTATATGTCAAGTTACTCTATATTTGTTAACAAAACGACGTTGTTTTGATTTTTTTATTGTATATAGCAACAACAATTATCGTATGGATCTTTTATTCGAAATTCAGAAGTTGTCTGCCCCTCACATGGCGGATTTTGATGGATGATGTTAATGTGTGATTTATGATGATATTTTTCTGGATATAAATTAAATTTTAATTAAAAAAATTAAAATGATGCCATTTTGTTAACAAGTGTAGAGTGACTTAGTATATACAGTGACACGTCATCGTCTGGACAGTCCTCCAGCTGCCCGGTAGTTAGAGTTGCAATACGGGCTTAAAGTCGGGTACTTTTTTGCAAATATACAAAAGTTTCGACTAATTCGCAATCAACGAAAAGGTTGGAACTTTTCATACAATTAACTTTTTGACAGGTGGAAGGTTGAAACGACGTCATTTTGTACACGTGGAAGAAAGATGACACGTCAGCCACCGGGCAGGCCCCCAACTGCCCGGTGGCTTGATTTTCAAAACGGGTAAAAGGTCAAAAACTTATTTGCAAATATTGAAAAGTTTAGATTAATTCGCAATTCGTGAAAAGGTTGAGAGTTTTGTTGTAACTAACCCCATTTTTAAAGTCCACTATTTTATTTATTTTTTATTTTTATTTTTAAATTTCAATACATAGGGATTAGAAAGATTTTTTATTTATTTTTTTAATATGGATAAAATTAAAAAAAAAATCCCTCTAATCCTAATTTTCTACATTTAAAAAAAATTTAAAAAAAATGAAATTTTAAAAATTTTAAAAAAAAGTGAAATTTAAAAATATAATGCTAAATTCATGGGTATTAATGTCATTTCATTCCCTATTTATTAAAAATTTTTTTAATCAATGTTCAAATAAAAAACATGTCAAATGTGATAATTGGTAGTTTTTCAAACCAAAGGGTTTAGTAGTTTGAACAAATCTCGAGGGGGGTTTTAGTAATTTACCCTATATATTTGTAGTGAATTATAACACTTTAAAAATATATTTTAATTCATTATTCATCATACTTTAAAAATATATATTTTAACTACAAATTAACCTACTTTACATATATAATAAGCTTACTTAACAACAAATCTACCCTCACAAAAAACTTTGTCTTAGTTAAATTGATTTAAAATTCATGAAATTCATTCATTTTTAAATCCATTAAATTTTAAATGATTCAAACTAAACTCAACCTTAATAAATTATAGAGTGTTGTTAAATATACACCCCCTTTTATTGAATACACACCCTTTACTGTATACACACCTCTTTTATCTTTTTATTTTCTAATTTTATTATATACACACCCTGAAACTACAAAAATATCCTTTTTAAATTAAAGCTTATACACACCCATGAAACGTAGATCCCTCCCTTTCATCGTAATACCACCCTCCATTAATAAACACGTCAACAATGGAGTATGCCACCACCTAGTATTTCCGCAATTCACCCCAATAACTGGATTATTCATGTAATACTGTATAAGCCCTTTCAATTATCATATATGCAGATTACTGTGTGTTTAAACATCTCTCATATAATTACTGATGGATCTTTGAAAAGAACATCTTCAACATTAATTAATAATGACTTATGTTTCAATCAAATCAACATAATCACAAGCTTTTAATTCCCAAAATGATATACTATATACATTTAAATTATAGTGAAAATGAAGAATGCAGTGAAATTTACACATGTAATTGATTCCTACAGAAAGGGAGGCAAATGAAAAAAATAAAGGAAGCTTGCAAAAGGTTTTCTTATCCTCTGTTTCTTTGAAGATTTGATGAAGAATCAGTACAAGTATTGTGACTATCTCTGTGATCAGTCACAAAATTAAAGCGCACCCATATCTCCATCCTCGTCTCTCTCTCCATTATTCTCCTCTTGGATTTTCTGTTCGTATATTCATCTTCATTCATGAATAAAGGGATTAAAATACATTGGTTTAGTAACCAATTTCTACTGGCTCTTAATCCTACTAGCAACATCTGCAACATCATATACTTTTAACACATGCATCTCTCTCTTCTTCTTCTTGAAGGGGTTAGTTGCGGCCCACCTGCAAATCAAACCATATACTCCACAGATCGCAAGGTCAAGAGGAAAAGCGAGGCGCTTATGATCGTTATTGGAATTTTCATCGGAAAGATCAAGGAAATGGGGTACTCGTGAGTAGAATTTATTACAGTTAGAAAACACGTAATTTAATATTAGGGGTGTGTATTTATTAAATTAAGGGTAACTTAAACTTTTTAAAAACGTATATTTTAATTTAATAATATAGGGGGTGTGTATTCAATAATATGGGGTGTGTATTTAAAGCATGTCTAAATTATATTATAACATTTAAGTTAGAATATATTTTGATATTATTTAACATACTTTAACAACCAAACAACATATTTTATGTATATTAATTGTACTTTAATAAAACTCAACCCATCTGAGTCATTTATCTAATCATATTTAGCGTCTAAAATTGGAGCTTCCATTAGATATAGGTTTACATATTTCAACACCTTCATACATAACGTTAATGATCATTTAATAATAATAATAATAATAATAATAATAATAATAATAATAATAAATAATTATTATTATTATTATTATTATTATTTATTATTATTATTATTAAAAAAACTTGGATGAAAATCAACGGCAACACAATATGGAACTCACAACTCATCTAACCATTCCCAAAAAAAAAAAAAGAAAAAAAAAAGACAACATTTCGCACAAAAAAACTTGCAAAAACAAGAAACAATAATCAAACATCAGAAACTCGCAACCCCATACCTACATTATTTCTCACATAAAAGTTCAGTAAAATAAAAATATCAAATTAGTCCTTAGTAGCAATCTAACTAATGAAGAAGAAAGTATCACATAATTCCACAACTATAATGCAAGACCAACAACTAAAATATAACAAAAATATTACACAATCGGCATCAGAGCAAGCAAGTTCAGTATAATTCTCACATTAATCATCATCTACACACAAAACTAGAATTGGTCTACACAAAAAATTTATTATAATAATATCATCATGTATACATGAAACTAGACTTAAGCCACAAAAGTAATAGACAACAAACTGGTTCCCATTTCCATGGCTAAAACACCCTTCGAATCCTACAAAAGGCATCTGTGATGCAGCATAGAAGATGGCAACCGTGACTTGGAAATACAAAGCCAGGGATCCGTACAAGGAAACAAATCTACCTTCTCAGAAAATCATTTCCTCTATTTCTAAATTTTATCTAAAATTTAATAAACTGTTGTCTAGAATGTGCTCCATATCGCAGGAAGTAAAAGTTGATAAAATCATTCTCAAATACGAAGATAAAGCCTATATATAATGCTTTAACTCTCTATTCCTGGTATATTACAATCATTCTAATAATGAAATATACAAACCTATCTTTGTCTCACACGTGTGAGAGAAGATGCACACATTGTGCTTGTTAAGAGTTCTAGACAAAGAAGCAGCTTAAACTAAGTTTCATTCTAGTCTTTCTCCTTCCACTTGGTAAGATAAAAATAAAACAAATAGTTCCCATAAACCCAGAAAGGAGATAATGAATTTATGGCATCGGATTAAAAGTAACAAATAAGGTCTCTCTGTTATTACTGCTCCTTCCATTTTACCATCAGCAATTTAATCTTTCTCCTATGTACTCAGTTGCATTTAACTGAGATTCATGTAATATAGTAAAATCCAATTCTCAGATTAAGTTAAATAAATGGATTTGATATCTGCAGTTCTTAAAAACCATTTAGAAGTACTTCTGTCAATCTAATCAAGAAACATGAAATGGCTAGATCTAGCACACCGAGCACATGAACCAGTCCAAGAAAGTCAATAAGACCATAATTATCATTATAAATACCAGAAGTCAAGTTGCAGTTTCTTTTCCCAAAGACTCCTAGCTAATTGATATGTATTAAATAAACAGCTTTCAAATAACTTGAGTTTCTCTTCCAAAAATAAAAAATTAGAAGTAAACAAAATTTACCATTAGTAACCATAAGACTAATATTATCCAGGTAATAAATAATTAATAGAGAATAAGATAGACAACAAGCATGAGGAGCAGGAAAACTGCAGATAAACTTGGAAAAATTTTTCAAGGAAAAAGAGAAAAAATATACCGTAACTCACATGTTTTAGCTTCAGATAAAAGTTGATAACAGCATTTTTCAAGGTCTGATGGCATCATGCTTTTATTTATAATTACCTCTCAAAATAGGAAAGTCAAGTTTTAGAAAATGGTACCAAATTATGAACAAGAAAATTTTTTGCACAAGATATATATGTTAATATAAAATAATCAATATACAATCATTATTCTGAATGATAACCATGTCTGATGCATATCTAGAATTTAAAAATGCCAAATAAAGGAGTTGTATAAATGCACAAATAAATTTATTTTACAGCACTCAAAATGACAACTGGCATTAGTCCTCACATAAAGCTCATATGCAATACTATCTTCCGTGAGAGTATAGAAATTATCCCATTCTATCATAATTAAGGACAAAGATAACAAAACACGGAAAGGTACTACACGTTCTCAACATGCAATGGGTTAAAGACTCACCTTCATTCTTCACCTTTCCGCGAGGTTCTGCTTTACATTTAATAATTGCATACAGATTTGCGTATACATCTATCTCAAATCCACCCAGCTCCTAGTATTAAGCGGACTAAATTGAAGATTTTACAGATCAGAAACGTAAATTTCAGTCAATATAAGGTTCAAGGCAGAAAGGCTATTCAGAGATCAAGCTCCATAGTCCACAAGCATCATGGTAATTGCAAACAAGTTCCAGTCTATAATTTCCCTACCTTTGTTCATTTAACATTCGCAATAATCTGAATTCAATGTTGTTCAAGTGCAGGTTTCAGAGAAACTGGAATCTTTAGCGAAAATTTCTTGTCCAATCATTACAACAAGCTTGATCATGAATTCGAAGTCCTTCATCTCTACGCTCTTCTTGGGATATCTCGGACAAATTGCATTATCTGGGGGCTCATTGTCAATTAGCTTTGCCAACATAACAGGCTACTCTGTCCTCAAAGGACTGGCCATGGGGATGGAACCAATATGTTACCAGGCATATGGAGCAAAGAAATGGGGACCAAAACTTTCAAAAAAACATTCTTTCTCCTTTTAGCTACGACCATCCCAATCACTCTGTTGTGGCTAAACATGGAAACCATCCTTTTATGGTTAGGTCAAGATGAGAATATTGCCGCAGTGGCCAAGGTCTATATAGAATATTCAATTCCCGAGTTGATTGCACAGGCACATTTCCATCCCCTTAAGACATTCTTAAGGACTCAAAATATTAACAAACCCCTTACAGTATCAGCAACAGTTGCCATGCTTCTTCACTGTCCAATCAACTACTTTCTAGTTGTGCATCTAAATATGGGAGTGAGAGGAGTCGCACTAGCCTCAGCTTGGAATACTTTAAACGTAAATCTTGGTATGTTGGTTTACATTTTCCGATCAGAAACCTCGATAAGTCCTTGGCAAGGGGGCATTTCTAGCATATTCTCTGAAAGCTGGAAGCCGCTCCTCACCCTCTCAGGGCCAAGTGTAATATCTGTGTGCCTAGAGTGGTGGTGTTATGAAATATTGATACTGCTTAGCAGTTTATTAAGTGATGCACAGACTAATGTGGCCATGATGGGTATTCTAATACAAAAAACAAGCTTACTCTATGTAATTCCCTCTTCTTTGAGCTCATGTTTGTCAATAAAGGTAGGCCACGAGTTAGGAGCTAATCAACCCATAGAGGCACAACAAACAACTATTGTTGGTTTCAACATAGCAGCAGTATGGGTAGTTCTGGCTTTTCTTTTAGCAACTGCAGTAAAAGATGTTTGGGGTAAACTTTTTACTCGTGAGCCTAAGATTCTAGGTTTGACATCAATCACTCTTCCTTTATTAGGTTTCTGTGAATTAGGCAATGGCCCTCAAACAGCTGGATGTGGGATTCTGGTTGGATCTGCCCGGGCAAAGATGGCCTGCAATATAAATTTTGTATCATTCTATCTTATTGGCTTACCAGTAGCAGCTTTATTGGCTTTCAAATTCAAGATGGGTTTTGTGGGGCTATGGTTCGGGCTAGCCGCTGCGCAAGTCTCATGTACATGTATGATGGCTTTCAATCTCATTTACACAGACTGGATACAGGAAGCCAATAAAGCAAAGGAGCTAATGCAGGAAAAGGAAAACTGGGAAAATGACTTGGAAGCCCCTCTCTTCAGCTGAACATGATAACAAGCAAAGGAGATTCATGAACTAGAATAAAATGGGGTTAGTGCACAAGGAGGGGTTCTACACAAGGATGCACATGTTAGGAGAGTATGTAGAGCATGTGGGTGATAAAAAGATGGGTACGGCCCATTTTCCTTGTATCTCTGACCAGCTTACTATTTACTATTATATCATCATGATCTCCTTTTAAAATATTATATCATCATGATCCCCACATAATGTTATAAGCATAATTATATACATCTTCATTGTCAAACTTCCATTTGAATATATATCTTATGCAGTGACAAAGGAACTAGACGAGTACAACATGAAATGATTATGCCTATAATTATAAAACATAACAAATAGGCATGTCATTTGCTAAAATACAAAGTTTCATTTGAGTCAATGAGAGATAACTGTTTACAAAAAATCTATATCATTATGAATATTTCTTGTATTTATCGGAATAAGTAACACTGTCTCCCAAAAGAATTTCATAAAACAGTTTAGCCATGCTAATTGCTAGATATTGAAATTTCTGAGCACAGGGAGAAAAGAAGAGTACTTGAACTCAAGCCATTGCTTTGAGACTAAGAAAGCCTTCCATGTATATGTTGCACTTGTATGCAACGCAGTAAGTTGATATGTAAAATGAATGCACATATAATTACAGCAATATACAGTTGTTCAGGCGCGCAAATCCTTGTCTGCTTCCCAAACGGTGCTCTTTGAGAGAGGGATATCAATTAACTTTGTGGTTCCACTTTCCACACTTAAAAGAGGATTAGATTCGGCTTCATTTAGCTGGATAGATGAGCAAACAACATTTAGCAGGATAACAAGTAGGTTATGTTAAAAGATTTGAAAGGCAAGATAGAGCAGCCCCCACTACCTGATTCTGTGCTGATGCTTCTTCAGATTTTGTTTGTTTCTCTTGGGCGTGGGTACAATAATAGGAATACAGAATCATGCCAACCAATGCAACCATTATCCCTAATATGTTTCTCCAGCTAAATGGATCATGAAGTAAAGCATAACCAAATGCTAAAACTAAACAAGTTTTGAGATGCCCAAGAACCTGATAGGTAACAGGGGATGTCTTTCCTATCACAAGGAATGTACTAAAATTAACCGAAATTGAGATCAGACATGACAGAACAATAAAAACCTGCATCGTCATTAACATAATTTAGGTATAGATGCAATTTACTATAAAAGAGTACATGAAATTAAAATCACATCACTTACCACTACCCGTGGTGTGTAGTCGAAAGCAAATACGCTTTTGCTAGTCAAAAGCCTATCCAGAAATGGACCAGGGATAAGCAAGGTCAGAGCTTGATACAGACAAGATTGATATAGAAGTTGAGTTGAAGAAACCTTATATTTCTTCTGGATGGTATTGGTCATCTAAAGAAACTAATTAAGATTAAAAACAATCAGAATAGTGCAAGGCTATATATCTTTACATCAATGCCTGCAAGGAACTTAATCAAAAACCATACACTGTTGCATGACAATTATTCTATTTGATCTAATTGAAGGATACATGCAAATTAAATGGCTCTAGGTCTTTATAAGATTGAACAAGAGAACGTGTGCTCAAATTAGCTGTTAGAACTGAGGCATGCCTAATGACTTGCAGGTCGCCAATGAGGCTTCCCAGGTGAAAATCTGGTTTCTTTATACTGTTTCCTACTAATTCCAATAATCAATAAAATATAGTGATATTTTCTGGAATATGAGAAAATGTTTCAAGAGATACGATCATTAGCATATTGGTCTTTGAAGTAAAACTGTTCTAGATTCTTCTCAGCTTACAAAGCTTGCCTAGGAGTACGACTTTCAACTTTTGCAACCCTTCACAGGATAATGGCGACATGCATATGTCCTTTGAACTAGAGTTCTTATACTTTGATTAGTTCAACATCGGGTTCTTCATTAAATTTGTTTAAATGTTATGGCATGTGAACATTGAGAACTCTACCAGATCTTTCATCTCTTATGCAATTCAATGTTATTAGCTTTTCTTGATCAATTATCATCACCACCACGGTCAAACTAAACCAAAGATTGCATCCAAATGGAAAAAGGATACAATTTGAGCAACACAGGTAGTAACAACTGCAAGTAATGATAGACAAGAGCCTAGCATATTGAGCTGAAGATCAGTGACTGTTGCGATCCCAACACCTAAGAGCAAAATGGCCAGCGAAAACTTGATGCTCTTACTGCACCAACAAAATTATCAAATTAGAGTAAAAAAAAGAATAAATAAAGCTTCAATGCAAGGGATTAAGGGTATTAAACCCAACAAAACAGCAGCTAATCCTGACTCAAGACATTTAATGTTCTGTAGGATATTTAGTTACTGAAAGATCCATTCATTAAAGGATATGAGAATATTTTTTGATTGTTATGTGCTTATAAAGCATACTGAAAAGAGCTGCCTGTTGTGCTGGGAATAGTCATTTCTTACCCAGTGAAAGTCTAAGAGCCCTGATGAAAATAATTAACCAGTCTTTAGTCCTTGCCAAATGCCATGTAGATCAAAATGGCAAGTTGGTTCTAGCTTTCTATATTCTCGTTTAAAAAAAAAAAAAACATTCTTCACAAAAACTGATAATAGTTTATCTACGAAATGACATAACATAAATCAAAATAAATTATGTGCCAGGCATGTCATAATAAACCTTTTCTGCAGTAGGATGTATGATGACCCACCTGAATATTTTGTTTAGGAAAAGAGTCTCCAAGACTACAGTGCAAGGGATAATAGCCAACTTCGTCATCTAGTAAGGTAATGAAACGGAGATTCCATTCAGAAACTAGGGAGAACTGATCAAATTCAAACAAGAAAATTACACAGAAAAAACAGTACCTGATAGAAACCAACTGAATTAAAACCTAAGCTGAGGTTCAACATTCCGATTGATATTCCATTTAAGACACCAAACCCAACTACGGTTTGAAAATCTATTGGTTTATGCTCAAAGAGTTTCATCATTTGTGCCACATGAAGAGAACAAAAAGTAACCAGAAGATGCCAGCTTGTCAGAGTTGTAGCTGCATTTTAAAGATAGAATTAGAATAATGACATATTTCTTCATGATATTTACTCCCTTTGTTTAAACAAAAACTGCAGAGCAGCACAAGATGTTATCTCATATGTAGGGAAGGTTTTCTCATCTAAGAAGGAAACCATTTTAGGTGCTTAAAATAAGGTTCCTTCTTCTTCATCTAATGAGGAACCTCACCAGAGGTTTAAGAGCTCAATACATATAACGTTATAATCATTCCAATGTCTAAGGAAATGGTTCAATAACAAAGGATATTAGTAATAGTATGTTGTTATAGTATGATTTGCAGCTCAAAAAAGATGCTTTAAAATGCAAAGGGCTACTACCTACATATACAACCTGATAACACAGAATGTAAACGTGAACGCAGGCAATTTCTAGCACTACATAACAAATTGCAACATCAGCTAACGAGGCAGTCAAAATGATAACAAGTGGCTCACCAAATGTGAAATGCAAAGTGCTCATAAGCGCTTTATTACAGATCACGATAGAAACAGACGAAACCACCGACAAAGTCAGCGCACCAATCGTCCCCAGCTGGAACCCTTTGTTCTCACCCATTTTAACCCCCTTCCGTACAATCAGGAACAAAACGGTTAGTCACAATTCACAAATAAGCAATTCAAAGTTCAATTTAGGACGCCATTCGAACCTGAGATGAATACAGATGAAGCTTGCGCAGGTGCGTGATCTGGAATTCGGTGGAAAACAGAGAGTGGCGGCTTCCAATTAGGGCAAAAAAGCTAGGAAGTCAGCATCAAACGTGAAACGTGTGCTTCTGTATAGCTGATTATAATATATACGCACACACATGCATTGATTTCAGTCGATTCGGTGTATCTGTAATGGTCTGCGGGTGATGGAGTCAGCTATGGAACGTGCAATGAGTTCATCCGACGCAGCGCGTGAGTACGGAAGGGTGTGTATATTATAGAATAGGAAAGGTATGAGTGAGAATGAGAGATTGAGATATTCATGTGTAATTGTGGTGTGTGATAGAGACAGCCGAGGAATGGTGAGCATCAGTGGCTTTGTAATCGGATAAAACTGAAATTTAAAAATATGTAAGAATCAATTTTTTGAATTAACGGCGACCCAAAATTTCATTCTTACATGAAAAGAGTAGTAACAAAAGAAAATAAAAGAAGATAAATATGGGGAAAAAAACAAATTCATTTGAACTGACGTTTTGTTAATGTTACGTGGGATTTGAAATTGGTAAAGAGAAAAAAGATTTACTCCATGCATTTTGAATTATTAAATTTTTAAGTGATGTTTTGTTAAAGTTTTGTGGGATTTTAAAATAAGTGAATAGTGACATTATTTGTTTTAAGTTTTCAATAGAATATAGTTCAACTGTATGTCAAATAAAATGTGTAAGATAATACTCCTTCCGGGTTCCAACTTATTAGAGGGAAATGTATCTTCTATCCAAGGTAATCCGAGATCTTCTATCCGAGCCAAGGTCTATCCTGCCAATGAGATCCGAGGGCTTCTATCTATGCCGAAGGTGAGCTCTGCCCTGCCAAGCGCTCCTTGCCAAAGGTGAGCTCTGCCCTGCCAAGCCCTCCATGCCAAAGTTGAGCTCCGTCCTACCGAGCTCTCCTTGTCAAAGTCGAGCTATGTCCTGCCGATAGGGATGTAATCGAACCTAATCGAGTCGAACACTATTAGGTTTGAGAATCGTTTGTTAAGAAATTATCGAACTCGACCCCGAGCTCGAACTCGTCAAGAAAAAAAATATTGAACTCGAGCTCGAACTCAAACTATTTGTTAAGACTCACGAACATGTTCACGAACACATAAAGTAACTTGTTTATAAATATATTTTCATGAACATTTAAATAATTTTGTGTCTGAATATTAAAAGAATGTTTCGTTTATAAGCATTTAATGTTATTCATAATATTAAATAAACAAACTAACAAAATATAATAATAAACGGTAAAAAGTATTTAAATATTTAAATAATTACTTAAGTTATTCATATTTGTGTGGTTTAATATAAAATATTTAATTATTAAATATTAATAAATAAATAATAATATATAATTCTAAAGAATAACTATTAAAATTTACGAACGCGTTTGTGAGCCATTAGCGAGCCTATAAACGAATATGTTCGCGAGTTTTCGAGCCGAACACCCTTAGGCTTGAGTTTGGTTTGATAAACTATTCGAACTCAAAATTCAAGTTTGGTTTGCCTCGTTAAGGTTAACGAACGAGTTCGAATGAATATTTAATCAAACCGAGACTCGAATAGTTCGCGAACGGTTTGGTTTGGTTACATCCCTACCTGCCGAGGTCTTCCAGAGCTGGAGTCCTTAAGATGGCTAGTGGATGACCTGTCAAGTCATCTGTCACATCTGTGTCAGACTTTCCCACTTCCCAATGTACAGCTATAGGCTTTCTCATCTCCCAAAGTAAGATTTCGCATCTCCTGCATTTAATGCCTACAAATTACTAGCCAGAGCATTTATTGCTAGAATAGTTGGCTCATCCCACTTGTATAATAGGGGGCTGCACCTTCATCTTCATCTCCATCTACACACGCATCTTCATCCTCATCTTCACCATCAACATTCTCTCCATTGTAAATGAGAATTATCTGCCTCCACCATACACAAAAAAACTAGAAATAAACAAACTCTCTACCTTAAACTCCCACAAACGTGGGAGAAATTCTTGAGTCTTCTTCATCCATGCTTTCTTCATATTATGTTTGATTAGTCTGATTAAATCATATTACAGTCACATTAAACACTCACTTCACTTATTAAAAATTGACTATCGACAACTTGAGATAGTCTATTAAAAAGATTTATGTGAGATGAATAAAAATGATAATATTTTAACAAAATTGAATTAATAAAAAGTGATTCTGGTGCGTGAATTATAATAAATAGAGTTTGTAGTAGTATTAAATAAAGAGTGATAACATTTTTAATAAAAAATAATACTTCCTCCATCTCGTCTAACTCTTTACCTTTATTGTAGATACGAAGTTTAAAAAATGTTATTTTTTGACCAATTTTATTGATTTTTGAAGGTAAATTAGTATATTTTTTAGTAAGTAAATTATGTGTATTAGATAAGAGTGGGGTTTTTTAAAATATGATGTATTAAATGTTATTTATTTTGAAACCTTTATTATTTTTTGATGGTGAAGAGTGTAGTTAGACGAACAAAAGAGGAAATATTGAAGAGGTTGTTGGGACGGATGTAGTAATATATTTAATAAAAAGGGATAACTATTTTTAAAAATATAAAAACGGTATCAGGTGAGATGATCTTACGCAAATGTTTGTCTAATTTATGAAAAAATATATATGAAAAGGAGAAATTCTTAGAGTGATTTAATTAAGTATTAAATTATTCAACTCTCTATTAGTTTAAGCTTATAGATGGGGTGTACATTTATTTAACATGATATCAGAGCTCATGGTTAATAAAGGTTCAGGGTTTTTACCTCACCGCCACCCACTTATGAAAAAATTCCCCGGTTGCATGTGAGAGGAGACATGCTAGAGTGATTTGATTAAATATTAAAAAAGGAATGGACTATTGCCATCCGAAATTTCACTGAAGGCACCCGAAGATTAAAAAATATATTCATGTGATGACAATTATAACCCTATTCTTAAATCCAAATAAAATTAATATATTCAAAATAATTTTCTTTCCACAACACGCCCAACCTATCCAGTCACCCACGATCAGAACCTTTCCTTCCCGCGCGCCACCTCTTCCAGACCGACAACTCTGTATCCTGGGCTTCACCGAGCAGAAGGGCAAGCGTGTCATCCACCTCTCTGGCGGCTCCATCGCCGAGAAGAATGTCTAGTACAAGTACAAGCAGTATTGGTCTTTCTTTCGCCGCCCCAATGAAATCGGGAGGGCGGAGAAATTAAGTGCCGGCATTCTTCGACATCTTCTGCAGCCTTGTGATAGATTTTTTCCAAAATCATCCATTTTCTTCATAGACGATAAGCATGAATATTGGCACTTGTTTATTTTTTCCATTATCATGGTCAATTTAATTGCTTTTTTATCATCTTGTGTTCATGAATTGATGTTGAAAAGATCTGAAAATTTTGGTATCTATCAGTTGCGAAAATCTAAAGGATAGAAGAAACAAATTCAAATCAAAAGAAAAAATGGGTGTGGAAGTCCAATTAATCCAACAACACATCCAGCCACAAAACTTAACTACACTAAAATCAGAAAACGTTTTCTAATAAGTTGACAAAATTGCTTAAGATCTAATTGGGTGTTGTTGGAAAGGTTCTAGAACCCTTCCCATTCATCTCCTTATTTCTTTCTACTCTGAGCGAAATGGGTTCTGCCCATTCGTCTTCAATTCATTCCCTTCATCTTTTTCTTTCTTTCATCGTTGTCTTTTCTTTTTCTTTCTTTTTTTATGTTGCTTTTTTTTTCTGCGTAAGTTACAAGTTTCATTGGGCGAACAAAGTAATTTTTATGTATTTACATTGAATTTGAGTGTGAGATTATAATTGTCTTTTTATTTCTATTTTTTTAATCTTCGGCGCCCTCAGTAAAACTCTGGGTGGCAATAGTCCCGCCCATTAAAAAATTCAACTCTCTACTAACTTAAATTTTTAGATAAGGTGATCATTTAACAGAAATAGTATTAAAAACCAAAATCTGGTTTTCCAATCCTTAAACAAACATCAATTTATAAAGTCTAACTAGAATACACAAGGGTATCAATGCATTCGGACAATTAAAATTATTATATAATATTTTCATTTTAGTATCTAAAATTGATTTAAATAAAATAATTTAAATAACGGCCTACTACAACAAAATTTTTATTTTATAAACTCTGGAGCGCACCGATTTTTTTAATAAAAAAATGTATCATTTTTTTTGCTTATATTATATATTATTCATTAAATAATTTAATTAGATGATTATTATTTTCTGTCAATCGATTTTTTATAAAGAAAACAATCGAGATGGACTAAAAGTATTAATTTTTTAAGCAAATATATTTAATAATTATTAATAAGTATTTTTATTATATATTTATCTAATTTTATATTTATATGGGGTTGTTAACGAACTCGACACGAAATTTTCATGTTCTTATTGGGTTGACACGATAACGATACGAACCCAATAAAGCCAAACACTAACCCGCTATTATCGTGTCGTGCTATCATGTCGTGTCTGGAATTACCACCCCTAATTAGAAAACCTATAGTGCAAAGTCTTTCATGCACTATGGTCAAATAGGGGTATTAAGGTCCAAAAGAATATTCAGAAGACTTTTACAGAAGAAACATGCATGTCACGTACAAAAGAATATTCAGAAGACTTTTACAGAAGAATAATAAGAGGGGCATGAACCTGAAATCTCGTTTCAAATCAAAGCAAAAGCTCTAAACATTTGTTCTGTCAACCGAAAAACAGTAGAGCTACACAACAATCTAATGTTAAAAAACCCATTATAGGGTAGACAGGATTGTTGAGCACGTACACAATTTTGCTTCCACTTTACTTCTCATGTTAGGTCGAGTCATTTTCAAACTTTAAAGTTGCTCCTAGCAGCATTTCGTCTCGCACAGCATCCGACGAAGTATATCATCGACTGCATTGAAACCAACCGAGATTCATAAATTCCAAAATGTGAATGGAAGCGAAACTTTGAGAGTATGTTTTTCGATGTTTACATGGATTTTGAAAATTATGAATATCGATGATCTGTATTTGTTCGATTTTTTGTAGGGCATGTCAAAAATTTATATCAAATCAATATCTAAAAGTTGGGTATGATAGGGGTAAAAAGGGTATTAATTGATACGAAAGACCGTATAAAAGAGGGAAGTGAAATAAAGAAATGATACTATATGAGGTGAGATAATGAGAAAGGTGGTAGATCAAGGATTAATAATATTCATAGGGGGTGTATATTGCCCTAAGCACAAAACGGTTTTCATAACCGCAAACAAACATAGTTTTTATGCGAATGATGCCAAGAGATGTTATGTTACCACTTACCAGGACGACGAAGAGGATACAATTGAAGATCGCTACGACCCTCCACTCTGTTTTCATGTACTGAGCAACTCCAGCTCTTGATAATTGGCGACATGGAAAGAAACACAATGAGCTGTAAGAGTTCCTAATCATATAAAGAGGAAAATAAACAAAGGTTGGTAATACTTACTTGCACGAATCACAATTATAACACTTGACAGCCTTAGAATTTTTGTAAAGTCTGCAATCTTTGTTCGAACTTATAGGGTGGAAGCTCAGGTCGAAGAACGTGGCATTCACAGCAGGGTAACCACAACTAAAAGCATACAAAAGGAAGAGAGATAGAGGTTATTGATCAGAGTAATGATTGTATTCGACAAGTCACTTAAGAACGTCATGAAGACAAAACGCAGAAGTTAGAAAAGCATAGGACACAAACTCAGAAGGTGGCCTGCAGCAACCAGCTTCAATGGGGCTCAGGTTTGCCGATTTGTATTGCTTGAAAGTCTGCGATAACAAGGTAAAACGAGAGTATACAAGATTGGAAATCAAGCAATTGGTACTTATTGGTAACATTAGTAGATAATGGGAGATAAAAGTCACATAAGAACCTTATATTTTTTGGAAAGACTGTTGCAATCATCGGACTTAACGAGACAACTCTTGAGGTGCCCCCAGTTATGAGAATTGTTCAGCTGAGACACGGGACGTGACATCTTCATTCAATTTATGGTGTTGATATCTAACCTTCTAAGAGTGTGTGAATGGTCGCTTACTTGTTTCAGAAACCAGGAGCTATAATCCTCAAGTTGATACTCTTTATACCTAATTAGATAGGAATTAAGATCTCAAGTTGATATGAGAATGATTGATAATGATAGGTATGAATATGAAACAACAAACAAAGATTGTATAAAAATTTGTGTTCAGAAATCATAATCCGGTGTTTGGGATATGTGTTTAGAAGCCATACACTTGGTTTTCAAAATATATGTAGGTATGTATATTGCGTATCTCACCATTATATATTGTATCTATTAGTAATATTTTCAGTCTAGTGTATCTAATAATAATAGAAGTATAATGTGTACTAAGTAGTAATAAAATCAAAAGAGAAAAAGAGCAGAAATGACCAAAATTGATAAATTATATAATGAAAGGACCGTGCGCAGGTTCATCCTAAGTTACATGATCATTTGTGATTTTTTCTCTTGGATCAAGGAGGAAAGAAACGGCATTTCGAAAAAGATGAGAAATAATTTGTCATACCTGAGACCAGTTACATTGTGACCAGAACCATTATTCGTTACGATAAACCTGTAGTGCAGACATTAAGTGGAGTCACAACAAAAGGCAGATATAAAGTGCAACAGCAGTCTCTTAAAATCTACCTAAATAAAGTTGAAAATAACTATCATTAGCAACACAACTTATGCATAATGTAAGGGCAGAAGAATGGTTTTATCATTTATGGACTGTTTTACAGAAACCTTATTATTCAGACTAGAGTTGGTCCAATAACACCTTCTAACTCGAACCTTATTATCTAGACTTCACATTAATTAATTGAGGGTTGTGCTGCAGCTGCAGGTTTACTACATCTAATGATTGTAGTTTCATTAGAATTACTTGTAAATTCAAAGTTCCAGTTTGTCCCTCCGTACCCTTTCAAATTAGTAGCAAGACACGACTCTAATTAAAAGCTAGATACTCTAAGCAGAGCTTCGATTAAGATACGACCATAAGAGGATATTGTGACTTCTGTTTGCAAACCAAGAGGATAATTCGACTCCAGCAATCACACGACAACATCATACATATTCCATCTTGAGTGCTTGACCTATGGACTTGTAGCTACAATTCACATATCACCTTCTCCACCGCACAATCCTCAATTTGTTGAAGCGAAAAGGTGAAGCTAAAATGTCAAACTTGCAACTGAATATGAGAATACCATTAATCATTTCAAACTGCAATCGAAAAACTTCTACAATCCTAAAAAATCTAGTTACTCTTGCCCCTCTATTGTCAAAAATTTCCTATGCAACTTGGTGCCATCTAGTATGTCGCATCATTGAATGAGTAACACGTATGATAGAGGAGGATACTAAACCCTAAGGGGCGAAGATTAGATTTATTCCTCCCTCCCACATGTCACACATACAACAAGCGGCACAGGATATCTAGTGTACTCTTGCCCTATGATGACACCAACTACACAATGGCAAGTATGATAAGACAAGTTTTTTTTTGGTCAGTTCTGAAAATACAGTCTAATAACGTAGACGAAAAAATATAACTAGATGGTCCATTACTTGGGAAAAACAACAAACAAAATCAAAGAACACATGCAATTTCCACATTAAGAATACTTACGCCAACACCGTGAAGACCAAGATACCGATCAATAGGATGCAAAGCAAGACGAGATACTGCAACCACATGCTAAGGAAGAACTGAAAAGAAGTATGACAGGAAATGTCAAGAAAACAGAGTAATACACCACCGGTTAAGATGAGGATACGATCCACAACAAGATTGCGTTGTTCTTCAATGCCCCCAAAAGCCCAACAATCGACCTGAACAGATTAAAAACACACAAGTTAGTTTACCACAAGATAAAAATTTCAAGAACATTTCAGAAAATGAAAGCTTACACTACTAAGATTACAGCACCAAGTCCTATAACAGGCAGTGTAAGCGATCTCTTACAGTTGTCGTGACGAGTGCTCATCCACACTCCAAACCCAATTACAGCCACAGCTAATAACTAATAAGAAAATCAAAGCAGAAATCAAATTCAATAGAGCAACATTTTTCAGACACTTGAGTAAACCTATAGTACTGTTCACGGCCTTGTAATGACTACGCTAAGAAATTTGATAAATCAGATTAAACATGTTTAAGCAGATACTTAAAGCATTATGCCAGCATTGCTACACCTGGATCCTAAAAATAAACCAACCCAAGATTGAGAAACAAATAAATATCAGAAATCCACAAGAAAAGGGTCTTTAGATAAAACGACGTAGTAATTCAGCTATGGAAGATTATTTTAAAAAAAAGAGTGGAAGGAAAAGGGTAGATTACATACCATCGTAAGAAAGTTAACCCATCGGATAACAAAAGTGCTTGTCCGTGTCTCTGAACTCATGCTTCCGACCAGCTCAGCTCCCTCGCATTCAAGAACTCCAGTGAGAAATACACAACACGCACTAGGAGGTGTAAGATGAGGATTGAGCTTCCAGTTCTGGGTATGAGAAGGGTGGGAGGCTTTCGAAGCAAGCAAGGAGAGAGAACAGTAGGGGCTATTTTGGGTAATTCGTGCAATCAATCTAAGGGTAGAATGGGAAGAGAAAAAAACATGCTCACATGGTTTCTCTGCAGAGGATAAAACTGAGACACGAGACAACTCGGTTAACCAAAATGCATTTAATTGTCAGATTTAGATAATGGTCATTCATTTTCTTTCTTATGAAAACTTAAACAAAAGATCACTTAAAAACTTGCACTCACTCAATTGTTTGATCACTCACGTTTCACACACGAATCGATTGATGAACGAAGAATGAAATGAAAGAGATCAACACAAAGATGTATAGTGGTTCGGCATAAGCCTACATCCACTTTAAAGGAACAATCACTCACTAGGATGATTACAATATACAACTTAAAGAAGAAGATGATGATCTTATGCACATACAAACCCTAATGTGCTTCTTATCTTGTAACTCAAGTGTTGCTTGCTTGGAATGAATTTATCAGCTGCTCATTGTGCTTATATGCACATCAGCAACTCAACTGCTATGTTGCAGGTTGACACTTCACGTGAAAAGCTCGATTGTTAGCTCAACCAACTAACAAACTCAACTAACTAACTAATCTAACTTGATTCCAATCTTTAATGCACGGTTGAGATGAATCTGATCTGATGACCTCTTGACCTCACTCCAACTTCTGCAGCTTCTTTATTGTTGATTCTCATCAACACTTTAACACAAATCATCATCCTCCACCTGTCTTGGCTGCATGACAACACACATACACACAAGTGCATGCATGTATGTCTATCACACAACATTCTTAAATTTTGCTCTTTGTTTAAGTTGGAATTGGTCTTTATATACTACTCGGATTTTATGTGTCATTTGGTACATAATCTTCTGTGTCACATCGTTGGATGGACGACGCGTAGGATAGAGAAATTATACTCTAATCCTTAAACTCTAGGGGCAATGGTTGGATTTATTTCACCCTCTTACCTGTCAATCACTTTACGTGTGACACCGAAGATGATGTACAGAAATGGAGTAGAAGATCTGATGTGCTTTATATATGGTGGTTAAACTCATCTCTCACCAATTTTTGTTATAATTCATTTGTTAAAAATGAAATCTAATTGAATACTATTAGAATATAGTAGATGAATTTAATGTATAAATTTGCTCAAATTTAATATAGGGTGAATGAGTAATTAATATATAAAATTTATAATTTTATTACAACATAAAAAATAAAGAAAAGTAAAGAAAAAATGTTGAAGTGGGAAATTGTCCCATACAGGGAATTATGGAAAAATATAGCTTCTTATTATTTTCTACACATTATGAAATTAAATTAAATGTGTGAATCACTTAATGCAACTACCTAACCACTAGCTTTATCCGTGCTTGCACATACTATGCACGAAGACTTTCAAAATCTCTCCTTTCACATTTTTGTATAATTTTTCCTTGTTACATTTTGTAATTATTTATTCCACCCCTATATTTCTTAAACATGTATTTGTAAGTGATTCATTGATGCATTATAAACCAACAATATAAAATACTCACTCCGTCCTACTTTAATTTGCACTCTCACTTCGATGTGGAGATTAAGAAAAATGAAGATATTATGATAATATATATATATATATATATATATTTTATAATAAAACAAATGATAAAGTATATTTGATATAGTAGGTATGAATGATATTTTTGTAAATAAAATGTATGCAGAAGAGTGATTGTTTTGACTTTTTGTTTTTTAAGGAGAGATGTAAATATTTGTATTAAAAAAAAAACAACAAACAATTGCAATATGAAAGGAGGCATAGGGAGTATAATAAAACAAGTCATAGTTACGCATACAATGTTACAATCATAAATTGACACATCAAACATCCCAAGCATGATTCATACTATTTTTGGAAAAATTAAAGATAAAAAAGTGATTAGCACATAATGTAAGATGAGCAAGTGCAAGTTACATTCGTTTTTGCATCCATAATAACCTAGTATGGGAAGGTTCTGGAAACACAAGAGGCCCAAACGTGTTGGCCAGGCCATGAGTCAGTCATTTATCCGAATTCCAAAATGAAAACACAACCGAAAGAAGCTACTAGAACTAAGTCTAATACTTCAACTCTCATTCTCTCCCCATTTTACTTCACTCTCAGAACCGCAATTCGCCGCCAAACCCATTTCCTTTCATTTCTCTAAACCCCAATCCAGAGTTCTAAGCGAAATTTCTGACCAAAAAATTTCAGTAGCAACAAATACGCAATGGATGCATCAAAAGTGCAGCAACTGAAACAATTCGTCGAACTGTGCAAGGCCGATCCCACCGTTCTCTCCGATCCGTCTCTCTCTTTTTTCAGAGAGTATATCGAGAGGTATTTTCCAATCAGAGTCTGTTTATGTATTGTTTGAATTTCCTTTTGCTTTTTTTGTCCTAGCAGTTCAGCATTAGGTATGAATACAATTGATTTACTGGAGTTGCAATTTGATTTTAATGACGTTTGGTTTTTCTTATCATGTCGATTTTGGATCGAATCTTCAGTCTAGGAGGTGAGATTCCGTCATCTTCCGGGACCTACAAAGCGGTAAGTTCTGTTTTAGTAAGGTTTTAATCATTATCGGTATTTTGATATTGTTCCAGTTGTTTTTGATAGTGAATGATGAAGGAAACCTATAGGGCATTGTTTTACTTTTAATCGCACAAACAGTACTTACAGGCAACATTTTATTGTTTAAACTTGTTTGCTTATTAGATTAATCTGAGAATGAATACAATTTTAGGAAATGATGTTTTGCATGATTAGGGTTTAAGGTTTGCATTTTTGATACTCCATTATACACCGTTTTTATACGTTTCTTTGTTTAGGAGATGTTATGTTTATTTGTGTCTTGGACTAGTTACTGTGTCAGTTTTTTGTTGTTGTAATAATTAGACTATAGAAGTATCATGATGTGATTTTTTGCCCTTTTCTTTGGTTAGAAGATTACCAAATTCTTTTGTAATTAATGTCTTATAGAAGTCTCATGTGGTGGACGAGAGTGATGAGGATATGGACGAAATTGGAGATGAGCCTCCACCACTTTATGAAGAAGAAGATGAGCCTGAAATAGTTGAGTCTGATGTGGAGCTTGACAACAGTGATGTTGTGGAGCCTGATAATGATCCTCCACAGAAGGTCTGTGCAGACCACATTCCCGATTCTTTTTTAATTTGATTATCCCACAGATGTTTTCAGCAGTGTAATGAATGTTTATATCGTGTCATTTCTAGATGGGAGACGCCTCAGTTGAAGTTAGTGAGGAAGATAGAGATGCTTCTCAGGAGGCCAAAAGTCAGGCACTAGAAGCAATTTCGGAAGGTAATGCATGTAGTTCTCTTCTATGAAAGAAAGTTAAATATTCCATGATGTTTGATTAATTTGCTTTTCTGTTTGATAGGTAAGCTTGAAGAAGCTATTGAGAATCTTACCAAAGCTATCATGCTGAACCCTACTTCAGCAATTATGTATGCATCCCGAGGTATATAATGCTTTGTTTTCTTGTCTTTATTCATTAAAATTCTGAGATCAAAATTTTTGGTTTTTTTATATGTATGTGAATTTATGTTTGATGACTTTCAGCTAGTGTCTACATAAAAATGAAGAAGCCTAATGCTGCTATTCGGGATGCCACTGCTGCGCTGGAGGTTTTTCCTTTGTTCTCTTGAGCTGATAAGCCGTTATGTTTGCTGTTTTTGACATTGATATTATTTTTTCTGTATTTTGTTTAAAAATCAGGTTTGTTCGTGGTAGCATAATTTTTTCTTTATATTACTTCATAACCTTTTTTGCACTAGAGCTGCATTCTCTATATGCCAATTGCCAGCTTAAACATGTATTAGGCTTTGCGTCTCATGATTAATGATTCCAGATCTATCTTTTGGATCCATAAGCTTCCTGCATGTGTTTGTGATGTATTACTGTAGCATAAATAGATATTAAAACAATCCAATTTTGTTGAAAAGGCATCAACGGAAATTTATTACATCTTTGGACATGAAATTAATGCTGATGATTTTTATCTCAGATCAATCCAGACTCCGCGAGAGGGTATAAATCACGTGGTATAGCACGTGCCATGCTTGGGCAATGGGAAGAGGCTGCTAAGGACCTTCACTTAGCCTCAAAACTAGACTATGATGAGGAAATCGGTGCTATACTCAAGAAGGTTGCCTTTTTATTTGTGGATCATTTTTCTTGTAGTTAAAGCTGCAGCATGAAATTTAGTGATAGTAGGGATGTGCTGCTTTAGGATATAGACCAAAAGTTTCTATTCTAATGCTCAAAATTCCCAACATTAATGGTTATGCCAACTTTTTGACAGTCTTTTCTTTATAACCTGCAATAGGTAGAGCCAAATGCACATAAGATTGAGGAACATCGTAGGAAATACGACAGACTTCGAAAGGAGAGAGAAGACAGGAAGGCTGAGCGCGACCGACAGCGTCGCCGAGCAGAAGCTCAGGTTAACAATCTACTCGATGCTTGTATTTTAGTTTTTTCATTGCCTTATGCACGCGTCTGATTAAAATTCTTTCTTTCAAGGCTGCCTATGATAAGGCTAAGAAGCAAGAGCAATCATCGTCCAGTAAAAGATCCGGCGGCATGCCTGGAGGTTTTCCTGGTGGCATGCCTGGAGGTTTTCATGCCACTCCCGGTGGCATGCCTGGAGGGTTTCCAGGTGGTATGCCCGGTAGTATGCCTGGGAATGTTGACTATAGCAAAATACTGAATGTGAGTATTCACTAAATATTTTTGTGAAGTGATAAAGTTGGTATTATAATTGTAATCATAGTTGTTAGAAGTGTGCCTCCTGGGAGGCTATGCGATGAGGGTCTCACTTTTGGAGAGGCAAGCACTGCTGAATTTAAGTTGACCCTAGGTGCAAGTCTACTGTGCACCTTGCCTAGCTACCTTCCAATATGTTTAATATACTCTTTTAACTTATATTTTTAAAAATAATTTCTTTTACTCTGTGTGGCATCTTCTACCTAGGGTTTCTTTCTTCTCTTAAACGAGAGGATAGAAGATTGCAGCTCAGTTCGTCCGACGAAGAGACAAACCTCAAACTCGATCTTGACCCAAACAACCGTGTGTTGTAGTTTGCTATTTCGCTAGCCATTCTGAAATTCAGTGATCATGTTTTTGCTCTTATTTCTAAGTGGCATTTAAATTATTTATAAGTTATTAAAGGATATTATGTGTTTATCAACTTAATTTCATCTCTAGGGAGATGTGACAAATAGGTTATGAGTAGATTTGGGATTAAAGTTATATCCTCAGTGTACTAAAGGTGTGCCTCTTGCCTTGGGCCCTAGAGGACCCATCGTATCTCTCTTCCCTATCAACTGTGTTTGTAATTTGATGTGTTGATTACATATTTTTGTCTCCATGTTGATATATATTTTTAGTGAAGGTTGTGCCTTTCTGAGAGATCTTTGTTGGCAGTTACATGCTTTTCCAGAGATAAAGTGAAATCAATCTTCTTTCTTGAATTTTTTCTGAGTTAGACTCAATTTTATTTATATTTAATTTGCAGGATCCTGAGTTGATGTCAGCCTTCAAAGATCCTGAAATCATGGCTGCACTTCAAGATGGTATATATTATTCTTGCTCAACTCTACATTTCTATATTCCTGAACATGTGCTGTGCTTGGGTTTGTTTAGCTCATACAGCACATCTTTTTCATCTCTTTGTCATGGGTGGTGATGATACTTTTCTTTTGAACCAAGAAATTGTCGTGCACTGTTTGCTATTTAACATTTAAGTGAATAGATTATTTTTGCGTTGTGAACCTACTAAAATTGTTTCAAAGTGTTCACAGTCCTCAACTTACTTTTGTTTTTTGTTTTTGTTTTTTTCTCTCTCTCCTCTCATTTGGTCGATTATACCTGTTACAGTAGTGGGGGAAATGCAAAAAATCTTAGTATCTTAAAAATAAAAGAACGATTGATTCAACTTTTTTATTCCCTGATATTTTTATCTTATTGCAGTTGTAATTTCATATTTCTAACTCTTTAGCAAGTTTGCTGCCACTTCAATAGCTTCATATTTAAGCTTTTTGGTCTGTTGTCTTATCTTGGTGACCCTTGTGTGCAGTAATGAAGAACCCTGCTAATATGGCAAAGCATCAAGCAAATCCAAAGGTTGCTCCAATCATCGCTAAAATGATGAGTAAATTTGCTGGACCAAAGTGACACTAAACTGATGATTACCTTTTCATTGTCAAGAGATACCCACACCCCCCATTTTGAGGAGTGAACTATGTTTGAATTTTGAATTTCTAGTACCCTATATTTACTTTAGTTGGGATTTTTAAAAGTACTGTAAAAATTGGTTCAGTTTCTAAAATCCTAGATATATTTTAGTTGGGATTTTCACAATTGTTATGCTTATGTGCATGTTAGTTACGTGGACACATTTGTGTGATTGGATTCAACCTTATACATCAACTCATTGCCCTTAAGGTTATTATTGGGTCCAGCGATTAACTATAATTTTTGAGAAATTTAGATAAAATAAAGAATTTTTAAAAAAATTAAGTTTATTAATAAGGTTTTAGGAGGTATGTTGTTATTCCAAGAGTGTTTTGGAGTTGCTCTTAGGATGACATTAGTACATTAGTAAGAATATTAGTGCTCTAATATACATTGCCCTTAAAGTTATTGAAAATTGGTTTTAGAGTATCAGCATGACATTAATGCATTAGGGTTAATATTAGGAGGTATATTGTTATTCCAAAGAGTGTTTTGCTTCAACACTTTCTTTAAATTTTGTTTATATGAAGGATGTAATGGTAGTAGTGGGCCATTTTTATTAAAAGAGAAAAAATGTAAACCTTTGAATTGTAGAATGAGGACCTTAGAGAATATTATTTTTCAATAGAATTACTAAAACATTGGTCATTCATTTGATTAGATCTTCCTTTGATACACAATTAAATATATTTTAAATTAAAATAAAAATAATTAGAAATAAAGAAGTCAATTATAATTAATTGTTAATTAATTAATAAATTTAACAATATTTATTTTATAAGATTTTAAAATAAATTATTTATTATTATTGAAAAAATATGTATTTTCATTTTCATAATTCATGTTACTTTTTATTTATAAGTTTATTATAATATTGATTGATCAAACAATATTTTTTAATAAAAATATTATCAATAGCAAAAAAAGAAAGTTGACTTTAAGATTTGTGCAATTCGTACCGAATGAAGATTGGCAATTGAGTGTGTTTTTCAATAATATTTAAAGTTGGATTATTATTTTTTTTAATTTCAAATAGGATTAATTTGCCAAGTTCATTATTTTTATTGCAATTAAATTCGTAAAAAAAGTGATGGACGAAAAGTTAATGCTAAATGCACATCATGGTACAGGAAGTGGTTTGTTATGATACAGACACACGGCACATGACACATTCAGACATTATCTCATATATATATATTGAGCTTCTCCAATCCCTTAAAACACTAGCATTCCATTCCACCTAATAATCCACCCTCTATCAACAGTCAATTCTCTCCCGTTGAAAAGTAAAATCGAACAAGACTAAGTCTGCCCCAGAAAATGGGCTCCACGGCGGGTGTGGCGGTGGCGATGGTGGTTCTGATGATGAGCGCCACCAGATTGGCAGAAGGGCAGGCGGATTGTGCATCGAAGCTGATACCGTGTGCGGATTACTTGAACTCGACAAATCCATCGAAGGAGTGCTGCGATTCGATGAGAGATGTGGTGACAACTCAGTTGGACTGTCTGTGTGGGCTCCTCCGAAACCCAGGATTACTAGGTGGCATCAATATGACTCAAGCACTTCAGCTTCCTAAATACTGCAATGTCAGCTCAGATACATCTGTTTGCTCAGGTAACACTACATTGAATTTATTTCTTTTTTATTTTCCTTTTTTATACATCAATTAATCTATAATCTAGATGAATATGTGGATTGATTTCACCCTATATGTGTAATAAAATACTCCTTGTTTCTTGCAAAGTGCGATTAGTAAGTTGACTCACCACGAGTTAAAAGGAAAAAGTGAACAATGAATCATCAAACCGTAATAATTTCTTTATAAAAAATGAGTAGTGGAGCAAGTAACACGTACACACCTCACACTCCCAATTTTTCTGGTGAGTACAGAATTTTTTTGCATCAGATATGTGAATAGAGTTAGGAGACATTGAGACAATTTTTTTTAGATATGTTGATCCATTATTATTATGTTTATTTTATGTTAAAAATGAATCATATTATAACATCTTAAAATCATATTTTAATTCATCATTCATCATACTTTACAAAACATACATTAACAACCATTAAATATACTTTATCTACATAATAAGCATACTTTAACACGTCTCATAAATAGCGTCTTACAAGAAACTTTAACTAAAGTTAGTATCATACTATTTGATAAATATGGTAGTATAAAAAAAAAAGCAAATGATATTTATATTTATGAGGGTGATAAAAGTAGGGAGAGTTAAACTTTAGAGCACCGATGTAATTTAAATATTTAATTCTCATCTTTTAATAATAAAATAAATTTTGAAATACTCTATAAATTTCCAGTTCACTGTTCACTCTAAAATAACTCTAAAATAAAATAATTCATTCTTTTGAAAAGTCTCGTAAATTAAGAAAATTATTATTTAGAAGTACTTTAATTTTTTTTAGCAATAAAAATATTAGTATAAGATATGTTAGGTGTAAGTGGTACTGTTGTAAAATTAAAATAATGTGGTTTTTCCTTTTTATTATTTTAAAAAAAGTAAGAATTTTATTATACAAGTGAAGATGAAAATTATGAAGACATTAATACTTGGGGACGAATATATGTAAATTCCTTTGTGTGTGTTTTTTTAAATACATTTATGCAATGTCTTTATTGACTTGTAATAACATATGCAAATAAATTAAAGAGAAATTTGAAATAGGGGGATCCCGTATAATTATACTCCGTTGCTGAGCTAATTCTATCTGCGACTGTTATACAACTGTACCGCTTTATTAAAAAAAGTATTTTTTAAAGAATAATTTTTAACTTTTATATATTTATTAAAAAAAGTAAAATTTTAAAGAATAATTTTTAACTTTTAAAATATAAATCTAATTTAAAATATGGTAGATCTTGCGTGAGACCATTTTAATGGGGACTCTATTGTGACACGTTCATATAAACAAATAGTGGGAAGGGTTTATCATTGTTAAAATATAGTACTCCTTATAAAGATAAAATATGCTTATTATTAGCAAATAGTGGGAAGGGTTTATCATTGTTAAAATATAGTACTCCTTATAAAGATAAAATATGCTTATTATTAGTTAAAATATGTTTCTAATTAATACTTAATTATATACCATAACACTTTAAAAACATATTTTAATTCATCATTTATCATACTTTAAAAAACATACTTTATCTATATATATAGAGCAAACATACTCAACAACGGGTCAACTCGTCTAATTACGTCACACAAAAAACTTTATCTGAAATAGTAATATTGTTATTTTTAACATCTTATTACAAGATATACTTATTTCCAAAAACATATCCGTTTAAATGGAGTATTTATTTTGGTGTTGTTCAGGGAAAGGCGCTCCAGCTCCAACCGCATCTATTCCTCCTCCAGGTAATTCAAATTTCAAACCCTCTCTCCTCAAATTAAGTACGTTTTTAATTGTTTTCATTTAAGTAGATTTAATGATTAAATTAATAGTTTATAATATGATTAATTGAGACAAGAAAACGAGAAATGAGTATTAAAATAATACACGCATTTTGGTTTTAAATATAAAAAAACTTATAATGAGTACTTCTACATGATTAACAAGTGGGTTAGGCGAATAATTCGTTGTACTATAATTATTGGTTGAAGACTTAGGATTTCATTTTATATTTTAATATTATATTATGATCGTCTTTACCCGCACTATTTGAATAACAAAGAAATAAATAAAAAAAGTAAAAAGGGTTTATATACATATATATTCTTATTAATTTTTTTTAAAGAAAATTAAACTCATAAGTCTTAAATCACAAAATAAGGAAAAGATAATAAAGGTTCTATAGATAGAACAATTTTGTAGAATAATCAGTCAAAATTATAATATTTTCATCCCTAGCTGTCATATATTATATAAAATAATACTCCCTCAGTCCAATTTCAAATGACACAATTTCTATTTTGATTGTACCATAAAAGTTTTCACATTTCTAAAAAAGAAAAATGTCAAAAACAATCACTCTTCTTCATACACTTTATTTACAAAAAAACTACAGTTATCTAACACACCTAACATACTTTTATCATTTATTTATTACCAAAAAATATCATAATACCCCAAAAGTTAATCATTTTCTTAATCTCTGTGGCGGAAGATGCATTCAATCTTTTGTGGAATAGAGGGAGTAATATTTTTTAATTTATTTATAAAAAATAAATTTAATGACGGAGGGGATCACAATATACAACCGTTGACTTTACCCAATTCAAAATTCCAAATAAAATTAATTTTGGATTTGTTATTAATTGTGCTAAAATTAACCTATTCGTTAGCAAATTCACGCGGTTTCTCACTGTTGACCAACATACACATTGACACCTAACGTTGATATTAAAATAATCCGTTCTACTATTGTATTGTATGAGTGTATATTGGGTGCATTCGTGTATACCTTTTTATTCTATTTTGTATACATATTATTTTATTTTGTATACGTATTTTGTAATAATTGTATATTTTTTTCACATTAATTTTTCATTAAAAAATTAACATCCATATGTGTATAACATTTTATTGAATATTATATACAATTTTTCATTAAAAAATTTAACAATTAAATTGTATACATTTTTACTCTTAATTGTATATGTTTTTGTTTATATTTGTATGTGGGTGCACCCTATCTTTAGGTGCACCCGGGTGTACACTATAAATTGCCGTATTGTATTATTACCAGTGAGTCTCATATAAACTAAATTCCATTTTTTTAAATTTCTTTTAATATATAAAAAATTATTAAATTTAGAAGAAGTTATTGACACCTAACGTTGATATTAAAACAATCTCTTCTACAATTTAAATGTACTATTGTATTGTATTACGAGTGAGTCTCATATAAACTAAATTTCATTTTTTTAAATTTATTTTAATATATAAAAAATTACTAAATTTAGAAGAAGTTAAAAAATAGTTGATATATCTAAATAGTAATTTTTCATATACTAAAAAGTAATTGATAAATCAGAGGTTTATAAGAATTTGAAAAGTAATTTTTAATTAAGAAGAGTAACCATCTATGTGTCTAAAGAATAATTTTTTATATATACTAGAAAGTAACTGAGTTTATATATTAATGTATGTGAACATGGTTTACACAAGTGCTTGTCTTGTATGGATTGCTCTCTTATGATATCGGTATATGTGAGACGAATAGTAAAAAAACGAATCGATCTATTATTAAAATATATTTGTTATATAGGTATAATATATTTATTGATAATTAAAGTATATTTATGGTCAATCATACTATAACACTTTATTAAGTATTTTAATTTATTAACCATCATACTCTAAAAAAAATATATTTTAACAATAAATTTATATAACGATAACAATTCATAGTTTCATAATGAGTATACCCGTCTCACAAGAGACTTTGCAATATTCTATGTGTAGAAGAGTTAAATACTATTTTAGTATCACAGATTTTGCCAAATTCGATTTTTAATTGAAATTATTGATTTAGTCCTATAGCTATCTCAAAATTTTAAATTTGGTCCATCGTCTTATAACTTCTGAAATGTTCATAGGTATAATTACGCACAAATTTTGTGTGAACTGATAACATGAAAATGATTGGTTAATATGGAGTAGTTCATAAATTGTCATGCTGAAACAATTAATGTATATTTTTTGGAATATTAAAGTTGTGCAACTAACTAACATGGTGTCATTAATTAATGACAGCAGTGCCTGGAGGTAACGGAGGCAACGGCGCAGGAGACAGAGTTTCAGGGATGGGAGTTCCAGCCCTCCTATTCGCTTTGGCTCTCGCATTTTTCTATTGATTAAATTGAATTTAATTATTTCTACAAATAAAATCAACATTCAGTTGATTTAGATGAGCATGTATCGTGTCGTTTATTATTTCCAGCTTTGCTGATTTGATCTTATTGTTCGTTGATGATTTTATTTTCTGTATTCTTGGAGACGCCAAGTTCACACATTTACGCCTATATGTAATAACGCCTCCCATTTACAATAATATTTACTCATTCCGTCCCGCCTAAAGGTTTATTTTTGTTTTTAACACGTTATTATTTTAATGTGTAGTAGATAATTGTATTAATGGAAGTGTGAACCCCATATTTTAATTGTATTAGTGGGTGTGTGTGGTCCCATGTGTGTAAAAAGAGAAAGAGGACTCTTTGGTTGGGATTGAGACATACAAAATAGAAAAAAGGGACGACGGAGGGAGTATATATTTTTAATAAGCAAAAGCTTGCGTGCCTCGTATATCAGGCTCCCAAATTAAAAATTTATACCCTTTATTTTCTAAAAAAAAATTAAATCAAATATTTATACTATTTATATTAGCTGATATTTTTAATAAAAAAATTATACTCTTATAAATTAAAATATATTATAATTAAAATATATTCTACTCCTTTAGAACATATGCACCGGTCATGTTTAAATCAATTTTTATTTTTAATTTTATTTTATTACTAATCCCAACTAAGCTCAACTGCTGTATACATTTATTTTTAAATCTAAATAAATTCTCAATCGCTGTATATATTCATTTTTAAATTTAAATTTATTATATAAGGGACTAGGGGTGGGAAAACACGGCATAGCGAAAATACCGATACCGTACCGAAATTTTCGGTATGCTATTTTGCATACCGATGTTGATACCGAAATTTCGGTATATAAAAATACATACTGTTGCCAAACCGAAATAAATACCGTACCAATTTTTTCGGTATATACCGATTATATCAAAAACCGATTTTTTTCAATTCGAAATCGAAAATTCAATATACCATCATTCCAAAATGAATACGGAAAAATCAGGAGATAAAGATAGAAGTTGAAAGATCAAATAAGATAGAGAAATTTGGAAGAAAATTTGGGATGAATTCGGCGTTGCATAATTTGGGAATAAGTCATGACCTAGAAATAGAATCTGTAATGAAGTATATTCATGAAGAGGGTTGGACTTTTGGGATAGGCCTGCTTTGGCTTAGTGATTAAGTTAGATTGGGATACTAGATTTGCTTTGGGCTTGTTAAATTAGGGTCCATAAATAAAAAATCAACATAAAAAAATATTAAAAAATTCTCCCTCCGTCTCATAGAAGTTGGTATAATTTTTTTTGGGCACGGAGATTAAGGAGTATAATAATAAAAAAATGGAGTAAAGTGAGGTGAGAGAAATAATATTTAATGTGTAGTGGGTAGTTGTATTAGATGTGATATGTGGGGCCCATGAGAATAGATTAATTGTTTTTGTGTGAGTCTATGTATTAAAAAGGAAATGTGTCAACTTTAGTGGGACAAACCAAAAAGGAAAGTGTGTCAACTTCTATGGGACGGAGGGAGTAATATATATATTTTTTTGGTATATCGAAATACCAAAATTTTTTGGTGTATACACCTCCCTTTTAAATGGGTGACGTGTCGTACACACAAAAAAAATTCATACTCCTTCCATCCGCTCGAAAGAGGGTTTTTTTTTTCATTTTGGTCGTCCGCTTCAAAGAGGGTCATTTCCTTTTTTACACACATGGGACCCACCCACACTCACTAATACAATTAAAATATGGGGTCCACACTCCCACTAATACAACTACTCACTACATATTAAATAATAATACTCCTTAATCAACGTGCACAAAGTAAATGTCACTCTTCAGAGCGGACGGAGGGAGTATTATTTTCTCTCTTTTCCACACAAACTGAGTTCATAGTCATGAACCAAAATTTCTCTTTGGATTTTAACTAGTCACTTGTATTGGTTGGTTTCAAGAATTTTTCAATTTAAATTCGTTTTTATCCAACCAGTGGTGATGCTCTTAGAATAAAATGTTATATTATTTTACATCTTGTGCATCTGGGAATACAAAACTAACTCTCTTTTGTTTGGGACCACACAAAATAATTAATATCATATTTGCTCACAGTCAGTCACAGACAACATTAATATAATTATTCAATTTACATTCAAATATTATATCTTTCAATTCATTCTACATTAAAATAGTACATTCATTAATCTCATCCTTTTTAAAAACAAAATTAACTATTGGAAAAGGATGGAGGGAGTATGTCTTATTTATGACAAAATTTTAACAAAATATTTTATTTTTGACAAAATATTTCTTATAGGTGTTACACATAAAATATAGGGATACTTGCTATCAAGTACAAAATAGAATATGTATTTACATGCAAATCCAAAATTTAATCGTTATAAGATATAAAATGATAGTGTTTAGATATATATTAATTATATCTGCATAATAAATGTATAAATTTGCACAATACAGTTAAATTGTTGCACAACATATAATTATATTATTGCACAATAATATTGCATAATTTAATATCAAGTCATTTCTTATAAATCTACGCATCATTATAATTGGATTTCTGCACAATACGTCTTATATTGTTGCACAATATATTTAAGAATATAATTAGTTTGCTGCTCAACACGGTTATATTGCTGCGATAAGGTTATATTACAGCCAATTAATGTATTTTTTTGCACAACCTATTTTAGGTACGTTTTCATCTCAATCTTCGTGTCTCGTATCGTTATCACGTAAATATGTGTTGGAATTTCTTTTTATTTCTTTAATTAATTAATTAAAGTTGACCTGCCTGATTTGATTGTCTTAAAGATAATTAAAAAAAAGTATAATTTTAAAAAAAGAAGATAATGAATATTTATATCTTTTTAAATAAGATTCAAGATAAGGGATTTAATATGAAGATTATCATTAATTGTTGTAGTTATTACTAATTTTATTTGTACCTTGTATCATAATATGCTAATATAGTGTTAAGTTAATAGTAATTATGGGTGATTCTTAGCTGACTCAGACTCACACATGACCCTGTTCAGCACAGGTTACAGGTCACTTGATCAATAGGTGATGTCATCAATTCAATTTTATTGAATTTACCAAAATCTTTTCCTTACATATCCTCATCACTGCAATAAATAATTAATTCATGCACCTCTACCACTCTCTAAAACACTGCAGAGTTTGCATATCAGCACTGCATTTAATATTTAATTCACTTCCCCACACTGCATATGCAATATCATATCATTTCCAATAGCTCCTATACAATACTAATCTCTATCCTGTCACATTCATTCATTAACTTCTAGCTCCCTATTAAATCATTATCATATATAGTATGTGATGATTAATTTTAATTTCCTTCATTTAAATTAAATTCAATTAGAACCTCGTCTAAATTGGGATTACAATGAATTAAATAAACTCACATGAATTATCTCCCTATTAAATTCAATTAGAAGTGGGTTTATATGTGAATCCTATTTTTAATGATTACTCTTTGGTACATTAAAAATTACTCTTTAGATAAATAAATTATTATTTTTCTAAATGAAAAAAATTACTCTTCAAATTATTGAATATCTTAATTTATTGATCACTTTTTTTAGATGAAAAATTACCTTTTAGAGAAATGAATCATTACTCTTGTGAATAAAAAATATTACTATATAAAAAGTAATTTTTTTGTATATATGAAAATGGGAAGTATATATTTGCAATCTTATATGGCTAAAACTTGTATGCATCTGATATCTTGTAGTATTAAATGTTATACTCTTTTTATGTATATATGAAAAAGGGAAGTATATATTTGCAATCTTATATGGCTAAAACTTGTATGCATCTGATATCTTTTAGTATTAAATGGTATATTCTTTAGTATAAGGATGTGTATCTTTTATTTTCTAATTTTTTTAATGAAAGTGTATATATATCTTTTAGAACAAAATATTGTACCATTTAGAAAAATATTGTACTATTACACATTTTTTGTGCATCTAGAAACAAAAGAGACTAACTCATCTTATAAAAGTTAGCAAATTAATTGAAATTTATGTCCTTATGACACGACCCACCTTACCTAACTTATAATTTAAATACTAATTAACATAAACATCATCATTATAAAAACCTGCATATATATTTTTTCTTTCTCATAATATATTTAAAACCAAAACTATCACACCGGTTCAACATACGTAACTGATTTCTGACACAATTTCAAACCATCCAAACTTGTAACAATACTTATTATATTACATAACAAAACATCAGCGGAAACAAAATAAATCCACGGCCTACCCCAACAGGTCGTCATCTATATACATTCGCTCAAAACCCTGTAGGAGTTTCACAGCTTGCATAAACACGTCAAAAAACTCAATCATCAATAGACTCACCTACAATGCATAAACTAGTGAGATAAAAAACTCAGTACGTAGAAATCATGCATGCCAGTGCAGGAAAATGCATTTAGTTTTCTATTGCTTATTTCCTAGTCTTTCTAGTTGGTCTCTTTTATTTTGAAAACTGTTCACGTTGCGAGATCCCCACGACACACTTATGATATGCACCCCAAATGAGTTCAATAGACACACTTAATGTCGGATTGATTTTTCCGATCCTTGAATAAAGTATTGGGGATGATTTTTTCGAACCCCGAATAAAAATAATCTGATAAATGATACGTTGAGTCAACACATGACTCGAATCACTCCGTGATCCCTGAATAAAATGAGTCAACAAGCGACTCGTTGAGTCAACACATGACTCGGATCGTTCCGCGATCCCTGAATGTGGTGAGTTAACACATGACTCAGACCAATTTTTCGCGATCCCTGAAAGAGTGCATATATAGTGGCCGCACACAACATTAATATCTTATTAATTTGGGGAAAACGTTTTTCATGATTATGCATGGTATGCAACCAAAACAATTAAGTATGCATCATAAACCATTTACGATATCAATATCAACATTTAATCACAATAAAGCAATAACTTAATTTCAATTCACACAGATCCACTTCTGGAATAACAACTCCACCTCAATCACATAGATTCATTTATAGAATAACCACTTCACCTTGGATCACACGGATCTTTTTTGGAATAAAAACTTCATCTCGGATGACACAGATCCTTATAACCAATATCTTCTCAAGCCACATAAAAATATTTTCAACAGTTTTCAATTACATAGATCTATATAGGACAATGATATTATTTCAAATCACATAGATCCACAACTTGTATCGCAAATTTATACAATTAATTTACAAATAATATTGCTGAATATGAAACCCACTTTCCCCAAATCACATAAATCCACAGCTTGTATCACAAATTAATTCCAAATAATTTATAACGTAATTAAACTAATCCAAATAATTCATAACAATAATTATCACATAATAAATCACAACTAATTCACACAATATCATGTTTATGTATTGTAGTTGGACTTCTACTTACATGGACTCCAAATAGTAAGAATACTATAAACCTCGTGTAGAACTATAACTAATCTCCTCTTCCTTCCCGTTCCGGCGCGTCCTTCACTTCTCCTTTTTTTCTTCTTTCTCTCTCCTTTCCTTTCTCTCTCTTTCTTTCTTTTTTTTTCCTTTGAATTGCGAAATGGTTGCTACTGCTCACCATTTGGGGCAAACCCCCATTTATACTTGGATTCGAGGGTTAACACCACCGCCTCTAACTCTTACTTACTATAAATAGTAAGTAGCTATGTATAGTAACTTACTATTTATAATAAGTAAAATTATTATTATTATTGTTATTATTATTATTATTATTATCCATTATGAATATAAGTGCAATACTTAATAACTAATATATAATACATTTACAAATTAATACACATATGTGTACTCTTTCTTACTACTATTATTATTACGAAAATACGTGTGATATTTAATAATTAAGAAAAAGTATATTTATACAAATAAAATAATTTAATTATGCACGTAAATATTTATGAACATATATGTTCACATATTGTCAAAATTTTTATCACGGATGTCTCAAATAAAATATAGAAACAATTATCACATAATTGCCACATTATTATCACATAATTATAAAATGCATATAAAAAAATTAAATTATATTGGCACATGAGTAGTTAGAAGCTCGGGTATCACATCCTCCCCACCTTATAAAAATTTCATCCTCGAAATTTACTTACCTGAAGAGGTCTGGATACTTAGCCATCATCTCATCCTCTCTTTCCCAAGTGGCATCCTCAACTAATTGGTTCTTCCATAACATTTTCACTAATGATATCTCTTTATTTCTGACATTCTTCATGTCTCGCCGCAAAATCTCAACTGGTATCTCTTCATAACTCAAATCTTCTTTCAACTCAACTGGCTCCTGCCTGAGAACATGAGATGGATTCGCAACATACTTCCTCAATACAGACACATGAAACACATCATGTACTCTAGCCATCGATGATGGTAACTCCAACTTATAGGCAAATTTCCAACTCTCTCAATGATAGTGAACGAACCAACATATCTTGGACTGAGTTTTCCTTTCCTTCCAAACCGCATTATCCCCTTAATTGGAGATACCTTCAAGAATACCTGATCACCCACTTCAAATTCCAACTCTCTTCTCCGTTTGTCCGCATAACTCTTCTGCCGATCCTGAGCAACTTTCATCTTCTCTTGAATATGGGTAACAACTTCTGACATTTCACGAATCAAGTCTGGACCCAAAAGTTTTCACTTTCTAACTTCGTCCCAATGTACTGGAGATCTACACATCCTCCCATACAATGCTTCATATGGAGCCATCCCGAGAGTAGAATGATAACTGTTGTTGTACAAGAACTCTATAAAAGGCAAAAATTTATTCCACTAACCTTGAAAATCTAATACGCATGCTCTGAGCATATCCTCCAAAATCTGTATTGTACGCTCCGATTGACCTCTGTCTGTGGATGGAATGTTGTGCTGAAAGATAACTGTGTCCCCAATGCCTTATGCAAACTCTTCCAGAAAGCACACAAGAATCTCGTATCTCTGTCTGATACAATAGTAAGTGGTACTACATGGAGTCTGAAGATCTCTTGTATACATAGTTGGGCATAACGATCAATGGAATACGTAGAGCAAATAGGAAGAAAATGAGCGGACTTAGTCAATCGATCCACAATAACCCAAATGGCATCATGACCTTTTGCTGTCTTTGGTAAGCTGGTGACAAAATCCATAGTGATATTCTCCCTCTTTCATTCTGGAATAAATAGAGGCTGCAAAGTTCCTGCTGGTCTTTGATACTAGGCTTTGACTTGCCGACAAGTCAAACATTGCTCCACATATTGAACAACATCTCTCTTCATCCCTGGCCACCAATAATGTGACTATACATCTTTGTTGCCTTTGAATGTACAGAGTACGGTGTTGAATGAGCTTCTGTCATCACTTCCTTCTGAATGTCATCCACTTCAGGTAGACATAATCGACCTCTATAACGAATCATGCCATCATCTGTTATTTGGAAGTCAGAAGACTTTCCAGAGCTGATACATTCCTTATCTTGTCAAACAATTTATCCACCTCTTGTCCTTGTCGAATCTTATCCATCAAAGTTGGTCGAAGTGTCAGAGCTGTCAGCTTTGCTTCCAACGATCCTTCCTGAATGATCTCCATACCCATCTTTTGCGAATCAAGCAACTCTGGTTTCTGATTTAGGATCATAGTAGCTACACTCGGTATTACCTTTCGGCTCAATGCATCAGCAATGACATTGGCTTTACCCGGATGATCATGGATAACACAGTCGTAGTCCTTCACTATTTCCAACCATCTTTTCTGACTCATATTCAATTCTTTCTGAGTGAAGAAGTACTTCAAACTCTTATGATCAGTATAGATCTCACAATGCTCCCCATACAGATAATGCCTCTAAATTTTTAGTGCAAACACTACTGCGGCTAACTCTAAATCATGTGTGGGGTAGTTTTTCTCGTACTCTCTTAATTGTCTGGATTCATATGCTATTACTTTCCCATTTTGCATTAGTACACATCCAAGACCTTTTTCGAGGCGTCACTGTAAACCTTGAAGTTTCCTGTCTCTGTAGGAATAGTTAAGATAGGTGCTGATATAAACCGTCTCTTCAATTCTTGAAAACTTTGTTCACATGCCTCCGTCCATGTGAACCTCACATTTTTCCTAGTCAACTGTGTTAATGGTGAAGTGATCTTAGAAAATCCTTCAACAAACCTTCGATAATATCCCGCCAATCCATGAAAGCTACGAACCTCAGTGGGATTTGAGGGTTGTGGCCAATCATGGATTGCTTTAACTTTACTTGGATTAACCGAAAGTCCTTCTCCCGATACCACGTGGCCCAAGAAAATAACTTGGTCTAACCAGAACTCACACTTCTTGAACTTTGTATACAACTGCTTCTCCTTCAGAATCTCTAACACCTTTCTCAAGTGCAGCGCATGATCCTCCTTATTCTTAGAGTAAATCAGAATGACATCGATAAACACAATTACAAACTTATCGGGGAATTTCTGAAATATTCTATTCATCAAATCCATAAATGCTGCTAGCGCATTTGTCAAACCAAACGGCATCACTAAAAATTCATAGTGCCTGTACCTGGTGCTGAATGCAGTTTTCGAGATATCTTCCTCTTTAATCTTCAACTGATGATATCATGCAGTTTTCGGGATATCTTCCTCTTTAATATTCAACTAATGATAACCCGATCGTAAATCAATCTTCAAAAAGATAGCAGCTCCTTGTAGTTGATCGAACAAATCATCAATGCGAGGAAATGTATACTTATTCTTGACTGTAACTTTGTTGATCTCTCGATAATCGATGCACATTCTCAATGTGCCATCCTTCTTTCGAACGAAAAGAACTAGTGCTCCCCAAGGTGAGAAACTAGGTTAGATGAATCCTTTGTCTAGCAACTTTTGAAACTGTATCTTTGATTCCTTCAGTTTAGCTGGTGCTATTCTATATGGCACTTTATATATAGGAGCAGTTCCTAGTTGTAGCTCAATAACAAACTCAATTTTCCTGTCTGGTGGCAACCCTAGAAGATCATCATGAAACACCTCCAGGTATTCCCGAACTACTGGTACATCACCAAGGACTGGACATTGCTGTCCTTAAACATTTATCACGCTCACCAAATACCCCTCACAACCATTTTCCAATAATCGATGTGCTTTTGCCGCTGATATCACAGGATATCTGAAGTTCTTCTTATTCCCAACAAAAGTGAACGGTTCTCCTTCCAATGGCTGAAAAGTGATACTCTTCTTCTGACAATCTATTATAGCACCGTACTTTGACAACCAATCCATACCAATATAATATCATAATCATTCATACTTAACATAATCAAATCAGCGAAAAGTTTTCTTCCTTCAATAGGAATACCACAACCTCGAAGAAGTTGATTAGTTTGCTTTGACTCACCAGAAGGTATCATCACCTCATAATTAGCTTTTATCAAGTTAGATGTTCCATCCAGCTTTCTTACATACTCAGTGGATACAAATGAATGTGTTGCTCCAGAATCAAATAGCACATATGTAGAAGTGCCTAAAATAGAGAACTTACCCGTGACAATTAAGGGATTCGCATCTGCCTCCTCCCACATCAAAGTGTACACTCTAGCTGGAGCTCTTTCTTGCTGTCCCTGCTTTCCTTACTTCGAACATGCAGTGGTCACATGCCCTTTCTCTCCACATGTGTAACAAGATCTAAGAGCAGGGCGACACCCCCCACCATGTGTCTTAGCACAATTAGGACATATAGGTGGTAACGGCGCCGGTGGCACCTTACTCTGATCGAACTTGGGATGCTTGTTTGGTTCTCCTTATCTCTGTCCTTGCTCCACTTGAACATTTGATTTCGGCCTTTGAAATGGCATCGACCTCTTGTCATCTCTCCCAAACTACTGCACTGGTTTTTGCTGAAACTGGTGTCTGATAGCCTGCGCTTGTCTGATCCTCATCTCCGCTTGTTCAGCAATCTGGGCCTTTTCTACAACTTGTGAATATGTCGCACCACGCAAACCTGCCAAACTCACATCTTTAAAAAGCTAAGATCTTAAGCCTTCCACAAACCTCTCCACTTTCAGTGCCTCCGTACTCACCATATGTTCGGCAAACCTCGACAACTGCTCAAACTTACGAAGGTAATCAGTAACGGACATACCTCATTGCTTCAACTGTATAAACTCATTCATCTTCATTGCTCTCACTGGTACCGTAAAGTACTTGTTCCTGAATAGCTCATTACATCTTTTCCATGTCATAGTAGTGACATCCTCGATACTTTTAATTATATCCCACCAGTGACCAGCACTTCCTCGTAACATTAACGAAGCAAACAACACTCTGTCCCCATCTGGAATTCTACTGTATTGAAATATATTTTCCATCATGTGTAACCAATCATCTGCATCTGTGGGATCTATTGCATCCTCAAATATCGGAGGGCTCAACTTTCGAAATCCCTCACAAACCATTTCCACACTTTCCGTCTGACGTCTATCTTGATTAACATTAACATCTTGTTGTCTACCATATCTCTGCTGAATCAGTTGTTGTATTTGTTAGGACTGGGCTTTACCAGTTCCATCAGTCGAGTAATTACTGTATCACGATGGCTTCCTTCTGTAGGTGCTGCTTGCTCACCAGCTCTATCCCCTTTAGAACTCTCACCTATAGCCCTTACCATTTTGGACTACTAACTACGAGTCCTACACCACATGACAAATATAATTTATAAAAAACATAATAACACAGAATGAAAATTATACTTACACACAAGGCTGCGCTCCCAGGGAATGAGCTCATGTACATAGACAGTCTGCAGGACTCAAACCGTGCTCTGATACCACTCTGACATAACCCACCTTACCTAACTTATAATTTAAATACTAATTAACATAAACATCATCATTATAAAAACCTGCATATATTTTTTTTCTTTTTCAAAATATTAATAACCAAAACTATCACACCGGTTCAATATACGTAACTGGTTTCTGACACAATTTCAAACCACCCAAACTTGTGACAATACTTATTATATTACATAACAAACATCAGCGGAAATAAAATAAACTCACGGCCTAGCCCAACAGGTCGTCATCTATGCACATTCGCTCAGAACCCTGTAGGAGTTCCATAGCTTGCATAAACATGTCACAAAACTCAATCATCAACAGGCTCACCTACAATGCATAAACTAGTGAGATAAAAATCTCAGTAAGTAGAAATCATGCATGCCAGTGCAGGAAAATGCATTTATTTTCTATTGCTTATTTCCTAGTCTTTCTAGTTGGTCTCTTTTATTTTGAAAATTGTTCACGTTGTGGGATCCCCACGACACACTTATAATATCACCCCAATGAGCTCAATAGACACACTTAGTGTCAGATTGATTATTCCGATCCCTGAATAAAGTATTGGGGATAATTTTTCCGAACTCCGAATAAAGATGAGTCAATAAACGACACGTTGAGTCAACACATGACTTGGATCACTCCGTGACCACTGAATAAAAATGAGCCGACAAGCGACTCGTTAAGTCAACACATGACTCGGATCGCTCCGCGATCCCTGAATGGAGTGAGTCAACACATGACTCAGACCGATTTTCGGCGGTCCCTGAAAGAGTGCATATATAGTGGCTGCATACACCATTAGTATCTTATTAATTTGGGGAAAACGCTTTTCATGATTATGCATGGTATGCAACCAGGACAATTAAGTATGCTTCATAAACCATTTACGATATGTATATCAACATTTAATCCAATAAAGCAACAACTTAATTTCAATTCACACAGATTCATTTCTGGAATAACAACTCCACTCAATCACATAGATTCATTTATAAAATAACCACTTCACCTTGAATCACACGGATCCCTTTTTGGAATAACAACTTCATCTCGGATGACACAAATCCTTATAACCAATATCTTCTCAAGTCATACAAATATATTTTCAACAGTTTCCAATTACATAGATCTATATAGGACAATGATATTATTTCAAATCACATAGATCCACAACCTGTATCGCAAATTTATACAATTAATTTACAAATAATATTGTTGAATATGAAACATACTTTCCCCAAATCACATAAATCCACAGCTTGTATCACAAATTAATCCAAAATAATTCATAATGTAATTAAACTAATCCAAATAATTCATAACAATAATTATCACATAATAAATCACAACTAATTCACACAATGTCATGTTTATGCATTGTAGTTGAACTTCTACTTACCTGGACTCCAAATAGTAAGAATACTATAGACCTCGTGTAGAACTATAACTAATCTCCTCTTCTTTCCTGTTCCGGCGCATTCCTCACTTATCCTTTTTTCTTCTCTCTCTCATTTTCTTTCTCTCTCTTTCTTTTTTTTTCCTTTGAATTGTGAAATGGTTGCTACTGCTCACCATTTGGGGCAACCCCCACCCCCCATTTATACTTGGATTCGAGGGTTAACACCACCGCCTCTAACCCTTACTTGCTATAAATAGTAAGTAGCTATGTATAGTAACTTACTATTTATAATAAGTAAAATTATTATTATTATTATTATTATTATTCATTACGAATATATGTGTACTATTTAATAACTAAGATATAATACATTTATAAATTAATACACATACGTGTACTCTTTCTTACTACTATTATTATTACGAGAACACGTGTGATACTTAATAATTAAGAAAAAGTGTATTTATACAAATAAAATAATTTAATTATGAACGTAAATATTTATGCACATATATGTTCACATATTGTCACAATTTTTATCACGGATGTCTCAAATAAAATGTAAAGATAAATAAAATGTAGAAACAATTGTCACATAATTGCCACATTATTATCACATAATTATAAAATGCACATAACACAAATTAAATTATATTGGCACATGAGTAGTGAGAAGCTCGGGTATCAAACCTTATTATTTATATTTTTTTCTTAAACATTTCGGTTAAATTTTAATTTACTTAAATATAAATATTTGAAAAAAAAAGTGTTAAGTTCCTAATATTCTCTAGTACTAGTATATCAACAATACAAATCTAAAAAATATATTAATAAATTATTACTTTTGATTTATTAATAAATTATCACTTTTAAATATTAGTTACCTAAATCATATTAATATACAAAATAAATAGTAACATTTTTACTTAAATTAGTTATAGAAGGTTATAAGTTAAATTTAAATATTTAAATTAAAAAAATAATAAAATTTAAATATAAATTTTCATGTGAAATCAACTATTAATTTTAATATATGAATATATTAATAAAATAAAATTTTAATCCATTAAATAATCATTTATACAATTTATATGATAATTAAATAAAAAGGTGATGATTGATTCCCGGCCCTTCATGTATATTTTATTTATTTTATTATTTTACTTAAATAAAAAAATTTATGTATACTAAAAAGTAATTTTAAAAAATATACTCCCTCAATTCTACATTAACGTCAACGTTTATTTTTTTGCACGTAGATTAAGAGATATAATATTTTTAATGAAGTGAGAGAAATAATATTTAATATTGGGTGAGTAGTTGTAATAGTGTTGTGTGTGATCCTATATGAAATAAATAATTATTTTGTGTAGGTCCAATTTGGCAAAAAATAAATGTTAACATTGTCTTGGGACAAACAAAAATAGAAAACGTTAATATAAAGGAAAAAAAATTAAATAATGAAATTGTTTAAACATAAAATGAAAATAATAAATAATTTTTTTTAAATAAATTGAAAAAGAAAAATAATCTTAAATTTAAATATTTTCAATAAAAAAATTATACACTTATTAACTAAAGTGTATACTCCCTTTGTCTCGTCCTTATGGTTACGTTCGTTTTTGCACGGGGATTAATGAATATAATATTTTAATGTATATTAAGGTGAGAGAAATAATAATTTAATGTAAAATAGGTAGGTGTATTAGTGGGATTTGTGGACCAATGGAGAGAGAAGTAATTAATTTGTGTGGGTCTCAATGCTAAAAAGGAAAATGTAACCATTAGGATGGGGCGCCCAAAATGAAAATGTGTAACCATTAAAATGGTAAGGAGGGAGTACCTTTTAAAACAAAATGTTATACTCTTACAGACCTTATGCATCTAGGGATACAAGATATCAACTCATTATTATATGGACTTGAATAAAAACTTCAAGTTTCAGTAAATTAAAGATAGGATTTTTTTTCTTCAAATTCTAAAAGTAAACACAAATTTTTAGTAGAGTTTTTTTAAAGTATATTTAATTAGTATTTTATTTTTATTAATGAATTTAATATTTTTATTTAGTAAACCACATATATATATATATATATATATATATATATATATATATATATATATATATATATATATATATATATATATATATATATATATATATATATATATATATATATATATATATATATATGAGATTTTATTTTTTTATAAATGTATAGCTAGACTACTTCTTAAAGATATACAACAAATTATAACTTGACTTTTGATAATGTGACGTATAAATCTGGCGGATCCTATAAAATATAAACAATACACGTGAGTCCCTTTATTATCTCTCCTCGTTAAAATACTGTAATTTTGCTCCCTTTTGTCCTCTCTCCTCTCTCTTCCTAAATTAAGTAAACTTGCTTCTCTCTTGAATCTCAATCTCCCAAAATCTCAGTCCTACGCCACATTCAGTCCGAAGCCGCCTTCGCCCCCGAGCATCAATTCCCCGCCTCCAATGTCGTCCTCCGATGACGAGAGCCACGACACCAATTCTTACACTTTTGACTAACTAACATTGGAATGAGCAATTGATTAGTTGATAGAGATAAAGACGAATAAGTGCTCTTTATAGTTTATTTGAAAATAGTGATTCAACCTATCAAAAGGTGATAATTATTTCTATGACAATAACTAGGTTGAGCCTGGTTTATTTTTTGAATTCGTAGGACCGGATTCCTTTTTAAGGAAATGGGCTTCTTCAACGTATCGCGGATCTTCAATATGTGAATCGGGTCAACATGTTCAATCGTACAACATTTTTTTCTTTATCACTTTTTCTCAAGATTTCCTTATTTTTTGGATTTTGGGAGTTTCATTTGTCATGGATCATGTTGTGCAGGTTATGTTATACTTTGTTATTATACTGAATAGTTGTAGTTCATAAAGTAGCAATTTTTGATCCAAATATGTGGACATTAACTTATTGCGATGCAATCTTTCTGTCTCAACTCTCGATCCTCATTTCATTTATTGTTTTAAGAGTAGTTGATCCATTCATTAAATCATTTGCTTGCCTGGCTTGTGATGACTGGCTAACACAAATTCCTAAGGATAAGCAAGAAAATTAATGCTCTGCTTATCAAAGAACGGAAGAAGGAATAGAAATATTATGCATGTTCCATTATCTTGTAAAGCTACATTATATGCGTCCTTATCTGCATGAGTTTGATACTAATTTTGTGTTATCTATAATGGAATTTGTGTGTGTTAAGTAGCCTTTTAATATATGTTTGTTCTGTACTGTTTAAGTATTTTGCATCACACTATTAGCTGGAATGGCTAGGGTTCGTATCCAAGTCTATGAATTATATTGGAAAGAAAGGATATTGCAGAAATAGTGCTGCTGCACTTCGATGGATATTAGAGAGAGATATATGAATTTCTTAATATTTTTTACTTGCATTTCAATAGATGAATTACATGAATATTTATAGACTCCATAATACATGAATCTTTCCAACTTCTTGAAACAACATTAAATAGATATTTAATAGATGCATGAATAGTTCATGTTCATGAATCTCCTTAATTTGCAAATTATATTCTCAACACCCCTTCTTAATTTGCAATCTTTAGAATATCTCTGGTTTGCTGAAATTTATCAACTTGGATTGCCTTTGTGAGAAAATCAGCATGCTGCTCCTTTGTACCATCAAACTCCAACTTGATTTTTCCTTTGTCCACCATATTTCGTATGAAATGATGGGATAACTCAATGTGCTTGCTTCTTGAATGGAAGATCATATTTTTTGTCATAGCAATCTCTTCCTTCATGGATTTTCTCCATACTTTTTCCTTCTCTGCAGCATCAAAACTATGAGGTTCACAAGAAAATAGAGCAAAAATAGAACTCTCATAAATTTCTCGTAAGGAACGAGTCTTTCTTATTGGTGAAGCTGAACTTGAATCTTCTTGATTAGAAGAGTTTGGTTGACTAGTAGGAATCGGAGATGCAACACCATGATCAGCTTCTTCTTCTTCTTCAATCTTAGAAGTATCATAAAAATCACTTTGAGATATTAATCTGGATGATTTTTCTTCCCATATCCATGATGCCATTTCTTCGAAACTACATCTCTTGCAACAATAAGCTTGCAGGTAGAAGGATTATACAAGCGATAACCCTTCGATTCATCACTATAGCCCACGAAGATAAGTTTCTCACTCTTTTGATCAAATTTATCTCTATTAGGAGTAGAGATGTGAGAATACGCAATACTACCGAAAATTCTCAAGTGATAAACAATTGGTTTCTTTTGGTGCCAAGCTTCAAATGGTGTTCGATTTCGAACAACTTTCGTCAGACATCGATTCAGCAAATAAATAGTTGTATGAACAGCCTTAGCCCAAAAAACTTTTGACAAATTCTTTCCAATCATCATGCTTCTAGCCATCTCAGCAATTGTGCGGTTTTTTCGCTCGGCGACTCCGTTTTGTTGAGGACTTCTTCGAATAGTTAACTGCCTCTGTATGCCATTATTTTTGCAATATTCCATGAATGGTGTGAAAATAAACTCACCTCCACGATCTGTCCGGAGTGTCTTTATTTGATAGCTTGATTGCTTTTCCACAAGAGCTTTGAATTTCAGAAATGTAGAAAATGCTTCTGACTTCTCACTCAAGAAATATACCCACATCATTCGAGTATGATCATCAATAAATAAAATGAAGTACCTTTTGCTTCCAAGAGGTAGAGTTCTCGAAGGACCCCAGATGTCAGCATGAATAAGCTCCAACGGTTCTTTTGCTCTCCATGTTGTCTTGGGAAATGGAAGTCGATGCATTTTTCCATATATGCATCCTTCGCAAACTTGAGTTTTAGATTCAATTTCTGGAAGCCCAATCACCATTTGCTTGTGCTTGAGAAGTTGCAAGCCATTCCAATTGAGATGCCCGAATCTCAAGTGCCAAACATCAGATTGATCCATATTTTCTCCTCTATAGGCCACGTTTTCTTCAAAAGGCATAACTAAGGGAAACACCTTATTTGATGTCATTGGTACTGTAACAATGGTGCAATTATTCTTCTTATCCAAAACTCTGCATTCTTCGTTATCGAAAAATACCGAGTATCCTCTTTGCAGCAATTGTCCAACACTTAGAAGATTACTAGTGAGATTAGGCACATAAAGAACATCACTAATAACCTTTTTGCTGCCTTCATTAGAATGAACAGCAATGGTTCCCTTTCCTTCACATGAGTGAGAGTTTCCATCACCAAGCTTCACTTGCGAAGTGAAATTTCGATCAAGATCGATGAATAAGTTTCTATTCCCAGTCATATGACTGCTGCATCCGCTGTCCAAATACCATTCATTTTGAGGTGGTTGTTGTGCTGTCATGCAAGAAAAAAGTTGTTCTCCTTCATCCTTTGACAGGTTCGCTTCATCCTTCTCTTCTTTATTTTGATGATAGCAATCCCTCTGAGAGTGATTTGGGTTCCTGCACCTTTTACATTTAAAAAAGCAATCTTTTGTATCATGATTAGTTTTTCTTCAAATTTTGCAAAAAAGATTAGAACTTCCATATTCAAGGTTTTCGGATTGGTGGTTGCTTTGAGATCTGCCTCTTCCTCTACCTCGAAATGAGTCTCCTCTACCTCGAGATGGTCCTCCTCTACCATGTGTAGAATTCAAATGCGAGAAATTCATATTGGATTCAAATGCTTGCTCAATGGGCTGATTTGAAGACCTGTTAAGTCTTTCTTCATGTACTTGCAGAGTGCACATCAAATCTTGTAAAGTATATGTGTTCAAATCTTTAGACTCTTCTATAGCAGCAATAACATAATCATATTTGGAAGGAAGACTTCTAAGGACTTTTTGGACATTTCTCCAAGACTTCTAATTTGATTCACGATTTCGGTAACTCAAGTAAGATAAATTTGCATTACTTCATTATCTTTCTTTGATAAATTATCAAACTCCCTCCAAAGAGATTGAAGCTTTATAGAAGTTACCTTATCATTTCCATGAAACCCTTCGTTCAAGATATTCCATGCTTGCTTAGATCTTTTAACTCCATGAATTCTTGGATATATAGACTTGCTTAATCCTTGTTGAATAAATCTGAGAGCACTTGCATCTTTCTTCACATTTTTCTTGTACTCCTTTTGTTGATTCTCATTCCATACTTCATCATTTTTCTCTTTGGGTGGCTCTGCAAAACCTTCTTCCACTACTTCCCACAAATCTTGAGAAATAAAGATAGTCTCCATTTGACTGCTCCAATAATCAAAATGTTCTACTTCAAATATTGGGACTTGATTTGGAGTATAAGAAAACATAGAGATCAAAACTTGGTTCGATGCCATTGATAGAACCAGGCTCTTGATACCACAATTTGTTGGAAAGAAAGGATATTGCAGAAATAGTGTTGTTGCACTTCGATGGATATTAGAGAGAGATATATGAATTTCTTAATATTTTTTACTTGCATTTCAATAGATGAATTACATGAATATTTATAGACTCCATAATACATGAATCTTTCCAACTTCTTGAAACAACATTAAATAGATATTTAATAGATGCATGAATAGTTCATGTTCATGAATCTCCTTAATTTGCAAATTATATTCTCAACAAATTCTTCATAATATCTAAAGAATACTTATCTCAGTCTATTCTGTTTCAGATTTCAGGGTTCATCCCTCGGCCTCTTTTGGACCAGAACGCTGAAGAGGATGTAGACATCGGTGAGAAGTGTGAGATGGCTGATTTTATTATTGAAGAAGATTTAGTCGATGAGCATGGAGCTCCAGTAAAGTATGTTTGTAAACCTTATATCCAATACATGGCTTTTGATTCTATATTTAATCTGTAATGCATATTGAAATCTCTGTGAACAGTGAACAGTGAACAGGAAGAGGAAGCCACAGAAGAGCAGCCAGCGCCTGGGAATTTCTTCATCAGCACTCCAGGAAGCACATGAGATTTCTAGTGATGTTGATGAGCTCGTTATACATAGTAAAATAGAAGTGATTAACAAGAATGCTGAAAGTGGTGATAGGAGCCTGGAAGATCAGTTTGATCCTAGTACACTCTCTGAGAATAAGAATTTGATGGAAGTGGAAAATAATATAAGAAGGATTGCAAATATGTATTATCAGTACCCAATCTGTTTCTTTTGGGTTAGCTCCATGTTGAATCAGGAGTAGGAAATAATTAGATTACCTTTTTTAAATTATTCGATTACTCTTTGAAATGAATAATGTTACTCTTTGATTTAATACTTTGATACATGTATTTTAAAATGAAGCCATGTTGATAGATTACTCTATAGAAATAATTAGGTTATTCTTTTAAATAAATAGGATTACTTTTTGATTTAGTATTTTAATTTTTTAAAAATAAAACCATGTTGAGAACAATTAAATTATTTTTTGAAATTAATTCGATTACTCTTTGGAATAAATAGAGTTATTTTTTATTTTTAAATTACTTTTTGAAATAAATAGGGTTATTTTTTGATTTAATATTTATATATTTTCAAGTGAAGTCACGTTGATAGATTAATCTATAGAAATAATTAGGTTATTCTTTAATTTAATACTTTGATTTTTTAACTATCAACTCTATAAAAATAATTAAGTTATTACTCTTTGAAATAGATAGAGCTACTCTTTTAAAAAAAATAGGATTACTCTTTGATTTAATATAAGTCGTAAATTGATACCAAAAAAGAAGATACCAAAAAAAATAAAAGAGTAACAAATGTCATTAGTGTAGCCTCTTTAATTGGTAGAGGTTATTGGTGGGATGGTTAAATTAGTAGGAACAATTTATTTTTCTTTTGCCATGTTTTCTTGCATTTTTGTGAACAGCTGTTATAGTCCAGATTCAATCCCTGCCGACAGCCTCAAGAAGTGGGGCCTTTTCTCTCCCCCATCTGAAAGAATCCGAGACAAATCTTATCATCATCTCCCACGGCGGCAAGATCTTTGGCACCAGAACACTCAGGTTGCTTTTGTCAGTTTCTTCATCAGTCGTCTTCCACCTGGATGCAGCGCACTCGTATGCTTCGTCGTTCGATCCTTCTTACCAGACCTTCAGCTTCAAATCAATAACTATACAAGAAAATCTAAAACACAATTGTGCACGATTTTTAGACTGCTAAAAAGTTCAATTCTATATTTCAACCGGAACATAGAGAATTAAAGAAATCAAAAGGATAAAATAAGGATGTAGAAGGCCAAGTATCACCACAACTCTCTTCGTCATATTCCCAATAGAAAATGTAAGAGGGAGGACTGATTGTAGAGATGAAAAGAGAAAAATTAAGAGAGGGACCAGCTTGATTTTTATCTTCAAGAATGACTACAGATCCGGCGGCCCAGGGCGGTGGTGGTTATCGCGAGGCAGCGGTGTGTGTGGTTCACAATCTCCGACGGTCCAGCAATTCCAATGGTGGAGCTCGGCTATCAGCCATGAGCGTCGGAGGTGGATAAAAGAAGGAAGAAGCTCTTTACCTGAAAGGAAATGGAAGATAGTCGTTACCTGCAGAGAGAGAGAGAGAGAGAGAGAGAGAGATTGGACTTCTTTGTATGTAACAGAGAGAGAAAGCCGTGCATGTGGTTTGAGAATATTGTGTGGATATAGATATTTAGGGAAGGAGATGAGATCAGCAATAACCCACCGACATGCGAGATTTGATTTTGGATTCGGTTTTCCATGAAATATTCATAGAAGACGAGATCAGCAATAACTCATATTTTAAAATTAACATTAATACGCACTAATTGTCATCGAACTCATATCTTAGAACCTGACATGATTATTTTAGTCATATTTCACATTTCCAATAATATATTGATTTTTTTTTTCTTTCTAATTTCCTGCACATCCCCCTAAAACTGATTTGAATGTAAATCCAACACCATCAAAATTCCAAAAAAAAACCTCCAGAGAAATTATCATTAGACAAATTGGCAAAATGCAGAGCCCAATCGTAAACACTACCCTTCGCCGCCACCGAGTTCCGTCTGCTGCCGCCTCAGTTCGTCGCCGGATCTCTCCTTATCAGCCACAAACGCCGTCTTCCGCCGCTAAAGACACGGACGTCGAATCCGCTGCTGGAATTGCAAAGTGTCGTCTTTGTCATTAGAGTGCCTCCACAAATAGAAATCTGGAGAATAAGGAAACTGCAGAGCAGAGGGGCACTGCATAGAAGACTAAGGAGGCACTGCATAGGATTAGGAGGTAAAGAAGAAATGACACTGCAGCACTGCAACAAGACACTTACAAAGAATGAAGAACAGAGACATTGTAGAGGGAGAGGCACTGAAGAATACTACAACTACAACACATAATAATAAGGTGTAGAGAAGTAGTCTTCTGCAGAGAATGATCAAGTGTTTCTCTATTTTCTCTTTAATTTTTGTCGTATTTTCTTATCTTTTTGCAGTGCGATGTTAATAATAAAAAAAAAAAAAAAGGTGTTACTATTGTTTATGCATTCTCTACACTGTGTGTTTAAGTTGAATACTTAGCTTTATGGGAAAACGTGTCCTTTCTTCATGGGAGAACGAGCATGGAATGACAGTCTTTTCTATTCCTTTTTAATCTCATCACCTCCGCACTGCTCCCTCACATACACTGCACTACACATACATTATCATTTCATTACTCCCACATCAATACATACTGCACGTTTCATTATTTCGTCACTAAATTTGTATACATTATTATTTCATCTCCCCTCACCAACACCACATACAATATCATTTTCTTCCCAGATATATTTTTAGGAAAACATTCAAATTAAAAACACATTTAATTAGCAAATTAATTAACAAAATGTCATGAATGAAACTGTAAAGAAGGAATAAATAAATTAGAATTAGGAGATGGATTCCAAAGAAATAACGAAATGTATAAGATGTCAATGAATGAAATTATAATAAAGGAATAGACAAATTAGAATTAAGAGGTGGTTTTGAAAGAAATATACAACGATCAAATTTTTATAAGGAACAGAATAAGAAAGAAAGAGATTGTGATCACAGTTTGATAAAAAAAGAATTAAAAAAATCACGAAATTTATTAAAATAGATTAAGAAATCAAGATTTATTTTATTACAATTATATAATTAAGGTATAAATTCTTTAAATTGATTATTTCCTTATATAAAATAAGTATGCTTATATTCTTTCCCGTATATATTCAAATATTCTATCGTGTAATTTGATACAAAAAATATAATATTCATTCTTGGACTTGTACAGTGCATATGTTTTTCCCATGGTATTGATGACGTGTGCTAGAAAGTCACTGCGTACAATTTATAATAAAAAGTCACTATTGCGGAGTTGGTGAAAAAAGCCACTGCGTAGACTATTAGTAAAGGTGCGGAGTTGAGAAAATTCTAAAGGTGTGGAGTTGCAATATTAAATTTGAGTTCAAAATGGATATGTTAGATTTATGGAAGAATGAGTCATTTATGGAAGGAGGAGTCATTCTCTCTCCATGGGAAAGTGAGCTCATTACCTAGGAAATTGCACTTGATCCCACTTTTGTAATGGTGATCTGTTTAACATGTAGCCTTTTATTTAAATAATAATATTTTCTGATCCAATGACTTAGATTAAAAGAGAATTGATCCAACGATCAAAATTCACCTGGGTCATATATGAGCAAGGGTCAGCTAAGTAAAGCCAGTAATTATTCCTAAAAAGGTATTTAGGTTCGTTTTTGATTCCTCATTTAATTGAACTAGAATCGAACCAACCATTCCACATCGAAATCAAAATTGTTGGGCCCGTTGGGCTTTGACCCAAATGATGGTCTTCTATCTCTAAGTATTGGGCCAGTTTTGTTAATTTAAAACTTGGCCCCATAGCCTTACACGTAGAACATGGATTTCAAATTCTTGTGTGAGTTTGAATGGGAATTTGAACACTGTGGAGTTCATCCCTCGACCACCTTCTCCGGCGACGACTAACACGGATGAGATTACGAGGATCGATACCTAATAGTGGTATCAAAGCGAGTTTCGTCGTCCGTCCGTCTCCCAAAGCTGCTGACCGTCAGTCGCCGGTGGGAGATCACCATCGTCCGGACGCCGCTAGATTTCCTCGTCGGAATCGCGATCTGGTCGCGATCTGACCAATAGAAGCCACCGCGCCGCCGATCTGCTCCGATCCTCTAGGATCTGACCCCCGCCGCCACTTCCCATAGCCGATCCAAAGGAGGGCATCGCCGATCTGCCAGGAACGGATCGTGATCTGATAACGGTGCCCTCCGTTCATGCTTAGCCTCCGCACCGCCGCCCGTCGCCAGCAGCTCACCGATCGAAGCCACCGTTGAGTCGCGATCGGACGCGACGCCAGCTGCTAGGGTTCCGTCTGGAGCGGCCATCGTCCATCACTAAGCAGTTTGCTGGGATTGCGTCGATCGCCGCTCGCCTCCAGGGTTCCGCGATGCCGCCGTTGCTGGATCCACCCGTCGGAATCGCGTCGCCGATCTGCCAGGAGGGGGCTCGTGATCTGCCGTTGCTTCCAGTCGTCGGGAATGTACGATCTGCAGCAATGCCGCCGCCACCCGCCAGTCTGTTGTCGATCTGTTCTCCTCGCGGTTAGTCCAGAAGTTAACCATCGCGGCGCCACCGATAGGGTTCCGGGTAGGGTTCCAACAGCTGCTGTTCGACGCCACCGGCCGCTAGCCACTGACGCCGACTGCTGTCCTCCTGCCGTCGCCGCTGCACGGCATCGGCGACCACCTCCGGAGATGGCCGAAAACTGCTTGAGCCGCCGACCACGCTGACCGCAGGCGTTAGGGTTCCGGTCAGATTGACCTCTCCATTTGGGGAAGGGAAGTGTCTCTCCTTTTCATTTTACATTGTTTCCGAAAATTTCAGATTTGATTTGTTATTTTTCTGGATCGTTCTTTTTCTGAAAATTTTCAGATGATTCCTTCACTAACCCCCAACGTTTCTCACTTTGTGTGTAGGTTGAAACTTGGAGTGGAGGCTGCCCCGTTCGTGTTTGCTACGTGAACAAGACTACGAAGGATCCGCCCCCGTTAATTAACGTGCTAGTGGCTCGTAGAGGTGGTACGGTGTTCTCATCGGAGACACCGCTCTGGTGAAATAACTTAAGCCTTTTCTTGTTTACTTTTTCTTGTGCGATACCCTGAGGCGGCTGGCCCTCTTATTTGCTCTTGTGTGATGCCCTGAGGCGACTGGCCCTCTTATTCCTGTTCTTGTTTGTTTCTTTGTGAAACTGTCATCTTGGTCTTTCAATTTTTGCTGCTGAAAATCTATCCTTGTGTGTTATACTACTCTGTTTCTCGCTTTGTGTGTGATTAGAGTAGTGCCAACCTGGTGTGTGACAGATTGTTGCTCTGTAATTCTGTATTTTTTCCATTCAAAGTGTGTTCTACTCAACTTTAAATACCCATGGTTTCGTCCTCTTCGTTTGGACAAGCACCGTTTGACGACAAGCGGGACTTCAGTATCTGAAAACAGAAAATAAAGTGCATACTCGTCCAACAAAGGGTATTCAAAGCTGTAGATCACTCTTATGATAAGGATGATACACCTATTAAAAAGGTTGAGATGAATGAGCTTGCTTTGTCTGCGATTATCTTGAATCTTTTTGATCCTGTGCTTAGAAAAGTTGGTGTGCATGAGTCTGCAAAAATTTTGTGGGAAACGCTGGATAAGCTGTACACTGAAACATCTTTGCCTAGTAAAATGTTTCTTCTGGAAAAATTCTTTCGTTTTAAACTAGATTTAAACAAAGATGTTGAAGAAAATTTGGATGTGTTCACGAAGTTGATTCAAGATATTAAGCTAACTGGTGACAAGCATATTGATGAATATACTCCTATTGTGCTTTTAAATGCTATACCTGATTCTTACAGTAATGTCAAATCTACTATAAAGTATGGTCGTGATGACATTACTCTTGATATTGTGGTGAATGCCTTAAAAAGCAAAGAGCATGATTTAAAACAAAATGGGGGTGCTAAGAATTCTGGGGAGGTTATGCATGTTAAGGGGAAACCTAACAATCATAACAAGAATAAGAATAAGAACAAGGACAAAAATTCTGATGTAAAACCCCAGAATAATTAGAATGGTGACAAGAAAAAAAAGAAATGCTTTAATTGCCATGAAAGGGGACATTTCGCGAACAAGTGTCCTCATCCTAAGAGGAATAATTCTAATGATCATGCTAATGATGCCTCTGAATCTGTGAATTATGGTGATGTGCTTGCTATTTCTAATAATTGTGTGAATTCTGTGCATTCATCTTTGTGTGATAGTGAATGGCTTATGGATTCCGGTTGCACATTTCATAGGATACTTTTTAAACATTTTTTCTCTTCATATAAAAATGTTTCTCATGGATCTGTGTCTATGGCTAATGAAAAAAGATGTGATGTGCTTGGTGTTGGTGAAATTTGCTTGTGTTTTAAAGATGATTCTGTGTTCACTTTGAAAAACGTGCGACATGTGTCTGATTTATGTAATAACTTGATTTCTTGTGCTGCACTTGAAGATGAGGGTCTTGAGGGTAGGTGGGGAAATGGCTGCATGTCTATTGTAAAGGATTCTGTGCCCATCTTTAATGCTGAAAAAAAGAATAACCTGTATGTTTGTTGTGCTAAATCTGTTGTTATGTCTGCTAACGCTGTTTAAGTTGTATGCAGTTCTTTTCCCGTGGACGTTGTGTTCACACTTGAACTTGTGTGCTCCGTTTATTTTGTCCTTGGGATAATTTAAACATTCTGTGACTGTGTGTCCGTGATCTTTGCTCCTGCTTAGATTTGTGTATCTTTTGTGATACCTTGACTTTGTCTCAATTTTCTGGATCTTGCATTTGACTTTGTGTCTTTCATTTTGCAGATGTTCGGAAAAAGTGTGATGATGAATTCCCATTTAGTTAAACACAAGGGTGGATGATTTGGGCCAAGGTGAAGATTTGTTGGGCCCGTTGGGCTTTGGCCCAAATGATGGTCTTCTATCTCTAAGTATTGGGCCAGTTTTGTTAATTCAAAACTTGGCTCATAGCCTTACACCCCAACCCATATTATCCCCCATTTGTGATCCTAACGGGTAGAACTTGGATTTCAAATTCTTGTGTGAGTTTGAACGGGAATTTGAGCACTGTGGAATTCATCCACCTTCTCCAGCGACAACGAACACAGACGAGATGACGAGGATCGATACCTAACAAAAATCAAAATGAAAACTGCTTTAGAACCGATTATTTTTTATTTCTAATTTCTAATTCCCGAAATCAGAACCAACTATTCGAACCGAACCATGGGTTCCAAACCACGGTGCATGTGTGCTAGACATAGTGAAATTGAATTTGGGAAGGAGAGAGGCAGTGAAGTTTAATCTCTAACCATGGAATCCAAACCACCCTCCTCGTCCACCTCCGCCCCGACTCCGACTCTACTCCGCCGCCTGATCAACCTCGACACTGCCGTATCCCTCCAATTCTACACTTTCCTTCAACCCATACTCCCATTCTTCCTCCTGAAATCCCTCGAGTTCTCCGGCGACGGTCGCCTCTTCTTCCCCATCACGCTGTCCATTCTCGTCGCCACCACCACCCCCGTCGCTACCCTCACTACCCCCTTCACTCCTCTTCTACTAAACCTCCTTATAGGATCCCTTTTAGACCTTATCCTAATTGGTCTAGTCAAGCACCTCGTTCAACGCCCTCGCCCCGTTTACAACAAGAATATGTTCCTCTCTTTTGCCGTTGATCACTGGTCTTTTCCCAGTGGCCACTCCTCTAGGGTTTCGTTTATTGCCACATTCTGTTTGTTGTACTACGATCAAATTAGAGATATTTTGCTCATAAACATGTTGAATTTTGATGCTGAGAGGGGGCTTTTGAAATATTTTGTTTTATTGGTGGGGATGTGGGCTGCAATTACTTCGTTTTCTAGGGTGCTTCTTGGGCGGCACTTCATTCTTGATGTTTTTGCTGGGATGTTCCTCGGTGTTCTCGAAGAGATGCTGGTTTTTCGAGTTTTTAATTATGACAACTTTGGCTTCTTGTTCAGATGACATCTGCTTTAAAGTAAGTTTCTTCATGTAGTAATGTGTTTATCTGGGAGTAATTAAATTGGGGTATGATGATAATTGATAAATACTTTCACATTTCCCTCCATTTTTTGTTTGAGTTTTAACTTTGTGCAATTCTGTATTTGGGTTTTATTGAATTCAGGATTAAGGATATTGCTGTTTTATGTGTACTTTTGATTGGTTACTCATCTTGAACATATGCTGTTTATTCATTTAATTGAATTCACCAAATCTTAGTCTTGGAAGTTTGTAATGGTGTTTGCAGTAGTGTGATCTAGCTAAAAAGCAGAATCATGTCTTGTGAACAATTTTTGCAATGGTTTGTCATGTCAATTTGATATGCATATAATTTTTTGGATGTCTTTGAAGTTGCTTTTTTTGTTCTATGTGGAAGCTATGCTGCTAAAAATTGAAAGCTCTTATAGGGTAAGAGTCATTTTCTTGCCATTTCGACCTAGTGTGGCCTAAAGGAGCAGATATCCACTCAGTCGAAGTCTTGAGCACAAATTGCATTATATTCCTATTTTCGCATGGGTGTCACTGAATGTCTCTATCACAACATATTGATTAGGAATAGATGTATTGACAAGATAGAAATACTTTTGAATCATTACTATAGGAGCATCTAGGAATAGATGTATTGACAAGATAGAAATATTTTTGAACCAACACACACAGTCCGACATCTTCCCTTCTGCATACAGCTCATACACGTGTCTGTTTCATCCCTGTTTTTTGATTGTTTTTGGCTCACAAATTCCCTCTCTGTATCTTCGTTTTCTTGAAAGGATTGCTGACCTCTAACTGAAGCTTCCCCCTTTGCACTCCCATCTATTGTTCTTCAAATGTGGTGCTCTGAGTTTTATTTTTGGAGAAAGAATTCTATAGCACACTGCCACACTCTTTATCGAATCCACAGGGTTCCTTATTCAACTTCACACATCTTGCTAAACTGAGGGATTTAGCCTCTTTTCTTTCGCTCTTTTACATGTTTCGATTCATCACCGCCTCCAGACTGCTGTCTCCATTGCCCATTAGCTTTTATCGGTGCGATCTGCAATCTCTGTTGTTGCACTGCACATCTTCTTTTCTGATCCTGTATTTCTTCGACATCTCAATGAGGTATTGTCTTATTTTATTCTTCATTCTATTGTAATGATATCTGAAAATTTTTTAGATGAAGATTACCTTGAAGTTTCTCAAGAACACCCCCATACCCACTTCAAACTCTGCTTTATTCCCCAAGAAAGGGTTTGTTTCTTTTATGTATTTTGCAAAAGAATTATGCTGATGTTCAATTTTCTATTTTGATTTTCTTTTTTTGTTTGAGTTTGTCATTTGATGTTCTTTGAACTTTTTATATGGGTTTTTAAAAGAAATGTGGGGGTTGGTCGTTGGTACATGTATTGCTTTTTGTAAAATTTGTTGTTTACTGCTGTACTTCACTTCATAATTACATGTTTGAGGATTATTTTAATTTTCTTGATTTGATTGTCAGTCTTGGTTCTCAATTTTGTGTTGGAATTTTAGACTTGATTGGAGAAGTGTTTAATGCTATTTATTTTCCTTTGATTCAATTCTGAATTGATGAATAATTCTGAAATGTAGTAATAGCAGCAATCAGGTTAAACCTCAAATGTCGACCGCTGAATTTTGATTTGTTACTTTACCAATGGTTTAATGGCCGTATTTGGCAGGGTGCCATTTGATTGAGCCATAATCATATATAGGCTGTTATGTTTGGTCATGAAACATCCAGGATATAAATTTTCATTCTGGTATCATTAACAATGAAATCACCAATGTGCTTACAAAAGAAAAAGAAAAAAGAATTCTGCCGAAGATTACTTATTCATAACTGCGGAAAGATGATTAAGGAAAGAATACACCTATTGTTAGTAATATGTCCAACAATATTTTACCTACATAGGTGATCTTTAGCTAGAAGCTTCCTTTGCTTTTTTCATAATTACCAGTTGAATTTCCTCGACCTTATACTTGAGCAATCAACCATTACTTTCAATTGCCACATGGTCTCCTGAGATTGAGTTCGGTGTTAAACCACCTTCGAGCATAGGTGAGTTTTTTCAAGTTGCATGCTGTAAAAGTTCGTCGAATGGTAAAAGGTTGAGGCACAATATTAGAACCATCTACAGAATACATAACAATCTTGTTCTAATTGTTTTGCTTCTCTTCATGTCCAGTTTGTGGTATCCTTTACCTAAAGATAAATCTGCTCACATTGATAAATGCAGATTTTGCTGATCCAAGTTGCTTTGGTGAACATGTAACCTGTATTAACACTTATCCAAGTCAGTTACCCTCTCTCCCTGCATTTCTAATTTGTTTTTGTGCATATTTCTGTGGGTCTTGCTATAAAATCTGTTTGATTGGTTTACTATTTCTACTTTTACATATATCGTGTGAGGAAAAAAAATGTACACATAAATCGTCGTAATGTAACAATCGGGCCTAAATGTTATGCCTCATGTCTAAAGTACAACTTATATGATAGGTAAGGCGCAAAAGTGATGGCAGAAAAGGCTTTATGCTACCATGCGATTATCAGCTATTGTACCCATTTCGTTTATCTCACGGAGTTAAGACCTGCTTAAAACGATCTTAATTGGATTTTAGTGTCAAAATATGGGACAACATTGTTTTTAAGGTTAGACTTCAGATGGAACAGATTAAAAGAGATTGACAGCATTGAATTGGTTGTTTACTAAGTGGCATAAAATCAAAGACTTGTAACTTTGCATAGCGTTGTTCCTGCATATTTAGAAATAGTTCCATTTCTTTACTATAAAAAAAAAAACAGTAAGCTGCCATCACAAGCATATTAATCCTTTTATGTTGTCACGCTCCAAATTTTCATACACATAAATAATAAAACAAATAAAATAATCAAATTAATATTTATATTCATCATTACAAAGGGAAAACGAGTACCCGTGAAATCTGAGTAAATTTTTGTAATACATTCGAGTATGAGCTGAATTGTGTAACAAAATTAAATATTACTTAATTTTATGAAAAATCTAAAAACCTCAGGAAACCACACATAATTGTGGTTAAATAAACAGACAAAAAATGTCGACAGAAAAATAAAAGAAAAAGGAATGGAGGATCATAATTTTAACATGCAATCATTAGCATAAATCACGTTCAACATTAAACGGAACATAGAGTGCGTCAAACTCTAAATTCTGAAAATTCTTTTGTTTTCAAAATCTGGATTCATAACTAGAAATTTTTAACAATTTTGTACAAACTGTAATAACCTCAGAAATGCATCGATATTCGATACCATAGTGTAAAAGTAATATTTTATAGGCTTAGTTCATGATTGAAATTTAAACATAAAATTCCAGATTTGTAAAATTTTATTCGACTTTCTCTCGCCATCACATTCTCCGCTCGTACAACGTCACGCTAATTCGAAAGGGAAAATAAAAGGAGAGTAAACAAACCACAACTCAGTGGAAATAACAACACTGTCATAGATTAAATAATCCCTGATCGACGTCATTTTCACCTAGTATAGTAGCTTTTGTGTAGTGATTAGTGTGATATTATAATTATTTAGTGTTTGATCAAATTATGCTTAAATCAGGTGAAAAACTAGGGAGATGAAAACGGAATTGGGAAGTGCAGACGAGAAAGAGCACAAAATCGTGTCTGAACTAGGACACAAGTTCGGAGCACAACTCGCCTCGAGGACAAGACTCGTGTCTACGAAAGGGCGAGTTTGGACGAGACTTAAAAAATGACTATATTTGCTGAAGGTATGTTGTTCCAAGTTTTATTTGTCGGAGTATTACTATTGGTTTTATTTTGTCGATTATATTAATGTCATGCCTTGTTTCTTCTTTCACAATATGACTAGTCGTGCAAGGAATCAAATTTACCAAACACTCTTGGAACAAGCATTGACGTTGCAATAATTAATTCTCAATGCATGTCATTGTGTGGGCATCTAATTAGAATGACATTTGAAGGTGTGAGTGTGGTGAACGTGTTTCTGATTAATTGTAGATTGGTTTTTGTCTAGTTAAGTTATGCTTTTGAATCATTCTGCTTGTGTTTAATAACAATTAATGAAGTTATATTGGCCAATATTCAAGTATATTCTTACAGTTGTTTAATCTTTGTAATTGTCATAATTTGAGGTGGAATGGTGTGTATAGCTGTTATTACAAACATTTTTAGTTGTTTAATCTATGTCGTTAAATTTTTGACATGGAACTGTGTGTATGTAGTTGTTTATTTTAAACTCCAAAAAAAGGTTTGTGAGTTTAATTACAATAAATCACAATTTTTTTGTGAAATATATTATACATTGATAAGGTAGCTAGGGAGAAATCCGATCACATTGATTACCAAACACTTGTGATCACTTTTATATACCGAGTGTACATCATGTACAGAATACATCATACAATTATAGCCAAAACAGCTTTCCCTTATTATTTGGGATTTCCTACATATGTTACAACAAAACCAACCAAAAACCAAAAAACAAGACAAAGATGACAAGTACTCCCTCCGTCCGCTAGCTTTTCACCCATTCCTATGTAATTTACAAAGGAAAGGTGAAAAGCTTAGCTGGACGAAAAAGGTAATTTAAAAAAAAAGGATGGATTGATCCCTTGGATCTTCCTTGGTGAGTGAGTGTTTGACGTAATAAAATTAGTGGCAAACGAGATCATCAGTTTCTTCCAACTCTATGCCCATGTCCGCAAGCCTCTTCTCCTTGTACACATACCTCGTACAACAGAACAAGAAGATTGCCAGATTAAACAAGCTCAAAATCATTAACAGCCAGTAGAAATCATAAAGCCTTCCTTCATTAAGATTGTCCGCCAGCCACGGCTTATTGGCCGTCACTTTATGGACAATAGTCACCAATGTCGAGCTAAAAAAGAACCCTAACGACAGCGTGCTCAAGAACAACCCTGTGCTCATCGTTTTCATCCCTTTCGGACACTCCCTGAGAAAGAAATCCAACTGTCCGATATACGTGAACGCCTCCCCGGACCCCACCAGCAGGAACTGCGGGATCAGCCAGAACACGCTCATCGGCACCGGCTTCTTGGGGCCGTGGTTCAGGCCTTGCTCAGCCGCCACGCGGAGACGCTTGTTCTCGGTGAGGGCGGCTGCGGCCATGGCGAAGATGGAGAGGACGAGGCCGACGGCGATGCGCTGGAGTGGGGTGAGGCCGTGGGGGTTGTGGAGGAGGCGGCGGCAAATGGGGGTGACGATGCGGTCATAGATGGGGACGGTGATGAGGATGCTGGCGACGAAGAAGACGGTGAGGGTGCCGGCAGGGATCTCGAAGGAGCCGATGTGGCGGTTGAGGGTGGTGGCTTGGGCGACGGAGAAGGTGGTCATTTGAGCGTAGACGGTCCAGAACATGATGGTTGTGGCCCATGTTGGGAGCATTCTTATTACAAGCTTCACTTCTTCCACATCGGTTAAGGTGGAAATCTTCCATTTGTTCTGCCCGGTGGTGCCTTCTTTTGGGTCAACAATGGCCGCCCTGTCCAGGAAACTGCCACAATACAAATGTAAAACCACTTGTGTGAGACGTAGAAACGGATTAGATCGAAATAATATTTTTAATAAAAATGAAATTTGCATGGTAAATGAAAAATTATATTATGATGTTTATTTAAAGGTAATAGTAAAAAAATTTTAAAAATATAATTCATTTTAAGTATAGTATTTCAATTTTAGTATTTTTTTTGTTCAATTATGGTTTTTCTTTTCTTTTTCATATCTAGTCTTTTTTTATATAATTAGATTAGACTACAATCTATAATAAGGACTCCAAATTTTAAAACGCTCGTGAAACTTTATAACACTTTGTAAAAGAAAGAAAAGAAATGTTATGGGTTAACTTGCTGGTCTTAAATTAGAGGAATGATATAAGTTTTCATGGAACAATTAGGTTATAATATTAGTCTGAATTAGAGTTGAAAATGTCCTGAATTATGAAGTGAAATGACTAAGTAGGAGCCAAATGAAAAAAAAAAAAAAAGGAAACAAAGAGTAAATTAATTAAGAAGGAATTTGTGTGGTAAAGATATTGTTAAATTAAGAGTGTATTATCCATGCACGACTAAAGACACGTACCAATTAGCAGCTCTACCTGCATTTTACTCGATAGATATTAAACATGGCCCCAATGGGGACATGAATGATCAATGCTCATAAATTATTGAGATGGAATTTTATATCATTATCATATGACCCATCATATACTCAGCTTGGAGTTCAATTTTTCTATGCCATTTTGGAACTTATGATCTTACATCACATCATTTGATAAATGCCACATACGGATGAAAAAAAAATCCATATTTTTTAAGGAAAAAACATGAACCCTAGAGACGGGAGGTAAATTTTATTTTCTCGTACGTGTCAAAATATAAATAGTGGAAGAAGAGATAATACACATAAACGACATCAGAAATGAGATTGGCTGGACTTTGGGGCTATTAATAAAACTTCAAATAATAGATTAAGCATGATTGGGACCAATCTAGAGCAACTCCAGAAGGTAGAAATCCGACAAAAATGGCTTCAATTAGTTTAGCAAATTAAATTGTTATTATTTTTATTTTTTTGGGGGGAAAAAATAACACCACTCACTCAATAGCTCAACCTTGTGATCAATAAGTCCAAGAAGCAATAGGGATTATGTAAGACTACTTGTTATGAATCTTTTTGTTGATCCATCAATTGATCTGGACCAATCGTTTGGTTGTTAATTAGTTTCCAACTTGTCCATTTTTTGTCAATATCGTGTAAGCCCAAAATTTTTTTCCCAAATAATTCAACAGATGACTCTGTAAGTCAACAATTTAATGCTCGCATTATTATGTAATTAAATAATTAGAAGAGTGCATGAGATATTTATATAGCAAATTATTGGGTGTTGTGGATCCAGATGGAATGTATTATACCGACTGACCCCATTCGGATTCTTTTTTTTTTTTTTTTAACTAAACATTGAATCTTGTTCCAACTTATGGTTTTGAGAGATATAATTCAGCTCACAATATTTCTAAATGAATAGAAAAATTCACGTAGTGTAGGTGTTTTCATATTAGGGTTTAATTGAAATTTCTTGTCATTTATCAATTTTCGATATCACTAATTTATATGAGTAATACGTAAAAGTTAATGTAATCTAATCATTGTATTTAGGGATTATACACACTTTTATTTTTACTGTATACTTTTCCTCCCTTGTACTCTGCACACCATCCATCTAATAATACTCATACTAAAATGTATCATCCATCTTATAATATGGAGTAACATATGAGATGTTATAACCAAATAATAAAAGCAAATTCTATGGGTGATTGAAAAAGAAAAAGCAAAAAGAAAAAAGAGAATTATATCTTCTCCATATGATTCAAAAAGTTATACTTTGGAGTTATCCATTGATGAATAACAGTTACTCCCTTCTTTTAGAGATTTTTATTGCATAACCATGGGAAAAAAAAGTTTCTTTTTAAATAATTATCAAAGTGTGAAAAGAAAAAGTTAGAGATGGCGGTTATTACAGTTAGGAATTTATTGGGGTTTGACAAAAAGAAAGAAAGAAAGAAAGAAGTAAATTAAACTCACCGGAAATCCTTGCTATGTGGCAGCTGTTGCTTCTTCTTCTTGCTCTGCGACAAACTCTCGTCTCCCTGAAACAGAAGAGACGAGTCGGACGGCAGGTCGAGGTGCCTCTTCCGGCTGGCCGCCACCACAACGGCGGCGATCTGCGTGAGAGGGCTCCCCACCAGCTTCTTGAAACGGTACCGTCTGGTGCCCAACAGGAAGACCGTCAGGCCGATGACAATGGCGCAGGCGCAGATGCCGTAGCCATATCGTCGGCCGACGTTGTCCTGGATATACACCAGAACAGTCACCGCCAGGAGTGATCCAGTGTTGATGAAAAAGAAGAACCAGTTAAAGAATTTGATCATCCCCTTCCTTTCCTTAGCGTCCGACTCGTCGAACTGATCCGACCCGAACCCGGACACACTGGACTTGAGTCCGCCAGTGCCCAGGGCCGTTAGGTAGAGGGCTATGTAAAGAACCATGAGCTGTTTTCCGGTCGCCGGAATACAAGTCGGACTGCCGGCGGCGCATTTCGGTGGCCGGAGACTTGGGATGGCTGTTGAGATAGTCAGTATAGTGATTCCCTGATGATTGAGATTAACTGGTAAACAAATTATATCCCACTACTATGGAGTAAGTTATTATTTTAATTTGCACTTTCTATTTTCCTCTTCGCATGTATAAACAATAATATTGAGCAAGAAAAAATTACTATGAGTCGATGAAACCAACATATTAGTAATATATATATGTGAGAGAGAGAGAGAGAGAGAATATGAAGAATATTGATGGGAATTAATTAGTTCATACCAACGCTTGAACCGTGGTGAAAATGGCAATGGTTAAGTACCTAAGTGAAACAAACAAATCGGACATAATACATCATGTTAGAACAACACAAATTAATTAAACAAGAAGAAATGTTAGAGAGAACAGGAGAATTACCTTCCGAGGAAAGTGTCTGCAACGAAACCACCAAGGAGACAAAGCATGAAACAAGTGCCAAGAAAGTTAGTGACATTGTTAGCAGCAGTGGCATTGCCCAAATGCATAGTGCCAGTCAAATATGTGACAAGGTTCACTGCTATGCCAAGAGTGGTTAATCTCTCCACACCCTCAACTCCTACATAATATATTATATTATGAATTATGATCATTTACATATATATATAAGACTGCAAGTGGTGGTGGAGGGGGATGAGATTCTTTACCGAGAATCATGGCGGCGCCGGCCCAACCGCCGGAGGAGGATTTCAGGGAGGGGCGGCCCTTGTAGTCCCAGGCATCGGTGAGAGTATCAGTAGCTTCATGATTAGTTTCAGGAAGAACGCTCCCCATTACGATCGACCTTGTATTAATTTAATGGGCTATTACCAGATTCTTGATCTTTTGTAAATGAAAATAGATGATGAACTTCCACCTGCCTTTCATCTTCTTTATATAGCTGTGCCATTCTGCGTTTTCGCTTTTTTTTTTAATAAAATAAAATTTAAAATTCTTTTCATTTTCACCTTCGCCTTTTCAGGTCGGATATCTCCTTATATTTTAATAAGGTTATATGGAGTATTTATCCAACACTTATTTTCACATTTTTCGTTTTCTTCTGTGTCACACTTATCTTTGTCTGTTATAAAAGAAAACATCCCATCATCAAATCACCTAAAAAATTATCTTAATATTTATATATATATACTCCCTTCGTCCCTCACTAATGAGGGTCTTTTGCTTTTTGACACGTAAATTAAGGAGTATTATTATTTAATGTGCAGTGGGTAGTTGTATTAGTGGGAGTGTGAGTCCCATATTTTAATTGTATTAGTGGTTGTGTGTGGGTCACATGTGTGTAAAATATGAAAGGGGACTATTTGGTGGGACGCCCAAAATGAAAAAAATATCATCTTTAAAGAGAACGGAGGGAGTACATTTTAATTTTGTTGCCTAAAAATACAACAAAACTCTCTTAAAAGTTAATAAAGTTAGTAAAAAAATAACTTTTATTAAATTAATGGTCATTATCTAGGGTATAATATTTTACTACTCCCTTCATCCGTTTCTAAGGTATCTATTTTAATATTTTTTGCGTCCGCTTCAAAGGTATCCATTTCTCATATTTAGTAAAAAAATACGCAATATGACCCACCACTTCCCTCTAATACAACTACCTACTTTATGTATAATAATAATATTTCTTAATTCATGTGTAAAAAGTAAATAAATACCTTAAAATCGGACGGAGAGAATATATAACAAGATATGAAATTTGAGGTGGAATAGGAAATTCGGGGATAGGGAAGGAATTTCCTTAATTGAGATGATGTGGATTATTGTCGCGTCATCACGCTGTTTATGATTCAGTGATAGTATTTAAATTTCTTGATTCATTGGATCAATGTGTGTATAATTGATTATCGGATTTCATATCATTAATAAACTAAAATGAACAAACTCTCAGATTTTATATCATAAATAACTGTTTGAACTAACAAATTAGGTAAGGTCCTTGATAAATAAAATTGATCGTTAGGACAAAAAATACAACTTTAGAATTAATTTTAAATTACCGAACTTTTGTTTTAATGAACCCCATAATTTAGTACGAAACTATTATTAGAAATTTCCCCATAAAAGGTAGCCAGCTTATATATAGGCCGCTTTAAAAAATAATAAATCTAAGTGTACAAATTACAATTAATAAAAATAAAAATAAAGGGTAAATTACTAAAATCCTAATCGAGGTTTGTTCAAATTACCAAATAAACCCCATGATTTGAAAAATTATCAATTATCCCCTTTAAAAATTTTTTTTTTTAAAAAAAATAGTGAAATTTAAAAATACAATGTTAAATATATGGGTCTTGATATTATTTCCATCCTTCTTTATTTTAAGAAAAATTGTATTTCTATTAATGCTCAAATAAAAAACAAGTTAGAAGGGGTAATTGCTAATTTTTCAAATCACGAGATTTATTTGGTAGTTTGAACAAACCTCAAGGAGGTTTTGGTAATTTACCAAAAATAAAAGAAGAAAGTATATATTGGAGTGAAAAAGAATATATTTTAAAAAAAATTTAGCATTTGAGAGACAAAATTTATTAAAAAATATCTTAATAATATTCCAAATATATCATTTTCAATTCACAAAGTCTTCAGGATCATTTGATAATTCTTGTAATATCTATTCAGATATCAAAAATGATTTCAACATTAAATAAAACTACAAGGATATGCATAATTGTTAAGGCTAAATGTAATTAAATTTATGAATGGGATAGATGTAGAAATAAAATGATTAAAAATAAAAATTCTCAGGTATTATTTAAAAATAACTTAAGGAATATGAAAATTTATTTAATTAATTCCAATTTCCTTCTTAGTAGTATAGTATAATAGAACTAATTATTAATATAGATTAACAATCAAGAGTAACCTTGATAACATATTTTTCTGTGATAATTTTCTACTAACTAGCAAATGTATTAATTAGGTCGTTGTACATAAATTATCTAAATAGCAAATTTTAATTTTAGAGAAATTAAGTTGGAATTGTAATGTTATGATTAATATCTAAGTTTAGAGAAATTAAGTTGAAATTGTAGTAATACAAAAAAAAATACTTTTTAGCAACCGAATTTAGCAACAGAATGCAATCTGTTGGTAATTACTAATGGATTAGCAACAAAAACGACATTTTTATTTTAGCAACGGAATGCCAATATATTTATTCCCTATTTTAACAACGGAATTCAATCCGTTGGTAATTACCAATGGATTAGAAAGGGAATCATTATATAAATTACCAACGAAATTATTAGCAACTGATTACTTTACGGAATTATTTACCAACGAAATTGATTTTTTCATTGCTAAAAATTTACCAACCACCACTTTAGCAATAAAATTTTATCGACGGATTCCAATACTAATCCATTGGTAAGCCAATTTAATAATGGAATTAAAATTTTTAGCAACATAATATTCCGTTGTTAAAAAATATATTTTTTTTCTCGTGAAGAGTCTTGATTCATCTTAATTAGATGTATTGTGTGATTCTTAATTTTCAAGGATATACACTAACAAGTGTGTGCTATACTATATTCTATTGATTTATTCTTCGAGTAGGACCTAAATGAACGGATATTAACGACGCATACTCTTTTTTTTTTTTCTTTTTAAGAAAAAGAGGAGAAATTAAACCCTAGACAATCAAATTTTTTTTTAAAACAAAGGTTATATATATAAATATATGCAGTATATTCTGAGTTATGATATATATAATCCCTGCATCCATAGATTTCGTATTTATTTGATTTTTCATGTAGATTAATGATGAGTGTGGAACCATGTGTATTTTTTATAAAAAAAATTGATACTTCAAGAGTGGACGATAAACAAAAAAAATTAATATCTTATTAACAAACGGAGGGAGTACATCCCATTTGAACTCTTAAATGAGATTGAGGGAATATTTTAGAATAAAAAAATAGTTACGTCAAAAACTTTAAAATCTTAGCTAGGTCCCATAGTAGTCCTTAAGCCCACGTGTGTCCGTGGTTGATTAATGTCTTCTCGACCATTGAAAGTTGTCACTAGCTCCCTTTTCTCTATGCAGTGGGCGTTTGGAGTTGGAGTTGAATTCCTTGAATCTCTGACTTCTCTTTTCTTCTTGTTTGTGTTGATTCTATCCCAAAAACAAAAAATCTCATTTTCTTTTCAAAGAAACTAGGAAAATTCTGTTGATCAATATTACACCATAGTTGAAAGCAAATAAGTGTTCTCACAACTATTAGTTACGTCTAGCAATGACTATGAGTATGATATTAGCTTGTTTTAAAGTACCCATATTTGTTTATATTTTAATTGCTCGTATTCGTAGTCCTTCCGTTAGAAAATTCAATATAGTATATGTACTCATTTCAAACTTATTATTAATATTCGTGGATTATTCATATTTGTTCAATATTCATTTATTTTATAGTATAATATATTTGTATTCATTTATTCTATAGTATTATTTCAAACTCACAAATATTAGTTACGTCTAGCGATGATTATGAGTATGATATTAACTTATTTTAAAGTACCCGTATTTACTTATATTTTAATTACTCATTCGTAGTCGTTCCATTAGAAATTTAATATAGGATTTGTACTAATTTCAAACTCATTATTCATATTCGTGAATTATTCATACATGTTCAATATTCATTTATTTTATAGTATACTATATTTGTATTCTTGTAGTATTTAAATTAATAATTTAAACAAAATATTCTATTATTAATTAAATATGAAATAAATACAATATATATTCTATTATTTTAAATAAATATTTAATAAATATAATTAAATAAAATTTATAACTATTAATTAAAAATATAAATACCCCATAATATATAAATTATATATAATATATATGTATATATTAAAAATATAAAAAATTATTTGTAAATGAATATTTGCGGGTACTCAATGCATATATCCGTATTCATCTCAAACCATAATGAGATTTTATTTAACTATATGTATACGTCCCAAACGCATTTAGGATTACCTATACTCTTTCGTTAGAGTTTGGATAGTTTGAGTACCCAGAATACTCATCCCATTGTCATTCGTAGTTACCTACGTACAAAAATCTTTAAGATAAAAATAAGGGATATTTTCATGCAATAGAAAGCAGGTACTTCGTTTCGAAATATGTTATTACTTTTTTTTTTAGAATATGATGTAATATTACTCTTTCAAAAAAGAATTATAATTTATCATTTACATGAATACAATAATTATATTACTTTTTTTTCTTGAAAAGAGAAATTTTGTTAATATTGAGTATGAGATTTACCACAAAATATACACAAATAAATACACAAATTATTAAAATGTCCCATTAATAAAAATCAATCTAACAGTAACACTTCATCAAATAAATTTATATATATATATATATATATATATATATATATATATATATATATATATATATATATATATATATATATATAAAAGGCGCGGTAACTTGCGCGCGTGTTTTGGAGCAGGAAATTATTTGCTATAAAAACGACTAGTATCAATCTGTCGAATAAAGTATTGCGTCATATGCCTAAAACCAAAAAAAGTTGTGTGAATACAAGTCAAGTTTCAAACGTAAAAATTAAGTATATTTTAATATACGAAATATTCTATTAAAGAATAAGATTGGCGATGAGATTCAGGAGGTTTATATACCACAAGAACAAGCTTCGAACAACCATAGGATGGTAATAAGAGAAACGTGTCTGAGATTGTGTTCTTGCCCCCAACTTTAACTGGATTTTTTAATAACAGAATATACATATATTATTTTATTACAAACGTGTTCGCTTTTCTTTTCCTTTTTCCACCCAACAATTATATAATACACCCTTTGCCTCACACTTTCAGTGTCTACAAAAGCTAAGTCAAACTCCTTTGTAGGACTATCTCCAGAGGAGGTAAATAGATGTAGTAATTGACAAATGCATTTCGAGGAGTAGAATTTAGTAGCGGCTTCGTTCAAATTTCGATCAATAATAAAAATGAGAATTGTTAATGAGAGTAATAGTAATAAGAATAAAATTAATTAAAAGGGACGAAGTAATTATTTAATCAATAAGAATTATTGAGGAATTTGGATTCTCATTACCTCGCATGAAGAATAAGAATTAATACACTCTTTCATTCACTAGTGAATCCAAGTATAATTTTAGAATTTCATAGTAGATGTATAATTAATTAAGAACTATATGTAAATTTTTAACTAGGTGGGCTAGGTCACTGAACTCCTCACTTAAGTAAGAGATCCGGATTCAATTCTTATTAGAAGGGGAGATATAAGGAGGCTTGGAGAAGGGGAAGTATGAAGTTTGATGAACTAACTACTAACAACTAATATTTATAGATAAAATAAAAAAGAACTATGTAAATCCTAATCAAATTGAGTCAAAAGATAAATATTTTTAAATTTTTTTTAGAAAAATATATACTAATTAATTTTCTTATTTAAGATACTATTGTACCCCATTATTCCACATAGATCCGTCACTATTTTCATTTTTATTACCCTCTACCACTACTTCTATTCAATCATCATTAATAGACGACTCATTGGTTTAACTATACTCGTAGCCTGTAGGTGTAGGTGGTCCTATATTATATCATTAATAAAAGAATATCCACTCAAGCTCAATTGGTCTTTTGACCCTTTTCTCTGTGTTTGGGCGTATATATTACTCCCCCGTCCAACTCTAAAGATAGTTTTTTTTTTTCAGATGAATTAAGTAGTATTATTATTTAATATATAGTGGATAGTTGTATTAGTGAGAGTATAAATCCCATATTTTAATTATATTAAAGAGTGTGTATGAGTCCCATGTGTGTAAAAAAAGGAAAAAAATAACCATTTGGATGGGACGCCCAAAATGACTAAAAGAGACTCTTTGGGTGGGATGGAGGGAGTATTGGTTATGATAAATTGATTTTGTTACTTTTACGTGTTTCTTCTTACAATGTTAAATTTAACTAATTACGCAATAAAAATGTAATAATATAGTATTATTGTTATAGTAATTTTTTATTAGAAAACGTGTAATATCTACTTCTTTTCTTGTATCAAGAGAAATTTTGGGATTCCCATTTTTTGGTGTACCCCACCAATAGGAGCCCCCACCGCCCCTTTACTAGAGATTGGTGGAGGAGGTAAATCGCAGGATGTGGCTCAAGTGGCTTATAGAGAGGGCTCAATGTTAAACTTGTGCTTGCAAGGGGCCAAATCCATGCCAAAGGCAGGATTCAAGCTCACTGTTAAACTTGTGCTTGCAAGAGGCCAAATTCTGCCTGTTAAACTTGTGTTTGCAAGGGGCCAAATCCATGCCAAAGGCAGAATTCAAGCTCACTGTTCTGCAGCAACCAAACTCAGTTGGAAGACATTTCCACCCTCCCCTCTACCACTTGAGCTATGCCCTGAGGGCTGGGATTCCTATTTTTTATATAATATATATATATTTTTTTTATAGATTTCATATTAATTAGATGATATTGCATGGTACGATATTATGCATGCGTAACTGGAATCGACTCCCATGCGCATCTGACGACTCATTTAATGTTACATACATACAAGAACTTGTCAAAGCTCTTTAATTTGTTCTTAATTATTTCGTTGTTTTTAATGAAGATATTTGATAGTGTCCTACCCTTAATCTAATATGTTTCGTCCTTAATTATAAGCAATAAATTGAGTTATAAATGAATCGAGTAGAATATAGAAAGGTATTGTTCAAGAATATTAAAAATATTATCGAGTTTCATATTATATATACATTTCTTCCATCCACACGAAAGGTTTTCATTCGCTTTTTGCATGTGAATTATGAAGTATTATTATTTTATATATAGTGGGTAATTGTATTAACAGTGAGTGGTGGACCCTATGACCATTTTATTAAAAAAGAGAAATGACTACCTTTGGAGTGATTCTCAAAATAGTAAAATGACGACGTTTGAGGTTCTTTGTGTCATTTTGATACATCATCTCATGTACCGTACTGATTAATGGATGACACGTAAGAGAAAGAAAGAAATTATACCCTAAAAAGGAAATTTAAAACACTAGGGACAGTGGTTGAATTTTTTCCCCTCTTACGTTTCAATTATATAGCATGTGACATAGAAGATAATGTATAAAAATAGTGCAGAAGATCTGGTATATGGACGGAGGGAGTAAGTATATGTTTGAGCTCAATTTGAATAGTCATTAATCGAGCTCGGTCGAGTTATTTGATATTTTTACACTTAGTTCACCTATTTTCATGCGCAAACTTGAGTCGAGCTTTTGATTTTATCAAGCACAAAAATCTACTCAAGTTTTGTGTTATATTATCAATCGAGTCAAACTCAAATGAATTATTACCAGACTATCTCAAGTATCGATTTATAATCTAGTTTGATTTTCACCGCAAGCAGTAAAGAATCATGTAGTTTAACCAAGTGATGAAGAATCCTTTGGTGACGCCAATCTCCTGTTTCAGTATGTTGTATTCACTTGCACATTGAGCTTCTCGTGACTAGCAAGTTGAGATTTATGGTCCTATTTGGACCAATCGAATGGCTGATAATTATATCTATTATACTCAATTTGGTTGAAATTTTTTAGAAGAATCATGCCATGGTTGATGGTCGGTCAAGTGGCAAAATCTATATGTTTTTTTGGAATTATATGTAGGCAAAATCATGTCCAATTAGAGCTGTAGCTATTTTGGTGCACAAAAAAATTTCTCGCGACACCTTGGTGTATTATTAATATGCAGAAATTTTCCTTTTTCTCTGTTCATATATCACTACGTAATAATAACATATGGTAAATGCGTCTAAGACAAAAACTTGTGTGCCTCGGGGATACACCATGCCCTTATGAGAACACAATCCCCCCTCCATATTCTATTTAAATCTATGTATTGCTATGAGTTTAAATTGCAAAGGGGCACGGTGTCTCCTGGGGCACAAGAGTCTCACTCCGTGAACTCTGTTTTCACAAAATTATTTTTTAATATGCAGTAAAAAATTACTTTTAAAAAATATAAATAATTTCTCTTTTAAATAAAAAGGTTAATTTTTCATATTATTGTAAACCTTGATTTATGTGTTTGCCAATGCTAAAATGATACAAGTAATTCGTATTATAGTTAGTAGTAAAATGGCATAGGTAATACTCCCTCCGGTCAGATTAGCTCTTCACCGTTACAAGAAATATAGTATTTAAGAAAAGTTGATTTTTTTATCATTTTATTAATTTTTAGGGATATAATGATATTTTTAAGTAATAAATATAAATCATAAAGTAAGTTATGTGAGAGTTACATTTTTTAAAATATGATGTAATAAGAGATTATTTGTTTTACAACTTTTATAATTTTTCTTTTTTAGATGGCGAAAAATATAATGGGTCAAATAAATAAGGAAATAGTGAAAAATTTATTGATAAGATGGAGCAATATATATATTGTCATTAGCGGACAAATTATTTCCTTTCGGATTTTGGACCCATAACCTAGCTAGCAAGATAGATGCAAAGTGTACAATGTTATGACATAAAAAAAATTAATAATAATAGTAATTTGTTTTAAATAGAATTATTTAGTTTTTTTTTTGTTAGAGTGACTTAAATAATTTATTTTAAACTTTTAGATGAGGTGATCATTTAATATGATATTAGATTATGGATTAGCAAAGGTTCATGGTTGAACCTCATCGCCACCCATTTAATAAATATTTCATATGCAAGGCTTGAGGCAAAAGTTAATCCTATCGTGCATGCATGCGAGGGGTGTGTTAGAGTGACTTGATTAAGTATTATAAACGATTTACGTCTCTATCAGCTTAAACTTTTAGATGAGGTGGTCATTTAATACTTTTAATAAACATTAAGTTTTTGGATTTTTTTTTTGCAAACAGAAAAGTGATTTTATTGAGAAAGGTAAGAGATTTACCCACATATTACATCAATAGAACAACAGATAGCAGCAAAATAAAAAGAAGACTTATAAAAATACAATTCACAACATCTCCCTTCATCACAATCTCTAACTTTCCCCACTAGATTTCTAATATCTTCATTCTACTTCTGAATATCTGCTCCTTTCAACAATCCTTTCTTCTTAAGAGTAATCCATCCCCAAACTTGTGTCTCCCAGTAAATTCTCCAAGCTCCAATCCCCCCTTTAAATAGAATATTATTCCGTGTTTTCCAAATGACTCATATCGTACAAATCCAAATACGAGAAGCCACCAAATTCCCCAATCTCCCATCTAGAAATGTTCTAAACTCCAAAAAATTCTTTTCTAAATTTCTTTGGCGTGGTCCAACCACATCCATCCAATTCATCACTCCATCCCACAAGTTTGACACCTTATTACACTCCACAAATAAATGCGAAATAGATTCAGGATAAATATTACTTACCAGGCATAGAATATCAACATTGTTTGGTAGGACATTCCTCTTCCTGAGCTTTTCTTTGGTCGGCACTCGATTTTGTATTACTCTCCACGCAAGAAATTGTGTTTTAGGTGTAGCCACTTTATTCCATATGAATTTAGTGTATTCTGCAGCTTGCTGAACGTCCCCCACTATCCTTTTTTGGAGTATTTCATATTCTTCATTTACAGAATACTCTCCATTTTTCCTATTACCACATTTCCATCAGTCTCCTACGTTTTTTTAATTTTCTTATCATCCACCTCCTTCATGAACTCCACATAAAGATTTGCTTCCCAATTTCTAAAAGTTCTTCTCCATCTCATATCCCAAATCCAATTATTTAGCTCCCAAGCTCCCATATCTCCAACATTATAATCTTTCATTTCACTTAGCATATATAGTCTTGGATATTTATTTCTCAAGTAGGTTTTGCCTGTCCATATTTTATTCCAAAACGACGTATTTAATACATCTCCCACCTCTCTTCGCAAGGCCTCCCTAAACCAACATCCTTTCTGTAACACCCCAATATTTCATAATCTATATTTTTGTAAATTTTACTTTTAAATAAAATTATATTATTTATATCTTTAATAGATAATAATAATAATAATCACATTTTTATATAATTATATAATAAGATGTATAGATAAGATTATCAATAGTAATAATGATTAGATATATGATTTACTGCAGCGGCAGATCTGGCGCGACACTTGGCGATGGGAAACGCCAACAAACAGCCTACTTGAGCTCATTCGATACCAGACAAGCGCTCATTAACAGTACACCTAAGACCCAATTGAACAAGCGAACTACCTTAGGCTTAGGCCAATGGGAAGGGCTATTGTTGGTGATGGCTGGTGTTCGTTCCAGGTAGCAGTGTCGGATCCGAGTAGCAGCGCGAAGTGATGGCATTTTTTTTTCCCGCAGCAGCAGAGGTGGTGTTTGACGGGCGGTCCTCAATGGCTGTGAAATAAACATGAAATAGTGTTTTCTTGTTTAAAGGAAGGCAATCTTCTAATTGAGTTGGTTGGAAAGTTGAGTGGGAAGAAATGAGTAGAAATCGCGGAGCAACTGCTGGGGTGGATGGAAAAGCAATGCAGGGAATACCAAGTGTCGCGCCAGATCTGTCGCTGTAGTAAATCATCGCCGTGGGTCGCCCATCGTTCAGTGGACCATCGTTGCCTGTGATAGTCAATTGCCAGCATCGTCCGCTGGGTTTGCCGCAGCACTCCAGCTTCGCCAGGCCACTATCAGATGAAGTTCAACTTCCAGAAGTCGTCGTGCGCCCGTCGCTGTATGTCGCTGTCAGATTCATCACCACCAAAGTCTTGAAGTCTAAAGCTGCTGCCCACATTGTTGCTTCCCATAGATAGAGTCGTGAACCCACTCGTCAACACCGTTTGAGACGCAAACGCCATCGCCTGAACTCTTGATGCATTCCAATAGCTGGAAATAGTCGAAAATTTTCTTTTTATTTTAATATTTCTAATTTAATTAAATATTTTGTTAATTTGTAAATAAAAATAAATAAAAAAGTAAAATTGCCACGTCGGATTGACCAACCGGAATTGAAGCATGACATGGCGGATTCCGGCGAAATTTGCATTTTCCGGCGAAAATGGGCAAAAAGTGAAACAATTCGTTAGTTATAGGGCAAAATTGAACCACTTATCTTTTTTAGGGCAAAAATTGAAGTTTTGCTTAGTTAAAGGGCAAAAAATGAATTTAACTCCTCTTTATCGAGTGCTACATTTTTATGTCAAGATTGCTATGTTAAGATGTTATATGTGTTACTGATATGTCATGTTATGTGCCATGTGTGTTTTTAGTTCGATGATAAATATTTTCCTACTAACATCGTACGGGGTGACGACTCGGTGCGCACAGACCAACTAACACAAGTTACTAGCTATGTCGGTTCAGTACTAAAATGTATTTCAAAGTATGCTAACATCGTATTGGAGTGACGACCCGGTGCGCACGGACCAACTAACACAAGTTATCGGATGACAATTTGGTCTAAAATATTTTTATTGAGTTATCGAACGATAATGTGCAAATTATTTTATTAAATTGCGTATGTTACATTTTATGGTATATTTTGCATGCATATTTATTTTTAACTTTGTAATCATTTAAGTTAACCCACTGAGTGTATTTCACACGCTCACCCCTTTCACTCCAAGCCCTTTTCAGGTTAAGGCTGCGACGGCGTACCAGGGCTGATGCGTTGCGTGAAAGCCCTTTTTATTAATGCGCTGCGCCAAAATCTTTTTATATAAATTCTTATGATATACTTTTCTATAATTTCCACTGTTTATGATATTTTATTAACTTTATTTTATGGTTTACACCCGCATTGAAGGTTAATATTATCAAAAAATTGCGAATAAATCTCCCTTTCTATTTATTGAAAATTTGGGGTATGACAGATGGTATCAGAGCGGGTCTACGTTTCTGTGGGCTCGTACTTTAAAAAAATTAATTATTTATGAATCTAGGTTTTTGTGGACTCATACTTTTAAATAAAATTTTTATGAATCTATATTTTGGAGGATTAGTATTTAAATAATTTTCTAATGATACTCGCTACGCATCTACTTGGTACACGACGTCGGCTTCAAGGTACATAAGTATTTTCTTTATTATTTTCTCCAATTCTTTAAAAATAAAAAGTTTTTCCTAAATTTCGAGGACGAAATTATTTTTAGGAGCATGGATTGTAACACCCCAATATTTCATAATCTATATTTTTGTAAATTTTACTTTTAAATAAAATTATATTATTTATATCTTTAATAAATAATATATATATATAATAATAATAATCACATTTTTATATAATTATATAATACGATGTATAGATAAGATTATCAATAGTAATAATGATTAGATAAGGTTGATGATGTGGGTATTGGATAACTTTAAAAAAAAAATAGTAATGATGTGTGCAAGTTGGAAGTGTTTTGATAAGGATGAGAGAAACGTGTGGGTGTGGATTGTGTGACCAACTTTACACCAAGTTGCCAAGTTTTCAAGTAATATAAATATAAATTACCCCTCTTTTCATCACACAAATATTATATATATATATATATATATATATATATATATATATATATATATATATATATATATATATATATATAAACACATGTATATATATACTTTCTCACACACTGCCCTTTTTGATTTCATTCATTTTGTTGTAAAACCTTATTATGCTATATACGAAAATGGTCATCTCGAAGCGTAGATTTCAAATATATAATTCTTTTATAAAATAGATGTCATTTTGAGCTAGAAAAGCTCCGTCAAAGTTTCAATCCCTTTAATTGAAGATTTTATTTCGGTGTGAGTTAGCTTTGATATTATAGTCCGTTTTGTAGCTCTCCTCACGAGGATCACAAAGTTTTGAGTTTTGACGTAAAACGAAGGATTTAGAAAGAAACTCACTTCACGGTATAATTTCATATTTTCTAAACTTCAATATTTTGATACAAAATTGGTACTGATGTGATCCTCATCTCACGAGGATTCCAACGGTGTTTTCGAATTTTCAAACGGAGTTGTATAACTCAAGTTGGGTCATTTTGTAATAAGTTTAAAGTTTAGAGTAAATTTAATCGAAAATTTAATATAATGCAGAGACTTGATTGTAATTTATAAATTATAAATAATATGAAATAAATAGAATTTTCTATTTAACACCACATGGTCGACTGCAGTAGCTATGCCCATGTTCTTATTTTTTTTATTATTTTATTTATTTTATATTAATTTAAAGTTTAATATTTTTATATTAAGTGTTATTATAATTATTATTTTAAGTGAAAAATCTTTATTTTATATTTGTAATAAAATTAGTAAATCATTTTCAAGAATTTCTGAGATCGAAGAGCAAGTCTTGTCCACTCTACAATTTCCAATAAAGTTCAAGGTGGGGGTAACTTTCACTCTTTATCGAGTGCTATATTTTTATGTCAAGATTGCTATGTTAAGATGTGATATGTGTTACTGATATGTCATGTTATGTCTCATGTGTGCTTTTAGTTCAATAACAAATATTTTCCTACTAACATCGTACGGGGTGACCACTCGGTGCGCACAGACTAACGAACACAAGTTACTGGCTACGTCGGTTCAGCACTAAAATGTATTTCAAAGTATGCTAACATCGTATTGGGGTGACGACCCGGTGCGCACGGACCAACTAACACAAGTTATCGGATGACGATTCGATATAAAATATTTTCATTGAGTTATCGAACGACAATGTGCAAATTATTTTATTTAATGGCATATGTTACATTTTATGGTATATTTGGGATGCATATTTATTTTTAACTGTGCAATCATTTAAGTTAACCCACTGAGTGTATTTCACACGCTCACCCCTTCCACTCCAAACCCTTTTCAGGTTGAGGCTGCGACGGCGTACCAGGGATGATGCGTTGAGTGAAAGCCCTTTTTATTAATGCGCTGCGCGAAAATCTTTTTATATAAATTCTTATGATATACTTTTCTATAATTTTCACTGTTTATGATATTTTATTAACTTTATTTTATGATTCACGCCCGCATTGAAGGTTAATATTATCAAAGAATTGCGAATAAATCTCCCTTTCTATTTATTGAAATACTGGGGCGTGACAGATGGTATCAGAGCGGGTCTACATATCTGTGGGCTCGTACTTTTAAAAAAATCAATTATTTATGAATCTACGTTTTTGTGGACTCATACTTTTAAATAAATTATTTATGAATCTATATTTTGGAGGATTGATATTTAAATAATTTTCTAATGGTACTCGCTACGCTTCTACTTGGTGCACGACGTCGGCTTCAAGGTACATAAGTATTTTCTTTATTTTTTACTCCAATTCTTTAAAAATAAAAAGTTTTTCCTAAATTTCGAGGACGAAATTATTTTTAGGAGCATGGATTGTAACACCCCAATATTTCATAATCTATATTTTTGTAAATTTTACTTTTAAATAATATTATATTATTTATATCTTTAATAGATAATATATAATAATAATAATCACATTTTTATATAATTATATAATAAGATGTATAGATAAGATTATCAATAGTAATAATAATTAGATAAGGTTGATGATGTGGGTATTGGATAACTTTAAAAAAAATAGTAATGATGTGTGCAAGTTGGAAGTGTTTTGATAAGGATGAGAGAAACGTGTGGGTGTGGGTTGTGTGACCAACTTGGGCACCAAGTTGCCAAGTTTTCAAGTAATATAAATATAAATTACCCTTCTTTTCATCACACACACATTATATATATATATATATATATATATATATATATATATATATATATATATATATATATATATATATATATATATATATATATATATATATATATATATATATATATATATATATAAACATGTATATATATATACTTTCTCACACACTGCCTTTTTTTATTTCATTCATTTTGTTGTCAAACCTTATTATGCTATATACGAAAATATTCGTCTCGAAGCGTAGATTCCAAATATATAATTCTTTTATAAATAGATGTCATTTTGAGCTAGAAAAGCTCCGTCAAAGTTTCAATCCCTTTAATGGCAGATTTTCTTTCGGTGTGAGTTAGCTTTGATGTTATAGTCTGTTTTGAAGCTCTCCTCACTTGGATCACAAATGTATGATTAGTTTTGAGTTTTGACGTAAAACGAAAGATTTAGAAAGAAACCCACTTCACGGTATAATTTCATATTTTCTAAACTTCAATATTTTGATACAAAATTAGTACTGATGTGATCCTCATCTCACGAGGATTTCAACGGTGTTTTTGGATTTTCAAACGGAGTTGTATAACTCAAGTTGGGTCATTTTGTAATAAGTTTAAAGTTTAGGGTAAGTTTAATCGAGAATTTAATATAATGCAGGGAGGACTTGATTGCAATTTATAAATTATTAATAATATTAAATAAATAGAACTTTCTATTTAAACACCACATGGTCGACTGCAGTAGCTATGCCCATGTTCTTATTTTTTTATTATTTTATTTATTTTATATTAATTTAAAGTTTAATATTTTTATATTAAGTGTTATTATAATTATTATTTTAAGTGAAAAATCTTTATTTTATATTTGTAATAAAATTAGTAAATCATTTTCAAGAATTTCTGAGATCGAAGAGCAAGCGTTGTCCACTCTACAATTTCCAATAAAGTTCAAGGTGGGGGTAATTTTCACTTTTTATCGAGTGCTACATTTTTATGTCAAGATTGCTATGCTAAGATGTGATATGTGTTACTGATATGTCATGTTATTTGTCATGCGTGCTTTTAGTTCGATGACAAATATTTTCCTACTAACATCGTACGGGGTGACGACTCGGTGCGCACAGACCAACGAACACAAGTTACTGGCTACGTCGGTTCAGCACTAAAATGTATTTCAAAGTATGCTAACATCGTATTGGGGTGATGACCCGGTGTGCACGGACCAACTAACACAAGTTATTGGATGACGATTTGGTCTAAAATATTTTCATTGAGATATCGAACGACAATGTGCAAATTATTTTATTAAATGACATATGTTACATTTTATGGTATATTTGGCATGCATATTTATTTTTAATTGTGCAATCATTTAAATTAACCCACTGAGTGTATTTTACACGCTCACTCTTTCCACTCCAAAACCTTTTCAGGTTGAGGGTGCGACGGCGTACCAGGGCGTATGCGTTGAGTGAAAGCCCTTTTTATTAATGCGCTGCACCAAAATCTTTTTACATAAATTCTTATGATATACTTTTCTATAATTTTCACTGTTTATGATATTTTATTAACTTTATTTTATGGTTCACGCCCGCATTGAAGGTTAATATCATCAAAGAATTGCGAATAAATTTCTCTTTCTATTTATTGAAAAACTGGGGCGTGACACTTTCTCATCAACAATATATTTTATTACCTCCCCCCACCATCCGTTGCAGTTTTGGCTCTTCGACATAATCTTCTCAAAATTTGTTGACCAAGAATCTAAATTCAGCCTTGCCGCCATAACTTCATTCCATATTCCCCCCTGCTTGTTGATCAGTTTCTACACCCACTTATCCATGAATGCTTTATTATACAATTCTAAATTTTTTACATCCAAGCCTCTATATCTTTTATCTTTGTAGATGGTTGACCAGCTCACCCATGCTATCCTTCTTCCTTCACCTTTCTCACTCCACAAGAAATTTCTTTGCAACCTGACTATCTTCTTCAGAACACTGGATGGAGCTCGAAAAATCGATAGCACATAGGTAGGGATTGCATTTAAGACCGAATTTACCAACACCAATCTACCTCCATAAGAAATCTTTAATTTATCCCATTTCAGCAACCTATTTTCAATCTTCGAGATTACATAACCCCAATCACTAACCTTTTTATAATTGCTTCCCACCTTCACTCCAAGGTATTTGAAAGGCAACGACCCCACCTTACATCCCAAAATGTATGCCATGTCTTCCAGCGTCCCCATGTCTCCATTTGCTCCATAAATATGACATTTCTCAACATTCACTCTAAGCCCTATCACAAGCTCAATTAGCACGAGTAATCTCTTAAGAAAAATGGCATTCTGCAAAGTCACTCTACCCATAAATATAGTATCCTCAGCGAATTGCAAAACTGAAACTTCCTTCGTGTTCATTCCAAAAACAAATGGATCAATGATGAACAAATGTTTAAAAATTCTGCAGCAATGATGAACAAAAAAGGAGAGAGGGGGTCTCCCTGCCTCAGTCCTCTCTCTAGTTGGAAAACCCCAGAAGGACTCCCATTCACCAAAACATCGGTGTGCGCCGTCGAGTAACATTCCTTCATCCAAACTACCCATTTTGAATCAAACCCAAAAGCAGCTAGCATTTGCTCCATGAAACCCAATTCACAGAATCGTAGGCTTTCGCAAAGTCTATTTTGTAGCAAAATCCTCCATTCCTTGTTCCTTTCATCTCCTCAATCACCATGTTAAGAGTTGCAATATTGCCGATTAAGTTTTTGGATTTAATAAAATGGCTTTAATTTTTGACTTTAAATTTTGTTATTTACTAATTAATCATATCAATTTACGGACAATCGTGTGGGATTCGAATAGATGCAGATCATAGAATAAAAGAAATAGAAATTATCTTGTCTGAGGTTGTATTACGAGTCTGCAAACCATTGATACATGTCACGCTCATTCATATTTTTAAGGGTTACTTATCATTATATATCTCATAATTACTATAACATAGATATACATAAAATACTTATAACTAACTACAAAATTATACTAGGTATTACCATTATTAACCCTCTAAACAATTCTAAATAAAACATGAATAAAAGAGAAGCAGTTACTATCCCAAAATTTTCTCTCGTATTTAATGCAAAAATAATGTAAGAAACCGTTACATTTTTTCCAAGGCTTAGTTAATATAAAAATTTAGAATTCAGAAAAGTTTTTTACCTTCTAGTTAACTGAATTATAAATTTACATAAAGTTTTATTAATATTTAATACACATTTTAGTAATAAATATCCTAATTTTAATTTAATAATGTAACTTTTAATTTTAATAATTTAATTTTTTTCGTGTGCAACATTAATGTGTCATTTAATTATATTATGTGTAGCATAATGTATTGTTACGTGCTGCATAATTTTCGTGTGCCACATAACGAGGTATCGTTTGATGTTATATGTAGTGTAAAAGGGTGTTGTGTCCAGCAATGAACTTTCATGTGCAGTAAAAATATTTTTTGTGCCGTACTAATCTAAAATTTGATGTTATGTGCCGCCAAATTAAAATGGTTACAATCTTAAAATATGTTTGAATTCAATTATGTGCGGTCCATATGACAAGTAATAATAGTATAATTTTGGAAAATAGATAGATATATTAGGTAGTATTATATTTCTTATATTAAATTATAACTAGGGGTATTTTAGGTATACCGTTATATTTTTTTTATCCAACCATAATAATTTATATGGTATGTATCTAAGAGTAATTTAGGTTAATAATGTGAATTTCTCGGTAATTAATCCTATTTTTAATTAATCAAATACAGTGTCTAATGGCGATTACTCTGAAAAATACAATATGAATATGAATATTCCAAACTGTGGATGGTGGTGAGTGAATGTAATAAACAATGAATAATCCTACTAATTATGTCAGAATGTACAACAGTTGGAGTAAGATATTAACCACACAAGTAGTCACCTAGCTTAGCTAGGGTAATTCCAAAGAAGAGAAGAGCCTTTGGTGTTGACTTGTCTGAATAAACAAAAGAGTGATGTGGATTCTATGGATGACTTTTGATTGGTCGGTAACCACAGCACCCATACTTTATGTTTCTCTCAACCCTCATCTACAATTATTATTATTATAAATAAATAAATTTAAAAAAAAAATCATTTCATCTTTTTAACTAATTCTTTATTCACTATAACCAATATCTCTATTTCTAATCTTAGGTCAGAGGGGCCGTTTAACACACCATTTATAAAAACTAATTACTACTACTTTCTGAATTTAGTTAATTCATCATATTGAATAATCAAGAGTAGTTCTGCACCATTAATTATAGAATTCACTTGATTCCAATTGCTAAATACATTACAAGAAAAAACAAGGTTTGCTTTTTACGACCCTAAATTATGATATTTAAAACATGATTTTTATGGAGCGAGCTAGCTTAGGAGCCCATATTAATTAATATGATTTATAAATGACTACATTAGAGATCATTTTAAACCTTTTTAATTAGTTATCATTTTTCATTAAAATGTTATTATTACTTTTCTTTTAAATGTTAACACTTTTCGTTTGTTCTATAAATTATTCATGAAATAGTTTAATGCACCATTATCACTTTTCTTTAAAAAAATTTATCACTTTTTATCTATTTCAGATAAGTCATTCTATAAAACGATCTTAAATAAGTTTTTGCCATAAAAGAAAAGCAAACATTTAACATGATGTGAGATTATTCTATGTTTTAAATATTATTCCGCATCTATATTATAAAATTTTCATGAAATAGTATAGTACTGTATCACTATCACTATTACTATCACTTTTCATCAATTGAGTATTGATTTTTATTGTAATGTAATCACTTTTAATTCTTCTCATGAAACGATCATTTAATAATATGATTTAAGTGTTTGTCAATAAAAATGAATATTATATATATATATATATATATATATATATATATATATATATATTAAATGATGAACTCATCTAAAAATTTTAGGCTAGTAAAAAAAAGAATCATCTTAATTATATTTAATCACACCACACTCTAACATGCTCTAGTAGGTCAATTTGATTACGTGAAATTTTAAATGGATAACACTGAGGTTTAAATCTATATTGTGAATTAACCCTGTACATCTAATTAATCATGATTCTAAATGATAAACACATTCAAAAAAATTTAAGCCGGTAAAGAATAACATCATTTAATATTTAGTATCTCTTTTTCGAAACTGTAATTAAACAATAATCTAATTATATACTCTATATAGTAAAAAGTGATTAAAACGAAAAAGGGTCCTATAACCCCTTTATTTCATCAATGTTTGGTAAACGTGGAATTTTTGCTTTCACAATTTATAATTACAATTTTTTTTCCTGGTGGCGTTAAAGTCAGGATAAATTATCAATTCAATTCCCCTGTTACAAGATGTTACATCTTGTGTTACAGGAGTTGTATGGGTGACAAGTGTCTCGTTTCACACACAATTATGTGTGAAATGAGACACTTGTCACTCATACAACCCCCTGTAACACAAGATGTAACATCTTGTGTAACAGGAGATCCCACTTGTAAATTATGGGAATGGTTTTCACACGAGTTTTGCTCTTTATATAAAGAATTATTTATGAAATATATAATTTAATTGAACAATTATATTTTTTTATTATTAATAAGATAAGTATAACTTTCCATTAAAACATTATTACTTTTTTTTTTCATCTTACGAATCTTATTTTATGAAATCATTTTACACAAGTATTTGTTCACTTAAAAGTAGTACTCCCATCATCTCATTTTAATCTTTGCATTTACTGTACAAACGTAAATAAAAAAAATAGTGTAATTTAGTATATTTTTGTATATTATTTTTTCTGTTATTATTGTTTCTGAAATTTATATTTTCTTACATGTCATTCATTAAATAATATTGTATATTAAGTACATCAAAATATCACGAGATACATAACAAAACCCTAGAAAAAGGAATATAATTTATGGTGTGTTGAGAGAGGAGTATTTCATACGATGCATATTCTGCCTCTTCATGCAAAAACTGGCTCCCGGTGGAATCCACAGCCACCAGCTAGCATTATTAAATATAACGTTGAATTTGATTCATCAATAAGAAATGACATGTATTAATTTAGGAATATTTAATCCACAATGATTGGTACAATGTCACGTAGATAGAATCAATTGGGCATTAAAATAATATATATCCGTATTCCTTGAGGATCTCCAAAAGCCATTCTCCAGGATGACGTGGCGAATAGACAATGTAAGAAAATCGAAAAAAGTCCTCTTGACTCGGAGGAATAGGATTATGTCAAATTATTTCCTCATTGTTTTCTTCACCTCAATTATGTAATAAACTACGCTTTATAATTGAAGAGAGAGACAGAGAAGGGGCATCACTTATCCACCACCAAAGGAAAAATAAAAAAAAATAAAAAAAAATCTATAAACTACCTTATTAGGTTGCATTAGACTTTCCAACGTTACAAATATTAGATAATTAAGTCAAAAAAAATATTGAATTTTGTGGAGCTCATTACATGGAATTATTATTATTATTATTATTATTATTATTATTATTATTATTATTATTATTATTATTATTATTATTATAGCAAACACTTCTACAAGTCATCTTACAACACTTATTTGCGAGATGAATAAAAAATGATGATATTTTAATAAATAATTATATTGGATTGATGAAAAATGATAATCGTTCAAGAAAACTATTTTATTTACAATTAACATAAATGAAAAGTGATAACTAATTAAAAAGAAAAAACTAAACAATTTTATTATGAAGCAATCTTACACGAGTGTTTCTCTTTTATTATAGATTGCAAAAATAATTATATAATTTTAAACTAAAATAAATCATGAATTATATGCGTGAAACATAATTATTCACATAGAATTAACAATAAATTATAAGTACAAATCCTATGATGAAATAGGAGTCATTTGTAGATGAACCACAAGATTCAATGGACTCATGGACAAAATATATCATGAGCCAAGAGGGTAATATTACATGAACTAAAATGAAATTTACATTTACTATAAAAATGATATTTGAGAAATTTTGTTTTTTAGCCTATTTTTTAATCTAGTTGTTTCTTATTCAACCTGATCCTTTTACTCTACACTGATGATTTGAACACGTATTTTTGTCACAGAAATAAATTTTTAAAAAAATTGATTATAGATGTATAATGGAAGATAATGAGTTGTACTTTTGGCAATTCAATGAAAAAATGTATAAATTAAATTAATGAATTAATTTAAAAAAGTAGTGAAAATTATAGTATTGTAGTACGTACTGATGCGAATGCTAATATTGCATGTGTTGTTATTGTTAAACGTTTATATAATTTTTGGATGAATAAATATAAAAATATGAAGTAAAAATCGTGTTAGATGAAGTAATTTTTTTTTTTTTTTTAGTTATATATCAAGTAAAACTTTTCCTTCAAATTGAGCTCGTATCGAATCTACGGAATTATACACATTTATGATCCTTGTAATTGACGTATAGTATTTAGCATTACAAATTATGCCTATAGATAAACTCCAAATTGTTTATAAATTGGTGCAGATGGATAACTAACTTATTATCTTCATTGGAGTAATAAATATAAATTGATACAAGAAGGTTGAGGGTACCATGAATATGATAAGTTATAATCTGCTGACCAACATTAAAAATTGGCCGAAATTAAATTAAGAAAGTTAGGTCACTGAATATTTAAATTGATAAAAGTAGATTATCAGTTGATTAGTTAATTAACGATATAATAAATTCGCAATTTATTTGAAGTTGAAGACGTACGATTTACAAAGTGTATCCACTAAAAAACAAAAATTAGCAACGATATTTACCAACGGAATTCAATCCGTTAGTAATTACCAATTGATTAGCAACCAAAATGACATTTTCTATTAGCAATAAAATACTAACGGATTTATTCTCTATTTTACCAACAGAATTCAATCTGTTACTAATTACCATCGCATTACCAAGGGAATCTTTATATACATTACCAACAAAATTTTTAGCAAAGAATTACCAACAGAATTGATTTTTCGTTGCTAAAAATTTACCGACCACCACTTTACCAACAGATTCCGTTGTTAATCTGTTAGTAAACTAATTTAACAATAGAATAAAGGCTTCTACCAACAGAATATTCTGTTGCAACGATTGGGTTGCAAGATTGATTAATAATACACATTTGATTTTTAACTTTTTATTTAGACAAAGAACTTTTAAGTCCTTGAATGGGATAAGAAGTTATATTTTTATAATGAAATGTGAAACTTGATAAACCTTTTTGAGAGGATTAAGAAGTGATACTTTTATAATGAAAATTGAAACTTGATTAATAAAAGTGATAATAATATTGGGGCAAGTCTTGTGCGTGAGATGGATAAAAAGTGATAATATCATTAATGAAGAGTAATACTCAATTAATGAAAATTAATAATGGTGTAGTACTAAACTATTTCATAAATAATTTATAATATAAATAAAAAGTGATAACATTTTTTAGCGAAAGTGATAATGATGTTATCACTTTTTATCTGTCTCATGTAAGGACTTACGTAAGATGGTTTAACACAAGTTTCTTCCTAAAATTGTGGACTATTTAAATGAAAAGTGACAGTATTTTAAATGAAAAGTGATAAATCTTTAATAAAATAATAATAATTAATTGGCGAAAGTATAAAATAGTCTCACGCAAGACTGCTCATTTATTTTAATAACTTGTTTTTAAAATATATAAAATCATGGGCAAGACTTGTGTGAGACCGTCTCACAGTGACACCATTTTACGCTTTTTATAATTAGTTATCACTTTTTATTAAAGATATTATCACATTTTTTTTAAACATTATAACTTTTTATTTATACAATAAATTATTCATAAAATAGTTCATAATATCGTTATCACATTTCATCAATTATGTATCATGTTTCATTATAAAGGTTATCACTTCAAATCTGTCTCACAAAAATCAAGTCGTTACACAGTTTCACATAAATCTTTTTCTAAAATTATTATTACTAAATATTACCTCTATCCTCTTAATGTATCAATTTAATTTTTGTTTGTAGATTAAAGTAATACTATAATAATTTAATGTGATATTTTTGAGAGAGCATATTTTCTAACACTATTAATGAATGGTAAACACTATTAATTCGGTTACTAATTAAAATATAATTATATTCTTAAAATTAATATTGAATAGGTAAACTCTAAATTCTAAAAGTAAAATAGGATATGATTCATTAAGTAAAATACACCTTAAATCGTAAAGGTGAAAATTTTCATTTAAAAGAATAATATTAATTGACTTCTTTATGAAGTAATTTTTTATATAATTTTATTAAATTAAGGTTTGTTGAACTATTATACCCTCCTTTAATTCATGTATATCCTGTAGAAAAAAAATACTAGACTAATCGAGTGGAAAGGATTTATCCTCATAATTTGAGGCCCACCATTGTCATCACACGAGGCTTACTCCACGTAAATCCTAATCATCTTTGATTAAAAATTTTCGTAATTAATTAATTAATTACCAAATTATTATTATATGAATGTGTTCTTTCTTTTTCAAAACAATAAATAAATAAATAATATATATATATATATATATATATATATATATATATATATACTGTGGACAGGCCGATCTTATAATTTAAGGGGCTCTATATAAAAAAAATTTAGGCCTTTTATTTTTTTAAAAGATATAAAATAAATAAAATTAATATATAATAATATATAAATATAATTATATTTATTAAATATATAAAATTAGGTGTATAATAATATAAAAAACGCCGCATTAAATATGATTAATTAACTCATTAAATAAAAAAAATATTTCTCAATAAAAAATTACAATTTTTGTTTAACAAATTTAATAGAAAAGTAACTTAAAAAATAAAAGAAGAAGGGCATAAGAAGAAAGATTGTGTGAAAAGTAAAAGAAATGAGTAATTTTTTTTAATTAACTTATCAAATAAAAAAAGTTATATATTTATGTTAAAATTTACAAATTTTGTTCAACAACTATAATAGATGAATTTTAAAAAAAAAAAATTGTAAAAGATGAAAAAATTGTGAGAAAAGGGAAAATGAAGACCAAAGTGTCATAGGTGCTTTCCAATAAAATTTGAATTCAAGTGAATGTAGAAAAAAAATAGTAAAGTGATGTCAACTAAACATTAGATATCTATATTTGTATTTTCAATTATATATATATATATATATATATATATATATATATATATATATATATATATATATATAGAGGGACTCTTGTCGGAATGGGGCCCTGTGCGACGGTACCTCTGGCACCGCCCAGGGTCTCCCCTGATTGTGGAGTATGTAAGAAACTTCTCCTTTAATCACTCGATTCGAGAAATCCACAACAAAGTCTTAATTTTAAAATTATTATGCTGTTTCAACTCATGTAGCTTTATAATTTATTTATTATTTAAAAAAACAAATTAACTGTAAATGTATGTTAAAACAAAAAACAAAAACCTTTTCTTAAAGTCCATATATTACGTCACCGTGATTTCATTATAGTATGGAGGGTACAAAGTCACATTAAGTTATTTTCACTTATTTTTATTTATTTTTTCTTAGGTTAAACTTAGTTTTTTGAGCTAGAGTTTAGACTTGAATACTTGCGCGAAGCTTTATTTTTATATAAAAATAATTAGTGTGCATAATGTTTGAAATCACCTTATACAGTTATAATAATTGATTAATAAATATTTTCGTATCAATATAACAATAATGAGTAAAAATTATTTGAAATCGATGGGTGTATACATTCCTTTTCAAAAAAATAATAATCCTCACAATGTCATGTGTTTTATTTTTCTTGAAAGAGTAATTGTTTGTACATGCAAGATTAGCAATCCATCAACATTAGAGTAAAACGATCTCACAATACTTTTTCACATTCGATCAAATGGAGTTATATTTTATTTAAAGGAATTATATTAACTCTTTTATGGAGTATATATAAGATAAGCAATCCATCATAAGAGTAAAAGTGTAAAACGATTCCATAATACTTTTTCACATTCGATCTTAATATTTTATCTGTACACTCTAAAACATCAAGTGGTAGAACAACTAAATATCTCTCTTTATTCCTCTTTATATATATATATATATATATATATATATATATATATATATATATATATATATATATATATATTGCACTATCATTCCAACACAAACTTCATAATTACTAAATATTAAAAAATAAATCTTGATTGAGTGGATAAAATATCAGAAAAAATTATATTATTATATTCCATCATTTATTAAAATTTCATTTTAATATCCAACGTAATTAATACATTAATCCCCTATGAGATCATAAGATCCTATTATTTTAAATTCTTATTATTTTTATTTATATTACGAATTATTTATAAATATTTGAATACATCTTATTAATCCGAATATTATTTTTTATTAAAATTATTACCACCACCCCTCACACATGCAGGCGGGGTTAACTTTTTCCTCAAGCCTTGCATGTGGAATTTTTCATTAAATGGGTGACGGTGAGGTTCGAACCCTAAACATTTACTAGGTCATAGCTCTGATATTATGTTAAACAATCACCTCATCTAAAAGTTTAAACTGATATAGAGGATAATCAGTTAATACTTAATCAAATCACTCTAACAAAAATATTATCACTTCTTACCTTATCATATAGATTTGATGTCTCATAAAAATATTTATTCATATCAAACACTTGTGTAAATTGGACTCACATGTGAACTTGTTTTCAACTATGTGTTACTCTTTCGTATATGAAAAATTACTCTTTAGAAACATAAATTATTACTCTTTTAAACGAAAAAATTATTCTTCAAATTATTATAAATCCTAACTTATTGATTATTCTTTAATAAATAAAAAATTACTACATTTTAAACAAAGTAAACTATTACTTTCTAAATGAAAAAATTACTCATCTCAACAAAAATATATGAAAAAAAAAACATCAAAATTTAAGAAATTATACTTTTTATTCAAACGAGTAATAATTTTGATACAATCAAATTTATTTTGCAGTACTCGGTTTTCGTAGGTGTTCGCATCTAATTTGATATACAATAATGAATCATTATATACTACTCCAATTATTCAGATTAAAAGTACATGTGAAATGAATTCAGACAATAGTTTAGAAGAATGTGAGATTTGACATAGCTGTATAGTAGTATTATTTAGAGATGGATGAAGTACGTAGCTGGTGCAGGTGTTACATAATCATAATAATTATAAATAAATTAATTTATTACAACCTCAGCTCAACTCAGTCTTACGATACGTTGTTATCCACCATGGCAATGGCATACTGCCCGTCCCGACCATATTGGAATTTGTCTGCCATTAATTTAAAATAAAATATAAAATCTTTTCCTATCTTTCTCGTTTTTTCTCATCTAATCACAAAACGAATTTCCCCTTCTCAAATCCTATGATTATTAAGTGAGTGAATCTATTTTCATTTTTCGAATTTCCTCGTCCCAAATCTATTTTGCTTTTAATCCTCCCTAATTCATGCGTCATCCTCTATATTATTAATTAGGAACTCAATGATTTTATTTTAATATATAAATAGGAACGGATTTATAAGACAACATTTTTTTATGTAAAATAATAGTATCTAATAAAAATAATAATAGTATTATGTTTTATGAAATAATTTCAGAGATAATTTCATTTAAATTTTACCATATATACTCGCTTAATGAGAAATCCAGGTGGGGCTTGATTCATATCAAAATTCTATATAATTAGGGGATCAATTGAATTAGTGCCCCTTTAGTCCCACCATTCTTAATTAATTATTGTTCTTTTATTAATATTGTCTTTTATTTTATTTTTAAATTTATTATAATTAAATGACTATTATACTCTAAATCGTAGGAGTAAATTATACTCTAAATCACACAAGGGTAAAATTATAATTATACCATAAACTCTAAGCCTAGGGATAAACCCTAAGCCCAGGGATAAATTATACCCTAAACCACAAGGGTAAAATACAATTATACCCTAAACCCTAAGTCCTAAGTCCTAGGGATAAATTATACCCTAAACTACAATGATAAACTTACAATTATACTCTAATCCCTAAACCCTAAAAATAAATTATACCCTAAATCACAAGGGTAAAATTATAATTATACTTTAAACCCTTAACTCTAGGGGTGAAATATACTCTAAATTAAAAATAAAAATAAAAAAGAAAAAAAAACAAAAAAAAATAGTAAATCACATGACACAACAGTAGCGAATTGGGGTGAGTTGTTTGTTTGTGGGGCCGTTCGTAAAATTTATAATAAAAAAACGGTGGTATGCTACTCGTAGTCTTGAAAAATATACTCTCTTAATTCTATAATAAACTTAACACTTTCTATTTTCATCGTTCATCCGACATTAAACTTCATCATCTAAAAAATAAAACATCACATCAATCATCACCCCTAAAAGTACATCTTAACTACAAATTTATCACTCTCACCTAAAAACATACTCCCTCGTCCGCCAGAAACATATACATTTTGCTATTTTGGGCGTACGTACAAAGGTATACATTTTCCTTTTTAAACATATAAGACCTACACACATCAATAATACATTTAATATATAGGATCCACACACTCCACTATTAATACAATTATCTACTACACATTAAATAATAATAATATTTAATCTACGTGCAAAAAGCAAATGTATACGTTTGTGGCGGACGGAGGGAGTAACATACTTCATAATTTATTTATCATCTAATAATACTACATTACCTCCAAAAGTCAATAAAATTGATCAAAAATAATTTTTCTTAAACTTCATGTCTACAGTAACGGTGAAGTTTAATATGGGATGGAGGGAGTAACATTTTAATGAATAGAGTTGAGAGATATAATATTTAAGACAAAGACTTGTATACAACCTCCAATTGGTACAACCCCCTGTACAACCTTCTTCCTTCATCTTCAGTGTGTGTTTTCCTCTTTTTAAAAAAAAAACTGTTGCGTTTTATTATTATTTTTTTAAATTTTTTTAAATTTAATTTTAGGGATATAATTACAATTTTACCCTTGTGGTTTGAGGTATAATTGCAATTTTACCCTTGTGGTTTAGGGTATAATTTATATAATTGTAATTTTACCCTTATGGTTTAGGGTATAATTCATCCTTAGAGATTTTGTAATTTTACCCTTGTGGTTTAGGGTATAATTTATATAATTGTAATTTTACCCTTATGGTTTAGGGTATAATTCATCCTTATAGTTTTTGTAATTTTACCCTTGTGGTTTAGGGTATAATTTATCCCTAGGGTTTAGGGTATAATTGTAATTTTATCCTTATAGTTTAAAATATAATTTATCCCTAGGGTTTAGGGTATAATAGTCATTTAAATAAAATAAAATAAAAAATAAAATAAAAAACAACATTAATGAAGGAGTAGTGATTAATTAAGAAGGGTGGAGATCAAGGTTGTATCAATTCAATTGGTACAACCGTTTGTACCCTAGTCCATCTCAATATTTAATGTGCAGTAAGTGGTTGTATTAATGTCATGGATAGCCCCACATATAATAATTAATTGTTTTGTGTGGATCTCACTTGACATAAAGAAAAATGTAAACTTTAACTTGGACAGATCAAAATAAAAAATATAAATCTTATCACAGAACAGAGAGATTATTATAATAAAAAATAAAAGAGTTGATATTTTATATAGTCGATGTACGCATGTACCCATATATGTATTAATTTTTATTTAATAAAGTCTATATATACTTTTCTTAATAATTATATGGAATATATAACTTTTTTTTATATTATGTTTTTAATTAAAAACATTAATAAAAAAATTGCTAATATGGTATATAAATTTTTGTTTATTTGCATATATGTTTATATGGTATATAATTATGTTTCTTAAATATATATATATATATATATATATATATATATATATATTTATTTAAAAGTTTTTGTTGATACATGGAGCACTTTGGAGCAAATGAAATTTTGCCAAAATAAAAAAAAATTAAGGCCCAAATATATAGCATAAAAAATAAAATAAAATATTTATAATAATCTTCTTTTTAATTTTAAAATTTTATTATAATAACTCTTTTCGTATTTGCTCGTTTATGTTGCTTTTTTACTTTTCTTTCTAAAAATTTAAAATGTTAGAACTAAAATTTATGATTTTCCCAAATAATATCATTAAATATATTTAATAATATACTTCGTTCCGATTTGTAGTTCACATTTATTCATGTTTACATTATTAATAGTAATAAAAGTCACTTTTATACATACTTTTGAGGCCAATTAGGTGTTTTTTTTAATGAATTAACATAGGCAACACTTATGTGAGACTGTCTCACGTTAGAGCAATTTTGTTTTTTCTTTAAATTTTAATGAAAAATATTATCATTTTCATTAAAAATGTTATCACTTATTATTTATATATTAATAATTATTTATAAAATAATTCACTGCACTACAATCAATTTTCATTAATCCAAGTATTATATTTTTTATTAAAATGTTATTATTTCTTATTCGTCTCAGAAAGTCTTTATGTGAGATGATCTCGCACAAGTGTTTGCCATAAATTTTAAAGTATGTTACTACGTATGTAAAAATGAATTATAATTTTAAAATTAATGTGTATTGTAATAATATTAATAAAATGTAAGGAGATTCTTAGCTGACCTAGACTCATACATAACTCAGGTAACAACGGTAGCAAGTTTAATAGGCTCACACTGGGTCCACAGTGATTATTCCTTGTATGCACCACCTTCCTTGTATGCCCCATTCATTCTTTGTATGCACAATTACTTCTCTGCATTAAGTATTCTTTCTTTTTTTTTTTTTTTTGCATTCTGGGTATATATCATTACTTCTCTGCATTAATTGTTATCTATTAATTTTTTTACACTTCACACTCACAAATTCTTTATTAAACTGTACGGGAGATTTGATTTGTCTCTTCTATTTAATTATATATATATATATATATATATATATATATATATATATATATATATATATAATGAAATATCATTATCATTTTTCATTAAATTTTTATCACTTTTTATTATAAAAATTATCACTTTCTGTCCGTCTCACGTAAACCCTTAAGTGAGACGGTCTCACACAAATCTTTGTCTTTTTAAAATATAAATTTCTATTATAATAAAAAGGGAAATTGAATAATAAAATATTAAATACAATACAAATTAATAATAAATTAATAAAAATTATTATTATTAAAGGGCAATTAAACATTGTGTACATATTTTTATTCATTCAAAACTTATATACTAATGAATGAAATTTTATAAAAATTTATAAGTAAAGACTTGGGTGAGACTGTCACATGGATCCCCTCATGTAAGACCGATCACCCATTAACTCATTTACTCCCTCCATCCCAAAGAAATTGACACACTTTCCTTTTTGGTTTGTCCCACTAAAGTTGACAGATTTCCTTTTTAATACATGGACCCACACAAAAAACAATTAATCTATTCTCATGAGCCCCACATATCACCTCTAATACAACTACCCACTACACATTAAATATTATTTCTCTCACTTCACTTTACTCCACTTTACATTAAATTATTATACTCCTTAATCTCCGTGCCCAAAAAAATTATACCAACTTTTATGGGACGGAGGGAGTAGTATCTTTTAAATGGCCTTGTTTATTTGTTATTAAATTAGAAAAAAATGATAAATTAATTATGGAACTAAATTAAGTAGGTCTTTTATTAAAATATATATTTATATATGACGTTTTTTCATTTAATTTATATTTTTTATTATTTAAAATTTTATTAATTTAAAATTTGTTAATTCATTTAAATTTATTTTAAATTTAAAAATTATAAATTTATACAATGAGATAATCAATTGATGAAAAGTATTAATTCTGTTATAAACTATATTTCATGAACATTTTATAATATAAATAATAAGTGATTTTTAAAAGAAAAGTGATAACATCTTTCATAAAAAAGTGTATTTCACGAACAATTTGCTGAAAAAAATAAAAGGTGACAACATTTTAATAAAAAAAAGATTCTTAATTAAAGAAAAGTATATCCCTCTAATTAAATTATCCAACGTTTATTTGAATAAAAAGTGATAACATGATTAATAAAAGTGATACATGATAAAGAAAAAGTGATCAATTTATTTTAAGTACTTTGATAACATTCTTAATAAAAGTGATACATGATAAAGAAAAAGTGATATCAAATTTAATTTAAGTACTTCATGAACAATTCGTAGGATGAATAAAAAATGATAATATTTTTAATATAAAGTGATAATTAGAGTTGTTAATAAGCCCGTAAACCGTGGTCCCGAATCGATTAACCTGAAAAAAATTAGGGTTAGGGCCAAGAAATTTGGGCCCATTTAACATCCGGGCTTTTTGGCCCGAACCGATTAACCCGTGGGCCAATAGGGCTAGCCCGTGGGCTAACCGGTCGGCCCGTAGGGTTGAAAATTATTATTATTATTATGTTTAATTAATTTTAACACCCATAATCTATACGTTGACCACCCAATCCCACCTTACTCCCAACTCATCGTTGGACAAACTCTCACCACATCTTTTAATTTTCATTTCTTTCTCATCTTTTTCTCACTCTAACCCACAATTTTCTCTAATAAGTAAATTAATACTTAAATAAATATATTAAGATTAATTTAATTATCACAAATTCTTTTAATTTATATCTTTTAACAATATTTTGCATGTATTAATCTTAATTCTCTCAAATTTTAAATAATGTATTCGTTAATTTTGAATTTGTTATATTATTTATAATGAATTATAATTTATAATTTTTTAAATATTTTTTATCGTACAATCCACGAGTCCGGCCCGTTTAACCCGTAGCCCGTTAGGGTTAGAGTTAAGTTCACCTTTTCGTAACTCGTTTAAACAGACCCGATTTAGCCTGAAGCCCGATTAGCCCAAAACTCATTAGGACCGACCTAATGGATTAGGGCCGGCACTAATAGGTTAGGACTGACCCGTTTAACATCTCTAGTGATAATAAAACCGCTCACGAACAATTTAATTAATGAACATTTAACAATAATAATAATAATTTTTATTAAAATTGAAAAATAATTGATTCGAAATAGCGTAGTAATTTGCTCGTAATATGTGTAAAAGGTCAGCCACTATTTTGTTAAAATGTGGTAATTTTAATTAATGAAACCAAACAAGACCCTTGTTTTTCTTTAGTTCTTTTTTTATATTAAAATGGAATAGGATTCGTTTCATGTAAAAAGATTCGTGAGACGATTTCACCATGATCTATCCAAATTTATATATATGGATGCAATTGTATACCCAAATACACAAGATATCAACTCAAATAATATTGATAAGTATCAAATAAATTATTTTTCAAAAATTTTAATTAAACATCTATATTATTTATATTGTTTTTCTTTAATTATTTTTTATTTTTATTTTATATTAATGGATAGGATAAGATCCGATTAAAAGATACGTGAGACGGTTTCATTCAAGATCTGCCCAAATTTATATATATGGATGCAAGTGTATACCCAAATACACCATATATCAACTTAAATAATATTGATAAGTATATTATATCAAATAAATTATTTTTTTCAAAAATTTTAATTAAACATCTATATTATTTATAAAAAATACTTAAAAGATGATTAAATTATTATTTTTTTAAAAAAATCAAAAGTAATTACATTAAAAGTGGAGACGGATGATGCATTGAAGAGAAAAGAATGATACTTTTGAAAAAAAAATGCAGGGTGAAGACATAGAAAATAGGGAAGGATTTACCATTCTATCTAGGGAATGCAGGCATAGAAATGCATGAGACGGCAGGGTTCCGATACTACATAGTCTTCTTCCCACTGACCACTACTAATAAGATAAGACGAACCACTACCAGTAGTCCTTCTTCCAACATATGGGGGTACAATAGCTACTGATTCTGTAACAGCTTCTTCAACTCAACCTCCTCCAGGGAAGGTTGTAAGGTAGCAGGAATAGATCTATTCTCCGGCATTCTATTCCTTCATAAGGAATTGAGTAAGGAGCGGGCAGAAAATAAGAGGTGAACACGATGATACCATGGTGGAGAATAGAAGAGTGCATACAATGTGAATCTAAACACCATGGTAGTAGAGAATAGAAGAATGCATACCATACTATAGAAGAGTGTATACATGTGGAGAATAGGAAGAATGCACATGGTAGTATAGTATAGAAGGGTGCATACATGGGTGCATAGGATAGGAGAGACCATAGGTTGGTAGAGAATAGAACAAGGTGATAGAATATACTAAAAGGGTGCACAGTGGTATAGTATAAAAGGGTGCATAGAGTGCATAGAATAGAAGAGTGCATAGATGATTGATGGATAGGCACTGCTAACCATAAATACAGCAACCATAAATATATATTCTTTCACCTAATACAAAATTACATTTTTTTTAATTTTAAAAGTTATTATATACTCCCTCTGTTCCATTTAAAGAGTGTCTTTTTTTTTTTCATTTTGGTCGTCCCACTCAAAGATTCTCCTTTCCCTTTTTACACACATGAGACCCACACACCCCCTCTAATACAATTAAAATATGGGTCTCATACTCCCACTAGTACAACTACCCACCATACATTAAATAATAATATTTCTTAATCTACGTGCAAAAAAGCAAAATGGACTCTTACGCCGGGACGGAGGGTGTAGTTAATATGGATGTCAAATTAAAGATTTTGAAAAGACGAATAATTTTATATATATTTTACTTAAAATAGATTTGTAATAAGAGAATTATTGATATTTGAATTTTTTTGATAAAATTAAAAAGATACTCCCTCTGTCCCATAGAAGTTTGTATAATATTTTTTGGGCACGGAGATTAAGGAGTATAATAATTTAATGTAAAGTGGAGTAAATTGAAGTGAGAGAAATAATATTTAATGTGTAGTGGGTAGTTGTATTAGAGGTGATATGTGGGGCCCATGAGAATAGATTAATTATTTTTTATGTGGGTCCATGTATTAAAAAAGAAATGTGTAACTTTAGTGGGACAAACCAAAAAGGAAAGTATGTCAACTTCTATGGGACGGAAGGAGTAAGTCATAATTAGGGAAGGTGGAGAAAGCAACGTATTTATTGTCTTTATTGGGTTGCGTGAACTAATCAATCTCATATGCAGCTGGGTATACAGGTTTCCAATGCATGTTTAGATGATCCAATGGTTGTTATTAATCAAGATTAATCTAACGGATGAGAATTCCTTGTATTATATATGAGCTTTGGTCAACTAAGTAAGACATAAAATGTAATTTTCTTTTATGAAAGTGTAAAATTAAAGTTGAGAATTAAAATAAAAAAATCGACTTGGAAGTTGAGTTCATTTGATTTTTTTTAATTTTAAATTTTATAATATTATTATAGTTCTAATAGATATAAGGGTCTTACTTAGTTGACCCAATGTATATGCCATCATCTTGACCATTAAATTCTTATATTTTAATCTTAACCATTGAATTTTTAAAGGAGAATGATAAACCTACCTAACAGGTTATCTAAAAAGTCAAGACTTTATGAAAACAATAAATATATTCTCTCTCTTGCCAACCAATCTAGTAATTGTAAAATTATCTTTTATCAAAAAAATTAAAATGTTTATAATTTTCTTGTTACACATTTATTATTAATAAAAATCATATCAAATTATTAGTCTTTTCAAAATATTTAATTTGATACTCATATTAATTATATAATAAATATTTGGAATATAATAAAAAAATTATTACTAATTAAAATACTTTTAAATAAATTTAATAATTAAATTTTATTACTTTATTAGTTAAAAAGATCAATAAATTTAGGAACACACTTCTGATTAAATCTTTTTAGGAATCTAATTCCATGAAATTAAACTCAATAAATTCCCAATCTTAACTCACTTAATCCGTATTCACTCTTCAATCGGAATAATCATTATCAAGTTTAGATTATTATTATTATTATTATTATTATTATTATATAATATACTGTAGAAATATAATGATACTTTTTATTTTTTATTTTAATATTACATATATAATTTTCTTTTTTATTTTTTATTATATATTAACATTAATTATTATATCACCATTATATATTTTAATAATACTAATTCTTATTTTACAAAATATTGGATAAGTCTTTATTCAATTCATTATTTAAATAAAATAATTATTTAAATATTATAATATACTGAATAAAAAATAGATAACCTTATATTTTTATATGTAATTTTAAAAATGGTCAGTTTTGCGTGAGACCGTATAAGATGAAACAATTTTATACTTTTTAAAATAGTTATCACTTTCGTTATAAAATATTATCACTTTTTTATTTATACTATAATTATTCATGAAATAACATTATCAGTTTCCATTAATTGAGTATCACTTTTCATTATAAAAGTTATCAATTTTCATTACAAAAGTTATCACTTTTTGTCTGTCTCACGTAACGGTCTCACACAAATCTTTGTCATTTTAAAATTAAATTATACTCTTTTTATTTATCATAAGACTACACTAAAAAATTAATTTTTCTAGTATTTTTGTATTTAATTACCATAAAGCTCCACTTAAATAATAACCTCACGTAATGGTCTCACACAAGTCTTTGTCATTTTAAAATTAAATTATACTCTTTTTATTTATCATAAGCTACACTAAAAAAAATCAATTTTTCTAGTAATTTTGTATTTAATTACCATAAAACTCCACTTAAATAATAACTTACGTTATACAAATATTTATTTTAATATAAATATTATAAGTACTTTATAATTAGGCAAATTATCCCGTGCCCCGAGTGCACCGTGCACCCAAATTTAGAAATTTATACATTTATCAATATAAATATATACACTAATGAAAAAATATATATACACTTTATTAGTAAACTTTTTCTTAGTTTATTTTTAATGAAAATATTGAACGTAAGAAAATTATATAATTATTAAGAAATATATACACACTATTGAATAAAAACTTATACAGTATACATTAATATATACTCCCTCCATCCCAGGAAAGATTGCACCTCTTTCCTGGCACATAGATTAATAAAGTGGTAACTTTTAGGGGTATTATGGTATTTTTTTGGTAAGAAATAAATGATAAAGTATGTTATGTGTGTTAGGTAGGGGTAGTTTTTTTGTAAATAAAGTGTATGAGAAAGGGTGAATGTGTTTGACTTTTTGCATTTTTAGGAATGTGCAAACTTTTGTGGGACAACCCAAAATGGAAAGTGTATCATCTTTCCTGGGACGGAGGGAGTATGTGTGCACATTATATCAACACTTATAATAGTATATTCGATAAACTCGTGATCTTAGCTAATATTTTATCGGTAATCACTATTCGAATCATAGAATTATGAAGAGAATGTATATTATCATGTTTAAATTTGTTTACATATTTATATATATATTCAAATTATTTTTATTAACGTGAAATTATATTTAATTTTTAAAATTTTAAAATTGTTAAAATTTAATTTATTCAGTTTTTTATTTAGTGTAGATATTGTGTGAGACCGTTTCACATGAGATTATTTTTCACTTTTTAAAATAGTTGTTACTTTCGTTATAAAAAGTTATCACTTTTGATATAAAATATTATCAATTTTTATTTATATTATAAATTATTCATGAAATAACATTATCACTTTTTAATTAATTTATTATCACTTTCATTTAAAAAAATTACACAAAGTGATATTCGCTCCGTCATAAATAATTAATAAGACAAATATAAAATAATAAAGAAAATCTTAGGTAAAACTATCTTACGGATCTTCCATTAAATATTTATGAGACAAATCTTATTTTAAAATTTTCGACAGCCTTATTATATACAACAATGTAAATATATTATAGTAAAGAATTTAAAACTGCAATATTTTATTAAATTTAAAATTTACATCACTAATTTTAAAATATTTTTTTTTAAATTATGTGATATGTACTAGTTTAATTATAAGGATATCATTATTTAATTTATCATATAATACATGTTTATTTACTTAAGATTAAAAATTTAAGGGTAAAGACTCGTGGGAGATCGTATCACGTAAGTTTGAGACGTTAGAAAGTGATAATTTTTATTAAAAAAGTAATAATAAATTAATAAAAAGTATTAATGATATTTCATGAGCAAATTTTTTAGTATAATAAAAAGTGATAATATTTTATGACGAAAGTGATAACATTTTATAGTGAAAGTGATAACTATTTTAAAAAGTGAAAAATGGTCTCATGTGAAACGGTCTCACGCAAGACCTGCCCAATTTAATTAAATATTATAAAAATAATATTATTTCGTAATTAGACATGCTTACGCAAGACCTGCCCAATTTAATTAAAATATTATAAAAATAATACTATTTCGTAATTAGACATGTTTATTAATTGAATTAAAATAAAATATTATTTTATTACGTGATAACGTAATAAAAAGGCAAAGACTTGTGTGAGACCGTCTCACGTCACGTAAAGACTTACGTGAGACGGTCAGAAAGTGATAACTTTTATAAAGGAAAGTGATAATGCTACTTCATTAACAATTTATAGTATAAATAAAAAGTAATAACATTTTATAGCAAAAGTAATAAGTCTTAATTATTTTAAAAAGTAAAAAATGTTCTCACGTGAGACGGACTAACGCAAGACCTACCCTAATGAAAATTAGATTATCATCATAATTATATATTTTAAATTATGAATTTATTTAAAATTAAAAAATATATTACATTATATAAATTATGTAACACATAAAATTATCTCAAATAAAAATGATAAAAAAAAGTAAAATAAAAATTAAAGTATACATTATAAATCAAATAAAGTAAAAGAATAAGAAATCAAATAGTAATATATATTATAAATAATTGGTGGACCCCTTAACCTGCAACCTAGAGCTGACTTGGGTCAAGCCCAGATCAGCTAAAAATTGTCCAATAGATAAATATATAGATCCAATTCTTTCCAAAGGGGAAACGGGTATTTTGATAGATACGTAAAATTAAACTCGTGAAAAGATAATATTTAATATAAAGTGAGTAGTTATATTATTGTTGTGTGTTGGTTTTATTGAAATATATTAATTGTTTTGTATTGGTCCCATCAACCAAAAAATAGAATGTAAAAATTGAAATAGAACGCTTAAATTAACTATGTGCACTAGCTCACCTGGCCACTAGACTTCTGAATAAAATAAGTGATCAAGTTCAATTCCCTTTGGAAACGAATAGAATGGGAGTTATAAGGAGCCTAAGAAGGCTTGGAACCGTGGAAGTATATAGTAAATTGTAAAGTATATAATATAATATCTCTTAAAAATAAATTATTAAAAATAAAATATTACTCCCTCCGTTCGGTTATAAGGTATCCATTTATTTTTTGCACGTGGATTAATGAATATTATTATTATATGTAAAATGAGTAGTTGTATTATAGGGAAATTTGTTTTTTGCCCGTAAATTAATTAGTATTATTATTATATGTAAAATGAGTAGTTGTATTAGAGGGAAGTGGTGGACCATATTGTGTATTTTTTTACTAAACAGTGGAAATGAATACCTTAGAAGCGGATGCCAAAAATAGTAAAATGGATACCTTAAAAGCAGACGGGGGAAGTATTTCTTTTAATGAAAATGTGAAATTAAAGTTAGGACGGTGTTATATTAATTTTGTTGCTAGAAATTTTACATATTGTACCCAAAATATTTTCCTTCAACACATTTCAACTTCATACTTTCCATTTTAATCCGTCTCAAATTCAACTTCACACTTTTATAAACAACTTACTAATATCTCTTTAACATACTTTAATTTTAAATTTGTCATTACTTTTTTAACACACATAACATATTTTATCATTTATTCATTATACAAAGATATCATGCACCACCCCCAACTTTTTTAAACTTCGTATCTACAGTAAATATAAATATGAATTTGAAATTGAGAGAGTATTAATTGATAATACTCATGATAAAATATTTCATTCGTTTACCCATGAAATAATACTCTCTCAATCATAACAAAAATTTCACATTTCTTTGTAAGTTTATAAGGAGGGATTAAAAATTTATTAGTATAGAGGAAGTACTTGATAGATGTAGGAATGATAATAGGACGGGTATTTTTGAGTACCCGATCTACTCAAACTTTAATGGGAAGAGTACAGGTAGATATAAACGGGTTTGAGATAGATGAAAAATAAATTGAAACAGAGGAAGTACTTGATAGATGAAGGGATGACAATAAGACGAGTATTTTGGGTACTCGATCTATCCGAACCCTAATGAAAATGATACAGATTTTTAAAAAATAAAAAATATAAATATATATGAGTATTAAATAAATGAATATTAAACGGATACTAGTACTCGCCGATATTGATAAAAGGGTATGAGACTAGTATGGATATTATAATAATTTTTTTAAAAATGACGAGTACATGTACGAGTAATTATTTTTTAATCGGATACAAATACGAGTACCCCAATATAAGCGGGTACCCTACCCTCCCTTCGTCCCATTGCAACATATGCGTTTTGTCATTTTGATCCGTTCCAATACGAAATGTGTATTTCCTTTTTTTGTAAAAGAGACCTACACAAATAAATTACATGCATCCACACATCACACAATTACACTTACCCACTTTACATCAAAATATTATTTCTCTCACATCACCCTATACATTAAAAATCTCTCGTTCAAAAGAGAAGTACACAGTTTCTGTAGATACGGAATTTAAGGAAAAATTGTTTTTTACTTTACTTTATGGTAGTTTGGTATTTTTAGATAATAAATAAATTATAAAGTAAGTTATGTGAGTTATAAAGGTTTGACAATTTTGAAATTAAAGTGTGTTGTGTGATTATTAATTTGTGTGTATTTTCTTATTTGGAAGTGTGAACTTGTTTATGGGACGGACAAAAATATAAAGTATGAATTTGTTTATGGGATGGAGATGATATCCCTGAATATACGTGCAAACAGAAAACGCGTATCTTTAAACGGGACGGAGGTAGTAATAAATATTTAAAAAAGAAAAAAGAAAAGATACTCATTAATGTATACTCTCTCATTCGTTCCATGTTAAGGTTTAAATTTTCTCTAACATTAAATTTTACATTTATTTTTTGTCAAATGGTCTCCACACAAAACAATTAGTTATTCTATATGGGGTCACACAACACTAATACAATTACTCATTACACATTAAATATTACTCTTCTCAACCTACTATCCATTAAAATATTATACTCTCTTCGTCCCAAGTTAAATTTTATACATTTCGTTTTCTATTCATCCCACATTAAACTTCACCACAAAAAAGGAAATATCACATCAATCTTCACCCTAAAAGTACATCTTAATTTCAAATTTACAACTCACACCTAACACACATAACATATTTTTTCTCTATTCGTCCCGCATTAAAGTTTACATTAACTTTTTATATGTAGATTAAGAAATTCTTACTTCATCCCAACTTAATTTTTATAGTTATTATAGACACGAAATTTATTAGGGATGTAAGCGAACTAAATCGTTCGTGAACTATTCGAGTCTCGATTCAATAAAATATTCATTCGTTCTCGTTCATTAACTTTAACGAGCCAAACCAAACTCAAAATTTAAGCTCTAATAGTTTATCAAACCAAATTCAAGCTTGAGGGTATTAGACTTGAAAGCTCGTGAACATATTCGTTAACGGACTCGTTAATGGCTCGTGAACACATTCATAAATTTTACTATTATGTTTAAATAGTATATATATTATTATATATTTATTAATATTTAGTAATTAAATATTTATATTATAAACACGATAATAGTTTGAGTGATAATTTAAATATTTAAATATCTTTTTAACTTTTATTATTATCTTTTGTTGGTTTATTTATTAACATTTATGAATAACATTAAACGTTAATTAACAATATATAAGTTAAATGTATACGAACAAAAATATTTATATGTTTATGGAAAAACATTCATGAAAAAGTTACTTTATGTATTCGTGAATACGTTCGCGAGCCATATCAAACCGCTTGAGTTCGATTTTTTTTATTTTCGACGAGTTCGAACTCGGGCTCGAGTTTAAATTAACAAACGATACTCAAACTTTATAATGTTCGACTCACCTCGATTAGATTACATTCCTAAAATTTATATACTATACTTGACACCGTCTTACTGGGCCTATATTTTTAATTAAAAAAAAAAAAACCCAGACCTAACCTGATGTGTTACAACTTACAAGATTATTCGGTCCAGCCCGGCCATTATTTACGCCAGTTTAGTGGAATTTACGCAGCCCAATTTACAACTATAGTCTCACACTCCTCTTATCAAGTGAAATCTAAGCCAACTTAAATATATTTTTTTTTTCTAATAATGGCCCAATGAGTTGTTCTTTTCTAATAGCCATGTGGAGATCACATTACTATCTATCAAAATAGTGTTTTTTTTTAAGCCCAAATTATTTAACCATTAATATTATGTTGCCATATTTTTAAGAATCTTTTTTAATTTTATAAGCATGATATTTCGGCTATATTTATTTCAAATGAATTTAATAAATTAATTAATAGTGATGATCTTTTTTTCTTTTTCTTTTTTTGATTTAATGAGTTTAAATTTTCTGGAAAAAGAAATTAGTGTAGAAGGTGGATAATGATATATGTAAGAGGCATATATAAAAAAAGTAGTAATAATAATAATATAATCATAACTGCATTTTAAGAAGTATGAACTTTTTATTTAAACGCGAGAAATTTTTTTTTGTTTTAATGTAATCTTAATATTAGATTCAACCTAATTACAAATTTAATAGAAAACAATACTCTTTCTATCCCAATAAACTTTTTACACGTTCTTTGTAATTTACAAAAGAAATGTAAAAAGCTTGCTAAAACAAGAGTATTAAATATCTACTCCACTTGAAATTCAGAACATTTATCTATTCTCCACATCTGGAGGCTATGTGCACATAACTGCTTATGTACCTTGCCAACAATTACAATCTCATCATAAATATTTTGCACAAGTAGACACTCAAATGATTCATTGGGCAAAAGGGTTTTCATCAATTAATGACGAACAAAACACATTATTTATGCCCCCTGTAATAAATCATAACTAAATGTTAACATTTATTTAGAAAAAATAAAAATAAAATATCAAGAACATCATATATGGACTAAACGGTGAGTCAAACGCTTAGAAACTGGAGTTATATAGGCATCATACAAAACAAAATCTTGTGAAGCATAATATCAATTATATGAAAAGCCTTCACTTTTCCCTTGAAAAAATGATAGAATTTGAATCCAGATCAACTCTACTGAGCTTCAAGTTCACAATACCTCCTCGATGAAACGAAGAGGAGGTTGAATCCACAAATGAATCTTCACCAACATACCGTTGCCAGTATGAACTTTTCGCAGGCTATCTGTCCTGTATTTATCTAGCAGCAACTGAAGAAATTAATGGAATATTCTGGGACAAATTTGAAAAAAGAGATCATGCATTTGCATCTGTCACGCCCCAAATTTTACCAAGGAAAATCCGAATAGTATTTGACATATTAAATAGGGCATGATTAATTTTTTTTTAAATTTTTTTACAAGTGGGAAGTAATTTGCAAACAAGAAGGAAATGGAAATGGGCTTAGTCCTATAAATTTCAGCAATAAAAAAAAAACAAGTTGTTTTGCAAAGTGAAAAGTTAGCAAATAAACAACAAGTCCCACAAGTTTTATTTTTATAAACTTTAGCAAACAATTTAAGCAAAGGATTTAGATGAGGGATAGATCCTTTAAGTTCTGCAAGTTTTTCTCTTTTTTTTTTAAAGTCTCAAATAAAGTGTTCTTGCAAAAACTTTAAAAGTAAAGGACTACAAGCTTCTCCTCCAAAGAAATCCATGTCGTGCAAACATACAGGACCTATAGTTTCACATTATTTAGTTCACAGGATGTTAGATAAGGCATGACTAGAATTTTGCATTTAACAAATGTGAGGTATTTTATAAATAAGGAGAAAGAGAGATGGGTCCAGTCCTATAAGTTTCAATGATCTTGTGCAAACAATCCAAATAAGAAAGATTAAATAGGAAGTAAGTCCTTTAAGTTTTCTGCAACCTTTATCCTATTAAAAAGTTTGCAGAGTTCTGCAGAATTCCAAGGAGGACAGTAAGTTTTAATTTTTCAATTTCATGACCACATACCAATGCAAACCCGTCAAAATTTTAATTAATAACCAATCAGGCTAAAATACACTGCTACCCTATAAAAGCAAACAAACAGGTAATTTTGCAAAGAAAAAGATGTATATTTAACAAGGGCCGGTCCAATAAGTTTTTTTTTTCCTTTTTGGCAAAAGATTTCCAAAGATTTGTGCAGGTAGCAATTCAAGAGGACAAATTCAATCAGAACACTCCTGTGCATGACACGAACTCACTACCTCCAGCCGCACTATGCTATACACCTACACTACCCACTTACCAACACTCAACATGCAAAGAAATGAGTTAATATGGTATGCATAAGTGGTGTACTTAAAGGTACAAACCTATTATCAATCAACCCACCAATTTAACCATACGTCTCGTTAAAGGTACAAGGAAAATTTTGCAGCTTAATGGAACCTCACCCTTCGCTGACAAAAGTTACACCATCGGCACCAAAACAGTCTTCTTACTCTAATCGAATACATCAGACTCATACTTTAGCATGCATGTGATCAAACATACATGAGAAAAACTTAGTGGCAAATTCATAATTGGGTGCTTCCGTGCACAGTCACTAAATTATCCCACTAACCTGTTACTCACCACTTCAGACCACAATATTCAATAAGGTGCAATAAACCACAATCACATTAACCCACAATATCAAGAGTTACACTAATAATTTCTGGCAAATCATTAAAACGTGATACCGAATCAAAGTTTTATCCCAATAATATCAGTGAAGAAATTTTCAGAATACTCCACCCAAAACAGAGGCACAGACAATGCAAATTATCATACTAAAGGTTTAATAAAATTTTTGAATTAAAAACGAGTATGCAGCCTATGAACTACAACTTATCAAAACGTTTATTTAGTCTCCTCGCCTACGACCCCCACTCGTACGCTTTGCCACGCTCAACCTGCGATAAGAACATTTATCGGGGTGAGCAATCACACGCTCAGTGAAGATCTAAACATGCTTACATACATCAAATAATCCATATGCGAGAATTTAATTCACTTACAATGCAATTTTATCATGTCAAAATAAGGCACCTTTAGGCCCTTATCCGTGTAACTTTACGATATCGCGATTCGTTAGTAAGGCACTCCTTCACAGCCCTTACCCATGCTATAGTATGGCACCATTACAGCCCATACCCATGCTATAGTATGGCACTAGTTCAGCCCATACCCATGCCATATATAATTTCATAACATTCAAGTATGATCATCAACTCATAAGTGACAACAAACTTCGAATTTACTTCAATTACCACATACGAAATCATCTAAACATATATAAGAATGAAAGAGTCCCCACCTTTTTATCGTGTGAGTCTAAGTCTCAATTATCAAACGTCTCGATCGGTGCTTCCTTCCAAACCTTTCTCTCTTCGTTTGCAGCTGTGAAGTGACGTCAATGTGTGTAGAGAATAAGGAAGGATTAGAATTATATTCACACGGCTGATCGAAATAATAATACGCATCTCTTCATAGGATTTAACCAACTTTCCTAAGATATAGAGAGTTGATAAGTGGAAGATATTATCTTCCTTAATAGATAAGGAGATCACATATATTTATTTCTTGGGGAGTAAGAAAACTTATCTATTTTAAATCTTAAACTCACGGTTGATTAATGAATGGGCTGAGTGTGGATGTAGGCTTCAAAGATTTGGGCCATGACAGGAAATCGCAGCGTGAACTTACGGGGTATTACATCCTACCCACCTAATAAAAATTTCGTCCTCGAAATTCCATAATTATATAACTATCTTACCCGTAATGAAACAGGGGTATCTTGCTTGAATTTCGTCTTTCTTTTCCCATGTAGCCTCATCTTCCGTATGTCGACTCCATTGAACTTTGACGAGTGGCACGTCATGATTTCGAATCCTTTGGACCTTTTGATCCAAAATGGACATCGGTTCTTCTTCATATGATAGGTCCTTGCCAATCCCCAATGTCGAGAAATTTACAACATGATTAGGATCATGAACATATTTTCTCAACATCGAAATGTGAAAAACATTGTGCACGGAGGATAACTCGGGTGGCAACGCCAAACAATAGGCTAGATCTCCAACTCTATCAAGAATTTGAAATGGACCAACGAAACGATGTCTAAGCTTTTCTCTTCTTCCAAATCGTATGACACCCTTCGTGGGAGCCACCTTCAGAAAGACATGATCACCGACTTCAAAATGTAAATCCTTTCTTCGTTGATCAGCATAGGACTTTTGTCTATCTTGAGCATTCTTGATTCTTTTTTCGAATTATTCTGACCTTGTCTACTGCTTCTTCTATTAGCTTGGGGCCTAGAATAGCTTTCTCACCAACATCATCCCAATATAATGGTGATCTACACTTCCTTCCATAGAGCGCCTCGTAAGGAGCCATCTTTATAGTTGCTTGATAGCTGTTATTGTAGGCAAATTCGACAAGAGGTAGGAACTTCTCCCATGCTTCACCCATGTTAACAGTGCAGGCTCTTAACATGTCTTCTAAAATCTGGATTGCTCTTTCGGATTGCCCATCTGTTTGTAGGTGATAAGCTGTGCTGAAATTTAGTTTAGTTCTCATCGCCTTGTGCAGACTTACCCAAAACCTTGAAGTGAAACGCGTATCTCTATCAGACACTATTGACATTGGTACGCCGTGTAGCCTCACTATCTCTTGAATATACAACTGCGCATACTGCTCCATCTTGAATGTCATCTTTACGGCAAAAAATGAGCTGACTTGGTCAATCGATCGACGATACCCATATGGCATGATTTCCCTTCGAAGACCTTGGTAAACCTACGACAAAATCCATGGCAATTTGCTCCCATTTCCACTCGGGGATCTCGAGTGGTTTAAGCTTTCCAGCTGGTCGCTGGTGTTCAATTTTAACTTGTTGGCAAGTTAAACATCTTTCAACAAAGTATCCAATATCTCGTTTCATACTTCACCACCAAAATCTTTCCTTCAAGTCATGGTACATCTTCGTTCCTCCCGGATGAGCCGTGTATGGCGCTCCATGCGCTTCACTTAAAATCTTTTCTCTCAACTTCTCAACCATTGGAACACACAATCTTCCATTTAGAGTCAAAACTCCCTCTTCGTCTACTTTGAAGCCATTGTATTCGCCTCCAGCTAGTGTCTTCTTCATCATTCCTTGCAAGAAATGATCTTGTTCCTGAGCTTCTTTTATTTCTATTTTCAGACTCGGCTGAACTTCTAATGCCGCAATGATCGCCTTTGTGCGGGAGAGTGATGCCACCAATTCAATTTGCATCTTGGCGAACTCTTCGGCCAGCTCTTCTTGCTTGATATACAGACAATTCAGCTCCACTTTGGTTTTCCGACTCAAAGCGTCGGCCACTACATTAGCCTTGCCTGGGTGGTACTCAATGGTGCAGTCATAATCGTTCACCAACTCTAACCATCTCCGTTGTCTCATGTTGAGCTCCTTCTGCGTGAACAGATACTTCAAATTCTTGTGGTCCGTGAAGATCGTATATCTTCCACCATAAAGGTAGTGTCACCAAATCTTCAAAGCATGAACTACGGCCGCTAACTCCAAGTCATGAGTAGGGTAGTTCACTTCGTGCGGCCTCAACTGTCTAGAAGCATATGCAATAACCTTTCCATGTTGCATCAATACACATCCGAGTCGTTGCTTTGATGCATCACTGTAGATCGTGAACTCTTCATTCGGATTTGGGATTGTCAACACGGGTGCTGAAGTCAAATCGTGCTTTAACCTTTGAAAGCTCTCTTCACACTTGTCCGACCAAATGAACTTCTCTCCTTTACGAATCAATCGTGTCATTGGACCAGCTATCTTGGAGAATCCTTCTATGAACCTTCGATAATAGCCAACTAATCCCAAGAAACTACGAATTTCTTGAACATTTGTAGGTGTCTTCCACTGATTTACTGCTTCTATCTTAGATGGATCTACTTCAATCCCTTGTGATGTCACCACATGTCCAAGGAATGTGACTTGCTTCAACCAAAACTCACACTTCTTGAACTTCGCGTATAACCTCTCCTTGCGAAGTGTCTCAAATACCAATCTCAAGTGCTCCTCATGTTGTGCTTCATCTTTGGAGTACACCAAAATGTCGTCGATGAAGACTATAACGAACTGATCGAGATACGGGTGAAAAACTCGATTCATCAGGTCCATGAACACTGCAGGCGCATTACTCAACCCAAATGGCATGACAACGAATTCATAGTGCCCATAACGCGTTCTAAAAGCAGTCTTAGAAATGTCTGACTCCTTCACTCTCAATTGATGGTACCCAGATCTTAAATCAATTTTGGAAAATACACTTGCTCCTTCTAATTGGTCAAACAAGTCTTCAATTCGAGGTAGGGGATACTTGTTCTTTATCGTCAACTTGTTAAGCTCTCGGTAGTCAATACACATCCTCATGGATCTATCTTCCTTCTTAACAAACAGGATTGGCGCTCCCCATGGAGATACACTTGGGCGGATGAACCCCAAGTGCAAGAGCTCTTGTAGCTGAACTTTCAACTCTTGAAGTTCCACGGGCGCCATTCGGTACGGAGCTTTTGATAGTGGTGCTGATCTTGGTATCAAGTCTATTGAAAACTCTACTTGACGATTTGGAGGCACGCCTGGTAAATTCTCCGGAAAGACATCAAGATACTCTCGGACAATAGGTATGTCACTAGGTGGTACTTCTGTGGTCCTGGTGTCTACAATGTTGACTAGAAATCCCTGGCAGGACTTCTTTCTAAGCATCTTGGCAGCTTTTGCAGCAGATAATATTCTCGATACTACACCACTCTTGAGCTTGTGTACCACTTCTTTCTCGGATTTTGGTATCCTTAAGATCATTACTCGTTCCTTGAACTTTATATTGGCTTGATGATAGGTAAGCCAATCCATTCCTAGAATCAAATCAAATCCATGCATATTCATAACATACAGCTTGACGCTAAAGTCTACTCCTTTAATGTGTACGCTCACACTTTCTACTAAGGTATTCACAACAACTCTTTCCCCCGAAGGTAGACTAATCTCAAGAGGTTCATCACTCTAGACTCGTTTACAGTTAATCTTATTACAATACTTTGCAGAAATAAATGAATGTGATGCACCAGTGTCAAACAAAGTGAAAGCTCGGGATTTACCCACTGCCAACATACCTGTCATAACATTAGGTTCATTGTCCCCTTCAGCTTGGTTCATGGCGAAAACTCTCCCTCTTCCTCCAATGCCTTGTCTTGTATTTCCCCCCAGAGGTGGTCCCCTACGATCAGGTCTAAAGTTGGACGGCTTCGGGCAGTTCTGTGCTTGATGGCCAACCTCATAGCACCTAAAGCATTTGTCCCATGAGACACTCTCCATGATGATACTTCCCGCACTGTGTGCAAAGAGGCTTTGGTCTTTGTACATTGGCTGGCGGGTTGTTGTTCGTTCTAGCTTGTCTTTGATTGTTGTTTCTGCCTTGGCTAGAATTTTCCCATTTCCGTTTGTTTGGGTTCTCTATCGACTTTCTGTTTGCTCGCCCCTTCAGTAAGCAAGCTTCAACTTTCTGGGCCCTCATAAACGTGTCGGCGTAGCTCATATCGGGCAGTGAAGACATTCTCTCTTGTATATCCTGGTGCAATCCATCCAGGAACTTCTTGGCTCGTTTCTCTTCGGTATTGACCAGCTAAGGAGCTAATCGGCGCAGCTTATTAAACCGCCGTTCATACTCAATTACGGTTATGCTCCCTTGTTGGAGATTGTAAAATTCATGCTCTATATTATTGCGGTAAACTTGAGGATAGTAATTTGCCATTACTATATCCTTGAACTCTGCCCAGGTAATAGCTTCCCGGTTTTCATTAGGTCTCATCTCCCAGTATCCGTCCCACCAATGGTCGGCATCTTCAGTAAATTGGTAGGATGCGCAGATCACACGCTGCTCATCATTGCACCTTAAGAGACAAAAAATTCTCTCAAGTGCTCGTAGCCACTCTTCCACGTACTCGGGCCCTTCACTCCCCTTGAAGAAGGGTGGATGGTTTTGGCGAAACTCATGTACTATTCTTGTATAAGCGTCTGCATCAGCGTTTGGAGCATTCGGTGCGTTTGGAGGGTTAGGGACATTCTGGGCATTCGGAGCGTTTTGAGGGTTTTGAACATCCCTTCTTGGAGGCATCCTTCAATTCCACCATAAAAATAATTTTAGCATTTATTCAAGTTAATGAATGAAACCATAATGCAAATCATATCATTGTACAAAGTAGTCAATGTATGATGGAGGCACAGACATCATAATAATAAAATTTTGATTGAATGAAAAATTGTCTTAAATTTGCAAATTAAATTAGAATCAAATGCTAAATAATGAAATAAATTCAAGTCCCTAACATAAGGGATATTATTTTTAGTTTAAAAAAAATGGAATTTAAAACTTAAGTAATTTAGTCTCCATATACTCCCGAGTCCTCAGACGGGTCTGACACGGAACTCTCATCCATTTCTCCTTCATTCATGGCTCGTTGTTGGGTTCCGGTGCCGGTACCGGCTCTGCAAGGTAACCTACCAACCGCTCTTCTTGCTCATTATGAATATCCCAGATATGATGTCCAGGAGGGGGGTTTGGCGGATACCATCTTGCGACTCTCATGAACAAAACGACTGTGAACTGCACGTGGTCCACCTGCGGAACTTGGTGTTGAACCGAGTGATGCATAAGGTCAGCATGTATGGAATCGGCCATGTCTTTCCAAGCCCACGGTAAAGTACTGATGAGCTTTAATCCAGCCCAATAGTCAGTGATACCTTCACCCACATCCTTAACTTGTCTCCATAATTGTAGCATGTGAGCAATGTGGGTGGGCAAGTCATGTCTGACGTCCTGGTGATAATTTATGTAGGCTTGTTGTCTTGCCAAGTCACCCATCTAATGCGATAATATCTTTACTAATCATATAGGTTCGCAATAAAATTCTAAATATTCATCATTTATCATAAAGAAAAACCCACATTATTCATATAACATAAACTTTCATTTTATGTCTCGCATGTCATCAATTTATGCAATTCATACTTTCATACCTTGGTTGAATCGGGCGTCATACTCGGTGGATGCGTAGCAAAAGACTTTTTTTTTTAAACTTTTATACAATTGCAAAATCATGTCATTCAAGCCACGAAATTCACTTATGTGCGGAAATAAAAATTTAAAAATTTTTAAGCAAGTATACAGAATCGCATACCTGCTCTGATACCAATCTGTCACGCCCCAAATTTTACCAAGTAAAATCCGAATAGTATTTGACATATTAAATAGGGCATGATTAATTTTTTTTTATTTTTTTACAAGTGGGAAGTAATTTGCAAACAAGAAGGAAATGGAAATGGGCTTAGTCCTATAAATTTCAGCAATAAAAAAAAACAAGTTATTTTGCAAAGTGAAAAGTTAGCAAATAAACAACAAGTCCCACAAGTTTTATTTTTACAAACTTTAGCAAACAATTTAAGCAAAGGGTTTAGATGAGGGATAGATCCTTTAAGTTCTGCAAGTTTTTCTCTTTTTTTTTTTAAAAGTCTCAAATAAAGTGTTCTTGCAAAAACTTTAAAAGTAAAGGACTACAAGCTTCTCCTCCAAAGAAATCCATGTCGTGCAAACATACAGGACCTATAGTTTCACATTATTTAGTTCACAGTATGTTAGATAAGGCATGACTAGAATTTTGCATTTAACAAATGTGAGGTATTTTATAAATAAGGAGAAAGAGAGATGTGTCCAGTCCTATAAGTTTCAATGATCTTGTGCAAACAATCCAAATAAGAAAGATTAAATAGGAAGTAAGTCCTTTAAGTTTTCTACAACCTTTATCCTATTAAAATGTTTGCAGAGTTCTGCAAAATTCCAAGGAGGACAGTAATTTTTAATTTTTCAATTTCATGACCACATACCCATGCAAACCCTTCAAAATTTTAATTAATAACCAATCAGGCTAAAATACACTGCTACCCTATAAAAGCAAACAAACAGGTAATTTTGCAAAGAAAAAGATGTATATTTAACAAGGGCCAGTCCCATAAGTTTCTTTTTTTTTTTCCTTTTTGGCAAAAGATTTCCAAAGATTTGTGCAGGTGGCAATTCAAGAGGAAAAATCCAATCAGAACACTCCTGTGCATGACACGAACTCACTACCTCCAGCCGCACTATGCTATACACCTACACTACCCACTTACCAACACTCAACACGCAAAGAAATGAGTTAATATGGTATGCATAAGTGGTGTACTTAAAGGTACAAACCTATTATCAATCAACCCACCAATTTAACCATACATCTCGTTAAAGGTACAAGGAAAATTTTGCAGCTTAATGGAACCTCACCCTTCGCTGACAAAAGTTACACCATCGGCACCAAAACAGTCTTCTTACTCTAATCGAATACATCAGACCCATACTTTAGCATGCATGTGATCAAACATACAGGAGAAAAACTTAGTGGCAAATTCATAATTGGGTGCTTCCGTGCACAGTCACTAAATTATCCCACTAACCTGTTACTCACCACATCAGACCACAATATTCAATAAGGTGCAATAAACCACAATCACATTAACCCACAATATCAAGAGTTACACTAATAACTCCTGGCAAATCATTAAAACGTGATACTGAATCAAAGTTTTATCCCAATAATATCAGTGAAGAAATTTTCAGAATACTCCACCCAAAACAGAGGCACAGACAATGCAAATTATCATACTAAAGGTTTAATAAAATTTTTGAATTAAAAACGAGTATGCAGCCTATGAACTGCAACTTATCAAAACGTTTATTTAGTCTCCTCGCCTACGACCCCCGCTCGTACGCATTGCCATGCTCAACCTGCGATAAGAACATTTATCGGGGTGAGCAACCACACGCTCAGTGAAGATCTAAACATGCTTACATACATCAAATAATTCATATGCGAGAATTTAATTCACTTACAATGCAATTTTATCATGTCAAAATAAGGCACCTTTCGGCCCTTATCCGTGTAACTTTACGATGTCGCGATTCGTTAGTAAGACACTCCTTCACAGCCCTTACCCATGCCATATATAATTTCATAACATTCAAGTATGATCATCAACTCATAAGTGACAACAAACTTCGAATTTACTTCAATTACCACATACGAAATCATCTAAACACATATAAGAATGAAAGAGTCCCCACCTTTTTACCGTGTGAGTCTAAGTCTCAATTATCAAACGTCTCGATCGGTGCTTCCTTCCAAACCTTTCTCTCTTCGTTTGCAGCTGTGAAGTGACGTCAATGTGTGTAGAGAATAAGGAAGGATTAGAATTATATTCACACGGCTGATCGAAATAATAATACGCATCTCTTCATAGGATTTAACCAACTTTCCTAAGATATAGGGAGTTGATAAGTGGAAGATATTATCTTCCTTAATGGATAGGGAGATCACATATATTTATTTCTTGGGGAGTAAGAAAACTTATCTATTTTAAATCTTAAACTCACGGTTGATTAATGAATGGGCTGAGTGTGGATGTGGGCTTCAAAGATTTGGGCCATGACAGGAAATCGTAGCGTGAACTTACGGGGTATTACAGCATCCAAGTAATAGTTTGGCACATTATTTGATATATTGTTTATCCTCGCATGTCGATTATATGTTGATTAAAACTATGTTGCCATTCGTGAGTATTAAGTAAGACTTATACCTGCACTGAGGATCAGGAACCTTCAAAAGAGTTAACGAGATCTTGGCTTATCTCTCCAAAAATATCTGGGCAACCGTCCCACTTCCTTTGTTCGCGAGCTTCCCAGTATCCACCAATGTAATGGAATGGACCTTCGCCATCTCTTTGGAACCATCTGGGTTCCCAACCATTTTCTTGCGGTTTCCTTGACTGTCATACATACAAAAATAAAAGGTCCTGTTAGTGTCGAATGTAGCATGTGGAACATGGACTCATAATGTTTTTCCGATTGAAAATGTAAGAGTCAACTAAAGAAGTGATCACGTGCCTCAATTACTATGTTTCTATACCCTTGGTATTTACATACAGAATAACAACAGGTAGTTTTTATCTACTGTAGATTTAGACCGGCACATGCAGGTGGTTACGTGGGATTGTGCACAAATCTTAGGTAAGTCACCTAGTGTGGTTAAGTGATCGCCAAGTGTGAAGTGTCGCATCAAATAAGCATTCCAAATCCCCCCATCCCACCAGTAAATATACACCATTCTTAAAATGATAAAAGCATAAGCATAAAAAAAAGAAGCTTGAATACCATTCTCTGTCGCATTTCCAGACGTAGCTTCTCCGCATTTGCCTTGTCAAATTCCCCATTCTCCAAATGCCGTTGGTCTGGTCTCAGTCTAGAATCTGTAGGTGGGAGCTTCTCCTTCACCCGTGATCAAATACTTGGAATCAGATAGAGCTATAAAAGACAATTAAACATACATAAGAGAAAAGGCAGAAGAAAAAAGAAGCAATCCAATACATCATCTATACCTTCAGTCCCGGAACCATTTCATTGAGTGTAATAGCAAAAGAAGTTAAATTATAACGATTAAGACTCAGAGGTAATGTATCCCTTTTCCAAAGTAACGATGCATCCGACTTATCTTTTACATTGCCGGTTCCATCTCCATTTTCAAAATACATGCTATCATCCCACTTTCCAAATAATCGGGCAACTTTTCTGCCCATGACATCTTCAACAAACCCATGAACCTGTCAAGTTAGTATGAATTTTTATAATATCAGACCATATAAAAACAAAATAAGAAAGGAAAACTATATTTAAATGGGCTTCCATGAAATTATTTATCAGCCTAACTCAAAGGGTTATAGAAGAAATGCAGTTGAATTTACCTGGTGAGGATTGCGATCAAGAATAGACTGCTCTTTGAACTTGAGTTTGCATGAGTATTGGCGGTTACCGCTTATGTGCATTGTTCCATGATGGTCACAGTATATATTACCAAGGATCAGATTATAGATGCTGGTGGTCACCTGAGCACACAACAATATACAATTTAATGTTCCATATACATTGACACTCAGACAACAAATAAGCAAGTGCGGAATGCACCTTGCTCCATTGGAAGGTCTCTCCATCCTCAAACTCCAAATGAAGAGTTCCCACAGGATCAAGTTGAATGGATCTCCCCCAGAATTTTGATTTAAGGTTCGTGTCACACCAAAATTTCCAGCCTTTACCCTCACAATGACAAGCAATGACTGTAGGGTGGTGACTGACCTATTCCGGAAAAAAGTTAGTGTCACATCAAAGTTTTTCTATAAACAACGTCAACGACAAACAAATGCGCTTCCTTTTAAGATTCATGCAGAAAACAAGAAAGCAATAACATAAAAAAAATACTTATGTTAGATGTCATCTAATGAAATGTAAAAACACCTTTTCAGAGAAGAAGCGAATTCCTTTCTCAGTATAATCAGCTTCATATGTTTCACCAAGTAAGGGATTGAAGGGTTTACAATGTCGGCCTTCAGATGAAGCATATCCAGACACAGCAAAAGCAGCAACATTTAAAATCCTCATGAGACTGTTCCCCTGGAATAACAATATCAATATATAAGGAACAATTCAAGCTTTAAGTTGAAAAGTGGAGAAATTATGTTTTGCAAACACATAATTCATCTGAAATGGCCCAAAAAATGTATCCTCAATGTCAAAAGAACAAACATTTCCAGCTAGTGCTTAAAATAAATAAAAATGTACAAGCAACAAGAATTATTTCATGAATGTTATCAAAAAAAAAAAGTTCTGTAATAAATTACTGAGTCCACAGATAAGCGTAAAATCTTTTAAAAAAACCATTATCAGCGTGTACTTAATTTGTATGGCATGTACAGGAACAGATGGCATCAGGAAGTGCAGAATTTAAAATACCAAAAAAATAAAATAAAAATAAATATATAAATAAAAATAAAAACTAAGATTTCTTAAAATACATAAAGCAGATAGATATGAAAGGTGAAAAAAACAGATCATACCGCTTTTCCATGCTCATATGCCAAATCCAAGAGATGAGAGTACTCTAGGTCTTCAAAACATTTTTGCAAAGACGATATAGGTTCGTTAAAATACACAGGCAGACAAACCCGTGTTAAGTCCTTACCAATGTTATCCTTGATCATAGACCACAAACTGACACCTTTCTCCTTCTCAATAGGATCTGGCAACTTCTTCCTTCTTTCAAAATGTGGAAATCTAGAGTCAATAAAATCTAAATTGCACATGTTATTAGTTTGATTTCCCAGTCTCACGCAATCAGCCATCTGATTTACATCTACTGATTCAGAACCCAAAGCAGGTTCAGAAAAATACTCATTTGTGTCATAGAAGTGAAGTTCCTCCTCATCGGATGCGTCCTCAAGCTCTTGCTTTTCAATATCATCGGAGGATTCAGTAGTGCTCCATTCTGTAAGCAAATCATATATCTATGAAAGCTCAAAGTAACAAATTTTAATTTGAACAACGTGCTTGTGTAATTGTCCAGTGCTGAAAAACAGCTAAAATACACAGCCAAATAATCTTTGTGCTGTACAAGATGGAGGTCAACATATTCTGCTTCGACACTATTCTGAAACTTTTATCGTATAAATCAACTCAAGATATGAGTCCAGATGCTGCCATTAGGTAAATACAACATCATTTGATTAAACATTGCCAATCTGCACCAATATTTCTTGCGAATTTGAAAATGGAAACATCATTGTAAGATCGAGAATGCAATTGAGAATTTAACAAGGACATCAAAGAGGAAAAATCATTTTTAAACCAAATATGCAGCAGAATCAGAAATTTAAGAAAAAGTTTCTAATAGCCTTAGAAAAAGTAAAAGAAACCATTTTCATAAGAAATTGAAACATCAATGACCTTATATTTGAAGCCATGAATGCATCTGTGTGACGGTGAAGGGATGTATTTAATACAAAAATGCATCACACTTATAATATTGCTAATCTCAAATGCAATCTCTTTTTTAGCACACGGAAACCTTTCCGAATTACCTCCTCCCTTCAGATATAATTGTTAGTAAATATATCAAAACATTAGGTTTGAATACAAATTAGAAGACAATACATAAACTCTCAAGTCTCAACTGAGGGAGGAGGAGGGATATGAAGAGAATATCTGTACCATTATATTTTTGCCGGGTCAGATTTGAGTATTCATGCTTCAACAGTTGATACTCGCCGTCATTAATCCCAGAGGCTTCAGTGTCAATATTTGAAGCCTAGAGGGAAAATTTTATTAGCTTATCATGACAGTATTCTTCTTGAAAATGTCAAATTTGAAAGACTCTACGCTCAGGGATCCATAAAATGGATTAAGAAATTGTTCAATCAAATCATACTAAATTCCCAATTTTTCCCTCGAAATCAAAACTAGAAGTGGAACCAATGTACCATGGAAAGTGATAGCAACAATAGGAGTGATCCAAACAAGCAAAGCAGATTGTAGAGGTAGTGTGGTAAAAGGTAAAAGAAACAAATGCCCCATCTCATCATAAAGAAAGAGATATCTTCATGCACAATATGATGACTAGATAATGATGAGATCATGTTGTCATGGAGACATGATGAAATCAACTAAGTTGATGACTAGATAATCAATCCAAAAGAGCATAAAAGTTACTTCACATGGACCAAGGTTAACTAGCATACCGTCAATCAATCATTGGTTCCTCTATTTTGTATAAAAACTAGAGCACAATTTGAACCAAACTATAACTCACATAACAACAATACGTATAAATTCGAACTTTGAATACTCCAATTTTTTAATCAACAATACAATTATTTAACCTTCAACCAATAGTGGCACTTTTTGTTCCTACAATCAACCAATACTAGTGTGATAATTCCCACCCACCACTCACCCCCCACCCCCAGCTCAAAATGAAGGAAAGAAAGTGTCATTACCTCTAATTGTCTTAGAGTATCGAGCAAATTGGAACGCTCATCACAAAGAAGTTGAAATTGTCCTTGCACACCAGAGAATTCAGAGAGCATGATCTGCTCACAGTCATCAACAACCCCCTCGTCAATGCCCTCCTCCAGTAAACGCTTCTTGAGCCTCTCAGTTGATACAGATAAGTCTCGAGTTAGAAGGGGAGTTTTGTCGTTCTGCGGCCCCAATGAAGACAGACTTCTTGTTGAAGTCAAAGCCTGCAACCAAGCCTCTCTTTCTTTCTTGGAATTAGTCCTCAAATGAAGCGTCTTCGTAGCAGTAAATATGTAAAAACGCCTATCATCAGATTTACTCTCTCGAAAGGATGAGATCTGTAAACAAATTTCAAGCTTCAGAAGTCCTCCACCACACAAACATCACAACATGAAAGCAAAGCAAACACAGAAGCATGAATTTGAAGGGTTCGCTACCTGGATTTAAGAACACATAATATTGAGAACGTAGTTAACAAAATCACGCATTCCTAGACGTGTTAGTTAAATAAAATATTGTGTGTATATAGTAGTGTTTATTCGAATTCCCCAAAAAAACCACCAATCCGTTCCAGAATATTCTTTCACACTTCAAAAATATACCTTTCCTTTCTTTAACTAATCTTCAATTAGATTCAAAGTGCGAGTTTTTTTTTTTCAAATTTCAGGTATTAACACAGATCTACATCCCATGAAAAAAGGAAATTACTTTTACCCTTTCTGTTATTTTTCGACTTCTCCTAAAAACATAAATAATGAGATTTCTTCAAATCAGTCATGCAGATGTTTCTTTTCCCTTCAAGTAAAAAAAGAAAAAGGGTGAAGAAATCAAAAATTTATACTCTTATTTCAAAAAGAAAATGTTGACTGAACCTAAGCAGCTTAAAAAAAAAAAAAAAAAAAAAAACTTGAAAATGATAAACCCAGAATGTTGATGCGACCAGACATTAGAAACCATGAATAAGAAACTAGGCCTACACCACTAATCCGCCCAACACCACCCACCCCACCCCCAAAAAAATCACACCTGCTGATGTGACCTGCTTTAGATCCACACCAGTTACAATGGTGAAAAGAGAAACACATTTCCAACAGAATCTCACAAACCTTTGGTTATAAAAAAGAGTGAAAATAGTGTGTTATTTTTTGGAATGCCATGATAAAATTAATGATAAAAAATACAATCCTAGCAAATTTCCAGGGCACAATTCTTTGCCTATTGTGGAAAAATCCTTTCTCAATAAAAGACAAGCTCGCATACAGTTCCCCCTCTCCTACGGCCCCCAACCCGTTTCCAACCTCCATCCGTCCCCCCCTCTCTCTTTTCATCAACATCAACACAAATTCATCAATGTAAATCAAACGTTAAGCTTTCACCGACCTTTAAATGGACAATGCCGATTGTTTTGCTGTTTTTCCTGCCACTCCGTCGGCTCCCGCTGGAGGCCCCGATCAGAACGAGGTCACTTCCCGATGGCGTCTCGGGGCGGCGTGTCTTCGAATATGAGAGTACGCCGTTGTTCCTCAACGTGAACCATCGGGATCGCCACCCCTTCCCGTAGTTAGTCCACTTGTAGAGGATCCCAGCCACGCTACTGCTGGTGCTGACGTCAGATCCTCCAGCATTGGCGTCAGATCCACCGCCGGAGAAATTCACGGCAGAACCCGTGCGCAGGAGCGTCGGCTCCGGCGACGCATCCCCGATCCCCGGACTCTCCAGCGTGATGCAGCACAGCGGGTGCAGCTCCTTCACCCGCATCGCTCGTGCAATAACAGAAACAATCAATGTGATCTCCGCATCTAATTACATTAATAAATGGTTCACAGGCAATCAAATCTGATTACCAGTGGACAGTTTCTGCGCACATAGCATCAGAAAGCGATGCATCGAGGCAAACTTCGGGTTCTGTGTACTTGTATATATGTATGTAGAGTATCAAAAAATGGGGAGAGAGAGAGAGAGCTCTGAAACTGAGGAAGTCCTATAGAAAGAAGAGCATGAGAGAGAGAGGGAGATTTGTTTAGGGGTTGAATTTGTAAAGAAGAGAAGGGTGGTGGGAAGATGGCAGATATAAAATAATAGCAGTGGGAGGTGTGATTAATTCATTAATAATGAGTATGAGTAGCGTACTACTCACTCTGCTCTGCACTAATAAAATTTGATACTCCACTTGTATGTGTGTGTATTAGTGTATGAAATATATACTATGTTTTGAGACACAACAAAATGAAAAAAAAATGTATACCTAATTGTAGAACGGAGGAAGTACTTTCTCAATTTCGGGTATTTTTACCGGGCACGAAAAGTAAGAAATATTTCATTTTACTATTTTGAAATGTCTATCCTTAGTCTATCAATTTTTCTTTTTAAATATATAGAACTCAAATTCTCCACTAATACAAATAAAATATTCTCCACTAATACAAATAAAATATCGGATTCACATCTATCCTTAGTCTATCAATTTTTCTTTTTAAATATATAGAACTCAAATTCTCCACTAATACAAATAAAATATTCTCCACTAATACAAATAAAATATCGGATTCACATCATCCACTAATACAACTACCTACCGGCTACTATATATAAAATAATAATATTCTTTAATCCACGTGCAAAAAGCAAATGGGCGGAGGGAGTATATGTTAATATAAGAAAAATTAGGATAAATTGATAATTTTGAGAGAAAAAGTAAATAAAATTATTAGAATAATGAATAAAGTGTATAAAATTATTGGAATTATGAATATATAGGGTAAAAATAATACAAATAAAATATCGGATTCACATCATCCACTAATACAACTACCTACCGGCTACTATATATAAAATAATAATATTCTTTAATCCACGTGCAAAAAGCAAATGGGCGGAGGGAGTATATGTTAATATAAGAAAAATTAGGATAAATTGATAATTTTGAGAGAAAAAGTAAATAAAATTATTAGGCAAAAAGCAAATGGGCGGAGGGAGTATATGTTAATATAAGAAAAATTAGGATAAATTGATAATTTTGAGAGAAAAAGTAAATAAAATTATTAGAATAATGAATAAAGTGTATAAAATTATTGGAATTATGAATATATAGGGTAAAAAGTAAGTAAGATAATATATAAAAATACGTGCGGCCAAATCTATGCCAAAGGCAGGATTCGAACCCCCGCCATGCAGCAACCAAGCTCAGTTGGAAGACCTTTCCACCATCCTCTCTACCACTTGAGCTATGTCCTGGGGGCAAAAAAAAAAAAAAGAGTATAAATGGTGGTCACCATTTGTACGGACAAACCTGAGTTTAAATGTTTGAAATTTGATCTTGGAAAAGGAGTATTATTGAAAAATGTAATGTAATTATATTCTTTAGTATACTATATAATGTCTCTATAAATACCTTTGCACATATAATGTGATTATTTATTCTTTAGACATGATTGTATTTTCATTTGTTTTAAGTGACTTTTTAGATTTCTTTTGCTATGTTTATTTTTAATTTCAAATCAAATTTTGATTTTCAAAATCAATGTCAAGGTTTTCAAAAAGTATTTTTATTTAGTTTTATTATTCTCTAAGAAAATGTTTATTTTTATAGGATGGATTAATATAAACATGAGTTATATTGACCCTTACGTGAAGGTTAACCCAACATAATGATGAGCGCAGAAATTTTGTATTTTTATATGTCGTTTCCATTTGATTAATGCATGATTTTAGCTTTGTTGGTGGATTGTTTATTGATTACTTTCAAAATTTCTTAAACTTCACGGATATTGTTGAGATTTGCATATTTTATGCCTATTTGGAGTAGAATTTAACAAAATATGATAAGATCATATGAAATAATATGTTGCTCGATGACCTCGAGCAAGAGTGCTCGAGGTCTAACACACATACTGGAAGAATACAAAAGTTGCAGAACACGTGCTCGACCACTATGCTCGAAGTCTAGAAAGAAAAAAATGATGGAATTTTCTAGAATTTTTAAAAGGATGGATAGCCAAGGAAATGAGGGTTGTTTGGGCGTAAGAATCACTTAAATCACAATTCGGATGAGGAAGTTTTGCTCAAAACCGTGAGATCGTGGAACCTGTTGAAGAGATTTCCGAAAATATCAAAATTTACCCATATTTTCTATTTTCTTGGAGCACAATTAATTTTCTTATCACATATTCCTCCATGATTCTTCCATATCTATTATAATTATATTTTTCTCCTATGATATTTTCTTTATTTTTCTATGATCTATCTCATATTTTTTTAACTCTCCTTTTATGAATATTTTTTTACCATATTTATTCCCAAGTCACCTATATATATCTCACTTCTTGATTCACCCTATTAATTCATGGTAGATCACAAGAATCACCCATCATAATACCCGCCCTACCCTTCTACTTTTGGCTGTCATCTCTATCCATCACTTGTCTTCCATCATCATCTCTGCACACTCAGTTATGGTGAAAATGAGAAACACTTAGTCATGGTGTTTATTACTTGAAGAACGGAAGAGAAACATCAAGACAGAAAAGAAGACGAAGGATTACGTTTGTCCAAAGGTTATTCCTTTTTCTTTAATTTATTCTTGTTAATTTATAGACTCGTGGGTATATTTCAATCCATTCCCTTTAATACCATTAGCTAATTTTCTTTTGATAGTTTATGATTTAAAAATTTTAATTTGTTGGGGGATTTTAATTGGTTATTCTAATCACCAATTAGATAATAATTAAAGTGATTGAAATTAAACTCACATGTAGGGAGGATTGAATGTGATTAATGGGGATTTAATCATCCCACATTGCTTGTGGATCGAATTGATCACATTAGTGTTAATTAACCTAATTATTTTATGGTAGTCTTAAGGCAATCAAATCACCATACGCACTCCGCTAGCCGTGCTCGTGCTCGTGCTCATGATTCATGGTCTTGGACTTAGAACTTGGCAATTGGACTTTAGATGGACCTTGGGCCTGGCACGAAAGTCTGTATTAATTTTTTGGGTAAAAATCGAACCACACTTGAGCTCTAGCCCAATCAAGTCGTGCATCCAAGAAGCCCAAGCTCTCTCTTAGGCAGATGCATTGAACCTGGTCAAACGCGTTGGTCAAACTGCATGTGTGAACACAAAAACAAATAGGGTGCATCTGCATTCATTCCAACATACCTCATAACTCAAACACCTTCTGCATCGTTCATAGTCTAAAACAATCCAGTCCTTCTCCTCTTTAGTTCGCCGAAACTCCTGCAATAGCGGTGCTGCTTCGTCGGAGACATGAACCGTTTTACCTTTCGTTCAAAGTTTAAAACAATCCAGTCCTTGTCATCTTTAGTTCGCCGAAACTACTGTAGTAGTGATGCTACTTCATTAGAGACGAGAATTGTTTCACCTTTAGGGATGTTCCGCTGAGAAACCGGAGCACTACTGGGGCATTTTACATCTTGTGGGAAGAAATCCAATCTCGATTCGGTTCTGCCTCAGATCTCCAATTCTGTCTAAGTTCCTAAGACAAATTTTGAAGAGCTCTCTATCTCCTTCATTTCTTGTAATTTTATTACATCTTTTGTATTCTTTCTTGTAAATGATTGTTTGGTGCATTCATTTACCAACAATAGTAATACGAAAAACCATTGTAACCCTTACAATCACAAGATGACTACCCACACTGCTATGGAGTATGGATATTGATGGAGCATCGATCCCAAATATGGGTGAAACCTCTAATGTCAATGTGAACTCTGTTGGAAATAATTCCCAAAGAGTTGATGCGATTCCTATTGGATTTGAATCTCAAAGGACATATGGGGATGACGAGACCATTTGTGGCTCCGGACCCAGCAGAGTACTCCAAGAAATTCACTGGTGTTGACTTCAAGAGGTGATACAAAAGATGTTGTTCTACCTTACCACGCTAAATTTATTATCTTTATTTTAGGGTTAATTACATTAAAAGTCTCAATCTTTTTGCTAATTGCGGATTAGTCCAAACTTTTCAATATTTATAAATAAGTACTCGACCTTTAGCTCATTTTTCAAATCAAGCCACCGGGTAGGCCGCGTAGGTAGCTGGAGGCCTACCCGGTGGCTGATATGTCACAGTTTTTTCCCCGTGACAGACATTACACTCATTGACCAATCTAGGTGGCAAAACAATGTTGTTTTATTTGCTTTAAATTATTTGAAAATTTACAGAATAGAGCATTGCCACTGAGGATGATAGAAGGAGGTTTCTAAGGTAGATCTTTGGTGGGTTCACAACTCCGATGGGATTGCACCGGACGTCGATGGATAAATCGCATTGGTAATTCTGTATGATGGCTGCTTTGCCAGTGGTTGACGATGAACTGCGACGATTGATTTCTCGACCGTACGATGACGTGAGAATAGCAATTATTCCGACGTGTATGGGAGCTTCTGGGGACATGTCTGATCGATGTTGTTGGTTGGGGGAGATCTTCAATTTTTGGAAAGATAGAGAGAGGGGCAGCGGCTGTCATCGGCTCCGACGAGTGAACTTGTGAAGCAGTTTCCATTTTTTTGGGATGTCCGACAAGCATAGAGAAAACATAAATCTGCAAAGTATACACATTCATGAACATAGATAATCTCACATGCTCTTCCTTCCATTATGATGGAGCAATCAATCTTCATGGCCCTTGGTATTTTGAAAATAAAACCCAATTGATTAATACTTCAAATAATGAAGAAAATTAGTTAAGGGGAAACAAGATAAATGGTATCAATTTGATATATATCCAAATGAATGAATCTGAAAGATATATTAGGGGTAAAATCAATATCAGCAGCGTCGGCGCAGGTTGTAGAAGAGAAGTCGAGAAGGGGATGATGTCACGTTCTTTCACTTCTTGGTAGAGAGAGAAATTAGTTTTGACTTTCAAACAATTTAAAAAAGCAATGTCGTTTTTTCTTGCCACCTGGATTGGTCAATAAGTGTATTGATGAGTGATATTTTCACCTAAATTTTAGTGTCTTTTATGTGTGTTTTCGTATATTTTTATCCATATTTATGTGCTATTTGGTGGAGTTATGTATTTTTATGGAATTGAGTGTGAATGAACTTAATCGTATGTAAAACATGTGAAATCAAAGCGAAAATGGAGAAGGTATACAGAAGAAGGAAGAAGAAAATAGGGCAGCAAGAACACGGCCAGCCGTTTCAAGTACACAAGTCGTGTACTGCAAACGGGCCTGTAAGAGATAGCCGTGTGACGACATCAGAACGCACAACACGACCATCCCTTGGCCGTGTTGCGGCACACGACTCGTGTGCCGTCGTAAATTTGCATTGACCCAGAAACCCCTGATACGACTCGAGACGTGTTGCAGCACACGAGTCGTGTAGGTGTCTGATCAGTAAAAAAATCAGATTTCTTCTAGAAGGCCCCCATTGAGTATAAATACCGATCTATTCAACCTTTGAAGAGAGAAGGACGAAATTTCAGCTGCTCACACACCTCTCACACCAATCCTTTGATTTACATCATATTCTTCATCCATCCATCCACACTTGATCTCTTCTATCAAATTCACCATCCAAGTGATCAATGAATCAAGGGAGAGTGAGATCACTAGAAGAAGAAGGAGATCTCCATTGAAGAACTTCAAAGGGGGCATCTAATTCTAATTTTGTGCATTTCTTTATAGATTGATCATGGTTTGTAAGGATTTTAATGTCTATGTTGAATTCCTTGTGACTATGAGAGGATAATCTCCTTTGTGAGATTAGCTCCATGATTGGTGTTGGATAATTTAGTTTTTATGCAATTTGATTTTAATCTTGAATGTGTTTTGTGTATTTCTATCATTGAATATTGATTGCTTGATGTATATGATGATATGTGCGATTAATTGTCATGGACATGTGATTAGATTGAGAAATCAATTGTGTGTTTAGGATAGTTCATTGAATCATTTCATCATACACTTCATGTGCATTAATTTAGAATGAGATAGAGATATCCTTCTAGATTTAGAACCCTTTGATAGAACATTCAATTGACTTAATCGAGAGGCTGGTTGATTAGGTGAGGAGACCCAAGCCATTAGTGAATTCATAGTATCTTAAAAGGGGATATTGCCTATAATTTGGTACCTAATTAGGGAACTCGTAGAGTAATTAGTACCTAGTGGGAGGTGTTCGCTATGGTCTCGATCATATGTGCTTTTGGGAGCCTTATTGAGGGCTAGAACCTATCCATCTCGAGAGAGAGTTTAGGTGAAATTAGTGATCGCTCCTATGCCTTGTCCATGAGAGATTAGAATTAATTGTATGATTACTTTATTATCTATGTCATGATTGCTGTTAATCTCATCCTTGCATCATTTGGAACTCATCATTTATCCTTACTTTTATCTTGTTTCTTGCTTTAGTTTATGTGCATTCATTTGCACGCTTATCCTCCATCCCATTCCGTCGTCCTTATAAAATCACGATAAACTTGAGATCGCTTAAACTCTAGCACGTTCCTTCCTTGGGTTTGATAAATTCTTTAATTGGTCATCCCGACTATATACGATCAATCATGTATGTCTGCCACCTAGAAAAAACTGTGACACGTCAGCTACCGGGCAGGCCTCCAGCTGCCCGGTGACTTGATTTGAAAAATGAGTTAAAGGTCGAGTACTTATTTGTAATTATTAAAAAGCTGGACTAATCCGCAATCGACGAAAAGGTTGGGACTTTTAATGTAATTAACCCTTTATTTTATTTAATATCCTTTAGTATTAATTAAAGACAATGTCTCTTGTAAGACGGATCCACCCATCATTAAAGTATGCTTATTGTATAGATAAAGTTTGTTTAATGTTTGTTAAAGTTTATTTTCTAAAGTATGTTGTATTATGCTTTAAAGTATGATTTTAGCTGTTATAATATGATTTATTATTAACATACTTTAACTACAAATAAGTATGATTTATCTATATAATAAGCATTCTTTAGTGATGGGACGACCCATCTTACACTCATCTCACAAATAACATGTCTCATAAGAGAGTGCCTCTTAATTAAATAAAAGTGTGAAAATCCAAGTGTTTTTAGCTCTGATTTTCTTGATAATTGTGTATAATTTGATCTTATTGTGAGACAAATCAGGATGTTTAGGAAAAAGTCAAGAATCAGGTGCGTTTGAGCTATTTTTGGCAGGAAAACATGACGGAAGTGCTTAGAATCAAAATGGAAGAATTTTGAAAGCCCGTTCGACCAACACATTTGGTCGAACGATGGTTGAACGAGGTGCTGAGGGTCTGTAAGATCGTTGATGTCTTGTTCGAGGTCTGTTCGACCAAGCTTGGCGCCGTTCGACCAGGACCCTGAGGTCGAACGGGTGTGCGGGACACTCCAAATTCATACTTTTACACCCCCAGTATTTTGATGAGAAAAGTCTGTTAAAGGTCCATTGGAAGAGTTTGAAATGTAAAAAGAACACAATTAACATCCGATTAGAGACACCGCTACCACTATCCATCAGATCCTTACCTACATCCATTCTATCATCCGCTGCGTCTATCAAATCAAGAGGAGAACTTAGAGGAAGATTCAAGATGGAGAAGAAAAATGACAACTCCCACATCTAGGGTTTATATCGTTTCTTAATCTTTTCTTGTAATTTTTCAGACTATGGGTAAGATCCATCAACTCTTATGATTGTTTTTCGTAACATCATGAGCTAGAACCGTTTTGGTAATTCTAGGAATTTTGAAGGTTTTATGAATTAATTGAACACTCTTGTGTATCCTCTGACAACACTACTTGTGGTTTATTTCATATTTGATTGAGCTTTTTAAACTCATATTCACGATTATTTTGTGCATCTTTAATTGTTATATAGAGTTTGAATATATATTTGGTTCTAGATTAAGTGCTTTCATAGCTGAACAGGGTTATATGTTATGATTCTAAGTGAGGGGACTCCAAAGATTCATTATAACTGTCAAATATGAATTTTTGTTAATCACATAAAAATTGTGTGTTAATAAGCAGGATTAAGGGATTAGTTTTATAATACCTAACAAAGGGAGATCATATCGGGTTAGAGTACTAGGCGCGCAGGCACGCGGGAAATAATTGATACTGATAATACCTAGAAAGGGGGTGAAACTATTCTCTTGCTCCAAGGTGATTCACACGTGTTACACACTTGCTTGCTTTTGTCTATAGCAGGGGTGTGAACGGGTAGGGTATGGTACGGGTACGCCCAATTCATATACTACCTACATCTTATTTTTATTACCCTTACCCTACCCTATTACCCTCAAATGTATCATCGGATAGGGTATGGATAATATCCATCGGGTAATGGATAATCCATGAATAACCGGTTATCCAAAATTTTAAATGGCTATTCTTGTCAACCAAACAATATATCACTCTAAAATACACAATGATGTAAGAAAATCAAAGTAAATGCAAAAGATTAAAAAAATGAAGAAGAAGATTGAGATGTGAGTAGCCTGCCTTAATCCCCCAATAATTAAAATAAAAATTGATATAAAATATTAGAGGTATCATTTTTTTAGTCATACCCTTGAAGCCTTTTGTTTTTTTAAATCAAATAAGTAATGTGATGTACACTAGTATGTGTGTTATAAAGTAGAATCATTTTTCAGATTATACAAAAACATATATATGTATGTCTATGTATAAATATAAAATATAATAAAATATACTCCACATATATAAAGTAAACGGGTAATCGAGTATTTTATAAATATCATATCCTACCCCTACCCTCAATATTTTCAAGTGGGTACGGGTACTACCCTACCCGATACCCGAATATGCTTTACCCTACCCTTACCCGATAGGGTATTACCCGCAGGGTATCCGAACCCGCGAATAAAATTGACAGCCCTAGTATATAGAGTAAGTTTGTATGGTTAGGGGTGTAAACGGGTAGGGTATGGTACGGGTACGCCCAATCCATATACTACCGACATCATATTTTTATTACCCTTACCCTACCCTATTACCCTCAAATATATCATCGGGTAGGTACGGATAATATCCATCGGGTAATGGATAATCCGCGGATAAACGGATATCCGAAATTTTAAAATGACTACCATTGTCAACCAAATAATATACCACTCTAAAATACACAATGATGTAAGAAAATCAAAGTAAATGCAAAAGATTAAAAAAAAAAAGAAGATTGAGATGTGAGTAGCCTACCTCAATCCCCCAATAATTAAAATAAAAATTGATATAAAATATTAGAGGGTATCATTTTATTTGTCATTCCCTTGAAGCCTTTTTGCTTTCTTACATCAAATAAGTAATATGATGTACACTAGTATGTGCGTTATACAGTGGAACTATTTTTCAGATTATATAAAACATATACTCCTATATGTCTATGTATAAATATAAAATATAATAAACTATACTAAATATAAAATATAATAAAATATATTATATATATATATATAAAGTAAACGGATAATCGGGTATTTTATAAATACCATATCCTACCCCTACTCTCAACATTTTCAAGCGGGTACAGTTACTACCCTACCTAGGGCTGAGAAAAAATACCAAAATTTCGGTATAGCGCACTTACAATATCGAAAAATATCAAACTTACTGGAAATTTATGTATACTGAAATTTTTGGTACGGTAAATGTATGCAAAATTTTTAAAACCGCGGTATTTTGGTATATACCTAAATACCGTAAATTATTTTAGTAAGGTATATATATACATAAAAGAAATTCTAATATATTAAAATTATTGACTCATCATCAAATTTAGTGTAATTTTGGATAACATTCACGTATGCACTATAAGATTTATTATTTTAATTTTAGGATATAATGTAATTATTTTTATTTTAATTTCAATCTAAGAGTGTATTAAATCAACTTAAAACTTATTCGTTCTCAGGTACATCAATCACTTACTAGGGTTAAACTTTTACCTTTATTATGTTTTTAAATTTGAATTGTTTGTTTTCCATATTGTTTATAATTTGTGGATTATGTACATATTTGTTTTTATCAATTTTATTGTAGTTTATGATGGATTATTTGGATTTTGTCATTGTTTTCTATAAATTTATAATGTAATTTTAAACGATATAGTATATTAGTACGTGTAAAACGATATATCGAACATCCAGTATTGACGATATTTATCGATATAATCAATATAATAAAGTATACTTAAATATCGGTAAGCAAAAGGTATGTCATTTTCCCGAAATTTCAGTATACCGAACTATGGTATACCGAAACTTTAGGTATTGTAAATGTATGACTTTTCTAATACCGATATTTTAGGTATGATATACGGTATATTTCAAAAACTTTAGTATAACATACCGCCCACCCCTAACCCTACCCGATACCCGAATATGCTCTACCCTACCTTTACCCGATAGGGTATTATCCGCAGGGTATTTGAACCCGCAGATAAAATTGATAGCCTTATGCATGGTTTAGTGATGCGTCCATATTCCACAAAATAGAGTCGGACAATACACTTGAGAGAGACATTAAATAGTAAAACTGGATTACCTAGAGCTACCTATCCTGCATTCTTGGTTAAACTTCGAATATTTCTAGTGCTTATTTTATTTTAATTGTTATTAAATTAAAATTTTTAGTAGATTAATAATTAAATTCTCAAACTTATATTGCAAATATTCGCCTTGATTAATTTAGCGAATGATTAAATTAATAATACTCAGTCATGTGAGTTTGATATTTAACTTGATCACTTACTAAGCTACAATTACATCCTTAATATTTGAAGATTAATTTGTGTGTAAAGATTACGCGTAACAAGTTTTTAGCCAAATACTTTTGCCCAAATACCACAGTTTAACTCATAAATGAGTGTATTTTGTAAACACAAACATATGTGTAAATCATGTTCACAGTATAAATTATATGATCTCCTTTTAATTTTATATACCCAATGTATTATTAATATGTTTAAATTAAGGGAATCACATTAGTTAAATGATTTATGAATTAAATCATATGATCTCTCAATAGTAGCGGCCTATTCTAATCCATGCGATTTCCAAATATTCAGGTAAGGGAAGAGTATGCTTAGAAGAAGCATGGTGCAAAATATGCGCCTTTTTTTGATTTAATATAATGGTTAAGTCAACTTCAGAATCAAGTAAAAAAATGCAGTCCACCTTTCGAGTCGTCGTCAATGTCTTCTGCGTGTTCGCTTGTCACCCAAATCTTCATTATTCCCCAATAAAAAGTGATACATTTTCTTTTCGATTTGATTCATTATGGGGAAGCTCTCAAAATTGGTTTTTGAGAGGATGGCGGCAGAGTCATTGCTCAGTTTTGAACCACCGGAGCTTAGGTTCCCATGTGAGTTTATCTGCAATCGTAATTGACTTTGTTTTTCATTTACTTTCATCTGGTTCTTTGTGTTTCTTGTTTGATAGTTTCTTTCCTTGTTTGATTTAATGATACCTGGTTCATGTTATCCGTTGGTTTTCAGTCGAATTGAACAAGCATCCATCATCTTCTATAAGATTGTTGAATAAGACCAATGATTATGTTGCTTTTAAGGTGAGCTTATTTGTTTCTTTGACAATTGGTTTTTAATCGGATATAATTTTGTGTGTATTGAATTAGTGTTTTTATGGATTGTGCTTTCAGCTCTTGTCCACTAATCCTAGAAATTATGTGGTTCGACCAAGAATTGGGATTCTGTTGCCTGGATCAACTTGTGAAATCACAGGTTCTTACTTTTACCTTTGGGGGGGGGGGGGGGGGGGTTATATTCTAGTTAATTTCTTTTTCAGCTGTGCATTCTGTGGCAGAATTGAAAAAGCTTATCATTTTATTTTTTATCATGTGAAGAACTCACTCTGTAGTATGTTATAGTGACTACAACACGAGTCCTGCGGGACGTTCCCCAGAATATGAGGTGCAAGGACAAGTTCATGATTCGATGCGCAGTTGCAGATCCTAGTGCAACCCTTGAAGATGCTCCAAGAATGGTAGCTGTTAATCCGTTAGTAATCTCAATATGGTTAATTTAATGCTCACAATTGCATTCATGCGTGCTTTGGAATGTAGTTCCCAAGTATTTGGGCAGAAGTTTGTATTAGGTTCAACTTTTTTTTTTGTTTGAATCCTGATCACTCCACCCTGCACTTCCAGAACATAGAAAATTATGTAAATTGGTTTCCAGTTGCTTCACAAAATTATACATATGGTAACGAGAGCACAAACTAGGTGTTCCTATCTCTTTGCAAACTGACTTGAAATAATTCATAATTTCATAAATTTGCTACTTGATGTGCATTTTGTAGTTTGATAAGGAGGCAGGACACATCTTTCATGAGCAGAAATTACGAGTTATGTACAGCATGCCAACAGAATCATCTTTTGCAACGTCTGCCATTGAAAATCTAGATTCCCATGTTCATGAGGTTGGCTTATTGTAATTTGCAGTTATATTTTCCACATTCCATGGTCATATCCAATAGTAACTGCTCATTTTTTGTTGATTAATACAGGCCACTGACTCTGTGGTGGAAACTCATGACAACGATGTACAGGTGAGAAAACTCAGTTTTGCATGGCCATTTCATAGATTCTTATCATGTTATTTGTTTAATTTAGTTTGGACCTTCTGCTACTGGATGGAAACACACACCAGCCTAGCTTCCTTGTGAAGGAAAAAAGTTGTTATAATTAGTTTCTCATGTTTTGACCAATGTAACTATTTCAGTTATAAACAAGTGAAGAAAAAATTGCTTATGTTAATAATTGTGTTTGTTAAGTATTAAAACGTTTTGCGATGGTTCCAAAATCTAGGTTCAGTATATTTTATCCATTTTAACATTTCAATGCTAACTTCTCCTAAAACTCAAGCTTTCAGATCTCTTGCCTATTAGGTTGCATATGTCATTAGAATTTTAACACATTCTCCCAATTAGCATTTTTGGGCTAGCATATACAGAAGTGTCAATTACAGTTTGGTATTCAAACTCCCATTTTATTCCCTCAGAACTAAACTTAGATAAGCTTGAGCCGAGCTATTCCCCGTAGCAGTTCCTCCCACTATATTCCAAACTATTCTCAGCATTACAACAACTTCTGCAAATCAAACTTAACATACAATGCGCCCCTTTACATTTTTCACAGCAACTTTTTCTATATATATTTCCAAAACATCCCTAAACAGATCCAAACGCTGCCTATCAATCTGTGTGGCACTACAATGTAAAAATATTTAAGTTTAATTAGAGTTTGCTGTTCTCCTAATCCAATTGTAATAGTTTTCTGCTCTAATTATCTTTAGTTGTTTATCACTCAATGGTGATTTAATCTTTTAATCTATTTTATTTGTTTTGCAATTGAAACAAATAGATGAGCATGCGAAAGCTTCTTGACATCCAACCTCCAGAACTCCAATTTCCTTGTAAGGACCTTGAAATTTCTAATTATGTTCTCTGTTGTTTCAAAATTTCTTTTTGCTCATTGTTATGCAACTTATAATAACAGCAAATCTAAACAAGGAGCTGGCTTGCTCAATTCAGTTGTCCAATGTAACTGAGCACCATGTAGCTTTCAGGGTATGCTTTTAATTGTGAGAGAAAATGTTACATATAATAAGTTATTATTATCATAATTTCCCGTGGTGTTACTTTTTCAATTCTTTATTATTATGAATTACACTATGTGCCCCTATTCATTCATGTATATCTTTTTTGTAATCTTTTTTAGGTCAAGACTTCCAGCCCCGTGTACTTTATCCAGCCTAATGATGGAATTCTGTTACCTCAATCAAAATGTGATATCACCGGTAAGCTACTTGATTGTTTTTAGTTTACACTTTGTACTATACTATATTGCATATTTTATATTGGATATCAGTTCATATATTGAACTCATAATCTATCTTTCCTGTATCTTAGTTGATTTAGAATCATAATGGATTCAGGTTTTACACTCCAGCATTAGTTTTTCTGAGCATTTGTTGTCACTGTACTATTTGTCTTTTTGGAAAAATAGATGTTTTTGACACTTAATGCAATTCATGCTATTGTAGTAAGAAGGCACATACAGAGCAAGGTTCCATTTGACATCCATAATGAGGACAAGCTTCTTATACAGAGCGTAGTTACACCTGCTGCTGCAACCACAGAAAACACTATTATGGATATGGTAGTAAGTGGAGTTCATTTTTTTGCAACACATTTCTAGGGTTCACATAGTATAAGATTGAATGGCCGATTCTCCTCCGGACTCTCGATTCGATTGTTTTCCAAGAATGTTGAGCCGGGTATTTATTGGCTGGAGGCTATAACCTTTGTGCCTCAAAATCATGGCATCAAGGCACTTGTCTGAAGGCGTGTGCCTTATTTGTTGCTCCTCAGGTGTGCCTTGGGCATGTCTCAAGGCTTATAATATTTTCCAGTTTTTTTAATGATTTTTTAGGTCTTTTATTTTTGAAATAGCAACGTTGATGGATTGCATAGTAAATTTGCTATTTTATTATAATATTTATGTACTTCATTTCCTATCCAAATTAAGAAATTAGTGTCTACATAATAGTTCTATGGTTTGAGACAAACACTCCTGCCCTCCACTTTTCACTAACCTCACTTTTGCTGCCACCTGCTGCTGGCTGATTTATTTATTTTTTAGTTAATTAAGAAGAAGAGGAAGTTGGAATTGAGGGAGATAAAGATTATGACAAGGAAGAACGATTTGATGATTAGTGGAGTACTTTGATATTGTTGAAGGGGATGATTAATAAGTTTGTTTGGTTGCTATTTTGACAACATTTTGTGTTATTGGAATGTTTTGCTATTTTAATTTTGTTGATTACCTTAAATTATGTGTTTAATTTTTATTATTCGTGCCATATCTGCGTCATTTTATTATGTGTTTAAACTTCATTTTGTTTGGTATAGGTTAATTGCATACTCCCTCCATCCCATAAAACCAATATCACTTTCCTCATTTATTTGTCCCCCTACACCCTTCTCACCCCAAAAAGGAAATAACACCTTTATCCAATAACCTCAAAGACACTTTAATTTCAATATTGTCACTCCCATCTCACATACATAACATACTTTACACTTTATTTATTACCAAAAAAAAATAAATTAAATTACCCCCGAAAGTGAATAAAGTTGGTAAAAAACAACTTTTTCTTAAGCAACGTGGAACATTAAACGTGAAAGGTCTTGTGGGACATAGAGAGTATATGTCCTCATTATGCTCAAGGCGTGCCTCTAGGCACTAAAATGCCTTGGTGCGCTTTGTGCCCTTAATGACTATTAGTATTTTAGCATTATTTATAGAGCACAATTTCTGATGATTGATAGAATTTTTTTTAATGAATTATATTCAATTAGTCGGATGGAGTATCATTATTTAATTTTCTCTTGCTCTTTTTGATAGTTTGATCAAGATAAGTCATGTATTGAAGAATGTGAGCTGAAAGTAGTTTGCATATCTGAACAAGAAAGCAATAGCAGTGGAAATGCAGAACTAATTTTGAGGGGTATTGTCAGTGGAGTGCTGGTTTTGGTCTCAATGTATCTCATGAAACAGACAGTATCATGGATCTGGTATTAAACTCTAACCTTTATCATTGAATTTATTTTATATCATAACTGTGATACTCTTTGTTTTATTTTATTAGTCACTCAATAATTTCTTCATTTTATAGAGAGGATTATTTCTGTTATAATATATTCAACTGTGGTACTCTTTGCGATTTAGTATAGTTACTCAACAAACAGCAAACTTATATATTTTTGGCCAACTATGGAGAGGCAATAACTGTGATACTCTTTGTTTGACCTTGAAAGGTTCCAGAGTGCAATGTGTAATTGATGTAATGAAAACATGCAGTGCACTTTTCACCTTTTCTTTATTGATTAAGCCATCGGGTGGCATTATTGCCTCCTAGCATTTTGATGAGGGCACCCGATATTAAATTTAAGTGACTTGGAAAGACAAAAATACCTAATACAAATAAAACTTGAACTTGAAACACAAATCCACTTAGAATTACATTCACCTACCTTCTCCTCCCTGTACACACATACAGTCTCTACTTCCGCTAAGGATTGAAGACTGTCTCCTTTCCTTTAGGATTGAAGAAAGACATTTTAACATACTAAATATGTAGAAATAATTACATGAAAATCTTACCCTGAAATTTACATCCTAAACTTATTTTTTGGAAGCATAAAACTAATATAAATTTCAAGTGTTCAATAAATTAATAATCATAAGAAATTCAGCAAATATTAACATGTGAAAATTCCTAATTAGAAACCTTAAGGAAGTTATGCAATTTAAAAGTATTTAAAGTTCATGAGGGAAAATTATTTAAAATTTTAACTTAATTGCTTAGGAATTATGCATAAGATTCAAGTGCAATTAAACAAAATGAAACGAAAATAAGAATTTTTTTTTTGTCAAAAGTTAATTTAACATTGTTTCTTTATAATTATTCCACCGCCCTACTATGTACCGCCGCCTCCTCTTCAGTTTAAGAAATACACTCCCTCCATTCCATAAAACCCTTTACATTTTCCTTATTTGTTTGCTCCACAACACCCTTCACACTCCCAGAAAGGAAATAACACCTTTATTCAGTAACCTTAAAAGACACTCTAATTTCAAAATTATCTTTTCCACTTAACACATACATAACATACTTAACACTTTGTTTATTACTTTAAAATACTAAAATACCCCCAGAAGTCAATAAAGTTAGTCAAAAAAGCAATTTTTCTTAAATAATGTAGAACAGTAAACGTGGAGTGTATTGTGGGGCGGAGGCAGTGTTAAGTTGAGGGTGAATAATTATGAATTCAGTGAAAAATAGGGATATATTAAAATGTAAGAATACATATATATATAGTCACGGGCACATTTTATGCCTTTCTTATGATCTATCAATATAAAATTTTGGCACTGCACTCCCGATGATCTCTCCCAATCCAGCACCTCTAAGGGCCTTGCATGTCTTAAGTACTTTTAAAAGCACTTATAAATTTTTTAAATTTTTATGTCGCATAACATTAACATATTTTTATGCTGCGTAACATTAAGGAATTTATATGGAATTTTATATGATGTAATCACCATTTATTTGGAAAGCTCATTTTTCAGTGGGGCTTGGTTAAAAAGTGGTAACCTTTGTATTGTTCTGGAGACCACCAATGTTTAAAATATAATTTATGATGTCATTTTAGAATGATGCTCTTCTATATTTTTTGGCTAAAATAGAAAATTACCTTATTCAAGCATAAATATTGCATTCGAATCCAAAAGCCCTTTACATTTTCTGTTTAAAGTGATTCAGCTTGATAGAGGTTTCCATTCCTCCCGATTAATGGAGTGACTTAGAATGATGGAGAGTCCTGGGCCTTAACTCTGTTTCACAGAAACTATCTCATATTCTTCGAATCTGGATTTTGTATCTAGAATGATCTGGATTTTGATCTACTTGATCAATTTGATATCAGCGACGGATTTTGCATTTTTCAAATTTTCTCGATGTTTTGGTTATCATATAGAAATTCACTCTGTTTGGTTTATCAAAGCATTATGGTAGTGTTACTGAGGTAGCATTTGTTGCCATAATCTAGGCCGTGAATGTAAGTTGTGTTAATCAACCTTATAAGCTCCATGAGTGCATATAGTACAGTGTATATGCTTATATAAGCCTCAGTTACCTGTGTTGAGAGGTTGATTCAATGCGTGGAAGTTTCTACATTTTGATCTCTTTATCGTAATCACAACTGATTCTGGTGGGCCAATGGATCATTATTCTGAGTACTTGCTTGTCTTTTAAAATTTGATCGGATGTTGTGAGCTTTTAGAGACATGATTGAGTTTTTGTCTACAGGAGTTTGGTGATGATTGGGATAATGCTGGTGATGAAGATGATAAAGAAGTTGGTGTCAGATTCAGTTGAAGATTGGATAGTGAAGACTCTTCTGTATATTTTTATGCACATTCTGTTTGGGCGCAAGGACAACATTAGCCGCTCATAGGTTACAGTTGATACAGGTGATAACAATCATGACCGGCCGGATAATGCATTCTGTCTGTATCAAGCTTTGGTCGCCTTTCAAATTGGACAATCTAGAGGCTCAGTTGACACGCATCAAATCGGCGTCTTCTGTGGATACGGTGTCTTTTACAATGCTTATACAAAGTAGTGATCCTAACATTTGCAATGTAAATAAGAAGCAGACTGTTCTGTTATTTTTGCACAAGTGTTGAGAATTACAGAACTACAAGTGGTTTTGAGCTGTCTTTCATTTGGTCCTTTTTTTCCCCCCACATTTTCTGCACAAATTTGAAAAGATTGCATTAGTCATTATTTCAAAGGATGAGAGCATCCACACCCGTGTTTTTACGAAGGCAGAAATCATCAAAGGCAAGTCTTATGTGAGACCGACTTCATTTGGAGATAACGAAATGGGGCCATATTTGAGGACGTGCAAACGACAGTTTAGTTAGTCGAGTGTATTATTCCTTCTAATGAAATCGCTCACATTTTCTTTGTAAATGCAAAAGAAATATGAACTATTTCCAGAGAAGGAGGAAGCATTGTTAATAGAATAGAATATTTGCATGATCCATCGTAGATTAAAAGAGCGGTAGTAAAAATTTTAATTTTGTCAAACATCTACTCCATTAACATAACCTTGTAAAATTTAAAACTAATAAGTACATTGATGAAAAAATAAAAGGCAATGAAAAATGATAGAAATCCTGCTTATGAGTTATGCCTCATAGAAATTAAGCATCTCATAATTCCAATCCAAAAAATAAAAACAAATAAGGGGGAACTGGGATTTCTAAAAAAAAAAAAAAAATGTATTTAAATAAAAAAAGCTAAAGACTAAAGAGTAAAGAGAATAATATTCGAAATTATTCAGCAGCGGGCGAGTCGGCGGTCTCGAGTTGACTCAGATTTCCTTTAGTCTTGATGAGTTGAATATGGTGGTGTTTGCAATAGAGAGTGCCCTCATGAGCTATATAGTTAGATGGGGTAATGGTACAACCGCCGTAGCTACACCTGAAGCACGCCTTGTGGTACGCTGCCCCATTTACCGATACCTATTCATTTCCAACAACATCATTCCTCAAATATGGAACCTATAGTACGGGTCGGGTTGAGAACATTACGAATTAACACTAGTGTTAAATTAAGGGATTATTTGGTCTACATTTATAATACCTCATATACCTTAAAAATTACTAAAAATAAGGAAATTTACATACTAATTATATTTTAAATGACTTAATTTTCTTTTAAGCCCGTTAGTTAAAAACAACAAAGATTCAGTGGATCACAACCTATGTATGTTATAATATTTCATGAAACTAATAAATAATTAAGGTAAATCTCATATTCATTACTTATATTTGACACTTTCAAACTTTATTAATATATCTAAATAATTTTTCTTTACTTTTTTGTTTATTTATAAAATGAGCTTATTTTTAATTTTATTAGTGTTTATTTGATTAATTAAAAATATATAAACGAGCTCTTATTGAATTTAGCCACGAGTTGAGTCAAACAATGTTCCCTTAAATCCCTACAATTAAATTTAGGCAAAATATTCATTACACTCGTTTCACTTAAAAATTATGGTGCACCTAATATTCATGTTATATTATACTTTTATGGAGTGTTTGATTCAAAATTAAATTAATATTTCTCCTAAAAAATTGTTGAAAGTAAGGGTCTTTGCATTCTAGTTGCAATTTTTTAAATTCTTTAATAAAAAGTGAAGGGTTCGATGGAATTAAACCTTGGGGTGGGTTACCATATTTTTTAACAAAAATTTAGAAACTCCATCTCACATCTTATTAATCACATGCTAAAGTTTTATAAACTTACATACTAAAAATCAAACACTTCTATGATTATACTTTTTTTCAGTTTGAAAATCCGTGTTTAGTTTTAAAAATTCTAACGCATGTTTTCAAATTTACAGTACATACATCTACAAATTCTATTAATTATTAACTTATCAACTTTTAAAACATTCTAACTCGTAAATTAATACTCTTTATTTCTTTCTATTTTCTCTCTCATCTCATCTCTCATATCAATTAATACTCTTTACGTCACTTCAAAAACAACTCATTTTTCTATGGGCGACCGCCCCAAAGGACTTCATTTTCTGGATTTATGGGATACACACCCACTTATACAATTAAAAAAATATGAGCCCACATACTTATTGATACAATAATTCAATACATATTAAATAATAATACCTTTTAATCCACGTGAAAAAAACAAATGAGATTTAGTAAAGCGGGCGGAGGATGTATCATTTTACACTTATCATGACCATACACTTTTCGCACATTGATTTGATACAAAATTAAATCAAACCCAACAAAAATCCAAAATAAACACATGTTATTATTCACTGGTTTCACATGAACTCAAAACAAACATAGCCATGCCATGTTTTGTTTTCGGGCTGAATTCTAATTTTTTATTTTCAAAATCTACACCTAGGTTTTCAAAACCGAGTTGGTCTCTTGTATCTCGGAGGCATACTGTGCGCTCATACTTTTTAATATTAAATTATATACTTGTGTCCTCGGGGGCACATCTTGCGCCCATACTCTTTAGTGTTAAAGAGTATGGACACACGGTGTGTACCCGGGAATACACAATTTTTTGCCTTCAAAACCACCCATATATAATTACCTACAAAACATATTAACCCCTAAGTCATCCACTTTTACATTCTCTCTTCAATTAATACATAATTTTCTTATAGTACATCTCTCCTCTCACATCAATTATCACATTTTTATATGGAATATATCACTACACATCTTTTATACATTGATTTGACATAAAAGTTAAGATCTATCCTACCAAAATAAAAAATAAATATATATTATTTCCTCAGTCCTGATAATTACTGCATGTATTCTTGTATGCGAAGATTAAAAAAAATTATTATTATTATTTTATTTATAAAGATATGTAATATGTAAAGTTACTGGATGCATGTAAAAAGTAAGTATTTTAAATAATTTAATGAAAAAAGTATAAAGTTGTTGGGATGTGTGTAAAAGAGAATATTATTGAGATGTATTTTTTTCATTTTAAAAAATATGCATAAGTGTTGAGACGAATCAAAAGAAAATTGTGAAGTAATTAACAGGATGGAAAGAGTATTATTTACTGATTTTCAAAACCCAAATAAACTAAAAACAAACATAACTTAGGGTTTAATGTTTATTTTTAGGGTTTAATATTCATTTTTATGACATAATTGTAATTTCACATTGTAATTTATGATACTCTCTCTGTCTTAGGTAGTTATGCTCATACCGATACACAAATTAAGAAATGTTATTTTTTAAATGTATAATGTAAGAAAAAATAGGGGTAATTTGTAATTTAAAAAGTAAAAGTAAATAAAATTTTTAACAACGATGAATAAAATGTAAAAATAAAATATATAAAATTATTAGAATTCATAAATAAAATTTTAAATATTTAAAATGTATAATATATTTTTACTATTAGCCAAATGAAAATTTTGCAAAAATAAGAGACTATATCTCATCCTAGTGACTCATGGTGTATGTTGCCTAATTAAGTTGTAGTTCATGATGTATGTCATCATTGACATATTTAAAAATATAACTAATTTTCAATTCATAAATAATAATCATAAATAAACATAATTTACGTGCACCATGCATGTTTAAATTTTAATCCTTATATATAAATTACCTTCTCAATGGGATAAACTGTTTTGGCACAACCAACACATTTGTCTTTGGTACCAGCAAACAAGCCTGAAACCTTGGTTGCGTTCTATAAAATTTCAAATATTCAAATTAAACGATAAATTAGTTATAGACATCATCAATGTGAAACTGAATAACATCAATTTATTTATTTTTTAAAAAAAACCAAACGTACCTCATTTTCTGAGGTCTTTTCTGGTTTAACAACTTTTGGTGTTCCTGGAGTAATTAAATAATTTTTATTAATCTGATTTGGGTGGCACATAAATTAACTAAACAGGATACAATTAATTTTTTTTATATAGTACATTTCATTAGGTGTAATGAAACAAGAAATTATTACCTTCAAAGCTCTTATCGAGACTACCAGTTCTCTTGAAAAGCTGATCAAAATGTGGATTACAATACAAAACCCCCTCGAAAGAGTTGAAGTTTCCCAGCTGAAATATTCATCCATTAATAAATAAAACAATTAAAAGTGATTTATATTTAAAAACACATATGTACTCCATGGTAACTACTTGGGTTCACTTTGCATAAAAAAATTATTCTTTAAAGTGATGATAATCTGAATAAAAAATACAAGTATATGACTCTTAAAATTCTGATATGTATTGATTCTTTTATATTCATATTGATATAAGTAATATATTAAAAAAAGGGTAATTGTTCATCTCTTTAAAAAGTACTTTTCATATACTATAATATTGTAAAATTAGGATGCATGGTGCACCTGCTAAGTATAATAGTCGGGATAAATACCGATTTGGTCTCATAACTTTTTTCATGGTCCTTTTTAGTCCCAAAAAAGATAAGTTTGCCAAATTAGTCCTACCGGTGAAGAATTAGGGCTAAATACGTCTTATTTTTGCAGGAAGACGGTGACATCGCCGGAAATTCCAGCCATCACGTGACAATCACGTGCCATTTTTCGGCGATGTAACCATTTTCCGGCGAAAATAGGATGTATTTGACCATATTTCTTCACCGGTGAAACTAATTTGACAAACTTATCTTTTTTGGAACTAAAAATGACCTTGAGAAAAGTTATGAGACCAAATCGGTATTTATCCCTATAATAGTCATTGATCATTAGGATATATAGTATTTTAATTAAAATATGTTATCAAAGACGAAGTGGAACAAGATTTTGGAATAAGGGATTCGAATCAAATTTTAAATTAATACTTCTTTCGGCCAGTCATAACGTATTAATTTCTCCTTATTGGTTAATAGTACATTAAATCAATCTAATACAACAACCTACTATTCATAAAATAACATAGGGATTATATGTCAAGTACATAGGGTAGAAACAGAAAAATAATGATGTACCTTGAGAGTGCCTTTACAGTGATGGCATCGAAAACATGCCTTGTGATAGATCCTATTATTGATGGCTAAGCGATCTACTAAGTACACTGTTCCTTCACAAGCAGTACATTTCTGGGATGTTGATGTGAACGACATTTTTCTTTCGTTCTTTTGATCGTTTCTTGAGAAAAGAGAACAATGGAATTCTTCTATTGTCCTCTTTTCTCTCTGTGGTTACCAAAAACAATAGTCTTAAAACAGCAATCTGAATGAAGCTTAAAGAGAATTAAGGAGAAGAGTCTAAATGTGGGGTGCCGTGAAATGATGATGTGCACTCATCACTCCCGAAATTGGAGCTATTCCATCCCACTTTTAACCACTGCTTCAGATGTGTTTATGCCATATATGATGCACTTGCGACATTTTTGACATGCCATGTCCATAATTTTAAAATGGGTTAATTGAAAAAAATAATAATAATAAAAAAAAAAAATTACAAAGTTTACTCTTATTTCAAATTAATCTCATCTGACATATTGTTAAAAAAAAAAATCCACCACTTTTAAGTATTGTTGCAAAACGCAACAATATTAAATGTTTTTTTTTTACAATTTCTCTGAGATTAATTTGTAATACGAGTAAAATTCATAGTTTTTTTTTTCAATTAATCCTTTTAAAATTGAAAACAATGATAATTAAAATTTTAAGATAGTTAGGTACAATGTTTATTGTGATAATATATACTCCCTCCTTCCGGTTCTAAGGTATCATTTGTTTTTTGCACGTGAATTAAGGAGTATTATTATTATATGTAAAGTGGGTAATTGTATTAGAGGAAAGTGGTGGGTCATATTGTGTACTTTTTTACTAAATAGGGAAAGTGGATACCTTTGAAGCGGACACCAAAATTAGTAAAATGAATACCTTAGAACCGGACGGAGGAAATATATATATATATATACTCTCTTCATCCCGGCATAAGAGGGGCTTTTACTTTTTTGCACATAAATTAAGGAGTATTATTATTTATTGTGTGGTGAGTAGTTGTATTAGTGGAAGTGCGCCCCATATTTTAATTGTATTAGAGGGGGTGTGTGGGTCCCATTTATGTAAAAAAGGAAAGGGGACCCTTTGGGTGGGACGACCAAAATAAAAAAAATGATCCTTTTTGAATGGGACGGAGGGAGTATATATATATATATATATATATATATATATATATATATATAATCGGGACGGAAGGAGTACGTAATTATATAGTGATATTCTAATGTGCAAGAGATCCACATTTGCAAATTTCTTGGAGTATCATTTTATATGCTACAGTAATAGGTGATGATACATAGAAAAGAGGAAAGAACTTCACTTGGTAACAATAATTGAATTTTTCTCTCCTCTTCAATCATATAGTCACTGGGCATGTGAGATAATACACTAAAATAAGGGGGTAGATTATGAAATTTATTACACACATGCACTGTTGTAATGGTAATGAAAAGCAAATCTTTTCCATTCCTTGTTAACTGTTTTCTTGATTGCCCAAAAGACTCAATGCAAAACAGAGAATCAGGGTTGATTTGAAGGTTACAAGGGTGTTGCAACTCTTGAAATGTTCAATTTTTGTGCAATCTTTTTAGAAAGGCAGTATGCAGTTGACTGGATGGTGATCATAGGATTCACCCCTACAGCTCCACTGGCATCACATACATAAAGCCCTCTTGCCTCCCAACTTTCTCCATTTCCATCCACTGCCCCTTCCTTTTCATTTATTCCCATTCTGCAGCTCCCCATCTGATGAGCTGAGCTGTAGTTCATCCATCTCTCCACCATCGATTTCGGCCCCTCGCCGGCTGTCACCGTCGCCAGAAACTCCTCCACTTCCCTCTCACTTTGCCCTTTGCACGTCAGCCTTTGCCCATCGCTCCGGTGCGTTCCCACCTCCGCTGCCCCGGCTGCTATCAGGAGGTGCAAGGCTCTACGCAGCCCGATTTTCATGTTTTCTTTGTCCGAAGAGTCGAATTTGTAGTCAATTCGACCTTCGGATAAAATCTCACCTGTTCCCCTGTCTTTGATCATGGAGAACAGGTGTGCAGTTCTTGCGTACTTGACAATCCTGTCCATTTCCTTGCCTGATTGCCAAGGATACAAAGCGGCGAACGAACCGGGGCCTAGACTTGCGCACTATAATAGCCCGAACGTTGTCCTCCTCTTCATCGAACACCTTATGCACTGAGGTGATTATACCTCCCTCGTACACCTTTCCTTCGATGGGAGACGTGGGGGGAAAGTACCCCCAAGCCATCAGGACCGGATGGAGGTGGAGGTTTCGGCCTATGTTTCGATTCCTTAAACCACTTGTGAGGAGCAGAGGAGGTGTTAGAAGAGAACCACAAGCTGAGATTGTGACATTAGCCTCAATTTTGATCCTTCTTTTGATGTCTCCATTTGTTGAAATTGCAACAACTCCCAATCATCTCTTCCTCCTCGTCCCTCCATCTTTGCTGTTGTCTCAGATTACAAAGCTCTCGGCCTTGCAACCTGAGACAACAACAGCACCTGAATTGACAGCATCAACCAGCCAAGTTGTGTCTGTCCCTTTCTTGTCCCCTCTCTTGAAGCCATAGCAGCAAGAGCCACAGAAGTGATCATGGGACGAGTTTCGTGAGACGGATTCAACTTTAAGGCCAAGATTTTGACACCCTTTACGTAGAATCTGATTCTGAAACCCCTCCTTAACACACCCCTGTGTGACAACAATCCTCTGACACACTCTGTCCACTGCATCAGCAAACTCAGGGCTGGCGAACAGAGGGAGCTGGCAACGGTCGGCCTATTCGCCCAACGTTGAGTCAGGCGGATTGATACAGGCCGACCAGTTGACAGCAGACCCACCACCCACACTTGTGTTAGGAATTTTGGACACACACACGCACACGATGACATGAATAATACGATATTTGTTTACCCAGTTCGTCTTTCGACTATAGCTGGGGGCGATACCAAGCCAGAATTTTTCTTACCTTGTTGGACAAGTCAACTACAATGAGAAAACATCTTGATCTATATAACACAATGGATAACTTCTTGATCAAGATAACACAATAGATAACTTCTTGATCAAGATAACACAATGGATAACTTCTTGATCAAGATAACTTACCCCAATCCTAAGCCCATTAGGATCAACTGGGCCAAAAGAAATACGATCCCAAAGAATTTAGGCTCCACACTCCAACAATCTCCCACTTGGAGACTAAATCCTCCATGTAGCATATCTTCTAGTTCTCCTCCCGTATCCGCCTGGCATCGCCTAGCCTTTTCTTCAAGTTCCAAGGCCAATTGAAGCTATGCATAGCTTCAATTTCTCTAAGGTCACCACCTTAGTAAACATGTCCGCTGGATTCTCATTTCCAAGGATCTTCATAAGCTGTAAGACCTTCTTCTCCAAAAGGTGACGGATGTAGTGATACTTCAATTCAACATGCTTTGTTCTTGAGTGAAATGCCGGATTCTTTGCAAGAAATATAGCACTTTGACTATCACTGAAAAGAGTACTATTTTCATGCTCCTTCCCAAGTTCCCCCAAGAAATTCTGCAACCACACCATCTCCTTACTTGCCTCTGTCACAGCTATATACTCTGCCTCCGTGGTGAACAATGCAACAACCTTCTGCAACTTAGAAGTCCAAGATATAGCAGTACCACCATAAGTAAAGACATACCCGGTTGTACTTCTTCTCCCATCAAGGTCATTAGATGCCAAGTCTGCATCCACATAACCCACCAGTGCCACACTCTTGCCTTTGAAACACAAAGCATTGTATGTGGTACCTCTCAAGTATCGCAGGACCCACTTCACTGCTTCCCAATGTTGCTTGCCCGGATCACTCATGAATCGGCTTACTACTCCCACTGCATGAGCAATATCTGGTCTTGTACACACCATGACATACATGATGCTACCAATTGCTGAAGCATATGGCACACTCATCATTTGTGCACGTTCCTCCTTGTTCTTTGGTGATTCCTTCTTTGAAAGTTTGAATTGACTTCCCAGTGGAACACTCACAGGCTTCGAATCTGACATGTTGAATCTTTCCAGGACCTTCTGAATGTAACTCGTCTGCGAAAGATATACATATCCCGTCGCCTTATCACGTTTAATCCTCATGCCCAAAATCTGTTTTGCCTCTCCAAGATCCTTCATGGAGAACCGTTCTGACAACTGTTTCTTCAACTTATATACTTCTCTAGCATCGACTTCTATGATCAACATATCATCAACATATAGCAAGAGAATAAGGAAGCTTTTGTCAAACCTCTTGTAGTAGCAACAATGATCAGTGTGACATCTATGGTAATCAATCTCCATCATGAAGCTGTCAAACTTCTTATACCACTTCTTTGGGGCTTGTTTTAGGCCATACAAACTTTTCTTTAATTTGTATACAAGTGGCTCCTTTCCCTTCTCTACGAAACCCTTAGGCTATGTCATGTACAACTCTTCCACCAATTCACCATGGAGAAATGCCGTCTTCACATCCATCTGATGCAATATCAAGTTTTCTGCAGCTACCATACTCAACGCCATTCGAATAATGGTCAGTTTCACAACTGGAGTAAAGACATCAGTATAGTCAATACCATGTCGCTGCTCAAACCCCTTGACAACCAACCGGGCTTTGTAGCGTCTGCTACCGTCAGCTTCATTCTTGATTCGGTAGACCCACTTGCAGTGCAAAGCCTTTTTACCCTTTGGGAGCTCAACAAGTTCCCAAGTGTCATTCAACAGAAGAGATGCTAACTCATCATCCATAGCACCTCTCCATTTTCGTCTATCTTCACTCTGCTCTGCCTCTGCATAACACTCAGGCTCACCACCATCAGTAAGTAATAAGTAGTAGTTAGAGGTTGAATACCTATCAGGTGCACGTTGCTCTCTAGCTGGTCTCTGCAACGGATCCTCCAATGGTGGTGGTGGTGTCCTTGGTTCTCCAATGAGAACCTCTTCCTCATTCTGACTCTCCTTGCTCCCACTCGAGTTTGAGATGTCTAACTCGACTTCTTGGGTATTAGTCTTGTTAGAATTTGATGCCTTCAATCTGTTCTTGTACATAACCTGTTCATTGAAAACCACATCTCTACTGCGAAAAATATTTTGGTTGTTCTCATCCCAGAGTCTATAACCGAACTCATCACCACCATAACCAATGAACGTACACTTAACAGATTTAGCATCTAACTTGCTTCTATCATTAGAACTAATATGAGCATATGCAACACAACCAAAGACACGCAAGTAAGATAGATTTACCTCTTTTCCTGTCCATTCTTCCTCTGGTATTCTGTTTTCCAACGGAACTGATGGACCTCTGTTAATTAGGTATGCTGCTGTGTTTACTACATCTGCCCAAAACATCTTAGGCAGTCCACTCTTCAATCTCATGCATCTAGCTCACTCATTCAAAGTTCTGTTCATTCGTTCTGCCACTCCATTCTGCTGGGGAGTTCCTCTCACGGTCTTCTCCATGCAAATCCCATTCTCAGCACAATATTCCTTGAACTCACGGAGTTCATATTCACCTCCATTGTCAGAACGAAGACACTTTACTTTCAGCCCCGTTTCATTCTCTACAAGGGCTTTCCACTTCCTGAAAGTATCAAATGCATCAGTTTTATTTTTCAGAAAATAAACCCATACCTTTCGAGTGGAGTCATCAATGAAGGTCATGTAGTACTCCGAACCACCAAGGGACTTCGTGGGCGATGGTCCCCATAGATCGCTATGCATCAACTCTAACTTTTCTGCCTTCAAGGTTCTGCCACCTCTCGAGAAACTTACTCTTCTCTGTTTCCTGAAAACACAGTCCTCGCATAGGCCAACTTCAACAGATTTCAGCCCTGGAAGTCTCCCTTTCGAACACATTACCTTCATCCTTTTCTCGCTCATGTGACCCAACCGACAGTGCCACAAATCAACATTAGTCGTAGCTCCTGCAAGATCAATGCAGTCCTTGTAGTTAGTTGTAGTATACAACGTCCCCTCCTTCTTCCCTCGCGCTACTATCATTACTCTTTTACTGATCTTCCAACAGTTGCTGCCATAAGTCACTGAGTATCCTTCTACATCAAGCTGTCCAATTGAAAGCAAATTTCTTCTCAATCCTGGAATGTGCCTAACACCATTCAGCTTTAATGTCGATCCGTTTGGTGTGGATATCCGAACATCTCCTTTCCCCACGATCTTCAAGGGCTCATCATCAGTAAGGTAGATTTGTCCGAATTCACCAGACACATAGTTCTCCATTATTTCAGCATCACTGCATGAGTGAAATGATGCTCCAGAATCCAACACCCATGATTCCAGCGGACTACTGACACTCAAAACCAACGCATCTCCAATATCTATGGTTGCGTTTGCTGTCTTCTTCTCATTCTGTCCCTTCTTGTTTTTCTTGGGCGCTGTACACTGATTCCTGTAGTGACCAAACTCATCACAATTCCAGCACTGGATTGAGTCTTTATCTTTCTTGGGTTGACTTTTTCCTCTGGACTTTGATCTACCACGATTCTGCCTACCCTTTGATCTGCCCCTATCCTTCGTGTTCAGTACTGACCCTGAAGTAGATCCAGACTATTTTTTGCGAACCTCCTCGATAATCATTAGATCTCACACTTCGTCAAGCTTCAATTTATCTTTCGCGGATGAAGCACTAACTGCAGTTACTATGGCAGCCCAACTATCTGGCAAAGAAGATAACAAAACTAAAGCAAGTACCTCGTCAGTGAATTCGATTTCGACTGAACACAACTATCCAATGATCATGTTGAACTCGTTCAGATGTTGCTGCACAAGTGTGCTCTCCGACATTCTGAGGTTGAACAATCGTCTGATCAAATGAACCTTGTTCGTAGTTGTGGGCTTTTGGTACATCTCCTCCAGGATTTGCAGCATCTCCCTTGCGGACTTGGCTTTAGTTGTGTGGTAGGCTACGTTCATGGACCACGATAAACGTATCGCACTCATCGCCTTTCTATTCAACAGATTCCACTCCTTCAGATCCATCTTTTCGGGTTTCATCTTCTCCTCTAAGGGCACATACAGATCTTTTCCGTAGAGATAATCCTCGATTTGCATCTTCCAGAACCCAAAATTTGATCCGTCAAACTGTTTGATTGAAATCTTCTCGTCGCTCATCGTGACTGCTCCCTTCGAACCCGAGGCTCTTGATACCAGTTGTTAGGAATTTTGGACACACACACGCACACGATGACACGAATAACACGAGATTTGTTTACCCAGTTCGTCTTTCGACTACATCTGGGGGCGATACCAAGCCAGAATTTTTCTTACCTTGTTGGACAAGTCAACTATAATGAGAAAACATCTTGATCTAGATAACACAATGGATAACTTCTTGATCAAGATAACACAGTGGATAACTTCTTGATCAAGATAACTTGCCCCAATCCTAAGCCTATTAGGATCAACTGGGCCAAAAGAAATACGGGCCCAAAGAATTTAGGCTACATACTCCAACAAGTTGATCCAGCAAGAAGCATAATCTTGCCATCCAAAGTAGACAGAACACCTCCTCTTTCATAAAGCTCATTCATTGATCGCCCTTCGAGGCCGGAATAATCTTGGCTGGTGAAGTAGTTTCCCTTCTCAAGAACCACCACTTTGAGGCCGCTGCCGGCTAATACGGATGCCGCCACACCGCCGCCGCAGCCGGAACCGAGGATGACCACATCACATTTGATTTCGTACCTGTTTTTTGAGGCGTTTTCTGTGACTGTAAGGCCTTTCTGTGTAAGAGAATTCAAGAGAGTTGATTCAGTTTCGAGTCTTGTTTCGATTATCCCCTTCTCCAATGGTCTGTTTTGGGGTGATCTCGATGCGGTTTCGTTGGTATCCACGCAGTAGTCCATGACTTCCCATGCAGGGTTCTTTGAATCATCTCCTACCTATCAAAGGAGATAGTTACTAAGATTCAGGTTTCTATTCTTTTGGAAAAAACTTTAAGGCAGCTAGTTGTATAAAGAATTTGCGATCATGTTTTATTATAAATAATAACATGCATTATATTTTAAAAAAGATATTACCTTCACTAACATACTTTAATTTACCCTAAAAAAAATTAATAAAGTTGACAAAAAAAATGAGCTGTTCTTAATTAGTAGTGAGATCTAGTTATTATTTTTAATTAAGAATTATATGGCACAACAAAATTTTGAATAATAATTTTGAAGTATGTTAGTTGGGTAAAGTTATGGTGCATACTCATTAATTTCAAACGTATGATCGTAGGCTGTTAATCTTTTATAGGAGTATTATGTATGAGAATCCTTTAAATTAATACACACTACGTACCAAATTATTTCACACTTTCTTTCTTTATCCGTCCAACAAAGTATTTCACACTTTATTTTACTAAAAATGGTAAAAAATACACTATAACAATACCTACTTTTTACACACATCCCAACATAATACTCACTTTTTCACACATTCAAATAACTTTACACACCATTTTCATTAAATTAATTAAAATACTTCTTCTCTTTCTTACTTTATACACAAAATAACAATTTTTTTTAAACTCCGCACACAACAATACGTGAAGTACTTCGGGGTGGAGAGTAGTTATTTACTCTTCTATACACTATAAACTAATAAATCTTTCAAAAATAACCATTAATATTTTAAAGACTTTCTGATTGCAAGAAATTGAGCTGTATAAATTTGTGGTTTATAGGTGCACATCAAGTATTCCAAATTTGAAGTGTATTTAGTAGTATAACATTTTTATTTTATAAATTAGATGCATAAAATTATTGTAAACAACATTTCCTCCTGCTCTAATTTAATCTTTACAGTTACGGTAAATAATAAGTTTAAGAAAAATTAATTTTTATCAATTTTATTGATTTTTAGAGGATAATGTAGAATTTTTAGGTGATAAATAAATTATAAAGTATATTAGGTGTATTAGATGAAAGTAATAAATTTGTAATTATGATGTACATACAGGGGTGAAGATTGATGTGATGTTTTTGTTTTATCATGTATAGTACTCTTTCCGTCCCATAATACTTTTTATATTTACTGTTCCACATTATTTAAGAAAAGTGTACTTTTTGACCAACTTTATTGACTTTGAAGGGTATTGTAGTATTTTTAGGTAATAAAAAAATATAAAAAAAATATAAAGTAATGAGATGTGTGTGAAAAAATGAGTGGCAAATTTGAAATTAAAATAACTTTTGAGGTTGTTAGGTAAAATGATGTTTCCTTTTTTGGTTGTGAAAAGTTTTGTGGGACAAATAAATGAGGGATGTGTGAAAGGTTTTATGAGAGGGAGGGAGTATTTATTATAAGAGGTATTTTAAATGAACATCCCTCTTTATTGAATACACACCCTTCAATTATATAATTAAATTATATTCCTCTGTCTCATCCTAATGGTTTCATATTTCCTTTTTGGGGATGTCTCATTCTAATGGTTAAATTTCCCTTTTTAATAAATGTGACCCACACAAATTAATTATTTTTCTCTCCATAGGCCCCACACATCACACTAATACACATACTCATTTTACATTAAAATATTATTTCTCTCACCTCAATATACATAAAATACTATATTCATTAATCCACGTGCAAAAAGTAAAAGTAACCATAAGGACGGACGGAGGGAGTATATTTTTTAAATGTATAAATTACCCTAATTCATTAAATACACACCTAGATTAAGATTTTATTAACACCGTTATCTCATAAACCCTAATTTCTCATTATTTTTTTTTCACAGCCCGAGTTATAAACCATGTCTTCCCTTTATCAGATTTCCACTTCAATCAACTACAGAAGGGACTCTCTCGATTGCAACGACAATGGTATTCTTGAGGGGAATATTTCCAACCTTGATCTTCAAAGAAAAATCATATTTGAAGAAGAAAGATGCAATGAAAATGTTTCTCTTTACGTTGGTCGGAAAACCAAATTTAACAGGGGAAGAGCAGATCATGTCCCTAATCTGGTCCATGGATAATGGGGGAATAGGGGATTCAAGTGATTCTTCATTTTGCTGTCGTACAGTTGGTTAACTATAACATCTTCTTTTTTAATGATTTCTTAAGAATTCCCTTACCCAATATCAAGATGTGATGTATCTCTTGTCTCTTGCAACGTTTCAAACAAAAATTAATGAAGGATTAAATTGAAGTATTGAAATACTGGTAAATAAATTTATTTTCCAAACTATAGAAGAAAAAAAATGTTGGTTAATTAAGTAAACTTAACATATATTAATAATAAAGTAAAAGAATAAATATAGTTTCTGCAAGTTACAGACGGTGTGTTAATGGTTGTGTTCGGCGAAGCCACGGGAACAAGAAGGTTGCGTTAGGCTACATGTATTGAACGGCCACCGTCTCCTAAATGATACTCCCTCCATCCCATAGAAGTTGACATACTTTTCTTTTTGATTTGTCCCACTAAAGTTGACACATTTCCTTTTTAATACATGGACCCACACAAAAAACAATTAATCTATTTTCATGTGCCCCACATATCACCTCTAATACAACTACACACTACACATTACATATTATTTCTCTCACTTCACTTTACTCCACTTTACATTAAATTATTATACTCCTTAATCTCCGTGCCCAAAAAAATTATACCAACTTCTATGAGACGGAGGGAGTAGTAAATGTAATGTGGGGATTTTAGGGGGGTGTATACTCTTAATTAATTTTAAAAGGATGGTTTTGTAATTTTAAGGGTGCGTATAAAATAAAAATAAGAAATTAAAAAAAAGAGGGTATGTATTCAATAAATGATGTGTATTCAATAAAAAGATATATGTATTTAACAACACTAATAAGAAAAAATATCACAACCCCAAAATTTATCAATTTTTTTTTAATATCGAAGAGATGGTGTAAATTAAAGTTGGACGGAGGGACCAATACACATGCACATGCTCAGAGATGGTACTCTACTCAAGTATTGCATTTATTGAAATTAATTGACACTAAAAAAATGAACAAGAAAGCAGGAATATTAATTCAAGGGGCCCACATTGTTAGGTCATCATTCTTCACTATTTATGCTAATTAGTAAATTATTCGTACAAACTAAGATTAATTAGTAGTAAATACTAGATACGCATTAGTAAGTTCAATTAATTTTAGATTATATAATACAAAATATCATTGTTGTATAAATGTTCTAAAATAAAAATGTAATTCTGCCAAGCTAGTATATCTAACAATTTCTAAAATTAATTTATCATCACTATTATCAAACATACATTATCTACACTACTTTCGAAATGTAAATAAAAATCCTTCACAATATTTTTTTTCACTATTGTGATAAATTAATAGGGATAATTTCGGATTTAATCCCGTAAGAATTGCTCAATGCCAAAAAGATCCCAAAACTGACAGATTTAGTCTCATGAATTTTTCATCAAAATCTGTTAATAGTTAACGAAATATTCTGAACCATTAACAAGACCAAAATGGACTATGTCTATTTCGAAAGACATAAAATAATATAAATCTGATAGTTTATAATAATATAAGTTAATTTGGTTGAAAATTTTCGAAAATTATGATTATAATATTCTTATGGGACCAAAACCGCTAGCTATGAGGCCCATGTATTCCTACGGGATTATAATTGAACCGAAGAAATTCTTATGGGACCAAATGTGATATTATCCCTAAATTAATATATATTGTCAAATTGTTTGGTATAAAAATTAATAATATACTCGTGAAACTGGTTTATAGAGTATGTTTATTATACATAAAGAGTAGTGAATCACATTCTAATATTTTAAAAATATATTTTAATACATGATTTATCATATTTTAGAAAAATATACTCTCTCTGTCCGAATCTAATGTATCTATTTGTTTTTTGCACGTGAATTAAGGAGTATTATTATATATAAAGTAGGTAGTTATATTAGAGGGAAGTGGTGGGTCATATTATGTATTTTTTTATTAAATAGAGGAAATAGATACCTTTGAAGCGGACGCCAAAATAGTAAAATGGATACCTTAGAAGCGGACGGAGGGAGTATTTTAATTATCAATAAATATAATTTATATATAAAATAATACTTTAAAACTGTTTCGTATAAATCACAGTTTCTCAATAGATTTTGTCATCTCCATCTATACAGTACAGAGTCATTTGTACATTAGTCTGTGTATTAATTAATGATGTTGAAAGAGATTGATGTCTCTTATGAAACTTAAGCAAGGACTTGATGAAGCACTCAAGAACTCACACACTCGGTTGATTGATCACTCCCGTTTCACTCTCGAATTGATTGACAAACAAAAAACGAAATGAAAGAGATCAACACAAAGATGTATAGTGGTTCGGCGTAAGCCTACATCCACTTTCCTAAGAGAAGAATTCACTAAGATGATGATGAAGATTACAAAGCTTACAAGCACACTTATCAAACCCTAATTCTTGATGCTTGTTAACTGATGTGTGAAGAAGATGTGATGAAAATGATGATGATGATACCCACTGACTGTTTTCTTCAACTTATATGGATGTGTGATCAACGTTTTGATACCCCTTCATCCAATCAAATGTATGCAAAAGAATCAGTTGTAACCAACTGATGAATCAGTTGTAACCAACTTATCTTGTGTCTTCCAGCTGATGCTTCCAGCTGCCACATCATCAATCTGATCACCTCGCTCACTAATCAATCCAACGGCTTGATTCTACCTCTGCATGCAATCCTTCTGTACCCTTAGTCGACCAATGTATGAACTCCACGTGGCATGTTGTTAATCTTCATGCAACACACACACATGCTCATGCAACACACACATGCAGGTCTATACCTTCACAAATCTCTACCTTAGACTTTGCATCACCATGTTAGCTTCATCTTCTCCACCTTGCTGCATTTAAGGTTGCATCCACCCTTACTTTCTTGCTCAATTCAACTGAATTAATTTCTTACACAGCTCATACTTATGAACTGGTAAAGCTTTTGTGAACATGTTAGCCGGATTATCAGCAGTTTTGATCTTCTTGACACTCACTACTTCCTTGTCTATTATGTCCCTTATGAAATATAACCTCACATCAATGTGTTTGGTCCTCTCATGATACCCTTGATGCTTGGAGAGATGTACTGCACTCTGATTATCATAATACACCTCAACTGAATCTTGCTGAACCCCAAACTCACTTAGTATACCTGTCAGCCATATGCCCTCTTTGATTGCTTCAGTGAGTGCAACAAATTCTGTCTCTGTAGTTGATAAAGCCACTATATGTTGATGTGTTGCCTTCCAACTTACTGCAGTACCAAACAAGTTGAATACATATCCAGTAAGTGACTTCCTAGTATCAAGTTTTGCTGCATAATCAGCATCAACATATCCAACTACTGTCTTATCCCATGTTGCCATTTTCTGAAACTTTAAACCTGTTGTGATTGTTCCTTTCACATACCTGAGAGCCCACTTCACTGAATCCCAATGTAGTAGTCCTGGATTGCTCATAAATCTACTAATCATGCTCATCACATAAGCTAAATCTGGCCTGCAACATACCATTGCATACATCAAACTACCAACAGCACTAGCATAAGGTATATTGCTCATCTCAATTTTCTCTTGATCTGTCTGAGGAGCTTGGAGTAGCGACAGACTCACTCCTTGCTATGCTGGTGTTGTTACTGATTTACTGAGATTCATATTGTATCTCTTCAACACTTTGTCAGAGTATGATTCTTGGAACAACTTCAACTCTCCAGCTAATCTGTTTATCTCAATCTGCATACCAAGAATCATCTTTACTTCTCCTAGATCCTTCATATCAAATTCCTGCTTAAGTATTTCTTTTACTTCGTCTATACTAGCTTGATCCTTACAAGCTATAAGGATATCATCTACATACAAGAGTAAGTATGTATAACACCCTTCCTTGAACCTAACATAGACACAACTGTCATGTAAGCTCCTGCTGAATCCATTTGATGTAATATAATCATCAAACTTAAAATACCACTGCCTTGGACTCTGCTTCGACCATACAAAGATTTCAATAGTAAGCAAGCCTTACTCTCAGCACCTTCAACACTTACACCATCAGGAATCTTCATGTAAATGTCTTCTTCTAGATTTCCATGCAAGAATGCTGTAGTGACATCCATCTGATGTAACTCAAGATCAAACTGAGTTACTAATGCCAATAAAATTCTGATAGAACAATGCTTAACAACAGGTGAAAATATCTCATTATAATCAACACCTTCTTCCTGTGAAAAACCCCTTGCTACAAGCCTTGTCTTGTACCTAACACCTCCTTCTTTGCTTGTAACAGGCTTCTTCTTATAAATCCATTTACAACTTACTAACTTCTTGTTCTTTGGTCTGTCAACAATCTGCCAAATCTTGTTCTTTTGCAATGATAGCAGCTCTTCTTCCATAGCAACTATTCACTTGTTATTCTCATTTCCTGATATAGCTTCATCATATGTTCTTGGCTCATAATTTTCTATATCAGATGCAACATACAATGCATATGATACTATATCAGCTTCCATGTATCTAACTGGGGCCTTAATCTATCTTCTTAACCTATCCCTGACAAGTTGATAGGAACTTAAATCATACCTTGAGCTAGATGAGTTAGGTGAGCTATCTTCCTTATTCTGATCAGCACTGTTATTCTGTTCATTATATTGTTGTACTTCCTTCCTTGCTTGCTCCACCTGAGGCTCATCAGAGTCTGTAGTGATAGATACTACATAATTTCTTTCAACCAATGGCATCTTCTTTTCACTGAATGTGACATCTCTGCTAACAATAAACTTGTTAGCTTCGTAACACCATAGCCTGTATCCTTTTACTTCTTTGGGTATCCAATCATTACACATTTCACTGCTCTTGGTTCCAACTTATCTTGCTTCACATGTGAGTAAGCTTGACATCCTATTACTCTCAAATGACTATAACTAGGAGCCCTTCCAGACCACACTTCTTCAGGTGGTTTGAATTTTAAAGCTGCTGATGGACATAAATTGATCAGATAGGCTGCTGTAGTCACAAGTTCACCCCAAAACCCCTTTGTAAATCCTCCACTGCTCATCATATGTCTTACTCTCTCTAACAATGTTTGATTCTTCCTTTCTGCAACATCATTTTGTTGTGGAGTTCCAGGTGTGCCTCTTAATTCCCTTTTCTCTGCAGAAGGTATTAAACTCTTCTGAAACAAACTCAAGTCCATTATCTGATCTCAAACATTTAAGCTTCTTTCCTGTTTGATTCTCCACCTCAACAAGCCATTCCTTAAATGCAGTGAATGTTTGATCCTTTGATTTTAGAATCTTAACTCATAGCTTCCTAGAGTAATCATCTATGAAAGATATAAAATATCTTCCTCCTCCCATAGTTGGATTTCTTGATGGTCCCCATAGGTCTGTATGAACATACTGAAGCTTCTCTGATGAAGTATGTTCTTCTGAACCAAATTTTAACCTCTTTGCCATACTTAGAATACAATCTTCACATTGATCCATCTTGCATGTTGAGCTTATATCTAGCAACTTCTGTCTTGCTAGCTCTTGTAACTCTCTTTCACTTATATGAGCTAGTCTTCCATGCCATAAATGAACATCTTCTTGATCTTGTGAAGTGTTCAACTGTCCAGAGACAACTGATCCTTCAAGGAAGTAAAGATCAGAGCTCTTAACACCCCTCATTACTACTGACTTATCTTTCATGATGGTGAGTACACCTTTCTTCACATAGTACTCACATCCCAGAGAGTCTAACATTTCTAATGATATCAGGTTTTTTCTTAACCCTGGTACATATCTCACATTTGTGAGCAGCTTTATGGTACCATCAAATATTTTAAATTTGACAGAGCCAATGCCCTCAATCTTGATGGCTTGATCATTGCCTAACAAGACTGATCTCTCATGATATGGTTTTAATTCAGTAGACCAATCCTTAACTGATGTCATAAGGAAGGTGCAACCTGAATCTAACACCCACTGATCTGACACTTTACCAGAAACAACAACCAAAACTTCAATGTAATCTTGATCATTATTACCTTTATTTTCAGTTACCTGATTTGCATGGATTCTTTGATTTCCACCTTTTTCTGCAATCTTCCTAGCCACCATAGCTTTCCACTTATGACATTGCTTCTTGAAATGACCAGGCTTGTTGCAGTGGAAGCAGTTATTGTTCTCTTCATCTGCTGATGTACTTTGATTACTCATTTCATGTTTTTTTCTTATCAACACTAGCCTTCTTATCATTCTTATTCCACTTGTTCTGTTTGTTGGCAACAAGTCCTTCCCTAGCAACTGTATTATCTGATGTCTTATGGAGCACCTTTGCTTTGATTGCAAGAATCACTTGCTCCCGAGAGATTGATTCAACATTCCCATATAACAGTGTGTCTCTCAATCCTTCAAAAGATTTAGGAAGAGCTGACATCAATATGACAGTCTTATCTTCACTTGACAGTGCTACATCAATATTTTCTAAATCATCAATGACCTTATTGAAATCATCTAGTTGGCTTAGAATAGACTTATCTTCTGATACTTTGAAGGAGTAGAGCTTCTGCTTTATATACAGCCGGTTTGCCAAAGCCTTCACCATGTAAAGATCAACAAGCTTCTTCTACATATCCCATGCAGATACTTCTTTTGAGACTTCCCTTAAAGCTTTGTCACCTAGGAATAGAATGATTGCACTTCTGGCCTTTGATTGTTGATCTTGATCTGCAGCTAGTGCAACTGCATCCACAGCAGCTGCTTGATTTTTTGGAAGCGGTTTGATAGCATCAGTCAATCCTTGTTGGATCAATATGGCCTCCATCTTCATCCTCCACAAACTGAAATCAACTTTCTCTGAAAACTTCTCCACATCAAACTTGGTTGTAACCATGATTCTTCCCCTTTGATCTGATTACTTGTGGCTGCTTCTTCTTCTTCCCACAGACGGCGTCACTTCTTATGAAACTTAAGCAAGGACTTGATGAAGCACTCAAGAACTCACACACTCGGTTGATTGATCACTCCCGTTTCACTCTCGAATTGATTGACAAACGAAAAATGAAATGAAAGAGATCAACGCAAAGATGTATAGTGGTTCGGCGTAAGCCTACATCCACTTTCCTAAGAGAAGAATTCACTAAGATGATGATGAAGATTACAAAGCTTACAAGCACACTTATCAAACCCTAATTCTTGATGCTTGTTAACTGATATGTGAAGAAAATGTGATGAAGATGATGATGATGATACCCACCGACTGTTTTCTTCAACTTATATGGATGCGTGATCAACGTTTTGATACCCCTTCATCCAATCAAAAGTATGCACAAGAATCAGTTGTAACCAACTGATCTTGAGCCTTCCAGCTGATGCTCCCAGCTGCCACACCATCAATCTGATCACCTCGCTCACTAATCAATCCAACGGCTCGATTCTACCTCTGCATGCAATCCTTCTGTACCCTTAATCGACCAATGTATGAACTCCACGTGGCATGTTGTTAATCTTCATGCAACACACACATGCTCATGCAACACACACATGCAGGTTTATACCTTCACAATGTCGAACATATATACTATATATAAATCTAAACAGCATTTCCTTTGAGAAAAAGGAACACACACTCATCACAAATGGATGCCTAATTAATTGACACCCAAATTATTAATTACTTGTACGTGATGTCAATATCTTCTCTATACCAAGATTTGGGCAAATCCCCTTGCATCAACACATCACAACTTAATCACAAATATTTGTTACTTAATTCATTCGAATCATCTCTAATTATTTAAGTTTGGTTTATCAAATCACTAATTAAAGGGTGATAACGCTACTTAATTCAATAAAAGAAAAAACTTAATTAATTGTTTCCAGAAAAAAAAAACTTAATTTCCAGAAATATGTTTGTAATATATATTCTACATCTCAGATGAATTTGAAAAAATAAGTAAAAATAATTGTTTGATTTATATATTCTATTAAGATTTATAGACCACAGTTCACATCCTTTTTGATTGGGTTTCTGCACATATTTTACGTGAATCTAATTTATGTGTCTTAATATTTTATTATGTATTTGTTGATATTTTATAGTCACATAATCAGAATTAAGTAAAATTTTTGTATATATAATTAATATACTTGAGTAATATTCTATCAAAATATTAATAATACGACTATAAATTATCTATTTGGGTCTTAATTTACACCTTCCTTATTTATTTGTTCTAGAATTTTTAACTTTAAAACATAATTATTCAATTAAACAATTCAAAATATACTTTAAATTTAAAATTTTCATCCATTTTAATTCATACTTTATGCAATTTTTTATAATAGACGGTGGGGGTATCATATTAATATTTCTTACAACTTACTTATAAATATTTTACATTCAAAATATTATCTTGACTTTCTTCCAACTGTAACATATCCTAATTAACATTTAACCATGACCACAACTTTTATCCAAACAATATGCTGGTTTTCTGATCAAGATAGATTAATTAGCATAATCTCCAACTAAATTCAGCCACTAAGCCTCCTCTGTTGACTAACAGCCCCCAGCCCCCACCAAAGAAAACTCTTTACCACACATATGATCAATTTGAGATTAAATTTCTTTGGTTATGATCTCAAACTCCAAATAAAATTGAATAAATTTAAATAAATTACCTGAGTGAAGAACACAAAGAGAACCACAATCTTGATGAATACAAAGGCAAGCCTAATTGGTGTGAGCAGCCAACGCTTCATCCATTTCTGCACCACTTTCTCTCTCTTCTCCAAACAAATCTCTGAGAATTTCATCAAGTAGGGCCATTCCTTTCCAACCCCAAGACTTCCACACAAGAACAGAGTCCCCATCCTTGTTGAAAGAATCTTTAATAATAATCTAACCAATATTTTGGCTTCCATGAAACCCCTTTTCACAACAATCTTAGCTACCCACAATAATTCAATAAGAATTTACATGGGATGAACTATGCAGATTAAATGACCACCTCGTCTAAAAGCTACCTCGTCAGGGACGGGATATTGAGCCGCGGAGGCTTGAGAAAACGAGTCGTGTTTCGGATCATTTGGTGTTGTGGGAGGCAATAATACTTGGGAAATACCGACGAGTGTTGTCATTTCAGAAGAAGAAAATCCATGGGTGTATTTGGTTTGTCTTCTTCCACCCTTGAGCAATGGATGACACTCTCCATTAATACCCATATTGTGTCTTACTAGCTTTCTCTCTCTGCTTTGTGATTTAATTAGTGTGTTGCATGAAACACATACAGCTACGTTGGGATTTTCTAGACACCACTTGGGGGAAATAAATTAGTTGTTTAATTAATTTCATGTATGGTGAATATTATTTTCGTATTGAATATTAAATACCCAGTAGGCAGTAGCTAGTTAGATTCAAGTTGTTTACACTAAATTTTTTAATGAAAAAAAAATGGCAAATAATATTGTACAACACTTCTTTTGCCAACGGCTTTAAAAAAAATATCAAAACTGCCCAATTTATGGTTATTCCCCCAAAATATCATCATTGACAAAATTCACTGACCGATGTTGATTGGAACTATTAGAACTGTAAGATGGTTGGAACAAATAGACTAATTTGAGATTAATAAATAAATTTAGAACGGATAGATAAATATGGGACATATAGACAAAAGTATAATGAATTGAATTATTATATTGGATATATCATATATGTTGTTGAATTCGACCTAAATTTATGTATTCCATCTAAAATTTAATCCATACATTAAACTCCACTAGCATATAAAAACACAAGACATTAAAATATAAAATTGTAATATTTTAATACTCTAATAAGTTATACTCCCTACGTCCCAGGCTAAGAGGGTCATTTTTTCATTTTGGTTGTCTCACCCAAAAAGTCTCATTTCCTTTTTTACACACATGAGACTCACACACCCCCTCTAATACAATTAAAATATGGGACTCATACTCCCACTAATACAACTACCCACTACACATTAAATAATAATACTACTTAATCTACGTGCAAAAAAGCAAATGACCCTCTTACACCGAGACGGAAGAAGTACATAATACTTTATTTAATTTAATGAAGTATTTTTTCATTTAATTTAATATATAATGTTCGGGTCATGTATACTTAATATATATATATATATATATGAAAAGACTTGGGTGAGATCGTCTCACGGATCCCCTTATATGAGACAGATCACTCATTAACTCATTAATTATATTTTTAAGGGCTCTGTTTGGTTGTAGTCAAATTTGAAAATTGAAAATTTAGTTACAAAAGTAAATTAATTACTCCCTCCGTCTCTAAAAAGCTTGCACCTATCTTTACGGCACGAAGATTAAGAAAGTGATAACTTTTAGGGGTATAATTGTATTTTTATGTAATATATAAATGATAAAGTATGGTAGGCATAGATGATTTTTTTTTGTAATTAAAGTGTATGAGGAAGGATGATTGTTTTTTACTTTTTGTTTTTTTGGAATGTGCAAACTTTTGTGGGACATCCCAAAATGGAAAGTGTGTCATCTGAAGTGAGACGGAGGGAGTAGGTCTTTTATATATATATATATATATATATATATATATATATATATATATATATAATGTTATTTTTTAAATATTATTTTTATAATTACAATTTTTATTAATTTAAATTTATTATTTATTTAATTTATTTTTTTATTTAAATATTATAAATTTATAAAATGTGACATTCAATCTATGAAAAGTGATAACAGTGTTGTGAACTATTATATGAACAATTTATAATATGAATGAAAATTGATAACATTTTAAACAAAAAGTGATAACACCTTTAATAACAAGTGATAACTAATTATCAAAGTGTATTTTATAAATAATTAATAGAATGTATAAAATGTGATAATATTTTTAATAAAAAGTGATTCTTAATCTAAGAAATGTGATATTCATATAATTGAATTATTTCACGAAGTATCATTTACGGGAATAATAAAAAGTGATAGTATTTTTTAAATAAAGTGATACATGATAAACAAAAAGTGATAGCCATTTAGTTAAATTATTTATGAACTATTCGTATAATAAATAAAAAGGAATAACATTTTTAGTATAAAGTGATACCTGAATAAAATAAAGTGATAATAATAAAATAATCAAATTATCTAAAAAATAATACTAATAATATTTATTATTATAGAATAATTAATATTAACAATAATAATAGATAATAGATAATAATTTTTTTAAAAAAAGTGAAAATTAATTATTGAATTGAAATAAATGTCGTGATTTCCTGTTTGCGTGAAGGTCGCTTACTTGCCGCCGCTAAAATTGTTGATTTTACTTAATTAACCAAACAGATCCCTTGTTTTCCTTTAAATTTTATTTATTTTTTATTTTTATTTTATTTTAATAGATATGATAGGATTGGTCTCACATAAGAAGATTCGTGAGACCCAAGACTTACTTATATATATATATATATATTATGTTATTAAAAAAATAATTAAAACAAGATTTTATATCCATCGTACGCAGATTATATAATACTTAGTAGCATAGAAACTATCTTCTTCTTTGTTTTTTTTTATATTTATTTTTAATTAATTCATACAACAATTTACATTTCGTGTGTTACGCACAAAATCATTAAGTGCAAGTCATGTATGAAACCATCTCACGATGAAACTATTTTGTAATTAATTATTATTTTTGCTATAAAATATTAATTATCACTTTTATTTTAGAAATTATTTATGATTAGTTCACTGTACCCTTATCAGTTTCCATGAATTAAATATCATTTTTCATAAATAATGTTGTCAATTTTTATCGTCTCATATATAAGGACTTACGTGGGTTAGTCTCACACACGTCTTTGTCAATCATGAATGTATGAGTAAGATATTGTTTTACATTTTTTATTAATATTATTTGTTATTAAAAATTTTATCACTCCCCATCTATTTTACGAACTATTCATAAAAATAGTTGAATGTAATGAATATATTTTTTATTAATTTGATATCACTATATTGAAAATACTATTATTTCTTATCCCTCGGTTTACACACACATAATATTGCACACAGAATACAAGTTGTGAAATTTAATATGCATAGTTGTCTTCGTCATTAATTAAGTCAATAGATTTCGGCTATAGCAACATCATCTTCATCTGGACGGATTTTAAATGATAGATTAAGAAAGGAAGAACGTTTGTCTTAAGGACTTTTGTTTTAATCGAAGGTGTGTTACACGACCTTGTTATGGATTTTCCCCGTTCTGTAGTTATTTTCCGTTTTATTAATTATATGATTTGATGTGGAGATATTGGTTTAAAGATTAATATTCAATTTAATTGATTATTTAACAACCAATATGCTTAAGGACTATTTTAAAATATATGATTTTAGTGTGCAAATAATCTCAAAATCAAGTCATGGATGGTGAGTGAGAAATAATGCTCAAGTTGAATGATTGAAAGATGATTATGTGGGAGTTACTCATGTTCAAATAGTTTGAATCTCACATAACGTATATTTATGCTAGCTAACATAAATCAATGTCATTATGGACATTTATGTAGCCAACATAAATTAATGTCATTATGGAATTTAGTATGGGAATTAAAATTCTCAAGCACTACTTGAGAGCCACTACTATATGCTGTATGAAGAATTAAAGTCTATTTTTTACTTTTGGACAATGGCCCAGTCAGGTAAGAACTCAAATTAAGGAAGATCATTTGAGTGGGCTGATGGGCGTTTTCTCAACACACAATTAATCCTCAAGTATGAAGGATATCAATTGCAGTTTCGAAGGTGACCAAGTTATATATCGAACCAAAGGGACGGATAAATATCAATTTACTTATGTTCTAGTAAATTATGACTATGTTGGAAAATATAATGGTTGTGGTATTGAAATTAAGTAACAACTATTAATTGAAATAGCAAGTAAAAATAACAAGAATAAGAGATAGGTGAGTTGTGATCAAGTAAGATAGCAGGTAATTCTTCAAGTAATCCGGTTCCACTTATTAATTCATCTTCCGTGTGACGGTGTCCGACTCTGCTTTGTGGTTTATGAACGCATCACTAAACCATGCAAATTCACTCTATAGACACAAGTAAATATGCGTATGACATGTGTGAATATCCTCGGAGCAAGAGATATAATTCACCCCCTTTCTAGGTACTATCAGTATCAATTATTTCTCGTGCACTTAGTATTCTAACCCTATATGATCTCCCTTTATATGTACTATGAAATTATACTCTTTATCTTACTTATTAACCTGAATATGATTCAATTAACAAGTATTCATATAAGATAGTTCTAATAAGACTTCGGAATCCCTTCCTTAGAATTATAACATAAAACTCTGCTTAGCAGTGAACTCACTCAACCAATAACCAAGTTATGTATTCAGACTCTACACAACAATTATTGATGCACAAAACAACCGTGAGTATTGATTAAAAACGTACAATCTTATATAAAATAACCACAAATAGTGTTGTACAGAGTTTATACACGAAAGATAAATTAACTCATGAAATCTTCATATCCCTAGAACTAACGAAGCGGCTCTAGCCCATGATTGATCTAAGAACAATCATGGTTAGTTGGACCGATCTTACTTGAATCTCCAGCGAAACTTCTGTCACCGCCCCTCCGGATGATGGATGATCGCTCTCCTCTCAACTCTACATCTTCTCGTCTTCTTGATCGATTGATTCTATCGAATATATCTAATGCTGCATAAGCCTTCTTTTATACTTGTAATCGTGCCTCCCAGGCCTGGAATGAACTTTTTAAATGATCACACACATTGAGGGTGTAAAAATACTGATATGGTAAGTTTTCGAGGCTCAATTCGACTTCAGCAACAGGTCGAATGAACCACCACAAGTCGAATTGAAGGTCAAATTTGCCTACTGTAAGTCCCAGGTGCTCGATTCGACCAACTGCCCTGGTCGAATCGAAGTGACGAGGTCGAATTGGCACCTCCGCCAATCAATTCGACCTCGATTCGACCTGATGCTCAGGTCGAATTCCTCTGTCGTGGCCGAATCCACCTTCTACTCGTGTTATGCTGCCAATTCGACCAAAAGGGCTGGTCGAATTGATCTCCTTCTGGTCGAATTGCACTCCTGCTTCGCCCAAACGGATGGCTTCGACTTCCTTTCTTCTGATTTCAACACTTCCATTCCGATTTTCTTCGAAAAACCACTCAAATGGCTTCAACAACACCTGATTCGTGCCTTTTCACAATATATATCGGTTTACAACCAATTACAACCTTCAAACACTTTATAATAACACAAATCCAGGCGCAAGATTCGTGAATTTACACACTTATCAAACCCCCAAACTTACATGTTGCTCATCCTGAGGCAACGCAATCAAAACAAGGTGTCGTGTATAATTCACGAGATCACCAAGTACAACACATATTACACATGCAATTTCATCAATTAAAAATAAGTATTTCCTGCATCATACATATCATTCATGCAAAACATTACTCAATCATATTACCATTCGGAGTACTAAGTCATCTAGCTCACAAGATAAGTGTTTACTCTCTCACTCAAGTGATCGTTGTACTTAAACGGTTAATATATACGCTCATACTCAATCCATACTCACGCGTAACCATAAGCTTGGTAAGGGTCTAAAAAATCAACTCACAATCAACTCATGACTAGGATCACAAAGGACTTGTTTTCGGGTTATAATGTTGGCTCTTTAGAAATGGTAGGAAAATTTAGATAAAGTGACTAAAACACTAGTAGAGAGTTACATTGGAGGTTCTTGCTTTCTTCATTCGGCTATATATCCTCCTCCAATTTCTTCTCTTGCACTTGCAATTTTTGAATTTTCCTTCTCTTTCTTGCATCAACATCATTCTTCTTTTGATAACTCGGGAACCGGTTGTAGGCACTACCCTTTTTAAACAACAATCGGGGTGCCAGTTTCAAGCACTACCCCCTAAACAAGATTTAACCATACACTTCTCTTACTTTACTCAACCACATTCTATCTTCCTTCTCCTTCTTGCAACACTTATTCACCTCAACTCTCTACCAATGAATAGGGTATTTAAATAAAGCTCAAGTAAAAGTTAAATAAGGCTCTTTTATTTGGCTTGCCAAAGAAAAAGTTTTTTAAGGCTCAAATGGGGCTACCAAAGATATACATAATCAATGGGAAGGTAAAATTTGGCTAAGTAACTCAAGTAATAATGGCCTAAGATCATATCCTAGCAAATCATCAATTGTAAGTCTCACACAAGACTCCAAGCCAAGTTCTAGAATACGTTCATATGAATGATTCTCTCAAGAATAACCTATCATGATCAAGCATGATTAAAAGACTCAAATCCTCACATGGGTAAATAGAATCCTAAGTACTCCTCATAGCACATAATCGAGATCAATTTCACAAGAACTCTACATACTTATCAAATTATACATGCTTCTCATCAATGAAAATTAACACATGAACATATGAATGCACAAAATCCAAAAACCCATACATCATAGTCAATCATACAAGTGTCTCAAACAATCCAACTCATGCATCATAGTCACTCCTCACAATCCACATCCGAGAATATCAAATATAGCAATATATAGTACATGCCAACACACAAGACACATCCAACCATCATCACCATCACTTATCTCATCAAGCCATCGCTCCACAACCCAGTGCAGATCACTTCGTCGTGATCGAAATGACCTTCTGGACAACTTTTTTCTTCAATTCGACCAGGTCCCCTGGTTGAATTGACATGCCTCAGGTCGAATTGGGCTACTGGACGATTTTTGCCCCTCAATTCGACCTGAATACTCGGATTCGATCATACTCCTTGGTCGAATTGGCTCCCTGGTGCTCCAAAATTGAGTTTTCTTCATTCCCTACGCACTTCAAGCTTAAAAACGAACATTAGGTACCAAAATAGAGCATAACTTCATCAAGAATCAATCCTAAAACTTAACATTCATGAGTAACTCCGCAAACGACACAAAACATGGAATAAAACACTACTAAACATTAGGCAAATTGCAAAAAAATCGACACATAAAAATTGATTAAAGTTTTAAATATGCTGCAAAAAATCAACTCCCCTAACAAATGTTACAAAGAAAAGATTATACTATCGGTGCTTAGTGAAGTAAGTACACCACACCCCCCAAACTTAGTAGAAACTATAGTCGAAACTAAGTTTGCAAAGAAATGTAATTGCCGATAAGTAAGCACTTCAAATATAAAAATTTCTTACTCACACGAATGAAATAAAGTAATAAAACAGGAGGGAAAGCCCCCAACAGACGCTCTTGTTTAATATCGGAGAGTCACGACGGAATGCAGAATATGTAGACTACTAACTAAGAGGGTGATCTTCTTTCATCTTTACCTTCCAATACTTTCTCCCTCTCTTATCATCCACACTTACCACCTTACCTTTCTTAGGCACCATACGATTAGTAGAATCTCCTTTCTCAAGCTTTCTCGTCTCATTCCTGTCAATCTTCCACCCAATTTCGGAATCACTCCTATCACCATCAAAATCAAAGTCAGGATAAAATTGATCACAAAATAAAGAACGAGAGAAAGGACTTTCAAATTTGTGGTTATCCGGTGGTAAGTTAGGAGGCTTCAAGTAGGCATCATCTTCTCTTCCTTTGTCTACATCCTTCTTCTCAACCTTAGATTTCTCCAATTCATATATGTCATCACCCAAAGCAAGTAAGTTTTCAGGATATTCAATACATACCTCATTGGAGAGATCATCAAGCTCCGTAGTGGGATAAGTAAGAGACTCCATCAAGCATGTCTCAAGAGGGTCCTTAGACAGGATCGAAGACATATTTACCTTTACAATCTCCTCCACCACATCAATACTATGACATTGTGATTCCATAGGCATCTTCATTGCTTTGTTAAGATTGAATAGGACATCTTCTTTATCCTCCGCAACTTAAGCTCCCCCTTTTGAACATCAATCATGGCCCCAGCAGTAGCAAGAAAAGGTCTCCCCAAGATAAGAGGGATATTATCCTTGTCATCTTCCATCTCAAGTACAAGAAAATCCACAGGAAAGACTAGTTTCTCCACTTTGACAAGAAAATCTTCAATGATACCCTTCGGAAAAGTCATCGACCTGTCCGCCAATTTTAGAGCAACCGCTGTAGGAGATAACTCCCTCAAATCAAGCCTTTGAAAGATGGACAATGACATCAAATTAATACTTGCCCCAAGATCGCACAAGGCTCGTCGTGCCAGCCCTTTTCCAATCTCACATAAGATAGTGAAACTTCCCGGATCCTTCATCTTCTGTGACAGCTTTCTTTGGATAATCGAGCTGTAATTTTCAGATAAATTCACCGTCTCAACTCCGTTCAAACTTTTCTTTTTCAACAGTATATCCTTAAGGAATCGGGCATAGTACGACATCTCCAATATTACCTCAGAGAAAGGAATACTCAAGCTTATCTTATTTATGATATCTGAAAACTTCTTGAACTTCTCTTTTAATCCCTTCTTAACCAGCTTATAAGAAAACGGCGGAGGTATCTTTGTTTTGTGGATACCTCATTCATCACGCTCGACCTTCTCCGCTTTATCCTTTTCGGCTCTCAACCTCTTGGCTCTTTTCCACTTCTTCTCTGCTATGATCTCAGTATTCTGCTCATTTGGAACCAATGGAGTAATGTTCCCATCATGAGGAGTATTCGGTGAAGAAACAGGTGTTGTATGGGACAATTCGACCAGGTGCTCTGGTCGAATTGGGCACGTAGTGGTCGAATTGCGCACCTGGAACTCTATTCTCACCCTGTACGCTCGATTCGACCAGGATTCGACCTGAAGGTCTGGTCAAATTGAAGTCCCCCTGGTCGAATTGACTCACTGTAAGATTTCTGTCCCTCGATTCGACCTCAATTCGACCTGAAGGTCTGGTCGAATTGAATAGCTACTGGTCGAATTGGGCTTCCGATGAAATAGAGTGCTCCGGAAGGGTGGATTCGACCTCAATTTGACCTGGCCTCCTGGTCGAATTGATTTGGTTTTGGTCGAATCGAGGCTATGTTGCTTTCAAATCACGTTCAGGCATCCAATTCAACATCTCCTGCTGAATTCGACCTGTGGTGTTGGTCGAATTGAGGTCGAATTGAGCCCTCGACGTGTCCAATTCTGATTTTGGCCTCATCGATCCCTCGTACTGTGTTCCAGACCTCAATGTGATGGCGTTGCAGGACTTTGGATTCTCAATACTTTGCGACGGGAGCTTCCCTTTCTCAATAGTTTGAGTGAGCTTGTTAACACTTCATGCCATCTCCCCCATCAACAATGTAAGGTCCTTCACTTGCTTGGACAAATCCTCATGGGTTGCATCAATCTTCTTCTCTAATTTGGCCTCAAGACGATCCACTCTAGCATCATTCTTAGCCATGTATCTGTTCACCATATCCTCAAAACTCGGCTTTCCTTCTTCCACTTTCGCACCCGGATCAACACCCATCGGAGGTTGAATTGAATTGTTAGGATTACTCCATGAAAACTCCAGCCTCCTAGGCTGTTGATAATTACCTGGGGGATCACGATTATTGTAGTTCCCTTGGTAATTCCGATTGCCCTGATTTTGAAACCTCGTTCCTTGAATACTTTGGCCCATAGTGTAGTTCACTTCTTCCATCTCCTCTTGGATCATTCCATAATTAGTAACTTCCTGCTGCATGATTGGTACGCGCTGAGATATATTACTGATTTGCTTTTGTTGAGACTCTAGTAGCTTGTTGATATTCGACAAGCTAGAGACGATCTCATCTTCTCTACTTGTTTTCACCATAGCATGTTCAACCTTAGCCACTTTTCCAAGAACGTAAGTGTCTCTCACTCTATCAGTTGGCCAATCTCTCGAGTTCATCGAAATATCTTCAAAAAATTTCTCGGCCTCTACGGATGACTTAGTAAGCAATGCTCCATTAGAAGAAACATCCAATAACACACGAGAATCACAGTCTAATTCATTGTAGAATATGCTGATATATTGAGCTTTAGATAGCCCATGTTGAGGACACTTACGAAGCATGTCCTTGAATCTGTCCCAAGCTTCATGAAACTTCTCTCCACTACCGATAGCAAATTGGTTAATGTCTTGCTTCATCTTGAACACCTTTGAAGGTGGCATGTATCTTTCCAAAAACTTCAACTTCAATTGCTCCCAAGTAGTGCATTCAGCTGCATTAATAGCATCGTACCAATCTCTCGCCCTTTCAGTAAGCGATAATTTAAACAAGAGGATCTTCCTAGCATCTTCATGTTCTCCTGCGTCTTTTTGAGTACTTGCATAGCCCAAGAACTTGTTTAGATACTGCTGCAGATCCTCGTAAGACCCTCTTGCAAAGGAGTTCCTTTCTATCATGCTAATAAGAGCGGGGTGAAGATCGAAATCTGCATTAGCCCCCCTTGCTCCTAGAAGCCCAAAATTTTCAGCCCCGTTATTCTTGAAGACTTCAAGGATGACTAGATTATCCGGATTGGTCCTTTCTTTGGCCATGTCGACTTTCTCTGCTTTCGTTGTCAAATCAACCACAGTTTCAGTCACTTCTGAGTTCGGTTCGTCCACTTCAACTCCAAAATTCATAGATGTAGTTGGCCCTTTTTTCTTGCTTTGAATCTTACTCTTCTTCTTCTTGGTTGATACTCTGATCTCAGGATTATAAGGCTCTAATTTTCCTTGTTTTGATCTTGTGTGCATACACCTGAAAAGATTAAGAGTTAGAATACAAAACACGAATTAAAATAGTCCTAATAAAACTAGAAATAATAAAAAGATATTTTATACTGTCCCCGACAACGGCGCCAAAAACTTGATAGGCATTTTCTCAACACACAATTAATCCTCAAGTATGAAGGATATCAATTGTAGTTTCGAAGGTGACCAAGTTATATATCGAACCCAAGGGACGAATATATATCAATTTAATTATGTTCTAGTAAATTATGACTATGTTGGAAAATATAATGGTTGTGGTATTGAAATTAAGTAACAACTATTAATTGAAATAGCAAGTAAAAATAACAAGAATAAGAGATAGGTGAGTTGTGATCAAGTAAGATAGTAGGTAATTCTCCAGGTAATCCGGTTCCACATATTAATTCATCTTCTGTGTGACGGTGTCCGACTCTACCTTGTGATTTATGGACGCATCACTAAACCATGCAAATTCACTCTATAGACACAAGTAAATATGCGTATGATACGTGTGAATATCCTCGGAGCAAGAGATATAATTCACCCCCCTTTCTAGGTACTATCAGTATCAATTATTTCTCGTGCTCTTAGTACTCTAACCCGATATGATCTCCCTTTATAGGCACTATGAAATTATACTCTTTATCCTACTTATTAACCCGAATATGATTCAATTAACAAGTATTCATATAAGATAGTTATAATAAGACTTCGGAATCCCTTCACTTAGAATTATAACATAAAACCCTGCTCAGCAGTGAACGCACTCAACCAATAACCAAGTTATGTATTCAGACTCTACATAATAATTATTGATGCACAAAACAACCGTGAGTATAGATTAAAAATGCACAATCTTATATAAAATAAACCACAACTAGTGTTGTACGGAGTTTACACACGAAAGATAAATTAACTCATGAAACCTTTATAACCCTAGAACTACCGAAGTGGCTCTAGCTTATGATTGATCTAAGAACAATCATGGTTAGTTGGACCGATCTTACTTGAATCTCCAGCGGAACCTCTGTCACCGCCCCTCCGGATGATGGATGATCGCTCTCCTCTCAACTTTATGTCTCCTCGTCTTCTTGATCGATTGATTCTATCGAATATATCTACTACTGCATAAGCCTTCTTTTATACTTGTAATCACACCTCCCGAGCCTAGAATGGGCTTTTTAAGTGATCACACGCATTGAGGGTGTAAAAATACGGATATGGTAAGTTTCTGAGGCTTAATTTGACTTCAACAACAGGTCGAATTAACCACCACAAGTCAAATTGAAAGTCGAATTTGCCTACTGTAAGTCCCAGGTGCTCGATTTAACCAACTGCTCTGGTCGAATCGAAGTGATGAGGTCGAATTGGTATCTCCGCCAATCAATTCGACCTCCATTCGACCTGATGCCCATGTCGAATCCCTCTGTCGTTGTCGAATCCACCTTCTGCTCGTGTTATGCTGGTCGAATTGACCTCCTTCTGGTCGAATTGCTCTCCTGCTTTGCCCAAATGGATGGCTTCGACTTCCTTTCTTCTGATTTCAACACTTCCCTTCTGATTTCCTTCGAAAAATCACACAAATGGCTTCAACAACACCTGATCCGTGCCTTTTCACAATATATATCGATTTACAACCGATTAAAACCTTCAAACACTTACAAGATTCGTGAATTTACACACTCATCATGGGCTCATTCCATATTATTTCCAACTGAAAGTGAGGCCTATATGGTTCATGACACTAGAAAACGTTCAACCATCAGTTACAAATTCAAATTTGGATATGTAACAGTTGAGTGCAAATGTGGCATAGTAAATCGGTAACTCCATGTAATAACTAGTAACGGACAGCATTTATTAGCCTATTGAATGCAGTTATAACTGTTGCAGGAACCTGAAATATAAGTGGAGTAATGATTATAAATAGGACATTCATCTTTGGTGCTTAGCATCACAATCACAAACAACAACAAGAGACACACACAAGCATACAAGCACATGAAAAATATTTTGGAAGTGAGAAAGCATACATTGCATACTAGTTGCACATGTTAGAGTGTCATTGTGAGTCTCATATAGTGAGCAACCTAGTTCAATCATCCCTTAGTTTGTCGGAGCTCTTGTACATGGGGTGCAACTCGTACAAGAGACGAAGTTGTTTTACCTTTGAGAACAACACGTCGGAACCGTGAGCACTAATGGAACGTGATTGTTTTGCAGGTAAAGTTCTGGACTTGACTCGGCTTAATTATAATCTAAAGATCTTCTTTTTTGTTCTGGAATTTTGCACAATACTGTTCGTGTAAGAACTTGAAGCTGTTCATTTTGGAAGATCAAGTCGGAACTGGATCTCTACATATTTCGCAGCTCAGATTCAAACTGGAATTCAACATACTTGAGGAGATTGGTCAGATTTAACAATCTGATAGACGTTCAAACTCACCCGTATTAGAACTGAAACTGCTCCAAAAAGCTAATTTTCCTGGAGTTCTTACTTCTTACCCAAGGCTGAACTGTGTTATTTCATTTCATTTTTGTAATTTTTTCAGTTTGTTCATCCACTGTAATTTGCATTGTTTGGTGACCCAAATCCCCAATATTTGATATATAAAAATAGAAAAAATTTAATCATTAAGCATAAAATTTACTATACTTTAATTTTAGGGCGACTATTTGCACCCCCTAAATTACTATATGTACCCCAAAAATATATAAATAGGCATAATTATCCTTATAAATATTATATTTGTTCAGTTGCAACAACCGAACAAATAAGAATTAGAATTCATCTATCTTATACGTTCGGTTTCAACAACCAAACATAATCATAATTGTGTTTAATTATTAATTATCCTTATAAATCTTATATTTATTCGGTTGCAACAATCGAATAGAATCATAATTGAGTTTGATTATTTTTGGATAACAGAATGAGTGAGGTTCCTGCAAGGTGGAGGGGGAGTTGGTAGGGAGAAGACCGATTCCATTCATCATTGTGCAACAGAAAGCTCGTTGGAGCTAGATATTTCAATTAGGGTATTCAAGCAACCGATCCAAATCCTCAACTTTTTACCAATACAGCTATGGACGAGGACGCTTTGGAGGCTTTGGAGATGAGGATGCTTTTCATTCCATTATGCATTCTCTGTCTCGCTCTAACATGCGAGCAGCCATCATCATCGCTAATAATTTTTGAAATTATTGGCTAACTCAATTCGACTTTATATCATTTCCCGCAGCCTTAATCAACTCAACACAAGCGCTCCAATGAGCTTCCTGTTGAACAATGATGAAGGGAACCCGTCTCCTCCCTGGCAACTCCCCCTCCACCTTGTAGGGATTGTACTCATTCCGTCGTCCATAAAGCTAGGTTCCCTCTCTACAATTGTGCTTAATCACAATCAGAATTACAATTCTAATTCTGTTCGATTGCTGCAACCGAACAGATAAAATAGATAATTCTGATTCTGATCTGTTCGATTGTTGCAACCGAACAAATATAAGATTTATAAGAGTAATTATGTCTATTTATATAATTTTGGGGTACGTATTGTAATTTCGGGGGTGCTAATAGCCACCCCCTTTAATTTTAGGGTATTATTTTCTTCTTTTTTATTTGTGTCATTCATTCATTGATATAATTAAAAAAAAATGTAACACCAAAACGATATAAGAAATTCGAACCGCACAATCTTGCAGGCGAACGAGAAAGAAAATTACTCTTATATTATCATATACTCCCTTCATCATATTTGAAGATTCACATTTACTTTTTCACTTAGATAAAATTTTGGATGATATCATCTCAAGGATCTTAATTAATAGAACGATTATTTATTAATTCAATTAAATATATTTTAAATTTAATTAAAAGAAAAAGAAAAAAGGAAAAAAAAAAAGGACTGCATAAGGTTAACGCCGAATTTTAAAAAAAAAACGCGAGATATTTGGAAGCAAGCCATAACACACTAATTTTGAAAACTGAAAATTTGAAATATCAATTTCAATAAAATAAATATAAAATCTATTATTATTATTATTATTATTATTCACTAAATAATTCAATTATTTTGTTCTCACTTTATCTTAATAGAGTATTATTTGATGAGATACTCTCTTATGTGACGGATGTGAGACGGGTCGACCCACCACTAAAGTAGGTTTATTGTATAAATAAAGTATGTTTATTTGTAGTTAAAGTATGTTAATAATAAATCATATTATAGCATGCTAAAATCATACTTTAATACATAATTCAACATACTTTAACAACCATTAAACATACTTTATATATACAACAAGCATATTTTAGTGATGGTCGACCTGTCTCACAAATAACCCGTCTCACAAGAGACTTTGTCTTATCTTATATCACAAATATTAACACTTTTCTTTCATTCTGCGAATTGTTCAAAAAATAATTTAATTAAACAGTTATCAATGTTTCTTTATCATTATTAAAAATATTATTACTTTTATTATTCCACTAAATTGTTCCTTAAATAATTAAATTAGAAGGATATCACTTTTCGTTGAATATGAATAATTTTATATTAAAAATATTATCACATTTTATCTATTCTATAAATTGTTTGTGAAATACACGTTCATAATTATTAATCACTTTTTATTAAAGATGTTAAGTAGTATAACACATTTTATTTATACTATAATTGTTATCAAATAGTTCACAACATCGTTTTTCATTAATTAAATATCATATTTCATTATAAAAGTTACTCCCTCCGTCCCATTATATCTTTTCACGTTTACTGTTCCACATTGTTTGAGAAAAGTTACAATTTTTGACCAACTTTATTAACTTTGGAGTGTATTGTAGTATTTTTAGGTAATAAAAAGTATAGATTAATGAGATATATGTGAAAAATGAGTGACAAATTTGAAATTAAAGTAACTTTTGAGGTTGTTATATAAAGTGATATTTCTTTTTTGAATTGTAAAAGACTTTGTGGGACAAACAAATGAAGAAAATATGAAAAGTTTTATGGAACGAATGGAGTATTAGATTAGATATTATTACATTGTATAAATTTATAATATATAAAGTAAAAAAATAAATTAAATAAATAATAAAAAATTTATTATTAAAATCAAAGTATGATGTAAAAGTTGAAACCTACATACCATATAAGCCAAGTTGTACTTATATACAATAACTTTGAAAATGCTAGTCAGCCCTTAAATTTACAACTAATCATATAAAAATCATAAACCACTTTTGCAAGTATGGGTTTAGATTAATATCTAGTAGCGGTGTACATCGGTCGGTTAACCGAAAACCGAAAATCGAATCGAATTTTTTTACAAAATCAAAATCGAACCGAACTTTTACAAAACCGAAATTAACCGAACCGAATTATTTCGATCGGTTATTTCGGTTAACCGAACCGAAATTTATTAATTTTTTTTTAAAAATAAACAACCTTTTTTATATCATTTTATTATATTTTCACTACTTAAAAAAATATTTTTAATATAACATACACTACAATAATATATATATATATATATATATATATATATATATATATATATATATATATATAATTTTATATTATATAACTCTATATATATTTCACTTTTTTTTCGTAAAATAAATTAATTCAATTTAAAGAAAATATATTGAATAGATAAAATTATTTTAAGTTTTAATTAAATTTTGATATTGAAAACTAAATCTAGTTAATTAAGTAATTTTGTTTAGGATGAAAAAAAATATAATTGAATATATATTAAATAAAATAATAAAGTGAATATATTAATATATATATATAATAATAATAAATTAAAAGTTCGGTTCGGTTTCCGGTTAACCGAAATTTTAATTTTCAAAATCGAAAAACCGAACCGAAATTTTAAAAATTAGATTTGCAAAACCGAAAATCGAACCGAACTAAATTGATATTTCGGTTTGGTTTGGTCGGTTTGTTCGGTTTTAACCAAACTTTGCACACCCCTAATATCTAGTGACTAAATTCTCAATTAAAGATTTTAAATATGGTAATGTCATCATCATTAATATATAATAACTTGAGAGTCGCCATTTGCTTAAAAACTAGTAATTCATAAGTCAAACTACAACTATATATGGAGACTTAAATTTGTGTACATGCAAAAGCTAATTCGTAGTTTGCTTTATTTTGTTCAGAGTAGAAATTTACACAGAGTCAACTCTTCATTGAAATAATGTTTTATTTTTTAGTGGCACAAGCTAATGCAGGATGGAAAGGGAACAAAAATATGATATATTATTATTGGGATTTATTACTATCTAATACAAATTATACATTAATATTACTAATAGATACGTAGTATGTTTTTATACATTATTATTACTAATAGATACGTAGTATGTTTTTTATTACTATTCACTACAAAATTATATAATAAAATGTCACGCTTACCCCTTGCATACATCAACTATAAGATAAAATAGGGTGAAATTAATATTTCCACAATCAATTCATTTCATCTCTCTCATACTTCAACGAGAAAGATGATTACCCATTTTTCAGATTCTCACTCTTGCTCTATTGTCTCATCTAATCCCAAGAAGCAAATCATTCTCAAACTCACCGGAATCATGAAATTTGAAATTGCTGCCAAAAAGATATGTGTGAAAGATCCCCGTAAGTCGATCTCTTCTCTCTCTCTCTCTCTCTCTTAAATCATTCCTCTCGATTAAGTTTGGTAACATTAATTAACACCAAAAATTCTATATGCCAAAAGTATCAAAGGATTTCCCCCGATTGCCTTTCAAGGTTAAAGACGATCCCTGGGGAGGGACATCATGATGCCAAGAGATTTCGATGGAGAGAAAATTATCGTTTTATTATTAATGCCCGACGACATGGATGACGAGAGAAATCAATCCGACACTACCGGCGACGGTCATAACAATCTTTTACTCGAGATGTAAATCTGTTTTCAAAGAAATTGAAAAATTGACGTTGATTACATCTAACTAAAATCATGAAACGGAAAGATCATGCTCATCTAAGAAATTCTTCTTATGCAATTTCTGGGTGTGAATAATAGGTATGTGTAAGATTATTGTGGCCTAGTGTCATTAATAATTAAATATATATATAAGATATTTATTATGATCAAATATCTTAAATAAATATATGGTTTAAATAAATAATAACTATGAGATAAATAAGTTCATATATATATATGGATAACAATCACATTGATAGAATGTGATTTGATAAAGTTATTATCCGATTTGGTCCTCTCTCCACTATTAAAGAGACACAGTTTTATGAATTTTCTATCACATAAAGTTTTACGTACTGTGTCCTAAAGAAAAGGAGGTGAGGAGAGAGAAATCAGTTCCCGGCGTAATTCACAGGAACATACCAAAAGAAGACTGTCGTTTGAAGGTAAGTCTCCTCATTATCACATAAGATGTGAAAATCATGAAGATCTAAGATCCATGTAAATTAACAAATTAATTGTTTAATGTTGAATTTATGCTTACATGTGGTATCAGAGCATGGTTTGGATCTCATGATTTTTCATCAATTAATATTTTTATGAATATGTATATGATTGAATGAATCCACCTATCATATACCTAATTGAATGAGATTATCAAAACATGCATATATGTTTTTCCGCTGCAATATATATGAGAAAATTGATGATCAATTGATCTCAACTAATTTATTGATTTTTGGGACTTATGTAAATTATAATACTCAATCATACATTTGCCATTAATTTGATTGACACAATAGTCTTCTTTTAATAAAAAATCTTATGTCATTAATGAGTTAGCTATATGAATAGGTTGAGTTGAATTTTGTGAATAGTAATGGGATGTAACCAAATTATCTCAATTTTAATTCACACTTTATTATCAATATATTATTATGATGTTTGAATATAATGTTTTATGTATTATGTATTATGTATCATGTATTAAAGTGATGTGAAAGAGTAATTATAATGAGTTGATTAATTTTTGTAAAATTCTCACGTTAAATCATGTTAAAAATTGGCCAGAATTGATATATTGAAATCTTATGACTCATACGAAAATCGTAGTAATAATTGATTACCATATTCAGAGGATGTTAACTGTGCTTTTTAGTTTTTGGGACTAAACAATTAAAGATTGATTATGAAAATTAATTATGATTGATTATGAAAATTAATTATCCTAATTTTTAATATAAAGTTATGTGATAATTTACGTGACTCCCTTTAATTTTGGGAGTATATTGATTTTCCTTAATGGCTGATTAAGAATAATGACAGCTAATTACAATCAATAAATCAATCTGCCTAATTATATGGCTTGAGTGTCGCACTTTAATGCCCAATTATTAACATAATTGTAATTATAAAGTGACTAAGGTATTCCTTTAACTTTCCAAGTAAAGTGATTTAATAATGTTAATGAAATCAATCCATCACTAATGTTTATGTCTTATATTATTTTGATAATAATTAAAGATTATGTTTTGGAGATATATACTAATTTATTGATATTAGAATATCTTACTTATGTTATGTATGTTTGACTGCTTATGACATATTTATTATGTTAATGTACCATATATATTATACATGATATCTTTATTGTGATATGTATGGATATGTTATGTATATTTACGATGTCAGTCTTAAGATTTTAATTAATGATATTGACTGTAATTTATGAATGTTTATGAAAAATAATGATTTGATTATTACTCAACTATTGAGTATAATCTATTATGAGAATATAATCTTTGATAAGATTATAATGAATAATTTTATATACGACTTATATTTATTTAATGTTGGTCTGTTAATCACCAAAGTGGTCTGACCTGAAAGATTATAAAGATAAATCATATAATTAAATTTTAATTTCACATATTTATATGATACTTGAATAAAGAGAATTTATTATATGGGTTGTTAAAAAAATTTCATAATTATAAGACTTTAAATTCACCCAAAGGTGATTGCTAGTCTTTATAATTCATGAATATGAGTGTAATAAATTGATAATTAATAAATTATGTCAAACTATTTTGTATGTCCAAAGATGACAAAATAGTTTTAATGGATATATTTAATTGTCAAATTATATTAAATTTGCAAGTATCATTATGATTATGATTGTATATTATTGTATCGCCCAAAGGAGAACTTCAATATACATTTATTGCTTTCGATCCTGAATCTATTATTAAATTACTCAAGGTATTTATGGAATAAATTATATTATTTTTATTATTAAAATACCTATATTCGTTAGTCTCTACTCGCATGCTGCGTCTACTCTATTATAAAATGGATTAAAGTAATTTAAATAGTGTGGATAAATCTAATTTCACCTAAGTGTTTTGGATTTTATTTGTCATTTAAAGATAAATTGCTCATTTGCATGTACTAGCAATAAAGCTAAGTAATCTGACTATAATGTTTGGGTTAGATCAAACAGACTGAGCCTAATGTTTATGCGAATAAATGTGACTACGAAATTAAATCTATCATATCTAAATTACTAATAAATCTCTTGATGTGATACTAATGGCTACTCTAACCACCATAAAGTTTGATGGTTCTCATGACATACATGAACTTATCATTAAAAATAACAAATATTGCAGCAAGACTTAAGTCATCCATAATGAATGCGATTGAAAACATATTAATGTAGTTTACAAATTCACTAATATTAATGTAGTTTAAAAATTCACTACCTTCTAAGCATGACCTATTCCTAATGAGCCATAACACCATAAAAAAATGGATTGTGCATTAAATTCACATAATGCTGAAATTAATGATGGTTCAAAAAGAAACAAGGTTTAAGAAAGAATTTAAAATTTAAACATTATGTTCGTTTAAAAAAAATTATAAAGTTGGACAGAAGTGATTAATTTCATGAAAATTATGATGAATTATCACGCTCAATTACTAAATTACAAGAAAAGCTTGCATTTATGCTTAATGCAAAATGTCTCGCACACCACAATAAATTGGTGTTGTAGAATGACGTAATCGTACTTTATTGAATATGGTTAGAAGCATATTAAATGATTAATCTATACATATATTTCATGGATATATGTACTTAAAACTGCCATTTACTTTGTGGTCGAGTTTCTAATAAAGCAGTTTTCAAAACACCTTATGAACTGTGGAGGGGTAGAAAACTCGATCTTAGGCAGTTGTATGCTTTAAATTGCCTGGTAGGGATAATGATTTACATTCACGCCAAAACAAATTGGATAAAAGAAATTTAAGTGATTTCTTCATAAATTATCCTTAAAGTCTAAAGGGTATGGATTTTATGGTCTTAACCATAGTACGGAAATTTTAAAACTGGACTGTCAAATTCATTTAGAATTGTAAAATCAGTGGGAGTATGAAACCATGAAATTTGGTTATTGAAGAAGTTGGGTGGAGAATTTGAAAATACATTTATATAAAACTTCTTCTAAAGTTGTTATATAGTTGTGAAATAGTCAAACAACTATCAAGGACAACTTATAAGTTATTCTACTCTCTTAATGAATCTGATTTCACTAAATCAATTGTCAATGAGTTTTCATTAGATATATCACATCAAATAGTATTAAGAATTTCTTAAGGACAATATATATGTTATTTCTAACGATTGCATATGTGGTATAATAAAATAAGCTAAAATTTGATATTATAATAAATTATAAAATTTCAATTTTGGAACAAGTCATGGAAAGTACTAATTCTATTAAATGAGTAAATGCTATAAAGACGAATTGAAATCAATGGCTATAATGAAGTTTATATCTTGAAGAATTGCCAGAAAGTTATAAAAAAATTTGATACAGATGTATCTTTATGATGGCAATATCGAAAGATATAAAATTAAAGTTGTTGCTCAAGATTTTACTAAAAAAGATGGCATAATTGTAAAGAGATATAACAAGTTATTTCTCTACAGGACTCTATTAGAATTATCGTGGCTTTGAAATTTATTATGACTTAGAGTTGCACCAAATGAATGTTATGTCTGCTTTTCTAAAAGGTGATTTGGTAAATGATCAATTTAAAAGGATCAAGTCAAGAGTTTTTTTTCCATTGAAGGAAAAATATCACATGGCGTGTAAACTTAAAAGAATCAATATACGAACTTAAGCATGTTTCCTTTCATGATATCTTTTGGATTTAAGAAAAATATCATAAATCGGTGTACATATCTGAAAATCAATGGGAGCACATTAATTCTATATGTTAATGATAAATTTGATTGCAACCGATGATCTTGGTTTATTATGTGAAACCAATAAATTTCTCTCAAAGAATTTTGGAATGAAACAATGATGAGACAACTTATGTGATTGAGATAGAATTATTTGTATACATATCACAATAACGCTAAGATGTCTCCGTAAGTATGTTACCAAATATTAGCCTTGTCGTAAAAATGTTTGGTTATTATTGAAGTGATTCATAAATAGATCACTAGAATGTTGCATAAGAAAATATTATGATCTTTTTGTATGAAATGAAGCACTCATGCTTACTTATCGAAATTCTAATTACTTAAATGTAATTAAATATAGATTCAGATTAAGATGGTTATATGATGCAAGAAAGTTCACTTCGACGTTTATGTTTCTTAGTCGGAGATATTGTATTATGCAAAATTGTGAAGATGATTTTGAAAACTACCTTCACTATTAAAGTTAACTTGTGGCATGATTTGAGGCTACAATATAAGGTAATTGAATGTGGAACTTGATTTCAGGACTTGAAATAAGTTGACAATAATGTCAAGTCGCTGAAAACTTATTATGATTATTCCGCTGTATTATTTTTCTCTAAAAACGATAGATATTCCAAAGTTGCTAAAACATATGGAATAAAAGTATTTGTCGTTAAAAAGAATTTTAGAAACAAAGATGTCAATTAAACATAATTACATAAATCTTATGATTTTGGATCCGTTACGCAAATGATCTTCTCTAAAGATATTCATTGAACGGTTCATGAATATGAGATCATTGAAAGGCTGTAATAAACTTATGATGAACAATTGACATTAAGAGCTCATTACGATTTGTTTCTAATTGATATCTTGTTTTGTCATTTTAGTATACATGAATGCTAACATTAATTAAACAAGATTTTATCTCAATTTGAGATACTTGTGACCATTATTGATCTTTAAGTTTATGAGTCACGTTAGGTAGAAAACTAATATCATAGTACATGGAAGGAACTATGTATAGTAAATGATAGAGAAGAGTCATGACTTGTGTTAGTATATACTTAATATTGACATTATGAATAAACCAATTATTTTATCTTATATTGCGCACATTATGAAAATTATTTAAACATTCATGTTTAATGTTTAATTCTTTCACTCTGGGAGAAAGTAAGATTATTATGGTCTAGTGTCATTAATAATTAAATATATATATATAAGATATTTATTATGATCAAATATCTTAAATAAATATATGGTTTAAATAAATAATAACTATGAGATAAATAAGGTCATATATATTTATGGATAACAATCACATTGATAGAATGTGATTTGATAAAGTTATTATCCGATCTGGTGCTCTCTCCACCTATTAAAGAGACACAGTTTTATGAATTCTCTATCACATAAAGTTTTATGTATAGTGTCCTAAAGAAAAGGAGGTGAGGAGAGAGAAACCAGTTCCCGGCGTAATTCACAGGAACATACCAAAGGAAGACTGTCTTTTGAGGTAAGTCTCATCATTATCACATAAGATGTGAAAATCATGAAAATCTAAGATCCATGTAAATTAATAAATTAATTATTTAATGTTGAATTCATGCTTACAGTATGCAGATTGAGTATTCACATTGGGCATTCATATTGTGTATGCAGATTGAGTTTAGTCGGTATACACGCATAGAGTATAATAGGTAATAGGTACGCAGATTGGGTATTTAGATATGCAGATTGGGTATTCAGATTATGTATGCAGATTGAGTTCAATGAGTATGTCTACACGTATTAGGAAAATGCGCATATTAGGAAAATGGATATGCTGGAATAGGTATGTAAAATGGGTATTCAAATTGGGTATGCAGAATGGGCATTCAGATTGGATATACCAAATGGGACTATTTTTCCATGTGGGACTCTTTTTTATCGGATTAACTAATCCCAACATATTTCCTATTTTCATGCAGAGATTAATGGTTAACTAAATTTTGAATACAATTAAACTTATAATTGGGTTAAAATAGGTATTTGATGGGTTCAATTTGTAGTGGATAGTATTTTAATTTGACATTATACCAACTAGTAATATAGATAGATAAATTGTACATATAAGTAATAGACTCTTATATTATGGTAGTAAAGAAGTAATTTTTTTACAATTTCATTTTTTTCACTGATTATTTATTACATTAAGTGACTCGAATGGTATGATGGAATGAAATTATGCTGGAATGTAATGATCTCCTGAATAGAATAAAGATGAGAAATGAATGATAAAAGAACAATTATTCTCATGATTGGTATTGATTAGGAATAAATTAGGTAATAGAAAATACATTCATTAACTTATTCAAATTTCATTTTATTTAAATTTTTAAATTAATTTAAATCTTAATAAATTTAATATATTTTAATAATAATTCTAATAAAAAATTACTATAAAATTAAAAATAAAAATATTATAATATTTAAATTTTAAATAAAAAACTGTATGTAATTTAAAAAAATAATTATATAAATAAAATAAAATAAAATTTTATATTTAATATTATATGTGTATTGAATTTAAAAATAATATTAATTTATTATATTTTGTATAAAATTTAATAAATTTCATTAAAAATACAGATTTAATTAATTATATAATTTTTTTTAATTTTTAATTTGAAATTTTTATCTTTTACTAATTTTTTATTTTTCTTATATTATTTTGGGTTACTTAGTAGTAGGTAAAAAATTATCATCATAATTACTACGTAGTACATTGAGTTAAGAGAATTACTCTCAGATACAAAATTGAATTCTCTATTTCATATATTACCCATGTTAACACTAGTGTTCATAATCTATTTAAAATGAATGTTAACATCATCCGTAAATCCTTCCTAAATTTTCGCAAGAAAATTATCTCACTTAGTCTCTCTGAATTCACAACACTCCCTCAAACAATATACACCAGCGTTAAATACATTATTGATGAAAAAAATAAACACCAATGAAGCATTTTACTACATTCCATCAATCTCAACCCAAATCCTCGCCAAATCCGCTGCCAATCTCAAATCCAATCACCCATAAACCGTCAAGGACAAGCCCTCCACCACCGATATCTTCGCCAGCGCTCAGGTGGTGGCCGTCGCTGCTCAAGCTCAGTTCAGCAACCAGCCGGAAAGCTACGACAAGGGTAAGGCCGCCAACGCTGTCGCTGGTCTTGTCAGCACCGCCAGTACGACACCGCTGCAGCCGATCTTCTCAGCGCCGCCAGTACGCCAACGCTGCCGTCGATCTTCTTCAGCGCCGTCGAAGAATACGGCAAGCTGGACACCACTCAGGGGATCAGAAAATACGTCGACCAAGCAGAGGGCTATCTCTGCCAGTACGACACCGCTACTCCCGGCGAACTCAAGACGCCTCTGGCTGAAACTGCAGCCCCCACCGGCTTAAATCGCTGAGGCCAGTAAATGTGAGAATCAAAATCTTGAGATTGTTTGTGTAATCATTTCTCTTCTCCTTCTTTCGAAATTAGAGATTAAATTAGGGTTTTCAACGATTGTGAAATTAGAGAATTCGGTGTACACCAATGTACAAATGTTGAATTCGCTGTACACCAATGTACAGTAAGTAAACAGTTGAATAATTTTTTTTAATTGGGTCGGGTGTTGTAATTTTTTGTTAAATCTAATGATTTTAGTGTTACGGTGACAGAATTTGATTGTTGGTTGAGAAGTTTTCACAAATTTTATATTTGAGCATGGGTGTACATAAATACTCTTACTTATTATTCAAGTAGTATAATCTTTTGTTGGTGTTTTTTTATCATCAGTAATATACAATAAAAGTAAGAGGAAAACGATTGTGCATGCGTATATTTTTGTCTATTGAATTGCTTAACATTGATGTATTTTGAACATTAGTGTTCATTATTGTATTTTGAACATTAGTGTACAATCGATTGTGTGTTCGTGTTGTTGATATGGTTCGTCCGTGTCCGTGTTCGCATCTGTGTACACCGAATTGTACATTGCTGTACACCAAATATTAATTTATTTTTGTAATTATACATAAAGAGATGTGATATAAATAAAAATAAATTATTTATAATTATTAATGTATCTTATGCTATATAAAAAATAAAATAAAAATTTGATTCCATGAAGAATGAAATAGGGAAAGTCATGGGAGTGGGGGAATGGTGATTCCAATTTTATGGAATACACATTTCTTAAGAAATGAGTATTCCCATTACTAAAATCTTACCAAACGTAAGAATAAAAATTAAATTATGAATTCTAATTTTCATTCCCAACTCATTATGACATATCATGCCAAATGAAATAGACCACATATATTTGATATGAGTATTTAACTTTCGCACATGTAATCTTTGGTGCACTTTGTCCTATAATAAAATCAATTGAAACACTAACTTTTCTAATATAAAAGGGAACCACACGTTAATTAATTGAGGAGGGGAAACCGAATTGTATTTTAAATAAAATACCACCGGTTGTATTGTGATTGCTCTCTTACATGTATTATACAGTAAATTTTACTGAACTCAAAATCCGACTTTATAATCTGATCAAACAAACAAACCATTGAATTACAATGTCAAATCCAAATTTATGAAGTGTAAACAAACATAGTCTGAAGTCTGGAGGTAAGTGCAACATATTACATATGCAAGGAATCGCCTATCATTGAAACGTTCACATCTATCCAACACATCAAATTTGAAAACCTCCTCCACGACCTAATCTCACCATTTTTACCCAACAACGAAACATGCTTCATCGTCTTCTTGCCAATTGATGACAACACCCTCCTACACGTTAGGGGGTGGCCAAATTTTCCCAAATAATTCTTCAACCCGCTTGGATTGGCTTACATACCCCTCCGTTCCAGCATTCACAAGTTCCGCAGCTGCAGGCCCCAAAGCTGATGCAAAGCTATGCTCGTCCCACTTCACTAGCTGAAAATGTCGAGAGTTGATATCATCACTACCACGAGTCATCAATAAGCAAAACAGCTTAAGAATGAGTAATTGTCCAAATGATACATTGAGTTGATACACTCAAAATATCCCCAAGATTTTTTAGGCTTCACTTGCATGAGACCGTTTCACAATAGAGCGTTTTATGTTTTCTCAATTAGTTATCACATTTCATTAAAATTGTAGTCATTTTCATTAAATATATTATCATTTTTCATTTATATTACAACTGTTCATGAAATAATTCATCGCACCATTATCACTTTTCATCAATCAAGTATCGTTTGTTATTATTGCTTATCCGTCTCACAAAACTCATTACATGATACAGTCTCACACAAGTACTTGCCATTATTAAAAACTTTCCAGATAAAATATGAAATTTTTTCAGCATAAGACTTATCAAAACTTATATAAATAAAAAAATCCCATGCACTCTGAAGGCCTGATATATGCTGAAATCATTTGTATTTAAAAAATCAATCAGGAATTTGTATTCTCCCTCCGTCCCGTAAAAACGTTTACGCATTTCCATTTTGGGCGTCCCATTAAAAGGTTTACATTTCCCTTTATAGTAAATGTGACCCAAACAAAACATTTAAATATCTCCATAGGTACCACAACACTACATTAATACAACTACCTACTACACATTAAAATATTATTTCTCTCGCATCAATACACATTAAAATACTATATTTTTTAATCCCCATGCAAAAAGCAAACGTAAACGTTTCTACGGGACGGAGGGAGTATTTTGTAGCATCATATATATAGATCTCTGTTTACTTTAAATGGATTTAGGGATGGTTTTGAGCCCAGGGTTCTTCAACTGAAGGGCAATTTTGAGCAATATAAACAGAAGCATTTCAACAAACGGAATTGATTTACGAATAAGTTAATATCTGAATAAAATGTCTTGTGGAAGAAGTATGGTAAAATGGCTAATGAATGTATGCAATATAGGCCTTAAAGTAGGGGTGTGATTTGTGAATGAGCTAAGTTGGCTCCTGAGTTACTTGTGCTCGACTTGCAAAAAATACTCGAAATCGAGTAATTGGCTCGAATTTAATCGAGTCGAGTTCGAGCCACTTGAGTACCTTTCAAACTTGAGCTCAATATTACTAATATAAAGCAAAATTAGGGTCACCATTGACAGGGTCGGGCTTAGGTCCACTATCCGTGGGTTGATCTTAATTATTTTAATTATCTTTATGTTTAGTGCTTGAGCCCATTATTCGTGGGTTGGGCTTATTTATTATGTTTTTGTTTAGGTCTTTAGGATTTTGGTTTCTTTCCTTTTTAGTTGGTGAGTAGTAGTATTTAAGGAGTAGATTAGGGTTTATGGATTTTTATCTAATTATTATTGAATTAAGGAGCCTGGTGGCTTTTGGGCAAACAGAGTTTTCCGTTTGATTGGGCAAACGGTCTTTACCGTTTGATTTTCTTTTTCTTATATTTTTCTATTCTTATCAATTACTCAATTCGATAAGCTCACGAGCCCAATCGAGCTTACATATATAATTATTATATAATACATTTATTAATTAATTATTCATATTTCTATATTAGTTTTAAAATTAAACACTCCCTCCGACTGTCCATAAGGGTAGCATTTGCTTTTTGCACGTGGATTAAGGAATATGGTAGTCGGATTAGTAGAGTGTGCGGGTCCCACATTTTAGTTGTATTAAGGGGTTTGTGGATCCCATATGTCTAAAAAGAAAAGTGGTACTCTTTGAAGAGGACGCCCAAAATGACAAAATGATACCTTTAAATATAGATGGATGGAGTATAATTTCTTCGTGGGGTAAGTTTTTTTTCCCTTAAAAATCTCCACCCCACATTTTTTATGATCTCAACTCTTTTTTCTTTTCAATTAAATAAAAATTTATTTCATTATTTTATTAATTTTATACTCTCTTCATCCCACTAAACTCTTCACCGTTACTGTGAATACGGAGTTTAAGAAAAGTTTTTTTTATCAACATTATTGACTTTTGAGTAAAGTCGTATTTATAAGTAATAAATAAATGATAAAGTAAGTTATGTGTGTTAGGTGAGTGATATATTTGAAAATATGATGTATTGAGAGGTTATTTGTTTTGAAACTTTTAATATTTTTAGAGGGTGAAAAGTGTAATGAGAGAAACAAATGAGGAATGAGTGAAAAGCTTGCTGGGACAGAGGGAGTACTAATTATCAAGTCAAGCTCGAGTTTTCAAAATTAAGCTTGATTGAGTTCGAGTCAAGTTTCGAACTTCGAGTTTTTTAATCGAGTTGAGTTCGAGCTTGGCACTACTCGACTCGGCTCATTTATACCCCTGTTTGAAAGTATTTCTATGGGTTGCTTAAGATTGAAAACAGTAGATGAACATTGCATTCGACTTGAACCTTAGCTTAAAATGTACTCTTGAAGACTATATTTTGGTTAGGGTGGGAAGAATCACACTTCGCACAAATCCAGAATGATGAAGAACTATATATATTAAATATTCCTACGAGATTTCCAACACATATACAAACAAGATCAATAGAACTGTGCTCAGGTACAATGTGAGCTCTTCAAGAGTAAAATGCAAATATAGATAAACTTGAGTGTCTCTGCTATACTTTTTCTTTTTTGTCACGGCTTAAAATTGGTTCGAAATTTATTTGCCAGAGTTTTCAAAGAAAGTTAAAAAGGCATACCTCTTCATCACGGAAATTATATGAGGCAGCAGACTGGGGGGAAAGCCTCCTCATAAAGGAATATTTTTCATCAGGAGGTGTCACAGAATCCTTTAGGGACTGCAATATCTTCAATGGGGTGATAATATAATCAACCCTGTATAAGAAAAGAATCAGTATATTCAGATAAATGTTAACTAGTGAGCAACCTGCTCACGCAAAGTAATTACCCCAACAGATTAAAGACATCCTGCTTGTTACGAATTGCAGCAGCCATCAACTTTGACTTATGCCCATATTTATGGATGTAATTGTAGGCTTTTGTAACCTGAAATGACACAGGACCTCATGAAAAAGAAAAGAAAAAAATATGAGAGAAAATAGTTAGTCGTCAATTACAGTGTGAAAGATTCAAGTCTAAAGAGAGATCCAGGAAAGATTAAGAATACTATGCCTAGTAACACCCCTTATTATTATTAATTAATTAATTATAGGATATCTTTCTTGGGAAAATTATTATTATGGCAATAATAATTAGGATTTTTAGCCTTCTTAAAATTTAAATTACTTAAGCTTGATTTGGATTTCTCATATCATTTTGGTGCAACATCTCCTTGGATGAATGACACGTAGGAAAGAGAAGAAAACTATAACCTAAATGGAAAGTATAAACCCGGGCAAAGGTTGGATTTTCTTCTCTCTTATGTGTCAATATATAATATGTCGTAATAGCATGCCCCCACATCTGTTTTTGATCTTGCAGAAATCTTTAAATTATTTTCCAGCTACCCTAAATATTTTTCCCAATCTTGGAAAGCTAATAGCATGCATAGAAAATTCACAAGTATTAAGTACACATTATATGGTAACTGACCAAAGCCAATCCAGGATCTTCTCCTCTTCTAAGAGCAGCTTCTACTTCAGAATCACCAGTATGGTTGCGTGACCAGTCCTAATAGAGATGTAACCTTCGTCATTCAAACACGGTAAAATAAGTTCTAATCAAGAACTTATTCATCAAGAAAAATACCCTAAGGCGACCAACAAAAATTTGAATTACTGAAGCACCAGCTTGGGCTGCAGCTGCAGCTTGGCAAAAACTGCACATGCATGGATCATGATTAAAAGGGTAAAAACATTTTACTTACAAAATTATGTTATTTAAGTTATGAAAACCAGCACCAAGCGCACACAGTTTCTTGGCAAGTTAGACAACATCGAAGGGAATGATCAATAATAAACAAAAGATTATAATTTGTACTACATCATGTTGAGTTTTGGAGGCCAAAGAACTGGCATTGGTTCATGATAATGACGACCCTACTAACTGGTGAATTACTGAGGGTCGTAGGATGCGAGACCCAAAGCCAAGTCTTTGAGGGCCCATTAGGTTGTTTGGAATTGGAGTAAACTATTAGTAGAGTCCCCTCCTAAGAAACAGCCCAACTCTTATTACTTGGTCATTCATTCAAAAATTAATGGAATCGTCCTAGCTTGGCAGCACCTTCAAAAATAGTGACAAACTGGGTAAAACAAATACTATATGTGTGTTTTATCGCTTTCAAAGATTACTTTTGTCCTTTTATAACACATCATTCTCGGGATTTATAATTTCATGGTCTCCAAGAAATTGATTAGACGAAAGCATTTTTATAGATTTAAATGCTTGCTTTCATGTTAGGAACAGTCTGAACAGAAATGAATAATATAAAGGACTAACAAGATATATATGTCATACATACCCACCCCACTATGATAGAACTGGGAGATATTATTATTAAGGATACCTTCTTTGAAAAAAGACGCAGATAGACTCATCAAAGACTTCCCAAATGACAGTGTAAGAATTTTAATTGACAAGGTTGCCATGAGTTATACTGCACTACCAGCTTGAGCGATGGAAGATCTTTAGTATATAAAATTTTCACTTTGGGGTTTTAGAAAGTTGGAAATTTGCAAGCAAGATAGAAATCTTAAGGATCATTTATTATTTTATTCTCAACTACAGAGATTCTTTAGCATTTCAGTTTCATAAGAGAGAACTTTAAGTAACAGCTCATATTACAAATCAATTTAAACAATTTTTCATTTTAAATTATGATGCTATGATATACCTGTAGACAAGAGTCATGTGTGTTTGAATGCCTTCTAACTCAAGCAACCTTGAGGCTTCAATCCCCTTTAAGAACAAAGCAATATGAACTGAGGGCAAATAATCAGGAAATACGAGAAATAAATATTAGTTTGAATGGTCTAACATAGTTTATTGAAGGTGAGTCCACATTCTGAAACCAGTGAGACTAACTTGCCAGGTGGAAGGAATTTTGAACAACAAGCGCTCTGGAGGTACGCCAATTTGATGATACAATTTCAAAAGGTCGTGCACCTGAAAATCAAGTGCAACTAAAATTGATGAAACCCAGTAAAACCTGAAATATAAAAGGAGCATGCATATAAACATATTGAATAATGGAGTATATGACAAAGATATAAACTGTATTTACAGCATTTCTCATCAAAATATTCAGATATATTAGAGCAAAGATCATTTAGCCAAATCACGGAAAATGTCAACTGTTGCACCAAAATCATATGAATTGCTCTAAAAGTGGGCAGGAGACTAAACCCAGTGCATGTAGACATGGAATAAACGAGTATCGTAAGTAGGGGCTGTGTGGACCATTAAGTAAGAATAAATTATTACATGCTCAACTGCTACTAAATTATTCACAAGTTAAACCATGAAACATAATTATAATTAAAATTTTGTAAGAAACATCTCAGAGATAGGCTCATTACAGTAGAAAAGTGAAAGACTGCAGAATCATATATGTAACAGGATGCCCCTATTCACCTTGCGAACAATTGCTTGAGTGTCACGTGCAAGACGAGCATCAACTTCAGTAGAAACACGACCAGGCACGAGTTTTGCAAGATCACCTCCCACATTTACTAGGGCCTATTATTGTACATAATAATCAGCAATTACAAGCAGAACTTGATCATAGATAGAGAATTACAAATCTCGTTAATTGCATTTGCATAATAAAAAAACCTACCTTGCTGAAGAAACAAGACATGCGATCATCAGATTGTTTTATGCTGTAACAATCTGGATCGGCCAATGCAGTGTCAACAGCCCCCTAAAATAAATGAACAAAAAGAAACACATCTCCATTGTTAGTTAGAATAATCCATATATACCCTTTAATAGTACATTTTGTGATCACAATCTTGAAACATGTAAAATATTCTCTTCCTAGTAGATGCAGTTCAAATCAAATTGGATAGAAACACACCACAATAGTTATACAATAATGAGCAACACTTGCGCAAGACCATCTCTCGGTTTAATTTTTCTTATTTAGTTATCACATTTCATTAAAGATGTTATCGTTATTCATTTATACCAAGAATTATTCATGAAATAGTTCCCTTGACAGTTACAATCACTTTTAATTAAAATGTTATCATTTCTTGAGACGGTCTCACGCAAGTGTTCACCTGTAATAACTATATAACGCCAAAAGGAGTAATACACTAAAGCAGCAGCTTTCTAGCACCCAATAATATATACCCACAGTCAGATAATTACCCTAAATTTTGTACCAGGAAGGCTACAAATACCCAGGATTAGAGAGGGGCTAACAGTGGCAGCAGTTGGAGGGAACCTGTTGATTAAATTTCACATTATCAAAAAAAATAAAATTATTATGAATTAAACTCGTGAAATCTCAAAATATGGTGTTTAATGAATTATAGAAATAGACCTTTCGAAATCATCAAAGACGACAGTATCCGGAACGATCTCACTGTAACTCGTAACGGCATCCAATTCAGTTGTCAAACCTATCCCCCATTACAATTTATCAATCTCAAGAAATCCAAATTAAAAGTGCAACTGCTACAAAACCAGAAAATGAATAAAACTACCATTACCTGTGTCAAGAGACAATGAGAAGTCGGTAGCAGCTCGGATGGAGTGGAACGACCTTCGATGCTTGAACAAGGCACTCGGTTTCGTGGACCGAACTGCGATTCTCCATCTGTTCCCCTGTTTCCACCAAAAAAATATATTAATCTTACCAATAAATAAAAGCTGAAGCAAAGCATACAAATGAAAGTGGGGAGTTAACCTGAAGAGAGGAAGCAAGAGTGGACGATAATGGAGAATGCAGAGGAGCTGACATTATCTTTCAATTGTTAAAAAGGATAAGACACTCAGACTAGTAGTGAAATTGTAGTGAAATTTGGGAAGTAGAGGGACTACAGTGTAGTTTGTGCCAGAAAATAATGGCTACAATAATTGAAGGAAGATTTGCCACAACATGACTTACATTTTGCAAATTAGATTTGTCACAGTTTTAGTATATTTGGATCTAAAAAATATTAATTAATACTTTGAGGGACCATAGAGAAAATACTAAAACAATTATCTATTTTACTATACAAATATTCGCATGACACGTCTTATGTAAGCATTCTTATGTAAAAATGAATAAAAAATGATAATATTAATAATAAAAAGTGATAATTAATTTGATGAAACGTGATAATTGTGCCGTGAAATATTTTATGAATAAGGAAGCAAACAATATCTGGTTGGGAACGTTCAAACTAAGGGCTTGATTTGAGAGAAATAGTCCCAAACCGAGTACGCAAAAGTTACAGCAGGGAACAAAAATGCAAAAGCAAGTAGAATGAGTCATGCTCGGGGGAAGAATTAGGGGTCATACAAAGATGTAACAATAGCGGGGCATAAAGCTGAAAAACAGGCAGTGGAGGAAGAACAAATTTTAACTTTTGACCCAAGCGATCGCGAGAAGGAATGGGCAGCTAATAATAGAGTAAGGATGAACATGATTGGGAAGAAATCAAAGAGGAAATTAGGAGCGAAGTTGGAGGCATTTTTAAGCTGATATACATGGGGGATAGCACGGTGATGATCCAAAGCAACGCTTTCGATCAAGAGAGGGAGAAGGAAATGGACGCATGGTCTAAACTTTGGTTCAAATGGATAAGAATATGGAAGCCAACAGATGTGAGCACCAAAAGAAGGATATGGACTAATTGGTATGGAGTTCCATGCCAAGCTTGGAACGACAGATTCTTCAAATATTTATGTATGGGAATTGGGTCTTATTTAGAGATGGACGAGAATACTCTATCGAGGGAAAGATTGGAGCAACGAAGAAGGTATCAAAACAAAAGGCAAAGAAGTTGGAATTCAAGCAATTGAAAGTGTTCATGAGGGATATCTACTCTCCATCAGAAATTGTAAAGAGAAACCAGCTGAAGACTCCAGAGGTTAGTGTTCCTAACAGATTACAAAATGAAGCTAGTGAAATTTGGAAAATGGCTAAATTGTTAGGGCTTCACGGGAATGAGTCGGATGAAAGTATTGAGAGAAAACTAATTCCAATTCTAAGAAAAAGAGAAATTGAAGAAAAGGCTAGGAGTGAGGGGGAGAATAGGAATTAATGAAGGTGTTTAGCTACAACTGTAGAGGACTGGGGTCATCCGCTAAAAAGGATGAGTTGAGAGAATGGTTGAAAATGAGAAATTTAATGTTGGTTTTGTACAGGAGACAAAAATGGGAACAATTAGTGAAGGCGAAATAAGAAGTTTGGGATGAAGAATAAGATGCAGGGGAGTAGTGAAAGCTTCGGAAGGAAGGTCGGGAGGTTTACTAACTTTTTGGAATCCAAACAGCTTAGAAATAAGTAGTTGGTGGGACAGTGAAGGGGGTTTGGTGATTAATGGAGTATGGAAGAAGATCAACTTGGATGTTTGTATGGTAAACGTTTACGCGCCATGCGACAGCAGACGGAAGAGATTATTATGGGATTTGATTAAGAGCATTGTATCTCAGTATGGTGATAGATGCTTATGTGTGGGAGGGGATTTCAATGAAGTGAGGAAGCAGGAAGAGAGATCAAGAAGAAATGACGGAGGAAATATGATAGACATCAGAAAGTTTGATGAGTTCATACAGGAAGCTGAATTGATTGATTTACCTTTGAAAGGTAGATCATATACATATTACAGGGTAGACGGATCATGTAAAAGCAGATTGGATAGATTTCTTATCAACAAAAAATGGTTAGACGAATGGCCTGAGGTATACCAAAGAGGTTTGAAAAGAGGATTATCTGATCACTGCCAGATAGTCATAAAAAACAGTATGGTAAACTGGGGTCCTAGGCCATTCAAAAGTCAAAATGCATGGCTTAATCACCCAGGGTTCAGAGATTTTGTGCAAGATAAGTGGGGAAAATACAGTGTCTCTGGGTGGGGGGTTTCGTGTTAAAAGAAAAGATGAAATTGCTAAAAGCAGACTTAAAAATATAGAGCAGTAAAGTGTTTGGAAACTTAAACAACAGAATTGAAGAAAGGAGAAAAGAGATATGGAAGCTTGATATGATTGATGACACGTTTGGTTTAGAAGAAGAAGACATCATTAAGAGAAGTAGAGAAAGAGCCTTGCTTCTATGTGACATAAAGATGAGAAAGAGGAATCTAAATCAGAAGGCAAAAAGGAACTGGGTCGTCAATGGAGATTTGAACACTGCGGCATTTCATAGAATCATTAATGGTAGGAAGAAGGCCAATGAGATTAGGGGATTGTATATCAATGATGAGTGGGTACAAGATGTGGATATGATAAAAAATAAGTTCATGAATCATTCAAAAACTACTTCAAGAAGATAGATTGGAAAAGGCCGAAACTGAATGAAAATCTTGTGTCGAGATTCATCTTAGAGGAGGAGAACAGCAGTCTGATAAAGTCATTCACAGAAGAGCAGGTGATAGATGTGTTGAATTCTTGTGATGAAACTAAGAGTCTAGGGCCGGATGGGATGAACTTGGCAATTTTGAGAGATTGCTGGAGCAGTATCAGAGAAAACTTTATGAGGTTCTTGAAGGAATTTCACGATTCTGGAATAATGCCGAAGGGACTTAATAATTCCTTCATTACACTTCTTCAAAAGTCAGAAGGCTCGACTAGGATTAAAAGACTACAGACCTATATCTTTGATTGGAGACCCATACAAAATCATTTCAAAAATCCTAGCCAAAAGATTTAGCAAGGTTCTGCCATCAGTAATCTCAGAGGAGCAGTTCGCTTTCATAGAAGGACGACACATCACTGAATGCATTGTGTCTTTGCAAGGTATAGTGGAAGAGGCGAAGGAGAGAAAGAAATACATTATTTGTTACAAAATAGATTTCGCAAAGGCTTATGACTCGGTTGAGTACCAATTCTTAGAAGACATAATGGTTGCATTTAAATTTGAAAAAATGGATTAGATGGATCATGGCCTGCGTTAAATCTGCTCACGCTTCAGTTTTAGTAAATGGAAGCCCGTCTGAAGATTTTGGATTGGAGAGAGGGCTAAGACAGGGGGACCCCCTATCCCCATTCCTATTCATTCTTGCTGTAGAGTGTATATGCATTTTAATGCGAAAGGCGAAAGCAAGTGGCCTCTTCGAATCAGTTGAAATTGGTAAGGAAAAATTGAAAGTGTCTCATTTGCAATTTGCGGACGACACAGTTTTCCTCGGAAAAGCTTTGATGAAAAATGTTTTATTCCTCAAAAGATTTCTGATCCTACTTGAATGGCTATCAAGGCTTAAAATCAACGTGGCAAAATGCTCGTTGACTGGTATAAATGTGGAGGAGGGTATGTTGCTAGACATGGCTAACATTCTAGGTTGCAACATTGGCAGCCTTCCTATGAAGTACCTGGACACTTATGTGGGCTGTCCGCACAAAAAAGAAAGTGAGTGGAGATACGTGGTGGAAAAAATCAGAAATAGAATTCAAAAATGGGAAAGCTCTAAGATTTCTATAGGGGGCCGAATGATACTGTTAAACTCAGTCCTTAGTGCGATCCCGACGTATGCTCTGTCGATTTTTAAGGCGCCTTTGTGTGTGTTGAAAAATATCATTTCTATGCAGCGAAAATTCCTTTGGGGTGGACATGAGAGTGCAAAAAAAATTAATTGGGTTAGGTGGGGTTATATCACTAGGGCTAAAGAAAATGGAGGGTTGGGGGTGAAGGATCTTGTAGACTACAACAAGAGTCTGATGGGGAAATGGGCGTGGAAAGCGTTTGAGGGAAAGGAGAGGTTATAGGTTAAAATAATTATAGATAGACAAAGGAGTGTGGGTGCTAGGGAATAGGGGTTGGGATCCATGTTTAGGCAAAGAGGGAAAGGTTGGTGGGGAGGGGTACTATCATGTTTAGAAGATAGTAAAGGAGAGTGGTTTGCAGAAAAATGTAGGAAAGTGGTAGTAAATGGGCTCACACGAGTTTTTGGGATAAAATTTGGGTGGGGAATGAGCCTCTTAAAAAGAGGTTTAAGAAGTTGTTCGAGTTGAGTGTAGGCCAGGATTACAGAGTTAGTGAAATGGGGGCATGGAAGGGGGGAGAATGAAAATGGAAGTGTGAATGGCGAAGAGAGTTGAGGGAGTGGGAATCTAACGCTCAAAATGAATTACTGGAACTTTTATGCAGGTATAAAATAGAGGAAGGGAAGGACTATTGGAGATGGGAAGCAAGCAAACATGGAATATACGACATCAAAAGTGCATATACATACTTGAAAGAAAGAAAAGAACCAATTGAGGAGCCGGACACAAAAATGAAAATCCTAGCATGGAGAGTTGTGAAAAGGAAGAATCCCGACATCTATGGAGTTGAAAAAAGAGAAAGTCTTCCACCTTTCAGCACTACTACATGTTTTATTTGTGGAGAAAAAGAAGAAATGGTGGAACATAGATTTTACGAATGTCCAATGTCACAAAGAATATGGAGACAGTGTTTGAACTGGGTTGGGAAGCATCCCCTAATCCCAAACAATCCATCAGGTACGCTACTTCTATTCGTGAATTTATTCCAAACTAAAGTAAGGTGGAAGCTAATGGTAGACATATGGATATGCATTATTTGGCCTTTATGGAGAAGTAGAAACAAAGTAATGCTTGAGGAGAGTGAATGGAACGAAGAGAAAATGCTTGAGGAGATCAAATCACATGTTTGGTTTTGGTGGGTTTGGAGAAGGAAATGGATCAAAAGAGACATTAATTATAAAGATTGGGCTGCATATTCTTGTTATTGTTTAGAAGAAATTTAATATTGTTGTTTTTTATATGATTGCAGTTGATTTGAATCACTATTTTGTTGATACATTGTAGACTTGTTCAATTTGAAAGGGCAAGACTCATGCCCTAATGAAATATATTTCCTTTTTCCAAAAAAAAAATTCAAAACCAAAATTCATGTCCTAAATTGATAGTTTAATACTATTTCAAGCGCCTAAATATAAGAAAAAATAATTTAGATCTCAATTGATAATTTACCCATTTTTCAAGTCTTGAATTAAGAAAAAACTTCATTAACTATCAACCCACTGTGAATTAAAATACTATATTCCTTAATTTCTGTCTGTACAAACAGTAAATGTGACTTTTATGGCGTGATGTGATGGAAGTAATATCTTTATAATCTATGAAATGTTTTGGGATGTAATTATCTTGAGTTGGTATCTTGTATCTAATGTGCACAAGGTGTGTAAAGATTCAACATTTTGTTTTAAATGGTATACATTTTAATTAATAAGGGTACAATATTTTATTTTAAAGAACATAAACTTTTACTAATTTTTATTTTCAGGAAATATAGATTATACATCCTTATACTAAAGGATAGTATCGTTTATTATATCTAGAGCATTGTATCCCCGGGCACACAAAATTTAGACAATTATCTTTTAACCACGTTTACAACTTAGTAATCAGAGACGAGCTCCCACTTTAAAAGTTCTCTTAGGGAAGACTTCGGCCCAGTGTGATTTTTTATTCTTAGTCGGGCCAATTATCTCCCCTTCAGTATCTTTGCAAATTAATGGATATGGCCCGCCTCAATAAAAAAGAAATAATAATAATAATAAAAATAAAAATGTGCTTATTCTTCACGATTTAGAGGCCCAAGTTCAAACAATTAAAACTTATCGATTAATAATAAGGAATTCATGCAAACTGATTTACCATGCAACCAAATTTTATAAAAATATTTTTTAATAAAAAAAAGTTATTTTATTAGAGATGAAATATTATTTTTCTATAAAAAAATATTATTTATTTAACAAAATTATAAAAATCATACTATTTTAGTATTATTATTTAATATGTAGTGAGTAATTATATTAATGGGAGTGTGGACTCCATATTTTAGTTGTGTTAGTGTGTATATAGGTATTATGTATGTAAAAAGAAAAATAAGATCCTTAGGACGAACGCCCAAAATAGAAAATGAGTATTTTTATTCAAAACAGTTATAGTTGACCTTTTAATGAGTAATTTTTCATTTTTTAAAGTTTATCTTTGATAACTTAAGGATGCAAGAAGAAATCGGTTCATACAAGTATTTATAATAATAATAATAGTAAAAAAGTATATTAAAACTAGTTTTACATGAAACATTTGTACTTTCTTGCCCCGATTTAAGATTTCTTTTAATTAATTATTTGCTAATTATACTTTTAAATTAACATTAAAACATAAGAATAAATATTAAATTCTAAGTAAAAAATAGATTATAAACCATAAAGATTAAATTACAATTATACTATTAAAATTAATACAAAATTTTAAAGATAATATTACTTCGTGCAATCTAAAATAGGTCGGAAGGGGTAATTCTTTAAAAAAAAAAATTGTAAATCATAAAATAAAAGGGTGAAATTGTTATTCCCTAAAAATTAACATTGACCCTAGGACTTTGATTCGGATTTGTTATTCCAAATTTATATTTAACAAATCTTTCATATATACACCTAGGTTCTCTATTAATCCATATCCCACCCAATAACATTATATTTCCTCAATTATTACATTATCTTTTGTTCATGAAATAAATCAGGTATATCATTGTCACAAAATCACTTTTTATTTTGAACATGTAAGGACTTTGGGAGTATTTAGGATAAAACTTTCTAAGGTTACAAAGTTCAATCAATTACGCGCAATTAACAATCGAGAAATTAGTACATATACAAACATAAAATTCTAACTTAAAATTACATCTTTCACGAGACAAAACGTAAAATTTCGACTTAAATAAAACCAAGCTCAGTGAGTTATGAGTAACATATAGTTTTGAGTAAAAAAAAAATTTCTACATAGATCTTATGTTACACCTCATAATAACATTTTTATTATATATAACACATAATTGTAACATTATTCAAATGTTAATAATATATAACACTTGTTTAATATGTAACATCTATATGTAACATTTTTATGAAAGTAACACTTTTTAAATAACACTTTTGTAAATGTAACATTTTTTAGATTACACTTTTTTATATGTAACTTTTTAATAGTATCATTTTTCATATGTTATACTTTTTATGTAACATTATGATATATTTAATACTATAATAATATATTTTAAATACATAACATTTATATAAATAATAATGTAATATTTTAAATAGTTTAAATAATTAAATAAACTAACACACTATTAAGCACTATTAAATAATTTTTGTATTATACGAGTAGAAAAAATATGTACTCATATAAATAAAATATTTATTATGTAAAATATTTATTATATTATATAAAATATTAATAATGTATAAAAATTATTTATATTTATTTTTAAATAATTTTAATTCATACAAATTTATTATATAATAATAGATTTTTATTACATATAATTTGATTACTTTAATTATTTAAATAAATATAATTTTTAATAAAATTATATCGTATAATATGAAATATTAATTAATTTTTTTAAAATTAGTTAGTATAGTAACACTCAAGTTTAAATGTATTAGATTGTTTTAAATGTTATATTTTAAAAAATTAAATAAAAAGTGTTGAAGTGTATAATAAAATAAAAATTCAAAATAAAAACAAGATTGTGGTTTTTAGAAGGTCAAGGTTCAAACCCTCTTAGCAAAGAATATGAGATTGTGCTTATATGCAAGTCACGAGCATGCATATTGTCTCATGATTGCTACCTCACATGTGGACTTTCATAATGTCCTTTTTTATTTATGTCCCCCTTATTATTTTTATTTTCTTTCATTCACTATTTAATTTAAAGAGAAAAATAAGCTGCTACATATATACACAGTTAAACCGAGTTGTGAATTGATATCCCATCTTTATGATGATCCATGTGATCAAATGAAAAGATAAAGTTGGCTTCTATAGCAATCATCACCCATCGCCTCGTGAACCAGAGAGACTTCATCATCAATCTTTCTCACCACATTGAATTTTTTTCTTTTCTTTACAATTTGGGTAATCAAATATGGCAAACATATCTCTTTCTTTAATATTTTTCTTTATTTTTTTATTAATTTCAAGTAAATACATAAAGTTTTAGTTAATAAGTCATTCAAAATATTTCATTTTTCACGTGAATCAGATTCGTGAGACGGTCTATTCTTTACCAAAAGTAAATCAAGTACAATATTAAATTCTTTGTCATAAAATGCAAATCAACCGATGTTTCCTGGTGGTGGAATGTTGATTAATAAGGGATTAGAGGTAAGATATTGATGGATTGCCTAGATAATTAACTTGTTAATTAATGATGTTTCTCATTATAAGTTGCATATATTAATTTGGAGAGAAGCCTTCATCCATGAAGATAATAGCTTTTATTCTAATCAACGTACAAGATTATTAACAGATGTTTATGTTACAACCTATCCTTGTAAGTTTGTAACAATGGTTAAATGTTCTAATCATACAATTTATATGTTGCATAAAATTGCAGTTATAAGCAATTACTATGTATCCAAGAGTTAAAGATAAGAAGGAATGCCTTTTGACCTCGTAACTACGCCATAATTGCACGAATCTTAATTCCTCCCAGTGTGGTTGTACCACACAAGATTTTTGAGGCGTATATCATTTTATATGACGCACATTATATGATTGATCTGTAAGAGGAGAAAAAAATCAAATCATTGTCTTCTAATATTTAAGCTTTTCTTTTTAGGATATAATTTTCCTATCTCTCCTATGTGTCATCCATTCAACAATATAATAAAGAAGATGATGTACCAAAATAGTATAAAAATCCAAACCGCCAATGCACTTCAAATTAAATACATCCAATATTGAAAATGTAAATTGTTTATTTTTCGGCTAACTATACGGCTATACCCATCAATGACAGACATATCCATATACCCTTTTAAGAAAAGAAAATTTTAGACGGTGATCATTTAAAATGGTATGGTATAGAGTTACATATAATCAAATAAAAGTTCAGATCAAACATCATCTAGGGATGTCAATTTCAATTCGACCCTCGAAAATCCGTCCCGCCCTGCACATTTTGGGGAGGCTCGGACCCGCAAATATATAGGACGGATCCGAGTATTAATTTAGATCCACCCAACCCGTATATAATATTTTAAAAATTATTTTATATTTTATATTTTATATATATAATTATATTTTATGTTTATATATATATATATATAATTATTAATTATGTATATTATTTTATATTTTATACATATAAATTATTTATAACTATATGCTATATATATTAAATTATAATTATATATTCTTATAGAGTATTTATTTATTTTTTAAATATTTTGATATTTTTTGTATGTGAGTACATGTTAAATTAAAATATCTGCGGTTGATGACTATTTATTAAAAAAAAATGGGGGCAGGGCGGGGTGAACCCGTCCTGTATGGGTCTGGGCTCGGGCATGTAATATAAGACCCGTCCGGGTCTGGGGCAGGCTTTTTAATAATAAGTCGGGTTCGGGTAGTTAATTACCCTCTCCAGATCGGCCCGTTGACATCCCTAACATCACCGTTTTCCATTTATAATTCCACATACATTTGAGGTAAATTGAATCGCCTGCAGATAAGGGGGCGTGATTCCCCTTCCTACCAACCCCAATCTTAAGCTTATAAAGAGATGAACCATTTAATATTTAATCAAATCACTCTAACACGCCCACTCACATGCAAACGGGAAATTTTTGCTTTTTTGATAGGTCATGACTTTGATACCATGTTAAATGATCACCTCATCTAAAAGTTTAAAATTATAAAAAGATAAATCGTTTAATACTTAAAATCAAAATAGTTTAGGATTCTCAATTTTATTTGTCCAGTCGCGTAACTACCCGACTAATGGGCACAAGTAAGTAGAGTGAAATAGGGTAATTGGTAGGGTATTACCTAAACCCAAAAAAAATTGATGGGTATTTGTACCCTATTGCCTAACCCGACATCCAATCTAGTATTTCAATTATTAATTACTTCCACAGTTCGATTTTAAGGTATCTATTTATTTTTTGCATGTGTTCGATTCTATAGTATCCATTTGCTTTTTGCACGTGGATTAAGGAGTATTATTATTATATGTAAAGTGGGTAGTTGTATTAGAGGGAAGTGGTGGGTCATATTGTGTATTTTTTTACAAAATAGAAAACATAAATACCTTTGAAGCAGACGTCAGAAATAGTAAAATTGATAATTTAGAAGCGAACAGAAGAAATATTATCTAATACACTATGTATTATCTAATGTACAATATTAAGTATTATTCATGCGCTATACATGTGTTAAAATATATTACTAATATATACAAAAAAGTTATGGTACAATTTCCTTATTTCACTCCCATGTTCCATCTGAAAAGTGGGAGCATGATGTGTCAACACTCCACTCCCATGAAATTTATGGAACATGGATGTGAAGTAGGGATTTCAAATAAAAAAAATTGAAGTTATATATTTAAAATAACCAAACTTCGATCGTATATATTTTATAAAGAGACTATTTTTTTTTTCCAAAATGGTAAATATATTTCAGACCAACCAAAGTTCTAGAAAGTTGTATTTTGTCTTGTTTTTAGGGATAATTTTGTATTTTTAAATATTAAATAAATTATTAAGTAAATTATGTAAGTTGTAAAAGAATAGTAATTTTGAAATTAAAGAGTAATGTGAGGTTGTCGGTTTGTGTGCTATTTCTTTATTTGGGGGTGTGAACTTATTATGAAACAGATAAAATTAGTAAATGTAAATTTATTTATAAGTTGGTCTCTTGTGTCATCGAGTGCATAAGGGTATTAACATTTTATTTTAAAGGATCATATACATTTTAATTAATAAGAATATACTATTTTTTTCATTGAAATGATAGGTTAAAATATGAATAATATAAATCTTATACTACATAGTATAATATTTAATACTAAATATACAATTCCCAAAAAAGTGAGGAATTTAGGGACATAGTGTCTGGAAATACGACAAGTTTTAACCTTTGTTTATGGGATGGAGAGAGAATTTTATTATAATTAATACGTTACTGAATGTAAAATATTAGTTTATACTTAAAAAAATATAATCATAAAAAACATATTCTTGCTTGATGATAAGCAAGATAAGTGTTAAAGATATTAAAATACAGTGTATTGAAAGTGATAGTATAGCAGCAAGAGAGGGCAGATCACGTGGGGTTGGATACCTAATTAGTAATGCCTCACCAAATATAAGTGCATGAAAGATGCTCTTTCAAGCCAAGATAAACTACTAATTCTAACCCAACACCTTTTCTTTTCTTTATCATTCTTCATTTTCTTTGCCCCATTTACCGTTCTTTATCTTTCAACATACTTCCTCTTACCCACGTATTTCTTATTTATTTGGACATGCAAATTTAAAAAAATAATTAAGTTATATAATAATAAAAAAAATGTAGTAATTTGGAAATTCAAAAAGAAAAAAAATAGTGACAAAGTTTTTTAGTTTAGTTTATAAAGTATAAAAGGTATGTGGCATTAATGTAATATTGGGAGCATGTTAATATTATGTGGTGCTACTTTTATTTAAAAAAATGCAAAAATAATGGAATTGACATGAAAAGTGTACAAAATACTAGGGAGGGTAGTATGTATTACTATTGACATTTTAATTCTTTAAAATAAATAAATAATACCCTCTCCGTCCCACAACAAAAGGGATGGAATTTTTTTATTTAATGGGTAGTTGGGGATAGTTGAGGTGAGAGAAATGATATTTTAATGTATAGTGGGTAGGTGTATTAGTGTGAAATGTGGGGTTATGTAGAGAAAAAAAAGTTAATTTGTGTGGGTCCCTTTTACTAAAAAGAAAAATACACCTTTTGTGTTGGGACGGACGAAAATGGTAAAGTGCACTCCTTGTCGTGGAACGGAGGGATACTAAAAAATTATTGGTTCAAAGCATAATTTTATGGGCAGAATCCTTTCAAAAATAGAGGCCTCGGTACACCAATCATCATATTTTTATAAAATTACTTTTTAGTTAAAGAATAAAATATTCAATTTTATAGAAATATCCATGATTCTCTATTTTATTTGATAAAATAAATGACTCGTTTGTATATATTTATAATTTGATTATAAATATCTTAATGATTCGATTGCACATTTTTATGATTTGATTGTGAATATTTATAGGTCGGTTAAATATTTCAAATTGAGTCATAAATCGAATCAAGAATATTTTTATAATTTTAAACATTTGAAGAATTACTACTGAAAATGTAGAGTGTTAAAAAAGAGTGAGTTTCATGTAAATTGGGTTTACATGTATTTTTTAAAATTACTCTTTAATAGTAAAAATTACTCTTTGAAAAGTAATAAATTTTATACAAAAAAATAATAATTCATGTTTTTAAAGAGTAATTTTTCATGTACTAAAAAGTTATTGAGAGATCAGAGTTTATAAGAATTTGAAGAATAATTTTTAAATTTAGAAAATTAATAATTTATGTATCTAAAGAAAAGTAATTTTTTATGTACTAAAGAGTAACAGAGTTTACATATTAACGTATGTAAACCCAATTTACATAAGTGTTTGTGGTTAAAAAAATTGTTAAATTCAAAAGTAAATGCATGTTTAATCATTTTACTTATTGGTAGAAAATATAATTATACTTAAAAAATTCTAAAAATAAATATAATCACGAATTATAAATACTTTAATATTACAATTCATAAGAATGAAATCATAATTATATTTTTTAATTAAATAAAAATTAAGAAAGCAAATTATAAATTATAAAAAAGAAAATAAATGATTAAGTCTAATATTTCAGGGTGACTTTGCATCAGGGAATCTGCTTGTTCCTTCACACCATCACATACGAAAGACGCCACGTGATTACTTTGTTAGTTATTCTCTCTTTCAATTTTTCTTTTTTTTTATTTCTTTTCTTTTCTTTTCTTACTTTGTATAGTTATTCTCTCTTTCAATTTCTCTTTTTCTTTATTTCTTTTCTTTTCTATTCTTTTCTTTTCTTTTCTTACTTTGTTTTATTAATAATGCGTTAATCAATTTTTACAAATTTATCTGAGACCGTTTCACAGAATTTCGTGAAATAAATAAGTGGAAATATTTTCTAAAAGAATTATCTTAATATTCGATATATATTAGTATTAAAAAGGATAAATTGCAAAAGACATCATAAATTTTACTCTTATGCCAAATAATCCTCACATTTGAGAAGTTAAAAAAAACCACCAAATTTAAGTATTATTGCAAAACGCACTCAATTTGTGACTAAAAGTTTAATTTTTTTTTATTTTACAACAATACTTAATATAATGTATTACTCTATAAATATATATCATATTATGACCGTAAAGTATTAACAAACATTGAATTAAGTATTATGTTGTAGATACTACATAGTCCAGTCCATAGAATAATATTTTATTCATCTAGTTGAAATAGAAGATGAAACATCATAATAATTTGGGGACTCTCTGCGTGTCCATGTTTATGATTATAATATTAACACATTTGTAGAGTGGCATGTTTGTTTATACTTTATAGTTGTAATATTGATACTTTTAAAATATTTAAAAAATAAAAAAAATATTATACTCACTTTGTTTTAAAATAAATTTCAAATTTTACATTTTTTATTAGTCCTACAATAAACTTCACCATCTAAAAAAGAAAATATCACATCAATCTTCAATCTTAAAAATACATCTTAATTACAAATTTATCACTTTCACCTAATATATACTCCCTTCGTCCCGCTACAAGAGTTACATATTAGGGCGTCCTGTTATAAGAGTTACATTTTTTATTTTAATAGATGAGACCCACATAAATCAATCACTTTATTTTTATGAGGTTCACACACAATACTAATACAATTACTCATTATACTTTAAATTATTATTATATCTATCAACTCACCACATATTAAAATACTACTACTATAATCTCCGTGCAAACAGTAAATGTAATTCTTTTCATGAGACGGAGAGAGTATAATATAAATACTTTATAATTTAATTATTGTAGCCTCCAAAAATTAATGAGTTAGTCAAAATATTTTTTTTCTTAAATTATGAATTTATAGTAACGGTGCAAGGTAATATAAGATAGAGAATAGTATGTAAAGATATTTATTTTTATTTTTATAATTAGTTATTACTCATTTTTTATTAAAAATATTACCATCACTTTTTATTTATACACAAATTATTCATAATTATTATCATTTTTTATTAATTAAATACTCACTGCGTCTCAAACTTATTTTCACACTTTTTGTTTCCGTCCATCGCGTACTTATCTTCACCATCCAAAAGATAAGTACGGGATGTAGAGAGTATTACTTTTAATTAAAAATAGGCTAATTATACTGTGCACCCGGGTGGTGCACCCACTTTAAAAAACGTATACAAATATAAACAAAAACATATACAATTATGAACAAAAATGTATACAATTTAATTGTTAGTTTTTTTAATGAAAAAATGAGTGTAAAAAAATATACAATTGTTAAAAAACATGTATGCACTATTGAATAAAAAGTTATACACATATTGATGCTAGTTTTTTTAATGAAAAACTTAATGTGAACAAAGTTGCAATTATTAAGAAACACGTATACAAAATAGAATAACATGTATACAAAATAGAATAAAAAGTTAATACATATATGGGTGCACCTAATATCAACTCTTAAAAATATTACTATCACTTAGTATTATCTTTTTTATGCACTGATATTCGATTCGAAGACCGACTAATTCGAAGTGGGTATAATTTATTTATTACCTAAAAATACTATGATACTCTTAAAAAGTTAATAAAATTGGTGATAATTACGAAACAGAGAGAATATAACTTTTTATTAAAAATATTACTATTACTTTTATCTTTTTTTTATGCACGAGTGGTAGACCGACTTTTAAGCCAGAGCAATGCTCTGTATAAATTGGTCCCACATTATTAATCGCACCGACAAATTTTGAACCTGAGTCCTTAGAAAATTTCACGCTAAAGCGCATCAAATGTTAGGACAACTCTTGAAAGTTTACTATCACTTATTATCATCTCACAAAACTCATGCAATGTTGCTGCAATTAATACATTTTCAATCATACATTCTAAATCATGATTTCCTTCAAGAGAAGTTATTATTAGGGGTGTCAATTTTATCCGTGGATGCGGGTATCCGCTGGATAATACCCTATTGGGTACGGATAGGGTAGGGTATTTCGGGTTTCGGGTAGGGTAGTACCCGTACCCGTATTGAAATGTTGAGGGTAAGGGTAGGGTATGAATTATGTAAAATATCCGATTACCCTACCCGTTTATTTTATTATGCATTATATATTTTACATAATATATATTATATATTTATATAATAACATAATCCTATATATAAACATTATTCCATGTATTTGTAGTTAATTTGTTAGTATTATTGAATTAGTTTGTTCAACTATACATTACTTTGTAATTTTATATAATTTAAGTTTTAATAGTGTCATGCTATTACATAACATAATATATGAAAGTTACATGATTATATTTTTAAATTATTTTTATATATTTATGAATCTCATAATATATTGCATTGATAATGATTCTTTTAAATAAATTGGTCATGTAAGTAGGATATGATAGGTCGATATTTTACGGATAGGATAGGCCGGACATTATTATTCACATTATTTTTAAAAATTGCGGGTAACTGTTTACCAGCGGATTATCCATGAACCCGATGGACAATATCTGTACCCTACCCGATGATATATTTAAGGGTAATAGGGTAGGGTAAGGGTCCTAAAAATATAATTGAGGGTAGGGTATGGATTACGCATACCCATACCATACCCTACCGTTTACACCCCTAAGTTATTATGGGTTTAAAATGCTACATTTATGCGTTGTTGGACCGTGATCACTGAATGTGTATTTATGAACCTTTCTCATGAAAAAACATTTTGTGAATTTGAGTTCACAAATCACCTATTTTTTATAGAGTAAAATTATCTTTATATATATATTACTTATCTTCTTTTAAATAAAAAATATTACTTGTTAATTTTTTAAATATATTAATTTATTGATTATTCTTAAATACATTAAAAAATTATTTGTAGAAAGATAAACTATTATTCTTCTAAATAAAAATATTACTCTTAAAATTCAAATATATTGTGATTTATATATTCTTTTTGGGCAGAATGTAAAAAGTAATGTTTTTTATTCAAAAGAATAATAATTCATCTATTTGAAGGATAATTTTTAATGTGTTGAAGAGAACTTTTGCAAAAATAGGATACATGGTAACCGGATTCATATGAGACTCCATCTTTTCCATTAGCAACACTTATATGAGACCGTCGTACTGTAAGATAATTTTATGTACTTTTTTTACTCTATTCGTCCCAACTTAATCTTTATAGTTACTTTAGACACAGAATTTAAAATAAGTTATTTTTTGATCAACTTTATTGATTTTTGGAGGGTAATGTAATATTTTAAAGTAGTAAATAAATTATAAATATGTTTTTTTAAGTGGAAGTGATAAATTTATAATTAAGATGTACTTTTAGGGGTGGAGATTGTAGTGATGTTTTCTTTTTCGGGTGATAAAGTTTAATGTGGAACGGACGAAAATAGAAAGTGTGAAAATTAACTTGGAAGGGAGAGAATAATTATTTATTGCTTTTGATCAATTGTATATCGTTTTTTTTAAATTAATTTAGGGGGTTTGTATTTTTAGGACATTATGTTGTCAGATTGACAATACTCCCTCCGTCTGCCTTTAAGGGTACCATTTGTTTTTTGCACGTGAATTAAGGAGTATTATTATTTACTGTGTAGTGGGTAGTTATATTAGTGGAGGTGTGAGTCTCATTTTTTAGTTGTATTAGTGTGTGTGTGAGTCCCATATGTATAAAAAAAGAAATGAGACCCTTCGCCCAAAATGAAAAAATGATACCCTTGAAAGCGGACGAATGGAGTATATAACATATTATAATATTTGAATGTGTAGTTGTATTAATATTTGTGTAGATCATAAAAATATAGTAGGAGTATTAATTATGTTGTGTGGATCACACTTATAAAAAATATGAATCTTATTAAGAACAAACGAAAAATGGTAAAATTTTGCACGGCGGGACTACTAAATTTCAAGTACTCCCTTCATCTCATGTATTTTTATCTGCTTTTCATTTTGAGTCACTCCACCAATTTTTACACGTTTTTATTAATAGTAAAAATACACTATATATCTTATCTACATTTATATTTTATTCATCATTCCAACAACTTTATTTAATTTTTCCTCAAAATTATCAATTCATTCTTATTTTTTCTTACATTATTAATAAGATAACACTTCTTAATCTTCGTGCTCATACTAAAAATACTCAGATTGAAGTAAATATTTAAATTAGTAATAAGCAATTACTAAAAATTAAAATTAGTTGACTACTCCTTATGAATCTCAAATAACAAAAAGAATAATATAAACCTAATTTTAGTACAAACCAAAATAGCAAAATGTAAAATTTTGATGTGAGGGACTACTAAATTTCAACTATTTAAATTAATAGGCAATTAAAAATTAAAATATATGTGGTGGTATTTTTTTTGGATGGATCTCTTGTGCGCTCAAGCATACGGATTTTGATTCGTGCTCATTTGCAATTTTCGTGCTCCTCTACAATTTAAATTCTCTATCATTACATAGATTTAAATAAAAAAAGGGAGGGGAAGAGTTGTGTTCAAATGAGGACATGGACTGTATCCCCGAAGGCGCAGAAACTTTTGTCTTTTTTTTTTTTTTAAACTCAAAAATGCGACTCTTCTCACTCCCCTGTTTCAGGGTTATACAATTACGTATACAGAATGTAATGTAGAGAGAGAAACACAGCGTACAGAAGTAATGGCGATGTGGCCATTCCAAAATAAATGGCAGACAACCCTCATCTCTACGATCCTCTTCGCCATTTACATTCATTTCAATGACTGTTGATTTTTATAATAATCATCCAAGACTCCATAATTCTCTCAATTCGACCCAGCATTGATGCTTTGAGTCAACTCAGTTGAGTTTCCTTCAGTACCGGTGAATTCCTTTTTTTCCCCCTTCACAGCTCGAAGCTCAAAGTGCGCATTTGTAATTCAACGTGCATTGACGGTAATCGAATTCAATCGGCGTTTTCCGGCTGGGTCGCCGGAGCTCCGGCTTCCAATGCTGAGTGCGCGGTGGCGGTGAACAGTAGAAAGGGTAATGTGCAAGTCAGGGTCAAACAGTAAATATGTTCAAGCCAACGCGATGGTGGAGCGATAAGAACAGAGTGAAAGTTGTTTTCAAGTTGCAGTTTCATGCATCTCAGGTAATCTCAACTCTGTAAATGTGATTTAAGTTGTGCGTTTTCCTCCCTGATTGATGATCCTTTTCAAAGAGTGGGTTTCTTTTGGCTGTAGAAGCAATATAAAGGAGTGATTCTTGTAGTTTCATTTTTTTATTATAAGGATGAACATACTATGAGCCAGTGTGAATTTTTTGAACACGTTGAAAGTAATTATGATTTCTGGTGCAACAATGTTATAGCATTTCAATCCTGATAGTTTTTACTGTATTTTCTTGAAATGCTGGAGTGAACTAAAAGTCTTGTTAAAGTTCAGGTGGCTCAGATTGGAGAGAATGGATTGATTATATCAGTTGTTCCCTCTGATATCGGAAAGACAACTGTAAAATCGAGCAAGGCGACAGTTCGAGATGGGAGCTGTTTGTGGGAAAATCCTGTGTATGAAACTGTTAAATTTAATCAGGATCCGAAATCAGGAAAGATTCATGAGAAGATTTACTATTTTGTTGTAGGCACGGTATGTACTGACATGGAAAGATGACATTAATATGTTTTGATTTGATGAGGTGATTTTCTTGTTCTTATGATCCTTGGTGTGTTGTAGGGATCATCTAAATCTGGTGTTCTCGGAGAAGCTTCAATTGATTTTTCGAATTATGTGGAGTCGACTAAGGTCTCGTTGGTGTCTCTTCCTCTCAAGAGCTCGAAATGTGAAGCTGTTCTCCATGTGAGTACCTCCATTTATGTTGGCATTCCTCTGATAATTCGGTTGAGGGGTTTGAGATTGAGATCTGATTGATGAAGTGTGTTCACAGGTATCAATCCAGAGAGTACTTCAGTCCATGGATCAGAGGTTGTGATGAATGCTCTAATTGTGTTGAATTCTTGTTTAATATTTATTTGTCTGAATTTACCTTGTTAATTTAGGGAGAATGAAGAAAATGAGAATATTGCAAAACTTTCGGAAGAACGCTGCTTGAGTCCACTGTTGGACAACCATAATAGAGATGGAACCATCAGAAGCAGTTCTGTTGACGTAATCTCATCTCCTCCAGCAAATGCTTTTAGCTTTAAAATTCAAGAATAACATCTAGATTTCATTTTTTCAACAGGATGTGCCGTGTAATAAGGCTGTTTCTCAAGCTGAATTTGATACAAAACGCCGGGGTTCTAGTGGATCCGATATCACATTGTCAAGTTCTGGGAGCAGCTGTGGAGTTGAACCACCTTGGGAGCTAAAGAACGACAATGTTCATCAGGAGTCAATATCTGGTACCCCTACACCTACTTTTGATGAGAACCGGAAGTCATGGGAGTGGCTGGGAAACTGTGGCATTGCAGATAGTACTGATGACTCTTCAAGCACTGTGAGAGAAGCCTTTCTGATGGAGCATTCTGAAGAGGTTCCGGATCTTATGGTGGAGAGGCTGAAAGCAGATGTTGCTGCTCTATCCAGACAAGCTGAGATGTCTGAGTTAGAACTACAGGCTCTTCGAAAGCAGATTGTTAAAGAGAGGAAACGGGGCCAGGATCTAGGGGAAGAATGTGTTTGCTTGAAAGAAGAAAGAGATACTTTGAAGGCAGAATGTGAGCAGCTCAAAGTATTCAACAGAGAGAGATACGAAACAAAGTGTGAGAGTAATGTGATCTTTGATGGAACGAATCCTTGGGCGATTGTAAAAGAGCTAAGGCAAGAATTATATCACGCAAAAGAGCTGAATAGCAACCTTCGTGTTCAACTTGAGAAGACTTGGGAATCGAATTCTGAACTGATTCTTGCTGTTCAGGACCTTGAGGAATTGCTGGAACAGAAGAATACGGAGGTATCAGATCCCTCTAGAAGATTATTGGAAAAAGAAATGGATGATAAGTCCAGAGAAATTGCCCTCATATCTCAACCCGATCATGACGATTACAATGACGATGATGATGAAGAGCAGAAGGCACTGGAGGACCTCGTGAAGGAACACAATGATGCAAAGGAATCATTTCTTCTGGAGCGACAGATTATGGACCTGCAGAGTGAAATAGAGATCTACAAGAAAGATAAGGATGAACTAGAGATACAAATGGAGCAGCTAGCCCTTGATCACGAGATCATAAAGCAGGCTAATCATGAGATGTCACATAAGCTGGAGCAGAGCCAAATTCAGGAGCAACTTAAATTGCAGTATGAATGTTCATCTCCTAATACAGTTGTACATGAACTTGAATCTCGTGTGGAAAGTCTAGAATCTGAATTGGAACTACGAACAAAAGAATACGAAGATTCATTGGTCAGTATAAGTGGTCTTCAATCCCATGTAAAGAGTCTAGAGGAAGAACTTGAAAAACAGGTGCACGGATTTGAAGCTGATCTGGAATCTCTCACAGTCACCAAAAGAGAGCATGAGCAGAGAGCAATAAGAGCAGAAGAAACATTGAAAAAAATGCGGTGGAGAAATGCTAATACAGCAGAGCGCCTTCAGGAGGAATTCAGAAAGCTTTCTGTTCAGATGGCATCTACATTTGAAACCAATGAGAAGCTAGCTACGAAGGCTCTGGCCGAAGCAAATCAGCTTCGTTTGGAGAAAAGTCATCTAGAGGAAATGCTCCGGAAAACTTCTGAAGAACACCAATCGGTTGAGAGCCATTATGAGACTAGATTGCAGAAACTCAATAGCCAGGTGACATTGATGAGTAATCAAATAGAACGGCTGCATTCAGAAATTGATGGCAAAGCAGTTCAACTTGAACATCAGAAAAGGCATTCTGAAGATACTCAAAAGGTCCTCACAGATGAAATTTCAATGCTCAAAGATGAGATTGAAACACACATTGCTAATAACAAAATTCTCTTGGAGGATATGGGGAATAAGGACGATGTGAAGCGTGAGCTGGATCAAATGAGAATATCAGTCAGGGACATGGAGTTGCTTGTTGAGCAAGGGAATGTTGACAAAACTGAACTAGAAGGCAAGGTTTCATTTATGAAGACTGAGGCTGAAGAGTTGCATAAGGAATTAAATGAATTGAAATCTATGGTGAAACAAAAAGGATTGATAGCTGAGAATCTGCAGCTAGACTCTCTCCAAGCTCAGTGTTTTAGTTTGCAGCTCTTGAATCAAGAGGACGAGCTGGAAAAAAAGAAACTAAGGAAGCAGGTATTAAAATTAAGAAGTGATCTGAAGAAGGAAGGTTGCACGGAGAAGAAAACAAAGGATATCCGCGGACGAGCACCAACTGTTGATGCAGCTAGAGCAACTTCAAGAACGAGCAAGGCCAACCCTCGTGAATCCAAAGAGGTTGCAAATCTCAAGGTCAAAATTAAGTTACTTGAGGTAATTCTACACATGGCCTTATTAGACATAGCATGTTGAGTAATAAGAGTATAAGAATGAATATATGATACTAACTACTAAGTGTCTTCACTTTTGATCATTACAATGCTTTTTTAATACCAAATTTCATTTCTATGTACAACAGTGTCAAATCAAGTTAAATGAAACTGCTCTTGAAACATCAGCAAATGCATTCCAGGAGAAGGAAAAGAATCTTATGAATAAAATTGAAGAGTTAGGTGGAAAGCTGGAAGTAAACCGAAGCAGTGCTCATTCTTGTGGAAATGAAGTTGAAAAGGTAAATATGAAGTTACAGTACATTTGGTTGCTCTTGGATTGATTGTAGTACTCTGTTGATATTGTTGATGCACTTGAACATTTTGCTTGCTTCTTTTGCGGAATATGCTAAAATTATACAGCTGATATCGAGCTTGGATCTCACTGAACTACTCAAAGTTAGTGATTATGTTTGTAGCTGATGGATAGGCCAAAAACTGATTGCGTAGAAGAAAACTGGGTTTGTCTTATAGAGATTTTTTGCATGATAAGATCTAATAAGTGTTTTGCATAAGTAGGCTCCAAATATAGGATATAGTGTAATTCATTTCAAGGATGTAATAGAAGAGAATCTATAACTACTTTTTGATAACTGGTTTAACAAATTTCCAGCAATGATTCTCTTGGATTTCAGGGAGCTGCTGCAGTTGTGGATGATCAAATCCCAAATCTTAATTTCTGTGAAGAAGGAAACAATGACAAAAACTCGAGCACTAGAAGCTCGACATCCAGCTTAAACTGTCGAACAATCTTATCAACAAAGAGGTGTCTTTCACTCCAATTCATTTGCACTAATCGACTATGCTTTCCCGGCTAACTTTCTTTGCATTTTCCGTTGCAGCAACAACTTATCAGACGTACAGGAAGAGTCTGCGAATGCTACTGTTTACGATGAGGAATTAAAAGAAGAAATGGCTTCACTGGAGGAGAGGAACAAATCAATGGAAAGAGACCTGAAGAAAATGCAGGAGAGATATCTGGACATAAGCCTCAAGTTTGCAGAGGTGGAGGGTGAAAGGCAACAACTCGTAATGAGATTACGCTGCCTTACAAATGCTAGTAAGAGCTCGTAACATGGACGAAATCATTGACTTCTTACTCGGAACATCGAGTGTATTTTGTAGAGTAATCCAAAATAAAGCATGCTTTCTTTTATCAGTACATAATCACATTTTCTTTATTCCTTCATTTGCTCTCTTGTAATATAAATCAAGGTGGTTTTCACCCTGGAGGAATGTGCTTCAACGTTGTATTCTTTGATTCTTTTACTCTTTTGAAATATCCTTAGTTTTTGTATGTGATTATGAATAGAATGTAATCTTGTTCATAAAATTGAGATCACCTGTCATGTTGGTTTGATATTTTAGTTTACGTAAGAGCCCTAGTTCATCGAGCAACAAGCCAAAAGATCGATTGCCAACAAGGTATCATCGGTCACTTAATTTACTGAATAACAAACAGAGCTTTTAAAAACATTGGGTTTAAGAAGAAATTTCCTAAGGTTTCATTTTAAAATTTGGGGATGCGATCAACAATTGAGTAAATAATTCATATAAAGTGTAAAATTCCAGCTTAAAATGGGAGTCCTTGCTTACGTAGCTCATCAAAATATTGTTCCTAGCTTCTTCAAGATCACATAATTTTGCATTAAACCTTTTAGGAAGAGTACAATGCATTTCATCGACTAACTTGGGATTCAAAATGGGATCACCAAAATATTGCAATATAGTGAAGAACTAATGGAATCATCTTAACTCAATCCAAGATTTTCGAACTTAATGCCCAACATCCTTGATTTTGCTCTTTGACACCCTTCATAGTGTTCTTGAAGCAGACTCCAAACCTTTTTTTTTTCTTTCAGATTTACAATTTTGATTGAGACCATACATGACATTATCAACTTAAGCATTAATTGCATTGAGTGCTTTGGCCTTTGCATTAAAGAGAGCTATGTCCTTGGGAGTTTTCGTTGAGTTTCATCTTTAATGATTCTCTGTTTTTGTTTGAGTCATGGGAGGAGTCCAACGTGTGGCAATACTAAGCCAAAGCCAAGTATTTACATTAAGACCCTCAACGTAATATCGAATTCAATTCTTTCACATCTAATAATTTCTACCATTAAGATTAAGACGAGCTTGAGTAGTATCCATTTGAGTAATCCATGAGATCATAATGCACTTTAACAACAGGATCAAAACTTAGTTTAGTCAAGTTTACACTTTGATACAAAGTTTGCATGAGTGTGAATACCAACAAATACTGTAGGAAATAAATCCTTAAAACCTTATCCCTATTATATTAAACTGAGATCAAACTATAATGAGGAAGCGTACCTTAATCCAGAGTTAGGCGGAACACGATTAATAGGTATTATGACCTTCCTCAACTAAGTCTCCTTATTCCTTATGGGGACCGTAATAATTCCTCCTGATGGGGAGAAGGGAAGATCATGTGCGACTTAGTATCTTGGGGACCATAACCTGGGAACCTTTATATGCTACACAATTGGGTCACCCATAATCACCTTAGTTATGTAGTATTGGATATCTACTCAATTGGCCCATATTATTATTATTATTATAGCACATGGACTTATCAACTTAATTGGATCACTTTATTTAGTCCATAAAATAAAATAATTGAATAACTCATATAATTACATAATAATATATTGCCCACAATTAGATTATATAGGAAATAAAAATTTCCTAACAATCTCTCACTTGGGCTATATATTTCTCAAAGTAATTATATCAAGAGTTCTTAGTTGCGCAACTTTATGCTATTCCTCTTCAGGCTATACTTAACAATCTGGTCCATGTCATATACTAATATGGAACTACCGCTGCATTCACCACATTACAAATAATGTTTAAATCTCGACAATCATCAATATCAATACACTCAATGACATAGATCTAATATGATGAGTAGCATGGAAATTACATGCAATGTGATCAAACACATGTCTATTTCCAACTGGTCCAACTTTATTAATCTTTAGTGAGATCAATCCAAAATGTAAAATATTACAAAATGAAATTTTACTTTAGTGAATTTACAATGAATTCAAAACCATCAACTTTATTCTGTAGAAAACCAAATTATTTAAATCAAAGTGTCTTAAAAACTTTAAAGAGCAATAAATATAACTCCCACTGAACCAATGTATTCTAAAACCATATAACACTCACATGAGTAGCTAGCTCATAAAATTACAGGGCGTTGAATACATAATTGGCGGATCCGTATTTAGAGTCTATCTCAATATGCTCCACTGAATTTTATCAACACTAAACACTTTCTTTAACAATCAAGAATTCTATGTCAAATTGATTGACTTATAAGAACTCTTGTTGCTAATATTTTACTACGAACTAACTATCATAACAAACTTTAAGTGACAAAGTTTCGTAACCTTATTCATGTTTGAATGCCCCTTAGTTTGTTACTAATTCGGTTGTCATGATTAATGAGCTACAAGTGTTTGCTTAACACTTTTACTTGTATAGCTCTCCAGACCAACAGAAGATATAGCCTGAAGTGGATTTTATACTGTATTGGCATCCAACAAACTCAGAATCAAAATTCCTTATGATCTCTAACAAATCTGATCCCTGATGTACTAGCATGTTATCCTTAGTTCTCTATAAATACTTTATAAAGATCCATACTAGAATTACTTAAATGTCTACTTAATATACCAACAACAGAAGCCAAATTAGGTCTTGTACAGACCTCATCATACAACAACTTCCAACAATCAAAACATATAGAATATTTTTATATTTTTTTAGTTTAACTTTATGGCACCAGATTGAGAATGCACTTGTCTCCCTAGTTTAACTTGAAATCTTTTCCCACGGAACCACATCATCATCTACATTTGTCTCAAAACCAAATGAGACAATTACATCATGATGATTCTTGTGATTCCTTTATGAAAAAGCTTTCTTAAATGCATAGATGGATTTTCTTTTAATTCTTAAACCTATGAAATCGTTTCATCAATGTTGCCGCCAAGACACTTACAACAATGCATCAAATGTCATTCGAGATCAAAATGTGCTACCAATGTCACGATTATCTTAAAAGAGTCTCTCTTAGAAACCGGATAGAAAGTCTCTTAAAACAATGTCTTCCTTCCCTTATGAGTATAATCCTTTATCAAGATGCAAACTTGATCATCTTGTATTGATTTAAACTCATAACTTTTAGCATTAACCCACTTTTGAGTATATGGACCTTGCATGACTTGATGAACATTGTTGGAACGTTCTACCATTAATTTCATTGTGTCCTCATTATTTAGGAGAATAACTATTAAATCATCCCAAAGTGTCTTTCTCCCAATTTTAGTGGTTTCCTTAGTGACATTAATTCTTGAGGTTGTTGAATTTGTTATTCTTTAAATATTATTGGCATTGTCCTATCGATATTCTGAATTTGGACATTCTTAAAAGCATAAGTAGGGGTCTAATAGACTCCTCTTCAAAGACAATGTCTCTAATATTACTCTTCCCCCTCAAATCAACATCCTCAAAGAATATCGTATTACCCGTCTCAAATATGATCCGATTAATTGGATCATAAACTTTTATCTTTTTCATAATCAATAAAGTAGCTGATAACTATTTGTGTCCAATTTTCTTTAGTAAATCCCAAGGATCTAACTTTATTTGGACATCACCATATGTGAAACTCGTAAGAGTTCTCACAAGTACTTTAGTTGGTACCTTATTGAGACTATAAGCGGCAATCTTTATTATTTCTCCATTAATAACCATAGCTTATGGAGTACAATTTATGTCTTTTAATTACACCACAACACCATTCATGCTAAGAAATCTTAATGTGATGTATTATAAGACAATTCTACTGGCCTTTAGAAGAAAACAAAATGTTATATTTTAGTTTTGTCTTTAGCAGCTTTCTTAATGAGTTTTCTTGTATTGCCCTATACTTTATTGAGACAAAGTTTGTTAGAAACCTATTAGTCTCATCCTTATTATTGAAGTTATCATCATGTATGATTTTGTTGTTGATATTGGTTAAATTTAATTAGCAAACTTCTTGATTATACAGATAATTAATCCAAAATAATTATCATGCTTGCACTAAATTTTATAATCTTTCAAAATTTAAATAATTTAGAATCATCTTGAGGAATCGAGCACAGCATTAGTATCAAGTCCAATGACAACAATACTAACTTGTTGGTGACACCCTCTACGTAGTAGTCAAATACTAACAATAAAATTGTCAAGCAATAGTCTTTCTTTGGGCCGACTTATTACTCACATGTTAAACAAAAATTGTCCGTATTCACCACCACAGGTGCTTATGTATTTCGGGCCAAAAATTAATCTACCTTTGGACCGATCAATACCCGCATGAAGATACACTTGCACAACATTATTAATTGGGGACCCATCACAAGACACCTTGTGCAACATTAACCTCATCTACGGACAAAAATTAATTGCAGGGGTAATCTTGGTGTAATAATCAAGTATTGATAATAAGTTCTGTCAAACAAAAGTCTATCTATGGACCGACAAATATTCACATAAACAATTTAAATAATTATCACATATTTATTATCACATGTGTGTTATTATTCTATCAAACTGTGCCTACCTATGGGCCGAACACATAACACATAAATAATTCTCATCTATGTAATTTCAATAGAGTCGCACTCCACACACAGAGGCTGCTATGGCAACATGATGCTTCGATTGACTAGATTGAAAAATTACTAGACTAATTAAATAAATATTTAAAAATAAATATTTATGTTTAATTGTACGACATTAAAAAATGTCTCTCCAAATTCAATTTAATTAAATTCCACAAATTAAATGGGAATCTTAAATGATTTTACACAAATTTAAAATTAATGAAAAAATTCTTAACTTAAATAGGATTCCAAATCCTTACAAAAAATTTCTTAATTTAAATAGGATTTCAAATCCTAATCCTAATTTAAAATAAATTAAATTAGGCAATTTATCCTACACTCAAATATTTAGCAATGAATCTTTTACCAAAATTACATTAATCATGTGATTTATAATACGAGAGTTGTTAAAATAATTCAATGAGAATAAATAAGCAATCATTAAACTGCCATTCTAATATTAAATGAATGACAAGTTATGTATATTTAGCAATATCACGTCACAAATAGAATTAATTAAATTCTATCAACATAGTCATAAAACTAGAATGATTATCATAACATATCCCACATCCAAATTCATAACATTTTAATATAATTTGCTATTATCATTGAAGAAAATTAATATTGGTCATAAATGTCTTTTAGACTGGTTAATATGAATGCTTAATTAGAGGTGTAAGACTCCGAATAATTCACCGAATTAACAAGCATCTCACGGTCTAATTTACATAATTTAATCATAAACACACCTCAGATTCAATAATACATGTCAGATTTAATTTACCATTATATAATAATCATGGTAATATGCATTATATATGGCTTCCCATTCCAAGATGAATTCCAAAGGAAAAAATCCTCACAGATACTAACGCAGAAGGTTTTGATATATTAAACAACATCCAAACAATTTAGCAAATGTAGATACTATTATTAAAAAATTCCAAATCAACAATGAGAGATTATTCCATTATGCGCGAAATGAATTAATCCTAACCATTTCCCATATGTAGATCCCAATTATTATTAAACAAATGGAAAAATCAACACTTTAGAAATAAGCCACTAATGAGATAGAAATTAAATCATAATTTTGCAACTATGATGTCAGAGCATCTGGACTCAATTATCAATATACAATTCCTCACGAATAACAATAATCATTACTATTGCATTGGCTTGATCACTTATTTGACCATATTATAAATCCTTGATCAAAATGGACGGAATTTATCAATTAACACATCAACAAGATGGCTTTCAATTATCATAGCAAGATTAAATACGACATCTTATTAATCAAATAAAATAATCCAAATAAGTATTGAATTCCGACCGCAAAAGCAATTCGAGATTCGAATTAACAACTTTAAAGATTCAACCTAATGTTTCTCAGATCTCAGAGAATCATACATAGGGTGGCTCTGATACCACTTGTAGGAAATAAATCCTTAAAACCTTATCCCTATTATGATAAACTGAAATCAAACTGTAATGCGGAAGCGTACCTTAATCCAGAGTTAGGCGGAACACGATTGATAGGTATTATGGTCTTCCTCAACTAAGCCTCCTTATTCCTTATGGAGACCGTGGTAATCTCTCCCGATGGGGAGAAGGGAAGACCATGTGCGACTTAGTATCTTGGAGACCATAACCTGGGAACCTTTATATACTATACAATTGGGCCACCCATAATCACTTTAGTTATGTAGTATTTAGTATCTACTCAATTGGCTCATATTATTATTATTATTATTATTATTATTATTATTATTATTATAGCTCATGGACTTATCAACTTAATTGGATCACTTTATTTAGTCCATAAAATAAAATAATTAAATAGCTAATATAATTACATAATAATATATTGCCCACAATTAGATGATATAGGAAATAAAAATTTCCTAACAACCACAAAGCTATTCCAAGTGCTACAACAATTCGAATAACACTAACATTAGTGTTTAGGAAAAATAAAAAAGAAAAAAATATTTACATGAGTTTGTTGTGGCCCCCATGACTAAACAAATCAAGAAACTTGGAAATTAGTTAATACAAAAATTCTTCAAAGATACATTTCACCGTAGTTGTGAAATTTGGAAATTAGAGTTATTACAAAGATCTAAAAAGTGATATAAAATAATAGAAATTGAGAAAACATAATTCTCATACCTGTGCATTAATGCTCCACAAAGAAAACAAAAGTGCAGCTGTCATCTTTAATTTTGGCAACACAAGGACCAACATACAAAGACTACCTTAAGTGTGACTAATTATCTTCTTGTTGTTGTTTAGCGTGAAAATTTGTTATATTTTAGAGTCGTGTTCGTATGATTTTTGTGTGTTTTTATGTTAATTTTAGTATTTTATTCCGTATTTTGTGTCATTCGTTTTTTAGAAAAAAGTGTGAATCATGTTAATTTTCATGTAGGAATGATGTATTATTGAGCTTAAATCAGAAAAGGAGGACATAAGAATCAAATTGGGATGAAGCAAACATAAAAATGGATGCAAAACTAAAAAAAGGAGGTCATAAGAAGAAATGGGGCTTAATTCCGAGTTAAAACGAGAAAGAAAAGGATAATAGAAGAAAACACGGGTTGAAGGAGAAACACGGCCAGCTGTGGCCGTGTTCAAGTTTCAGATTGATTACAGGAGAAATACGGCCTCTTTTAGACCGTGTGAGGTGGCATGGCCGTGTTACAGAAGAAACATGGCCTCTTTTAGGCCGTGTGAGGTTGGTATGGCCATGTTCCTGAAGAATTTAAAAATTGCACCAAAATAATCCAATTCCCACTTAAGCCCATGATCCAATATTTGCTCTAATTCTCTTGATCCTCCACCACTATAAATACCCTCATTTCCAAATTTTGAAGAGAAGAATAAGAATTTCATTCATTTTGGAGGCCACACACACTACACAGTCTTTCTCTCTACTTTTTTTCTTCTCCATTTTTATTTTCTTTCCATCACTCCACAAACTCATCTACTAATCTTTCACCCATCTATCAATTGGTGTTTGGAGACTACCTGGAACTAAGACAAGAGGTGGAAATCAAGAAGAATTGAAGATCTCCCCAATAAGAAATTGAAGGGGAGTTTTAATTATTTTTGTGTTTTCATTTGAATTTTAGACTCCATGGATTATTGTAATGAATCATTTATTTGTTTTATTACTTTAATTATGTTAGGCTAATCCCTTTTGTGGGGTTAGAGACATGATTAGTGCTTAATGTTTATTTTATTATGCAAATTAAATGTGGTTTGGACATGATTTGGTATTTGATTTCTTCTCATGGGTTTTGTGATGCATGAATTATATGTTGACATGGTTTGTTAATTATGGGTATCGTGTTAATTTAATGGATTGTTGGTTAATTTGTTACTTATGTTAACTAAGTGTCATCATATTAATTCATGTGGATATTGCTTGGGGTGAGATGGAGACGACCCTCCAAAGTATTAGAAATAGCATGAGAGGACATCGGGTTTAGGTTTGACCGAGAGGATATTTGAACCCGATGAGAGGAACCAATCCATTCGTTGGCCTTAGTACGCACAAAGGGAGAGTTAATTCTAATTAGTACCTTCTAAGGGGAATTGTGAATTAATTAGTACCTAGATAGAAGGGGTTAGTGTTGGGCATCGATCCTAGGTGCATTTGGGAGTCTCTAGGAGATCTACAACCTTAGTAACCCGAGAGGGAGCTTTGGATACATTGTGATCACCTCTAGTCCAATTTTTATCTCGTCTATTCCTTTTGTATGATAAAATGAATCCTAAGGCACTTCGATTGTTTCTAGTCTCATTTCTTACTACTTGCCCTTTATCACCATTTTTCCATTTTATTTTCTCCTATTTTATCTTGATTTCTTTTATTTGATTTGAGTTCTTGATTATTATCAACCTCCCCGATCGTCCTTATAAAAACGATAAAAACATGAGCTAATGTGTTCTTTCAATCTAAACTAAACTCCGTGTGGGTTCGATAATTTTATTTCTTGGGATATACTTCTATAACGACTGAGTATTCTTGCTCGTGAGTGAAAAAAATATTCAAACAGTTGTACACATAGAATTGAAAACATTGAACCACTTTTATGTGCACAATAGTACGCACGCTTCATTAGATATATATTTGTTGTACATCAGTCAGTTTGTCTTTAGCCTCTATCTACACATTTTCCCTCCATACATGTATATTGAAGGAAAACAAGATGTAGTTTTAAGATCAAAACTGATATAAGAATTATTGAATCATAATTTACCTGGTTGGCGGTGAGAATATTTGATGGATGAAATCTATTTTGCTAGTATTGAAAGAATGTCTCAATTTTTTTAGACACAAGTGTGTAGATCGGGTTCACGGTGTAAACCATGTGGTCCTCCCTTCCAATCCTATGCTTCCTCCATCTGCTTCAAAGAGGGTCTTTTTTCCATTTTGGGCGTCTCACTCAAAGAGTCCCCTTTTCTTTTTTTATGCACATGGACCCACACACACCCATTAATACAATTAAAATATGGGACCCACACTCCTACTAATATAATTACCCACTAAACATTAAATAATAATACTCCTTAATTCAAGTGCCAAAAAGCAAAAGACCCTCTTAGTGAGGGACGAAGGGAATATACCATATACTTCATCCGTCCCCTTGATACGTATTTATTTTGTCATTTTGGTCCATCCCATTACAAAGTACTCATTTCCTTTTTTAGATTGATGTAACCACACATGGCCCCACACTCAACACTAATACAACTACCTATTACACTTTAAAATATTATTTCTCTCACCTCAAAATACATTAAATTATTATACTCCTTAATCCACGTGCAAAAAGCAAACGGTTACATTTCAAGGGGACGGAGGAGTATATTGTTAGAATATTTAAATTAAGGGAACCACTAAATTTACAAGGGTTTATGATGTAAACACAATTTATAAGCCACTAACTCTTTTTTAGAAATGAATCAAATGTTTATGTGAGGAAGAGTTATCATCAATAAATGATAAATTGTTGGTGTTGTGTCTCCTACACACAACTAAGCATTCATGTAGAGAGATTTATCTCATTTGACTATTTCTTTTTCTTCTTGTTTGTCTTGTTTTTGTTGTCTTTTTAGCTTATGAATCTCATCATGAATGTCTATCATATGGCATATATACTTAGGTTAAGAATATAATCATGAATATGAGATAGTAGATCATATATATCTTGAATTTAATTAGATAATGTATCACATCTTAGATTTAATTAGATGTATACATGTTCCAAAATATTTAATAGTCTACGGTAAGTCTGAATTTCTTTTAGGGTGGGAGAGTTTTTTTTTCCTTTTCTTTTAAAAAATAATTATACTTTGTACACATTTAAAATGGGATTGAGAGCTCTCATGTCATAGAATGATTAAACTATTAAAAAAAGACATGAGAAATTACAGTTTATAATTAATCATTAATCCATAGAGGGTGACAAGAGCCATGATAAGTGCTAGATCAACATCTGATTCCACCATTAATGTCAATACATCATCTCCCAAGTGAACTCCTCCTGCTGACACTTTTTCTGTGGCTTCTGCCAAAATCTTGCCACAAGAATTTGTAATCTCAAATCTTGATTTTCCTTGAAATCCTTTGATCTTGTAGCTGCTTTCCTCACATCCAAGAGTGACTTCACAACATATATCTTTACTCATAATTCTTTTATTTTTTTCTCACTTGAAACCATGGTCTTTCCATTCTAACCCCACAATCATTCCATTTGAACCCCTCCCAACATCCAAAAATTCCCAATTTCTGCATTAAGAAATAAAATGGATTGATCAGCCACACAGTACATAAGAAATTCAACATGTATCAATAGCTCTAAAGAAAATGGCAAATGGTTATACTCTATATTTTAAATAAGTAGTAATAGAAATTTAACATGTATATATATCAATTTAACGTTTTCTATCTTTTAAATAACGTTTTGTATCTTTTATTAAGGGGGAAATTACTAAATGTCTTGATACAAGTAGAAAATAAACTACATTTGGAGACCCAAAAATAAAAAATAAATAAATAAAATTGAGTAATTAAATGGGACAGAGAGATTAATTCTCTATTAAGGATATCAATATAATTGAGGGAAATTACTACTTTATCCTTTTGATTGAGGGTATATATATTTCGATTATAATTACTACTTTACCCTGATAGCTTACTGACACTTGTATTTCATTCAAATGATCAAAAGAATGTAAAGACCTATGAATTATGATCATCCTTAAATCTGGATGTTATATAAGATGAAGAGGAAGAAAATGAAGGTTTTCTCTAACCTGTCTGTGTAAAGAGAAGAGAAGTCGGCCCACTGAGTCCATAAGAAACACTTTGGTGTTACATTTCCGTTGACAATTATCAACTCGGAAAACCACTTCACCTTTGGAGTTGAACACAGTGCACCCATTTCCATGGCACACCAGAGATTTCATCCACACAGTCAATGTCTCTCTCTCTCCCCCGATGAAGAAGTACTCGCGCTCGCACTCGTGCTCGTGCTCATCAAACATGGGTTTGGGTATATTCTAGCCATTCCTTCTAACTCTGCAACAATGATGGATTGATTTTTTTTCAGTGTCAACTACAAGGACTGAGTTGGGTATATATACACGTAGATTTTGATTAGAATAAGAATTAGAAGATAATTAATGTGGCTTAATTAATTATAGTTTAATTGGGAGCTTCATCCATAACTTCACCAAGCTCATTAATTTATTGCAGTTTGTGATTACTAAATTGAAACGTTTTCTTTCAGTCCGTTTTTGCTAATAATTATGATAAACTAACCTGCAGCTGGGCCGACAACACCAAAATTGAATAGTACTCCCGATCCATTAAACTTGTAACATTTTTTTTTTGCACGAAAATTTAAGGAGTATAATATTTTAATGTAAAGTGAAGTGCTAGAAATAATATTTAATGGGTAGTGGGGTAGGTGTATTAGTAATGTGTGTGGAGTGTGTGGGGCCAATGTGAATATGTTAATATTTTTTGTGTGAGTCCCATATGCTTTAAAAAGAATGTAACAACTTCTATGAGACAACCCAAAAAGGAAAATATCACAACTTCAGTGGGACGGAGTATTAATTTGGCCAGATTCTAACTGGACAGAAAATGGCAAATTAGTAATTAACTGAAAAGATGTAATGTTAATTTACATGAATATCCTCCTAGACTAAATGCAGTTAGTTTATGACATCAATGTCAATCTTCACTCTTATTAATCATTTTTACGTTTATCAAGATACTTTTTTCCTGTCTAGTATTGATTAATAACCACTTCACATGTATTTACTTAAAAATAAATTTGGTTTATTATACTTTTTCATAAAATAAATTTTATAAAATTCTAAAATGACATTTAACAGATGACATGAGATTAATTTAATCTATAGTCAAATTATATTTTTTAATATAATTATATTATTTATAATGCGTATTTTTTATAACATAATATAACAATACTTTTAAAAATATATATTAGATACATATATTTAATTAAACGCATCAATATAATAAAATAAAATAAAAATTAGTTAATATTTGTATAAAGGATAGATTTTGCAGGTGACCGTCAAACGTGAGAACATTTTACATTTTTTAAAATAATTATCACGTTCGCTATAAAATATTATAATTTTTTATTTATTATATACTATGAATGGTTTATAAAATTGTATTATCACTTTTCATTAATCTAGTATCACTTTTCATTATATATAAGTTATCACTTTTTACCCGTCTCACATAAGCCCTTACTTGAAACGGTCTCACACAAGATTTTTCCTTTTATAAATCGGAACCAATATGCTATTGTGGCATTTTTTTTAATCTTGTGTGAGACAGATAAAAAAATTATATAACTTTTTTTATAAAATGTTATCAGTTTTCATTCATATTATAAATTGTTTATAAAATAACATTATAATTTTTCATTAATTCAGTATTATTTTTCAATATAAAAATTTTTACTTTTTATCCGTTTCACATAAGCCCTTACATGAGACGACGGTCTCACACAAGTTTTTGTTTTTTATGATCTTATTGTTTTATTTATATGACAAATAAATTTAAGATTTCAACTAAGGTGTACTTGTGTACGGGATGATTTTAATCGTTAAATTAATTTTTAATTTAATCTTCACTATTATTTTATATAAATAAATTTATTATTCCAACTAAGGTGTACTTGTGCATGGGATGATTTTAATCGTTAAATTAATTTTTAATTTAATCTTCACTATTATTTTATATAAATAAATTTATGATTCCAACTAAGGTGTACTTGTGCAATGGACAATTTTAATCAGGTGCACACAAAAATCACCCTAAAATAACACTATCACCAAATTTACAACGAAATAATAATATCTTTAATATATATATGATATTTAACTAAATGACTTATTTCATTATATTGATCTTATTTGAATAAATAAATATTTAACATATTTTATATTTATCCTTTTATTTATAAATAAGGTTTTTCAGTTATTCATTTCATAGATGTATTTAATTAATTTTTTTTCCACAATTTTTTTTACATGTGGACCTCAGTGCAAAAAGCAAACGTCAATGTTAACATTGAACAAAGGACAGGGCCGGTCCTTATAATGTGAGTCCAATGAGTCGATCGACTCAGCCCCAAAAAATTTGAACAATTTTAGGGGCCATAATTTTATAATATCTTATTTATATATATAATTTGCAATTTGTATTAGTAGAGCGTGATACTTAAGTGGTGACAGAGGAAATAGTATCTCAAGGGATGTTTGATTCCCTATCTTGAGAAGAAGAAAAATGAAAATTGTGAAAATTTTATTATAATTTGCTATACCTCATTTTCTTTTAATATTATTGTTTTCTTACTTATTATATTTTTTACAATTTTCATTAAATTTATTTTTTTCATAAATCAATAATTATTTATGAAATGGAACTCTAATCACATATCATGATAATATTATGAAAAATAATTAAAAAGATATAAAGTTTGAAACAAATTTTATAGAGACTTAAAAGTAAGGTACACTTATTATATTTTTTAGGATTTTCATTAAATTTATTTTTCTCATAAATCAATAATTATTTATGAAAAAGAACTCTAATCACATATCATTATAATATTAAGAAGAATAATTAAAAAGATATAAAGTTTGAAACAAATTTTATAGAGACTTAAAAGTAAGGTCCATATTTACATCCGATTCGGAATAAAAATTTTTAAGAATGGCCCTGACGAAGGAGTACATAATTTGTGGAATCATTTCATAAAACATCTACACAAAATTTTATATTATCGTGAGATATCATTTGCTTCTTAATATGGATTTAAGAGTATATTTCATTATTTGATGTGTACTGAGTTGTTATATTAATAATTGTCTGAATCTATATTTTAATTGTATTTAAGTATATCTTATATTTCTATAAAAAGAAAATGATATTATGATACCCTTTTTACAAAGTGTATGTCCAACAAAATAATACCATTTGAAATGGATAATTGTACTAGTAGTTATATATTTAATTATATATAATTTCAAATAATTATTAACTATAGTAATTTAAAATAAATTTTAAGCGAATATGTATATATATTCACTTTAATTAATTATTTAGTATTAATAAAGTATATCATGTGTTAATTAATTAAGAGTGTATATTGGGTGCACCCAGTGCAAGGGTGTACCCATATGTATGATTTTTTATTTTATTTTGTATACATATTATTCTATTTTGTATACGTGTTTTGTAATAATTGTATATTTTTTTCACACTAAATTTTTCATTAAAAAAACTAATATCATATATGTATAACTTTTTATTCAATAGTGTATACATGTTTTTTTAATAATTGTATATTTTTTACACTCAATTTTTCATTAAAAAAATTAACAATTAAATTGTATACATTATTGCTCATAATTGTATATGTTTTTTATTATATTTGTATATGGGTACACCTTATCTAAAGGTGCACCCGGGTGCACACTATAATTAGTCATTAATTAATTTTGTGAAAAGTAAAAATTAATTAATTATTTATTTAACGAGGAACAGAAAGTATATTAAAAATAATATATCTCTATGAAATAATAAAAAAAAATGATTTACTTTTAACGTGGAGTTATACTATTTAAGCAGTTAAATTATTCAACCAATTAAAAACAAGAATAATAGTAGACTGTGCAAGTTATAAAATGAAGCTGGAACATACTTACTTAATTAAATAATATAAAATTTTAAAAATTAATTTCGTATAAAAAGTGAAATAGGTCGTACATTTACTTTTTATGTTTTAGTTTTTTCATTTGCTGTTATTATTATCAACATACTACTATTATTCTACAATAAAAATCTTGTAAATACACAATACACGAAATAAAGATTATGTAAATAATCCCAATAATTTGAATTTTTTTAAAAGTAAAGTAACCAATAAATAAAAGGAGTAATTAATTTACGTAAACTGTGGTAATTAATGGAATATTACTGTTAAATTAATAATTGATTGTCATGTTTTCAGCACCTAATAAATTTTAAGAATAATAATTATTTTAAACCATTAGACTAAATTAAGGGACAAAATAGTAATTAAAGGGATAGTAAATGAATTCTGACTGGTCAGAATTGGCCACATATCATTATCCATTTTTACTCCTTTCATGTCATACAAATTATTCACTATTATTTTAAATTTGAAAATTGAATAAAAAAGGTTTATACTATTTTTTAAGCATAATTTAATATTTCTTATATTTAATAAATTGTAATATATATTATTTGTGTTAAAATTAATATACTTTGAGGTTATTTATTTGAGTTTTTTTTTTAATGAAACAGAGAGAGCGTTGAGATTTTAAAATGGAAGGCGCAGAATTCATGCATGCTCAATCAGTATTTTTTTTTCTTTATTTATTCAAATACATGTAAGGATTTCTAATACCTATAGACCAGTTCCAAGGACCAAAAAATAAATAAATAAATAAAAAGTTATACATACACATTTTACTAATCTTTATTAAATATTACAGATATATGTTCACGTTTTATATGTGTTAATTTATGTTACTATTTCTAACACACGATCCCACGTTATTTAACAAATTTGTTTTGGAAGTAATTGGGTGCAGTACCCAATAGATATATCAATTTACTTTTTCAATCCAATTGTAAGGGTATTTCTTTTTATTTCTGAATGGATGGAAATATTCTTTACTTGAATACATTCGAGTAATATATTTGAGTAATGTATTTGAGTAAAGCAATTGTAAAGTTAAAAAAATTCGAGTAAAAGTTTGAATAAACAAAATTTTGAATAAATATATTCGAGTGAATAAATATATTCGAGTAATGTATTCGAGTAAAATAATATATTCGAGTAATGCACTCGAGTAATATATTCGAAAATTTGAATTAATTGTTCCATCGAGTAATGTATTTGAGTAAAACAATATATTCGAACAATGTATTCGAGTAAAATTTTTCTTGAGTAATATATTCAAGTAAAACATTATATACGAGTAATGTATTCGAGTAATTTTTTAGATGATTTTTCACTTTTTATTGTTTTACTCGAATACTTTTACTCGAATATTCAAGTAAAGAGCATTTTGGTCAATTCGGGTATAAAAAGATTTTGTGCTATATTTGGGATAGAAAAGAAATTGATATTTAAATTGAGGTACCGTGTTTTTTTCCCTTTGTTTTAGGTAAAACTACTACTCTCTCCCCAAAATACTTGGACACTATATTTTATTCATTCAAAAAATACTTGCACACCTTAAAAATAAAAATAATACATATATCAAATAACCTTACAATACTATAAGGGTGTGTTTGGTTCACTTTGAATTAATTATACTCATTGGGCCTTGAAATTTTCTAAAAATTAGAGAATTTATATACTAATTGGACTTATGTGGGCTTAATTTTCATCTAAGCTCATTAATAGAAAGCAAAGGGTCTGATGAAATACAACCTTGATGGGAAGTGTGCTACAATATCCCATGAAACTAATATGGAATTAAGGGAATTCTAATGTTCATCCATTGCTTATCACATTTACAAGCTTTATTAACCCATCTATTAACCTTAGTGAACCAAACACACCCTAATATTACAAAAATATCATATTTTTTTTACATACAATCAAGTCAAAGTTAACTAACTCATACACTTTATGAGAAATTGCAAAACAAAACCGTCACCTTTAAATATTGTTGCAATACACACCAAATTTCTTAAAACATGATTCCACTTTTAATCTCACCTTTGAGAAATATATCACACATTTGGCGCATTAATTATGATTTATGCAACAATGTTTAAAAGTGGGTGTCTTTTTTACAATTTCTCAAAAATAGAGATTAATTGCAATAGGAGTAAAGTTCGTGATTTTTTTTACAATTAAATCGTAAATATATGAACAAGTTTTGTGTGAGAGTGAGACATAAAGCATGTCATTTTTTATTAGTCATTAATATTTTTCCAATAATTAAAGATTATTATTTTTATCGATCAATTATCACTTATATTATATATATATATATATATATATATATATATATATATATATATAAATATATATATATAATCTTACACAAAATTTGAATACTTGAAAATGTCTACAACTCTATATAATTATAACACAACAATTTTAAGTTTAGTTTGCACAAGTACTAATAAAAATCACTTTTAACTTTTTTTTAGTTAGATTTATTTTCTTTTATAATATACTTCCTATGTCCCCTTTTTCCCTTTAAAAAGTGTCTTTTTTTTTCATTTTGGGCGTCTCAACTAAAGAATCTCCGTTTCTTTTTTACACACATGAGACCCACACATACCTATTAATACAATTAAAGTATAGGGCTCACACTCTCACTAATACAACTACTCATTACACATTAAATAATAATACTCATTAATCAACGTGTAAAAAAAAGAACCCCTTTGGAAGGGGATTAGGGAGTAATAAATTGTAAGGTATATTATCTTTGTTAAAAGTTATAACGATAGTTTTGAAATTAAAATATATTATAGCGATAATAGTTAAGTGTTATTTTTAAAAAAAAAAGATTTGAAGTCATGTAAATTTCAAGGAACAGATCAAATAAAAAGTGTAAAATTAAAATTGGAATAAAGATAGGGCTGTCAATTTTATCCGTGAGTACGGATACCCTTTGGGTAATACCCGGTAGGGTAGAGTATATTCGGGTATCGAGTAGGGTAGTACCCGTACCCGCTTGAAAATATTGAGAGTAGGGGTATGATATGGTATTTATAAAATACCCGATTACCCACTTACTTTATATATATATGTATATATATAGCTATAAAAAATCAACAAAAAATCCCCTAATTATTGTTGAATCGTTATACGACATGGATTATTTAATTATAAAAATAAGAATAACAATTAAATGATCTCGCCATTCCGTTTCAATGTTTACGTTTCTATTTTGCGCTTCTCATTTCAATATTTACATTTTTCTTTTGGAATATGAGACTTACCTAAAATAATTAATATATCATCCAACAATAATACACCTACTCACTTTACATTAAATATTATATCTTTCCACTGACTATCTATTAAAATATTATACTCATTTATCAACGTGCAAAAAGTAAACGTAAACATTGAAACAGGACGGAGGGAGCGGGATCATTTAATTGTTATTCTTATTTTTTATAATTAAATAATATGTGTCGTATAACGATTCAACAATATATATATATGTGTGTGTGTGGAGTATATTTTATTATATTTTATATTTATACATAGACATATATATATATATATGTTTTTTTATAATCTAAAAAATGGTTCACTTTATAACGCACATACTAGTGTACATCACATTACTTATTTGATTTAAGAAAGCAAAAGGCTTCAAGGGTATGACTAATAAAATGATACTCTCTAATATTTTATATCAATTTTTATTTTAATTAATGGGGATTGAAGCAGGCTACTCACATCTCAATCTTCTTCTTCATTTTTTTAATATTTTGCATTTACTTTGATTTTCTTACGTCATTATGTATTTTAGAGTGGTATATTGTTTGGTTGACAAGGGTAGCCATTTAAAAATTTCAACTAACCGTTTATCCGCGGATTATCCATTTCCCATGGATATTATCCGTACCCTGATACATTTAAGGGTAATAGGGTAGGGTAAGGGTAATAAAAATAAGATGTGAGTAGTATATGGATTGGACGTACCCGTACCATACCCTACTCGTTTACACCCCTAAATAGAGAAGATATCATTATAAGTATTATTTAATACTCCCTCCGTCCCGGACCACCATTTCCGTTTACTATACTATATTGTTTAATAAAAGTTGCTCTTTTTAACCAAATTTGTTGACTTTAAGAATATTGTAGTATTTTTATGTAATAAAAAAATATAAAGTAATGGTATGTGTGTGAAAAAATAGTGACAAATTTGAAATTAATATAACTTTTGAGATTGTTGGATAATGTGATATTTTATTTTTTTTAGATGTGAATGGTAGTGTAAGATACACAAATAAGGAAAGTATGAAGGGTGGTGTGGGACGGACCGGTTCGGATCTCCTGTTACATTTTGATATTATTTCTCCTGTTACAAATTGTTGGATAATTGACACGTAGGATAAAATACTCTATATCCTAAAAAACAAACCTTTGAGAAAATGTTGAAATTTTCATTTCCGTATACATGTCACTTATCTAACTCGTGTAATAGAAAATATAACATCAAAATATAATAGAACATAGAGTGCATTAAAATTGCTATTATCTCCACAAAGATTAAAATTTAAATATAATCTTCAATCCCAAATATTTTTTTACACTTCTCGTTTCTTTCATTCTCACTATTTATATGCATTTCTAAAAATAGTCAAATAATGTAATATTAACATCTTCACTAATATTTTAAACAGATTAATCAGACCAAAGGGGAGTTTTTCTCATGACATGATATCTCCGGAGCTATTCAAGATTTATTTGTCACTTAAGTTGATTTTTTTTCGTACATTTATTATCAATTATTTTGAGGCTAAATATAATATGCAGCTTACGGGTATTTACATTCAAAATATATGCACTTACTAATAAAAATGTATACACTAATAAAAAAAATTATACATTTTAGTAGTGAAGTTTTAGCAATTTTCTATTAATTTTTTATTGAACAATTTAATATAAAAACTAGAGTTGGTCTCCTGTGTCCCCTGGACGTGCCCCATGGAAACACAAAAATTTATAGTAATAAATTCTTGTGTATCCATGAGAGCATAGTTTGTCCCGAAAACACACAAGTTTTTGCCTAAAAACTAATGCATCCATTTAAAAACAACATTATTAAATAAAATTAATATAGATTTACTACACATAAATTAACTGTTTAATATTATATAAAATATAAACTCAAAAAATTTAAATGACAATGAAAATTTTTTTCACGCAGAAAGTGTATATGTAACTTACCAAATTTATGGAAAACAATGATAAGGATAATGGCACGTATGATATTATTTCTTTTGTCTTTATTTTTATTTTATATTTTATCTTCGTTATTCTCATCTTTAGCTATTTCCTATCTCTTTCGTCATCTTTAACTGTTCATTCTATTAAATTATTATGAATAAATAATAATCAGTTTAAATCAGCATCACCTACTATATGTCGTATAAGGTCAAATCCAAGCATCGTCTCTTCACAAAAACTAATTAGGAATGAATAATATAAAAAATAATAAAATAAAAATTAATCAGCAGAAATAGATTAGCAATAATATTATAGCTAGTATCAATTATCAAAACATGTGATCATTATGCAGTTTACATATATACTTCGGTCCCAATAAAAATTACACTTTTTATTTTGATCAATTTTCACATTCTAAAAGGAAAAAATAAAATAAAATAACAACTCTCCCTCACACTTATATTTAAAAAAAAAAACTCTTCAGGACTATATGGCAAACACCTGTAGACCGAATCATGGAATAAGTTCCATGAGACAGATAAAAAATAATAACATTTAAATAAAAAGTGAGACCTAATTGATGAAAACTGATAGTAAGTGAAATATAGCATGAAAAATTCATAGTACAAATTAAAAGTGATAACATTTTTTATGAAAATAATATTGTAATATCGTTATAAAAATGATATAGTAATATCTTTATAAAAAGTGATAAATAATTAAAAAAATGTAAGACGGTCTCACGCAGTCTCTCCCTCTCTCTCAAAGTCTCTTGTGAGACGGCGTCTATGCGAGACAGGTAATAAGACGAGTCGATCCATTATAAAAGTAAGATTATTATATAGGTATGGTTCGGATTCTCTATTCTATTTTGGTACATCATCCCATGTAACACACCGTTGAATTAATAACACATAGGAGAAAGAGAGAAACTATACCTTAAAAAGAAATGCTTAAACCCTGGGGATAATGGTTGGATTTCTTTCCCTTTTTACTTATCAACCATATAATATGTGATACAAGAAATGATGTACGAAAATAATGCTAAAGATTCAACGTGATATAGCCATATAGGTACTTATTGGTACTCAAAGTATGTTTTTTCTAAAATATGATAAATGATGCATAAAAATAAAACTCCAAAGTGTTGTAATATATATAATTTACTACGAATATACTTTAATCACCAATAAGCATACTTTACAAATACAATAATCATACTTTAATAATGTCTCATCTTGTCTCACCATCTGTCTCATGACATACCCATCTCCTCGCCGTACGTTTTTTGAAAATGCACGAGCACCTTCACCTTCCTCGTGTAGTCATGTGCGACCTCACCGTTTTGATTATAACTTTCTCATTCGAACTCTGATTTAGGTGATTCTCATGCCAAAACAATTCTCTCCTCCGGTTTTCCAACCATATATCACACTACCACTTTTGACTTCCACATGAATACTTAAAAATTGTGTAAAGTGAACGTGCGTTTTTCAACATTCTTTTACGATTTCACTCTTCATTCCAACTTTGCAATTTTGATCATTTTTCTACCCGAAAATATAAAATAACACCTACAACGCATCTCGAACTCAAAAATTAGAAAAGTAACAGTTATATGCTCAAATAAGACTGCAAACTCCACGCAAACGGTGTTAAATCAAATCCTAAAATATGCAGATTTTCACACTCATCAGTCTCGCACAAGTGTTTGCCCAACTCCCCCTTAATACTTCTAATTGCTCCAATTATGAACAACTTATCTAATTAATTAGTAACACCTATGTGATTTTTTTTTTCAATTTCTCTTTTGCTTCAATTATTTGATAATTGTGTGGTTAAAAAATGTTACATCTTTATCACTTGGACAGAAAGAATTCAGTGAGAACTTGGGAGAAAAACTTCTTAAACCTCAATTCCAAATTAAACAACTTCAGTCTTTAAATAAAAAAAAATCTAATCCCACATAAATAACCTTAATTAATTTTTCACAAGTTTGTGAAGAACTCATGAAGAAATGTTGTCATCCATTATTTATTTTCCGCATCATGAGGTACATTGATGTTGAGTTATTATGATATTGGCGCTTGTTTATAAATCTCTAAGACAGATTTACTCAATCAAAGTCTTCGATTCTACAATGGTAAAATCATGACATGTAAACTTCAATAATGCTAAAAAGTGAATAAGGGTAATAGATTTTAATTTTTTACAAATCACATGTATTTTCAACAAATGAAATTTAATATGGCTTAATTGAAAAATCGGAAAATTCCACGTAGGTATAACTAACAGGGTGACAATTCTGGCTAATATATAAAGGATCAACTTATAATTGAATTTTGAAAGTAAGTGGAACAATTGAAAAAATTGGAAACAATCTGAAATAATTTAAAAATATAAGCTAACTTGATAGACATGAAAAGAAAAAAAAAATTATATATATATATATATACTATATCATTACAAAAAAAATTATTTTTTACCAACGAAATATTCTATTGGTAAAAATCTTAATTCCATTGTTAAATTGGCTTACCAACGGATTAACGGAATCCGTTGGTAAAATTCCGACGGATTATCAACGGAATCTGTTGATAAAGTGGTGGTTGGTAAAATTTTAGCAACGAAAAATCAATTCAATTGGTAAATAGTTCCGTTGGTAATACATTGCTAATAATTCCTTTAGTAATTTATATAATGATTCTTTTGGTAATCTGTTGATAATTACCAACGGATTGAATTCCATTGCTAAAATAGAGAATAAATCCATTGGCATTCCGTTGCTAAAACAAAATGTCATTTTTGTTACTAATCCATTGGTAATTACAAACGATTGAATTCCGTTAATAAATTCGGTTGCTAAAAAATACTTTTTTTGTAGTGTATATATATTTATATTTATTTATTTTTCCTTGCCATGCCAGTAATGTCACGAAGTTGTTACGGACTGGGTGATCTGTTCTAACTTGTAACTAGTTAGATAAATAACAGAATTTCGAAACTTAATTGACTAATTTTAAAAAGGCCTTTACTAATTTTAAAAAGGATTAATTGAAAAATAAATAAATAAATAAATCCAAAGACTTTACTAATATTGCAAATTAATTCTTACCTTTGAAAAATTGAAAACAGAACACCATCTTTAAGTATGGTTGCAAAACGCATTTTATATATTTTTTTTAAAAAAAAAAACTCCACTTTTAATCATAAATTTGATGCATTTTGCAACAATACTTGAAAGTGTTATTCCTTTTTTTAATTTCTCAAATATGAGAATTAATTTGTAATAAGAGTAAAAACTAGTAGCAATTTGGCACACTTGTAAAAAATAAGCCAAGTTGGCACACTTCTGAAATTTTTAATTTTTGGCACACGTGTGGAGGATGGTAGTGAGAAAGTGAAATCCTACATTATAATGAATGTGATGGATAGCATATTTTGTCTCTAAGGCCCAAATTGATAATGTTGTTCTATTTTGTTGCTCTAATGTGACTTAATTGGAACCCTCATAGTCATCATCTCTTCTTCTTTTAACTTACCAACATCCTTAAAACCTAGAATTAAGTGAGTGTTAGTGTTTGATCCTTATTAGATCTTAGGACCATTCCTCATTGTGTTGCATCGAATATTTCAGCGATCCAAACTCAACAAACTCGATCATGGTTGATGTTATGGAATAGGAATAGGAATAGGAATAGGAATAGGTCTGGTTGATAATGCAAAAAATAGTTATAGGGAAGGCTTCACTACATCATGTCATCCTCTCACAATAAAATCATCAGCACAAATACAAGCGCTTGGGAGTTAGGATCTTCTATTTAATACATGAGTGCCATGTTTGTTAGAGGTTTAAATCACTTGAAACTCTTAATCAATCATAGTATATATTAGTTTGGAGTTTTTATACAATTTTTAATTATATCAGATCAATATATAAGAAATATGTAAATTATTAAATAATGTAAAAATGAGAGAGAACAAATATTAATTAGGAGAAAATGTTACTATGAAATCTTTCATTTATAGAGTTTGTATGGATATTTTATAATATTTAAATATTGATTGTGAAAGCTAAAAAATATCGCAGTCAAACATAGTGAGATCATTTATAGCACGGTACAAATTTTAACCAATTGGTTCATCAATCGCCCATTCATGATTTAAGCACAATATTGGTGTTAAGATGGCTTCTCTGGTTCTTAAAATTGGCAATGTATGATGTATAATTGGTTGTAAATTCTATCTTGTTATTTGTGACATGTATTTTACTTGTAGGGAGTGTTTAACTACAAATTGAATTAATATTACTCAATAACTCTTAAATTTTTTTAAAAAAATAAGATAATTTACATACTAATTACATTTATATAAGTTTAAATATCTACTAATTCCATTATTAATAAGTAGGAAGCTGCTAGGAATGAAATATGAGAGGTTGGGTTACAATACTTCTTAAAATAATTTTAAAAAAATTTAAGAAAGTTTTTAAGTTCACACCTTATTAATTACATGCACAAATTTTATTAATTCACATAATAACTCAATTATTAGAACTAAACAGTAAACACTCCCTCATGGTTTGTAGCTTACTTTATTCTTTTGGTTCATTGATTTATTTTACCTATTTAATCTTTATCTTTTGAATGTAGTATTAATTTTAAATAAAAGTATAATTATAATTTTATTTTTATAATTCATATAATATATAATGTTATACAATTGTTTTGCTCATATGGTAACATCCTCCATTGTGCGTTTGGTTCATTTGAATAAATTTATACTTTCTCCATCTTTTAGTAATGATCTCATTTTGCTGTTTTAGATATTTAATTTAAAGGGTTTCATTTCTCTTTTTAGATATATATGACAAATAGACACATGATCATTAATACAATTAAAATAGAACTCATCCACCACTAATACAACTACATATTACACAATTAATAAATAATAATACTCGTTAATTTACTTAAAAAAGCAAATAACAATCTTAAAGACGGATAGGATAAGCCTAAATTTCAATGCTAAAATTTTACAAACGGTTAATTACTTAATCGCTCGTGGTAGTTGGTAATATTTTATTAAAATCTAAAATTCAATGGTATTTATTTTTGTTAATAATTCATTGCTAAAAATTTTATTGATAATTTAAATACTATTTATATCTTAAAATAAAAATATTGGACTTGTACGGCCTGTTCAAATTTCAATTTGGTGAAACTTGCCCACCCCACTTTATTTAGATTATGCCCCCCACCCCCTTCACGGCTTCACCCAGGTAATTAATTTGTGTTCTTTTTTCTTTTTTTTTTCTTGTCTTTTATTCTTTTTTTTTAAAGTTAATTTAATTTTAGAGGTATAATTATAATTTAATTCTTATACTTTAGGATATATTCACCTTTAGAAATTAAGGTTTAGGGTATAATTATAATTTTACTCATATAGTTTAGGGTATAATTTATCCTAGATTTAGAGTTTATTTAGGATATAATAGTCATTTGAGTATAATAAATTTAAAAATAAAATAAAAAACAACATTAATGAATTAGAAAGAATTAATTAAAAAATATGGGGACCACAAGTTCTACCAAATCATTTGGGGACTAGTTTCACCCAATGTCCTACTCAAAAATATTATTTAGAAAAAAAAATAATGAAATTGACAATGTCATTATAAAACGGTTTCATATCAGACATACTCTTTGTTTTTATTGAACACAATTTATTTTTAAAAAAAAATGTACTCCCTCCATCCCAGGCAATGGTCTAATTTTATCATTTTGGGTGTTAGCCTTTAAAAGTTCTAATTTCCTTTTTAAGCTATATGAGACTCACACACATCACTAATACAACTAAATTATGGAATCCACGCACTTCACTAAATAACTATCCATTGCATATTAGTAAATAATAATAAATATTTCTTAATTCATGTAAAAAAAAACAAATAATATCATTATGGGGAATGGAGAGAATATCTTTAAAGTTTATGGTCAAACGATAAAGTGTATGGATTAATTAATAGTCCCTCAATTCCATAAATAAATTTACACTTACTATTTTTATTTATCACATAAACAAACTTACATCCCTAAGAATTAATATCTTTTGTTATTTATTTATTTGAAAAAAATGTCAAACTATTTCAAAAGTAATTAAAAAATGATTTTCATATAAAATAGTAAATTTGAAAATAAATTGGAAAGGAGGCAGTAGTTAGGATGCTTTTGAAAGAAATTATATCACCAAATTGACATTAAGTGTGTGGTTAACAGCTGTGAAGAACTGAACATTTTTTAATTTCCATCTTCTTCGCTACAGCTTAATCATTGGGTGAAGTCTCACTCTCTTTATAATTGCTAATGACAATACCACCTCCATCTCCATGGATGAAATAATCGCGGTATTTTGACTAAACGAGATAAAATGTCATATCGTGAGTCGGTATCGTATCTCCAATTATTAGGCGCGGGTGTTTGAGGCGCACCATTCGGAACTTCCCAACGTTTAATAATCATTTTCGCTCTGCTTTTGAATCTTATTTTAGTTGAAAAAATAATCATTTTATCTGAATCTAATATTTAAATATTATGTTTTAAAATAAATTAAAGTAAAAATAAATACCATTAAAATTTGAAAAATATAAAAAAATATATGGAAATTAGTCGGATTGGTTTTTCCGATTTTCACTGATCCAACCCAATTCAATATCCGATTCACAGTTAACAGGTTGAACCGGATGATCAGATTTTGAAATTATTAGTTATGGAACGATAAAATTAAAAGAGACACTTCATTGTAAGACGAGTCATAGAGAGACTGATAATGACACAAGTCAAATCCATTTACTCCCACCATTCGCTTCTAAGGTTTTCATTTTACTATTTTTGGTATCCGCTTCAAAGGCATTCATTTTCCCTATTTAGTAAAAAAGTAGCTCACCACTTCTCTAATACAACTACCCACTTTACATATAATAATAACACTTCTTAATCTACGTGCAAAAAGCAAATGAATACTTTAGAATCGGACGGAGAGAGTATTATTTAACAATTAAATAATATTATATAATTTAAATATGGTTAGTTAACTTCTCATCATATCTACACAAAATTGTAGGAGTTTTCATTTATGTAATTCATCAGTTGTGTTAAAGTATTGTTGTATAAATTATGTAAAAGTATGTTTATTAAATGCTAAAATATGTCGGTTTTGTATTAAAGTATTGATGTATAAATTATGTAAAATTATGTTTATCAGTAAATGCTAAAGTATGTGGTTTTATGTTAAAGTATTGATGTATAAATTATGTAAAGTGTTTTTATTAAATGCTAAAGTATGTCGATTTTGTATTAAAATATTATTGTAAATTATGTAAAAGTATGTTTATTAAATTAAAATTTAAAGTATATTGATTTTGTGTTAAAGTACTATTTTATAAATAAAATAAAAAAGCATACTTTAGCATATTAAACATATTTTAACACAAAACCGACATACATTATCACAAAATAGAGAAACATTATTTATAACATTGTTATACAATATAAATGTGTACTTTACAATATTTAATAATATTATAATACAAAAACCGACATACTTTAACATACTTTTATATAACATAAATATAAACACACCTTCATTGCTATTGTCTTCTTCTTCACACTATAAAACAATATCCATGATACGGTGAATTCACGATGAAAAACGAAAAGAATATTTACGATGGAGGTCGAACGACAAAATAGACGATGGTGGTCATACGATAATGTAGACAATATCAAACGACAGCAGAGTAAAAATTCATGTTTGCATTTGTAAGCGTCATCAAACTATATAAAGAAATTAAATTTAATGAGCCAACAAACTCCATAAAGTGATTAAATTTAATTAGAGAATTAAAGAATTTCTATAATTAAGGAGAAATTGACTAACATAATAATTTAAATTATTATATAATTTAATTAAGAGATAAATAAAGATTTGACTCATTTTACAATCTGTTTCATATAATGATGTCTTACAAGAAACTTTGTTAAATTAAACATATATAATTATTATTACGGAATAATAAAGTGAATAGTATTATTTATTGTAACGTTATTTTAATAATTTGACTTGTTTATGATCGGTTTGTCTATAATCCGTCGTGCCCCATTTAAAAATGGAGGGAAAGACAGAAAAAATGAGTTAATTAATTTTTAATATTTTGAAGTTGGAAAAGGTTCACAAAGGAAAGGATGAGATGATATCATATCGTATCGCATCGTGAATACCCATTTTCTCAAATGCTAAATATCGATCATCATATTTATGATCATTACCGTAAATTGAAAAATAAGTTTTTACTCCACTAAACCACTTTCAATATTCAGATAACCCTCACCCTAAAATAAGGAACTGATTTCTTTCTTTCTTTTTTTTCAAAATATTAAATTAATTAAAAAAATACTAAGAAATAAGAAAAGAAGAAGAACAGCCGCATTTCCAAGCATTTCACTCCTCAGTAAACAACACAATCGGAAAACATTCCATAGTATCTACATTGAACACTTTTTGAATGCGAGTTCTGTTCTGAAGAATTCCTCGCATTCCCTTTTAATTCATTTTTTTTATTCTCTTTTTCTTCTCTTTGAATCAAAGTCTCTTCATTTCTCTTGAATTTCGCTGTCGTTCAGCCATTGTCTTTGTTCACATTGATGTTGCTGATTTGGGGTTCCAAATGTGTTGATAAATTTGCTTTCTTTGGTTCTTTTTACTGATCTTGTTTTTTCTGCTTCTGGGTCATTCTTTTGTGTCTGCTTTGACAAACAGTCGAACACCCTCATATTGGCTGGCTTTCATCTGTGATAACCCTCGATCAACCCACTTATTTAGCTCATTTTCCTATCATTTGAGAAACTGCTCTTTAACACTGCTGTTTCGATGAGTTCTTGAAGCTCTTTAGTGCTTTCTGTTGAGTGAAGTGAGAAGGATAATGAGATCCTTTACTCCATTACGAGTTCTGTTCTTGATTCTTGGGCTCTTCCTCGCAGATTGCGCGGTGTTTCCGGATAATGAAGGCTAGTTCTAGTGCTAAATCTTTTAGTTGATTACATAGATCTTGATTCTTGATATAAGTTATTTAGTCTCTTGCAATGTGGGATTTCTTTCTTTTTTTATTTCTTGGATTGCATTTGTGCATTGTAAGAACATGGCTTTAGCAGAATTATACTTCAGTTTCTCTTACGGAAGAATTATGGATTTTGTGCAGTTGAAGCTTTAAGTTCGTTTAAGAGAGCTATTATTGAGGACCCCTCAATGGTTTTGTCGAATTGGAATCCTCTGGATTCTGATCCTTGTAATTGGTCTTGTATTTCTTGTTCGATTGCAGGAGATCATGTCATAAAGCTGTAAGATTTTGTCACTTTGTTACTAATAATGTATGATCATAGAAAAAATTCACACAAATTTGATCTACTGCATTATGGATAGGAATTATAAATTAATGTCAATGTACTGTTATTTCTGATGCTACTTGGATTTGCAGTAACATATCTGGTCGATCATTGAAGGGTTTCATTGCACCAGAACTACGCCGTCTTGTAAATTTGCAAGAATTGTAAGCTTTGATTTTGTATTTTACAAAATGATATCTAGTTATTTTGGTCCAGTTGCTTAGTGTCTTTTATATTACATTGAGCAGAATTTTGCATGGGAATTTGTTGATTGGTACAATTCCAAAGGAAATTGGTATGCTGAAGAATCTCAAGGTGTTGGACTTGAGTTCAAACCAGCTAACAGGATCGATTCCAACCGAGATTGGAAACTTAAGCAGCATAATGAAAATGTTGGTGAAAATGAATGGTGTTACATGAGAATATTAGTATACTTTCATTCCTCTGCTGCTTTTCTTTCATCTCATAAGTGGTTATCTTATGTTTCTACAGAAATCTTGAATCTAATGGGTTGACAGGGAAATTGCCTTCTGAACTTGGTAACTTGAAATACCTTGAGGAACTTCGACTGGATAGGAATAAGTTTCAGGGCACGTTATCTGCGAGTAATAGCTCAGATTTTCCTTCCGATACACGATCAATGTAAGTAGAAGGCTATTCAAAAGAGTTTCTAATATTCTTACCTGGTTTTCGTTGCTAAAACTCAACTTGTGTTCTTATGAGTTGTTTAGTCGACTTCTATTTTCCTAATAATCTGGGATGTGGTATTGAGGATCCTACTGGTATTATGGTGCTCAGATTGCTCAACTGAAAGCATTTTATCTTTTATTGTCTTCTCTTCTTGGAAATTTTCTCACTGTGATGAATCAAAAATTGAAAATTCCAACTCCAATGGTATATTGGTGTCCAAAGTCTTGTGACTCGTGTCTTGGATTTATTCAATCTTTAATAGCTTATTCCAATTCTTTATCTTTGTGTCGAAGTTATTTATTTGCCAAAAGTTTTCTAATGTCTATTGTCTTATGGAGCATATGATTGTACAAGCTTCAAACCCAACTGGCAGGAATCTGTAGTTTTACTTGTTTTTCCTTTTACTGGATAAGCAATCCTCGATTGCTAAATGATGGTTGACTGAGTTTTCTATCATGAATGTTCAATTCTATCCAAGAGCATGTTTATTAATATTGTATGTTCATATAATCATGTTTAGGAATACATCAAAGAGTAACCCGGCAGGTTTTTGTCGTTCCTCCCAGCTAAAAGTTGCGGATTTTTCATTCAATTTTTTGGTTGGAAGCATACCAAAGTGCTTAGGGTATCTTCCTAGGTATTTTATTACCTTTGTTCTCATTCTCTTCATCAATATTCTTTTCATTTCATTTACTTTTAGTTGAGATTCTTGTATTTTTTATTCTGGATATAGAACAAGTTTTCAGGGTAATTGCCTTCAAGTCAAAGATATCAAACAACGATCCGCTGAACAATGCGGTAGGTGACCCTGCTTTTCTATTGCTAAGGATACAGTGGGGCTCTATGAGTTGGAAACGTAAATTATAATTTGATTTTCTACGGTTGCATGTAAATTGTTAACAATAGTGAATGTTTTTAGCTCTTTACGTCCCCATTAATGTTTTCTCAAGCTAAATATTTTGTTGGATTTGATCTTCTTTAAATTTACCACATGCATCTTACTCAAAAATAAAATGGTACAATGTGTTGCATTCCTGCCCCTGATAATGGAAAAACATTTATAGCAGGTGGTGCTTTAACATCAAAACCCCATTCAGAGATTATCTCAAAGAACATGCCTGCAGAAGTTGCAGCAAGGGGTCCAGATAATTCATCGAAACCTTCGTGGCTCTTGGCTCTTGAAATCGTTACTGGAATTATAGTTGGCGTGCTCTGTGTCCTTGGTCTCTTCACTGCCTCTCAGAAGTGGAAGACGAAATCTTCCATCACTATCCCCAGAAACAAGTCTTCGGGTGCAAATGACTACATGTCAATTTACATAAGTTAGTATCAGCAAGTGTGCTTTATAACTCTTAAATTTTGTTCCCGTTGTATCTTTATCGACTTTCGTAGTAGCTGCTAATGCAATGCTTATACAGATTCTGATGTACTGAAGGATATTGTAAGATACACAAGGCAGGAACTTGAAGTGGCCTGTGAAGATTTTAGCAACATCATCGGGTCCTCTCCGGATAGCCTGGTTTACAAGGGCACAATGAAAGGTGGACTGCCGGAAATTGCAGTGATATCCCTTTGCATCAAAGAAGAAAATTGGGGTAGCTACCTTGAGCTTTATTTTCAGAAAGAGGTTTGCAGTTTCTTCATAAGTTTGATTATAATATATCTCGGAATGTATGAACATTTTTAAACAATATGCTGCATGATTCAGGTGGCTGATTTGGCAAGATTAAATCATGAGAACGTGGGAAAGTTGCTCGGCTATTGCAGAGAAAGCAGCCCGTTTACAAGGATGCTGGTGTTTGATTATGCATCAAATGGAACACTTTACGAGCATCTTCATTGTACGTTAAGATATGATTTCCTTAGCTGTGTTTTTTTCTCTTCTTTAGGAATAACAGCTTCAACAAACTAAATGGGGAAAAGTTTCACTTGTAATACAGATGGAGAAGCATGCCAATTCTCTTGGACTCGGCGCATGAAAATTATTGTTGGGATTGCCCGAGGGTTAAAATATCTTCACACAGAACTTGATCCACCATTCGCCATATCTGAACTGAATTCTAATTCAGTTTATCTTACGGACGAGTTTTCTCCGAAGGTAAGGCATGGCTGCAAATGAAGATGTTTACTTCACAGCTCCCTATTTAAATGCTTTCAGGGATTAATCTCAAAAAATGCTCAAAAAAATTAGTAGAACCCTCGTAGGATTTTTTTCAGTCCAAGACTTGAAAGACTGGTTCACTATCAATTTATGATCCGAAATATTTTTTCTGTCAATTCAAGACTTGAAAGATGTGAAATTGTCGAAACTGGTCCCAGAATATCACATAACTGGCATGTCGCTTAAGAACTTTATATTGGAATGTTGATTTGTTGTGTGTCTGCATGTTTATATGCATACATAAAAGCTCTCGACATCTTCTGCAGCTGGTTGATTTCGAGTGCTGGAAGACAGTTCTTTCCAGATCAGCAAAAAGCTCAAGCAATACAAGCAACGAGGGTGCAGTATGTATCCTTCCAAAGAATTTGGAAGAACGTCGTCTCGATATACAAGGAAACATTTACTCCTTTGGGGTTCTCTTACTTGAAATTGTCAGTGGGAGACCTCCTCACTGCAAAGACAAAGGGAGCCTCGTAGATTGGGTACAATCAAGAACTTCCCTAAATCTCTTCTTGCAGTAAAACCGTTTCCATTGCTGAGTAGGTTCGTATTTTAATGCTATTGCAGGCCAAGGAAATTCTTGATACGCCCGAAGTCATGGCTTATGTGGTGGATCCTGAACTGAAGCATTTCAGATACGAAGATCTGAAAGTCGTATGTGATGTCGTAAACTTGTGCATTCGTCCCAGTACGAGCACTAGGACGTCCATGAGGGACTTGTGCTCGATGTTGGAGGCTGGGATCGACACGACCATTCCTGCTGAGATCAAAGCGTCGTCTTTGGCATGGGCTGAGCTCGCACTTTCTTCATAGTGAGCATGGCCAACACTGTAAATTTGAAACATATAAGATGATAGGAATACGTACTGCTTTTTCTTTTTTACATTATTCTGAGTTGATGCTAATCTCCTCGAGGCATCTGAGTTAATGATATGCTATCCTAGAATGCTTTTTTGCATTCATAACGAGGCTATTCTCTCTTGCAAATGGTCTTACATTGCATTTTTTATTTTGAGCATGAAATCGTTTTAGACATCGTTTTGTTTTTTTTTTTAATTAGTTATCGCTATCATTTATACTAGAGGTATATAAAACAGTTCATTTGAACAATTTTATTACTATGAGAATCATTAATCTATTCATTTTACTATTTTAGTAGTTCACTCTTAATCTATTAATTTTTCCTTTTAAATATATATGAGACTCACGTCCTCACTAATACAATTAAAATATGAGATTCATATTCACTACTAATAAAACTATCAACTACATATAAAAAAAAATAACTCTTTAATCTAAGCAAATTGATGACCATGAACGGAGCGAGTATTTTATTATTAAAATGTTATATTTAAACTCACTTAAGTGTTCTTTTTTTTTCTTTCTAATAATTACATGTACCATAATAATTTATGCACCTAAGTGGAGTATTAATATTAATTTTGGAAATTTTATATATTATGGCTTAATGTTTAGCAGTTTTGCATTCTAAGCATTTTATCGTCAATATTTTCAACTTATATGATTCAACTTTAATGTATGCTACTGCCGAAATTATCTGAGAACACGTATATAATTTTATGCACAATTCTTCTTTTTTTTTAACAACCTATATTAATTTTAATACAATGATTTATTTTTTCAAAATAAATTATACACTTTTATATTTAATAGAACCATTAATTCTTCAATAAAAAATCTATAGTATATTTATAAAAAATCACCAAATATAAACTAACAAACCGTATTAATTTTTTTATTAGTTATTGTATATGTTTTAATTTCTTAAATGCATATAAGTTGAATTTGGATGCCCGATTACAGCACCCATTCTTTGTATTGGTCCAGATAACAGCACCACCCTAGATGAATTCAGATTTCCAGAAAAACAATAGTAATAATTTAATTTCAAGCAAGCAAGTCCCTATTTTCAGCCAAAAAAAAAAAATTTAAAGCACACTACATTCAAGTTATAAATGTCTGTAACACGATTGGAAATGAGAAATTTCAAATACTACAATAGGTTCTAGGTTTGATAAGATGGAGAATCAAACGGTGCTTCGAAAAATTCCAAAATATAAAAACAGCACAAACATACACGTCTAGACAACTACCGGAGAACAAACAGCAGCTGCATGCCTCTTCTTCTGGATACTCTTCATCTTCTTCGTATTCTTCATCAGCAGTGGCATCTTGATATTGCTGGTACTCTGCCACTAAATCATTCATGTTACTCTCGGCTTCGGTAAACTCCATTTCGTCCATACCCTCTCCAGTGTACCAATGCAGAAAAGCTTTCCTCCTGAACATGGCAGTGAACTGCTCACTCACTCTTCTGAACATCTCCTGGATTGATGTTGAGTTTCCAATAAACGTGGAAGCCATCTTCAAACCAGTAGGTGGGATGTCGCACACTGTGGATTTAACGTTGTTTGGGATCCACTCGACGAAGTACGAGGAGTTCTTGTTCTGGACATTGATCATTTGCTCATCCACCTCCTTGGTACTCATCTTGCCCCTGAAGACAGCAGATGCAGTAAGGTACCTACCATGACGTGGATCGGCAGCACACATCATGTTTTTCGAATCCCACATTTGTTGGGTGAGTTCAGGAACAGTAAGAGCACGATATTGCTGTGATCCACGAGATGTAAGTGGGGCAAAACCAACCATGAAAAAGTGCAGTCGAGGGAACGGTATAAGATTGACAGCCAACTTTCGCAGATCGGAGTTGAGCTGCCCTGGAAAGCGGAGGCAGCAAGTGACACCACTCATGGTAGCGGATATCAAATGGTTCAAGTCTCCAACTAAGGGAAAAAGAAAAAGGAATTATTCGACAGTATACAACTAAACCATTTAGTCTATTACATAATTAAACTACATCTACTCTCAGATTTCAACAAATGTCGGACAAATAAGAATAATAATAGCCACATCAAGATCGCACTACTTTTGCCACTGAGATGGCAAGATAAAACACAAAATCTGGATATGGTCCACATAATCTTCGACAAGGCTACAAGCACAAACTTTCATATGACTTTATAACTTCTTTCTTAAATAATCGAATTCGATTGAACCAATCAAAAGCAAAAAGACTGTTATACTTGTTTCAGACTATTATCTTTGGGTTTTCTCTTTTTTCCCCACCTTTGATGACTAAAGCACAGTTGAGGAGCAATCTCCAAGCATATTAATTTACTTAAACAGTGGTTAAGGAGCACAATATAATAAAACGGTAACATGAGACTTACAACTAGGAGTTGTCAGCTTGAGAGTTCTGAAACAGATATCATAAAGAGCTTCGTTATCAAGAACCATGCACTCATCTGCATTCTCAACGAGCTGGTGCACAGAAAGCGTCGCATTATACGGCTCTACCACTGTGTCGGAAACCTTCGGTGATGGGAATACAGAGAATGTCAGCATCATTCGATCAGGATATTCTTCCCTTATCTTGGAGATCAGTAGTGTTCCCATCCCAGACCCCGTGCCACCTCCCAAAGAGTGGCACACTTGAAATCCTGGAGATTATTGTTCATAATTGAAACTAAGTTTTCAAAATAAGTGTAAGGTAAACTTGCAGACAAATTAAGATTATTTGAAGATATAAGCAGAAATGATGAAATCAGATCCAAACAGCCAAAAGCAAAGAGTGGACACTGGAATTCATAAGAATACAATTCACCAATAAAATTTGTTCATGTATACAGTATACATACAGGTGCAAAGTATGCGAAGCAAAATAAGTTAGAATTATACAGACATAAAAGCAGAAACAAGAGTCAGATCCAAAACAACCACAAGGAGCACAAAGCAAAAATCACTTTTAAGAACAACGCATCATGCAACAGAACAAGGTTTTGACTAGAGGTAGGAATTAAACAGCAAAAAAACACACAAACATTAGCACGAAACGAGAAACCAACCGAAAGAAAAACATAAATTCTTTACCCTGAAGGCAATCGCAGTTCTCAGCTTCCTTCCTAACCACATCAAGCACAGAATCAATGAGCTCAGCGCCCTCCGTGTAGTGTCCTTTGGCCCAATTATTCCCTGCCCCTGACTGCCCGAAAACGAAGTTATCGGGGCGGAAAATCTGACCGAAGGGCCCAGAGCGGACGCTGTCCATGGTTCCTGGCTCGAGGTCCATGAGAACAGCTCGGGGAACAAAGCGGCCACAGCTGGCCTCATTGTAGTAGACATTAACTCGCTCGAGCTGCAGATCGGAGTCGCCATTGTAGCGGCCGGTAGAGTCGATGCCATGCTCGGTGCACACCACTTCCCAAAACTTTGCTCCGATTTGATTACCGCACTGCCCACCCTGGATGTGGAGGATTTCACGCATTTTTTTTTTTTACAGAAAGAAAGAGTTAACGAGGGTTTAGGTTTTGCGTTTGAATGGGGGAGGGGGGGGGGGGGGGGGGGGGGAGAGATGGATATGAAGAAGGAAAGGGGGAAGAATGAGTGATATATGGGGGGAGGGAAAAGCTGGAAAGAGCAAAAATTTTGAATTGGGGTTATAATCAGCTGCAACACTCCTATTTGTGATTGGGTACGTGTCAGGTGTTGATTGGAAACTTCATGTGAAATCTAATTTTTCTCAACTCTTTCTAACCCACCCCCCCCCCTCCCCCACCCCCAATAAATTAGAATGGTGTTTTCTCCGAGTAAATTGTACCGCTGGTCACTCCATTTCAAGTATCATTCAATTTACGCTATAATGTATCTTGAAAATCAAATTTACACCATTCGAACGAAAATATTCTGCTTCGGATTAAGGAGATCAAGATGTCACTCCGTCCAAACACATCACAACATCTGATTAAAAATACTCAATTTTGCTTTTCCCCAAGTCTACTTCAAATTTGTTAAAATATCTATTTTTAACCATTCATACTCCCTCCGTACCACGTATTTTTATCCACTTTCCATTTTGGGGTGTCCCACGTATTTTAACTCATTCCATTTTTGACAAAAATACATAATATTTTATTACCTACTTTTTACAATCCCAACAACTTTAATTATTTTTTTACACTTTATTCATCATTCCCAATAATTTTATTCATCTTTTCTTTTTAAATTACTAATTTATCTCTACTTTCTCTTAGATATATATTAAAAAAATAAAACGTTTTAATCTCCGTGTCTGTACAAATGGGTAAAAATACCCGGAACGAAGGGAGTATTATAAATTTCTAGAGTTTAAGGTGTGTTATTTATAATCATGTCCACAATGATAATTTATGCAAGTTTGAAAATAATTATTCACTCGCACATTTTCAAACTATTGTTAGATGAGAAATATTATTAAATGACCACATCAACTAAAAGTTTAAGTTGATAAATAGGATTAAGAGGATTAGTTTAAGTTGATAAAGAGAATTAAGGGTGGTAATTCCCGACACGACACGATAATTGCGGATTAGTATTTGACCTTATTGAATTCGTATTTGGTTCGTGTCAACTCGTTACCTATTAAATCGTTAACAACTCATTAACATGTTAACAACTCAATATAAAAATAAAACTAGGCATATATATGATAAAAATACTTATTAATAATTTTAAATTTACTGAAAAAATCATTAATTTTAATAATAACAATTATTATTTTTCTTATCTTGTCTTGTCAACCCGTTATTTTTCGTGTGTTCGTGTTGTGTCAGAATGAATTCTTTTCGTGTCATGTTCAAATTTGCCCTTATCGTGTCGATACAAAATCCAATCCAATAGCATAAATTGCCATCCTTAGAAGGATAATCATTTAATAATTAATCAAGTCACTCTAACATGTCCCCTCATATTCAGGCGGGTTAATTTTTGCTAGGTCATTGCTCTGATATCATATTAAATGAACACTTCATCTAAATGGAAAATAGAATCATTTAATACTTAATCAAGTCACTCTAACAACCATCATCCTTCAAGAACCGTTCGCTTGCTCAAACTGAACATATTGTTCGAGTGCTCCAATCAAACACATAATGTATTGTTTGGATACTCAAACCGAACACAATATAAAATCTTAATTATAAGGATATTTATTAATTATAAATATTTTAATTTAATTTTTTAAGGGTACGTGATCGATGTCATTTTTACATAGATTTGTAGTGTTTTGGTTATTTTAGTATGTTTTTATTCCTGTTTTCGTGTTATTGGTGGTGTTTTGTAGTATTTGTGTAGTATTTCGTGTGATAATATAAATGTCTAGGATTTTATCAAAATATGCTTAAAACATGTATAAAGAGAAAAAAATGGAATCGGAAAGTACAAACGAGGAAAGGCTGAAAATTGAGTCAAAACTCACTTCAAGTTCAAGTCCGGACCAACAAAAGGGTAAGCTCTAACAACTCCGGATCTAGACGCTCAACTCGCCTCTACAGAATGGTGAGTACAAAACTCGCCACAAAAGACTTTTAATATATAGCAGGTAAATATTGAATGTTATTTTTCATACGCTTTTGTACCACGTTTAAATTTTAAATAATTACATATGGTGTAATTTTAAAACTTTTTGAAATTTTGTTAGTAGATGTGAAACCATATTTATTGAAAGAGAAAGTGGATGTTACTCTCTCTATCAATGCAATTCTCCAAATTTTATCATTTTAGGTGTCCATTTTAAAGATATTCATTTTTCTCTTCTAATAAAAGTGTCTCACATATGACACATATGCAACTCACAACTAATACAAAATAAGAATATTTACATTGTTTCGTCATTTGTAGCTATGAACCAAAATAAAATGAAAATAGAACCTCACGTAGTCACGTAACATCAATTTAAAATTTTTATTGATAAATAAAAAAAGATAAGATGAAAAATATAGAAAGAAAAGTAGAGTGAAGAAGAAGAGATGTAGAGTAGAAGTGTAAATAAAGAAAGGTGGGCATCAAGTATGAAAGAAAGGTGTTGCTTTCAGGGTCGGATCTACTTCAGACCAAGGGGGTACAGTTGTTCCCCAAAATCAAAAATTTTCACCATATTATCATATAAAATAATAATAAAAATTAGTTTGTACCCCTAATTATAAAGTATTATACTAAATTCACTCTTTACACACTATTATTTGTACATATTTTTAATGATAATGTCTTAAATAGTTTTCTAAAAGTAAAAAAATAGCTTGCAATTATAATTATAATTTATAAATATTAATTTTTTTTAATAATAGAAATAAAATATTTTTTAATAATTACATTTTGTAACTCCAATTTTTAATTTCTTGATCCGCCCTGGTTGCTTTAATTGGTGCGGTGATAGTGAAGTGTGAGCTGATTTGATGAATACTCTGCACCTCTTATGGCTGTAGGATAATAAGGTAAGAAATTCGAGATGCCACTTGTGCATGTCATATTTTCATAGTTGCTCTTCTCAATCAAATGGATGCTTTGCTTTCCTTTTACACGTGCTTTCGAAATTTCTATGTATTTGGATTGTGATATTGATGAGAAGTCAAATCTTAAAAGTATCACTAATTAGGAGTTTGAATGATGTTGTACCGTCTTTCTGGTTATGTTAGTGAAGGATTGCAATTTGTTACAACACACGGTGCATTTTAATAATATCAGACTATCTTACACAAGTTTTTATTTTATACTTCATTCCATGAGACAAGTCTTTATTTATACTCCCCCTATTTCTTCGAAAAGTTTCAATTTCACGGGTATCTCCTTCAAAAAGATTTTAATTTTCTCTTTTTAATAAAAAGCTTCTTCACTTATGGCCCACCATTTACAATCAATACAACTACCTACTACTCATAAAATAATAATACTTCTTAATTTACTTTAAGAAAAAAACAAATGATGATTTATGAATGAGACGGAGGGAGTATCTTTTTCAAAACAACATAAATATCAGATAATTTTTCAAGTTAATACAATTTATTTATTTTAATTATGAAAGTCTTTTACACTTTATAATTATAATTAGAATATTTAATTGAATTATAATTATAATAAAAGTGAAATATAAACATAAACAATATTATAGAATTAAAACCACATTACTCCAACCATAAAATTACACAATCAAATTATAAAAATATAAACTTACATAAATAAAATTTTCTCCAATTAATTTTATATAATCTAAATATTTAAGTTATATTAATTTGTATCATATTAAAATAAATATCAAAATCGAAAGGTGTAATATATTTAATTATATTGAAAAAACTTAAATAAAAATTCAATGGTCTATTTTATTTTATTAATTTTTAGTGTAAAAAGTAGTAGTACAATGGCTGAAAAATGACTTATTTTTCTAGCATTTTTTAATTTTATTTTATTTTTATGAATGTGCTACAAAGTATTGCAAACATTTAAGATGGCCTTCTTGATTTTCACAAAGTAAACTGAATGCTCTTCTGTAACTTAAATCTCTAGCAAGAGTTGAAACGTTGACATTTTCCCATGAGGATCTTTATATGATGCGTACAGCAACAGAACAATTAGCTGGTAATTTATACACATGTTAATTACCTACACCTTTACCTTCCCAGATTCTGTGTAACAGGCAATGTGATGAAACAACTTCGTCGCTCAACCCGTTTTTCTATAGATGTTACATCTTAGAGGGGAGCGTGGGTTTGCTAGTAGATCCAGTGCCACCAACTCCTCCCCCAGATTGCAACTTCTTCAGTCTCTCTTTAACTTTGAAAAGAACTGAACGTGCTTCATCAAAATGAGGCCTGGTCGCATTCTTCGTATCATCAATCCATTTCAAAACCCTTTGGTGGGGACCTAATATCCATTGTCTATCCTTCTCATCTACAACCTTTATTGAAAGTAACAAACATAAATTATAATCTCAATTATTTCAAAAAGCTATCACAGAGGTATGAGGACTATACAATTGTTACAAAAGAACTTCCGATACAATGAGGGAGGGCAAGTAGATATTATCCTTTACCAGGGCTGCAAATTACTAACATCTATTTCTAGATATGACAGACAAGAGTTCTTGCAGTTGAATGATCTTACTTAATGCAATGATATTCTCACCTATAAAGGGCATGCTAAAATTTTAGCAATGCTTGCATGTACACACAAGTGTGTGTGAGCGAACGCAAGCATGCTTGCATCTATTGTGTTACGTGAGATGCAGTTCACATAATGGAAACAGTGTGAATTTGATACTGCATTTTCATGTGATACTGTTAGTATCTATAAATTAGATCTTTTTATACGTCTCCAGAGAGATTATATAACAATATAAACATCTAAAATGGCAGACATTGTTCCGCAAAATCTTGATTCCTTGAATAGATAGAAAGCAAATAGGCACAGATCTTTACCTCAAGCTGCATGATCTCACACACTAAACTAAGATCTGCGATGGAAGGTTGGAAGCTTCCTAATAAAAAACGTCCCTTTCCCTTGAGCCAGACAGATTCAATCATCCTAAGAGAGGATGAAAGGAGTTTCTCAGCTTCAGTTGCTGCCTCAGGCTTCAAAGGTTGCCCAAGTGCAGGTGCAAGAGTTGAATTGAGTACATATCCAGCTGGGAGTCGGAAAAAAGCATTTAACAACTTAATAGCCATTAAAATTCAGAGGAATAAGAGCTTTAAATTAGCAGTTGATGTAAGAGTCTCTGAACGACACAACAAGAAGCAAAATTTCTGCAGATAAGTATGACAAATTTCATCTTTGATGTTTCTGCGGCTCATTTTACAACATTATGAAGCCCAAAATGACAAACAACGATGTGACGAAATATAAAACAGAAACAGAATGGAGATCAACATAGACACCTGCACCATGGCGTAAATTTGAGTGATGCCAATCCAGCACTGAGTGAATTTTTGCTCTTTTGAAAAGATCAGCAGGATACCTACAAAGATTAAAGATTAGGTTGCAGAATATGAATTGTACATAAACTGTACTGCGAGATGGATCCTAAATCAAAAGAAAAACATGTTACAGAACTACAACAACCTCAGCAAAAATTAAATAAAATGGAAATCTTGAGAACTCCAGATCCATAGACTTATACTAACCACACAAATAATAAAGTATTCTAGTATGTACTTATGTGTCAACTGACCAGCTAAAAGAGATTTATACGAAATCAATTTTATCCACACATCAACATGCCTCAGATAACTATTGATTTCAATTTAACTATGGTGCTCTACATTTCATATTATTCAGGCACAAAAGACTAGTGAGGGATAGATCAGAACTTACCAATGATCAGCAACTCCAGGAAACATACAAGCCAAATAGATCAAAATAGCATGACTGCAAAACATCAGAAAAGGCGAAAATCAAGAATACATTAAGTTAAACTATATGAATACTGATGTAAGAAAGCAACGTAAACGAGTTGCAAGCTGTAACAGTATCATAATGCGCAATTGTTTAAACTGATTCTATATTATCTTTCTTTATGACTAATGTTCTAAACAAATTGGCCATTGGAGCTCATTATATTCTAATTTCATCATATTAATCAACTACGTATCTAACAATCGTGCAATTAAGTAATCCCACAGAAAATCGAAGAAACACTTTATGTTTAAAAATGATATGACACCTCTCAAAAAGCTTGAACCTTCCATCCACTATTGCAGGCACCTTCTTCAAGGGGTTTATCTCTGAAAAATATACAAGGAAAAAAATCACACCACATGTTGTACAATCTCATTGAGTAAACCGACATCACTGGAGGTAATTGAATTATACCACGAAATTCAGGAGTCAAATGCTGGCGTTTGGATAGATCGATTTTCACCTCTTCAGTCTATCCCATTCAATCTTAACAATAGCGCACATCAAATTATCAGTTTTCTCATCCCTAGTTACATATCACGAGTTCCGGAAAAACTTGATGATAAGAAAATCAAAATTGATTGAGTGAAGAAGTTCAATGAATGAAGAGATAAGAGCAATTACTTGCAGAAAAGAATAACAGCACGTGAAGGTTGTGACATCCTATCCGCATACACTTTCAGAGTCATTTTCTTCGCTCTGTTATTTCCTTTCTTCGCTAACAACTATGGCGGAGAAAAAGGGCATCAATGGCCGGTCCGTTCACTGTGAACTCTGACGGGAAATGGGTAAGGTTGAGGCAGGGTAATGCAGTCATCACCCATCATGTTAATTGGGCTGGGCCTTTACGAATTATATTGAAGAAGGCCCAATAACTAAATGAGTTGGGCCTCCCGAACCAATTTGTGAAATTTTACATTTTAGAGTCAAATAAGGATGCACCTATTTAACATCAATTCATAGATCAAATAACTTGATCAATAACCCCGTTAGGAATAAATAAATTAGTTAAAAACAAAAATAAATATACCCTAAAATTAAGCTTATTAATTAGAATTTTCTTTATTTTTGTTATTTAGGGTTCTTGTTTTGGTCTATGATGCCTTAAATGATTGTATAATATATTCAAAGTACATTACACACAAGGAGCGTACTCATTTTGAGTGGTTGCTCCCTCCCGCACTATGAATATGAGATTCGATCCTTATTAAATTAAGCCTATTGTTTAAAATTTTTTTTTTATTTTTGTTGTTTAGGGTTCCTGTTTTGGTCTATCATACCTCAAAATATTTTTTTTTATTTTTTTCTCTTAAATTTTCTTCTTTGTGAATTTATACGGATATTTTGATTGATTAATTGTATGATATATTTTCAATGTTTCAAATCAAAAAATAATCTAAATTATTTCTACATAATGATTTATCAATTTACATAATTATAGGGTGTACCCGATTCACCCCATAATTTATATGTCTAAAATGGGTTAATGGGTAAAAAAATTATTACTCATTGAGGAACTCTCTTGTGAGACAGGTTTCTGAGACGGGTTGATCAATTACTAGAGTATGCTTATTACATAGGTAAAATATGATTATATGTGCTTAAAGTATTTCAATAATAAATCTTATTACAACACGATAAAATCATACTTTAATTCATCATTTATCATACTTTTAAAAATATACTTTAACGATTATTAAACATATTTTATCGACTATATAATGAGCATACTTTAACACGTCTCACATATATAAGATCTCACAAGAGAGTTTGTCTTACTCATTTTATTTTATTTAACGGATGAGATTAAACTAAAGAGTTAGTTTCTTGTAAATTGGGGTCACATAATTTATATGTAAACTTTATGGTATCTCTTAATTTAAACACTCTACCAGTACATAGGGTATATAGAATTGGAAGAGGATCCCAGAATTTACACCGTGAATCAATTTACACAAGTGTTGGTGTAAACTAAAATCTAATCTAACTATTAAAATCGTTTAGATACACTTTATTCACAATATATGACTTTATTTTAAAAAATTAGAATATAAAATTAACGAATAATCTAATTTATTATAGTAGAAAAATTAAATTTAAAAAAAGAAAAAAGAAAAAGGGGCAACACTAAAATTCCCTCAATTTTCCTATACCTGATTGCACCTAATCACAGGCAGCCCACCAGAGCAGATCCTTCTAGAATCACCATGCAGCCGGCATAGTTTTCACTCACTGCGACCGCCGATATTAATTCAAAGGTGAAGCTTATAGACCAAGCTATGGACACGTGGCGGGTAACATGCTTGCCACGTGAAAATTGTCAATCTCGCGTGTTCTACAGGAAACTTACAATGGCAACTTCGCTATCAATCCATACCCAAATCTGTACAAACCCTAGAAAACTATTTATTGCCTATCGGCACAATGTCCCAATTCATTACGCGCTTTCGGATTAACAGAAATGTTATCAAACTCGCGAACTTTTCCTCACATTCATCAATTTTGAAGCGAGCCCGTTTCAGTGCACCGTTTCTGGAATCGGATTATTCGTATTCTGGCCCGATTAGAACCAGATTTTTGTACACAGTAACTGAATTCAGTTCAAGAAAGTCTGTGTTCTTGGGTTTAGGAGAAGCTCATAGCAATACCATGGCTTCTCAGTCAACTCACCCTCAATCCGTTTATGATTTCACTGTGAAGGTGCCCTTTTCCGTTTTTATGATAAATTCCTAGATGGTTGAATTGTTGTGATATTCATTTCTTTAGTATTGAGGGTATATGAGTTATATTACTTGCGTATTTTGCGAAACCATCTTTATTTAATTTGTTTGTGGAGTTTGTTTTGTGGGGTGATGCAGTTTTTATGTGTGCTTATGTTTTTCTCCTTGATTGAATGATATTGCTTAATGGATGAAACTTGAAAGTAGTTAAGGAGATTAAGGTTAATATTTAACAGTGTAAAAAAAGCCCCAATTACTAGCAGGTTTTGTTTCCATGATAAACTACTTGTCTACTTCATATATCAGGATGTTACTTAGCAGTCTACACAATGTTATAGAGCTCAATAGTTCATAAGTCATGTCTGTGGATAGGTTTGGTAATTCTGTTAGTCGTTGGTGTATCCTGTTATTACATTCGAGGACTTTATGGATGCAGGATGCTAAGGGGAATGATGTTGACTTGAGCGTCTACAAGGGAAAAGTTCTGCTTATTGTGAATGTTGCATCAAAATGGTATTGCAGGTGTTTCTATTGTTTCTTTTTTCTCCTCTGTGTAAATCTACCATAAAATTCTATACCTTGTTGAAGTTTCCTTACTGAACCCTGCAATAAAAAATTGGGTTGTTCACAATATAAGGCCATGGTTCCCCCTTCTTGAGATTATGGTATTTGTATCTGTTTGTATTACTTTGAAGATTTTGTTTTGAAATATACAGCTCTCTCTCTCTCTCTCTCTATGTGTGTGTGTGTGTGTGTGTTTTATTATTTTCTTTTTGTTGTGTTATCATCACAATTGATTTTATATCGTATTCTGGGCGGAGGACTCTGTTGAAAGACAAAGAAACTCCATCCTGATAATGAGGCATGTTTATGATTCACAGAACACACAAATTTGTTGTACATTTTATGTAGTTTTCTTCTTTGCTTGCCAACTTAATCCAGCGGCCTTGCTTTCTATTTCTGTTATGCAAAAGCTCCTGCGCCCCCGGGGACACGGAGGGATACTCCGTGTCCCCATGTGAACACAACCCACCCCCTCTAATTCTATTTAAACTTATGTATTGCTAGGGGTTTAAATTGCGAAGGGGCATGAAAATTGCAACCCAGGTGTACAGGAGCCTCACTCTTTCTGTTATATATTTGGAGTTGAGAAAATTTTAGAAATAAAATTTCGATCCTGATGTTTGGCAAATCTTGAATTCAGGCACATTTTATTTTAACTTGATGGTTCAGTTCAATTATTAAATATGTGAATTCATTTTTTTTTCCAATATTCGTGAAGAATTTTACTGATCAATCTATATATTGTTTACTGTGACAGTGGCCTGACCAATTCAAATTACACTGATTTGACAAAGTTGTATGATAAATACAAGGATCAAGGTTTGATTTGCTTTATTTTTTCTTACTTTTGTTTAGACTTCTAAATTTGTTCCACTCCAAAAAGCAAAAAGAGAAGAAAATAAATCATTTGGGACTACCAATTTTGAAGCATTGCTTAAAGTGTAGCAAGCATGAATCCTGAAAGACATTGCATCCTTCCCTCCAATTGTGACTTTCCTAGTTTTCTTAGCTTGTATTTTGCGTAATTCTCAGGTTTGGAGATATTGGCATTTCCTTGCAATCAGTTTGGTTCTCAAGAGCCTGGATCCAATGAAGAAATTCAGGAATCCGCTTGCACTCGTTTTAAGGCCGAGTATCCCATATTTGACAAGGTATGAGGGATTAAGTGGTTCTATTTGAAAATTGCTTGTAAGTGTTGTTGATGACTGATGTGAGTTTTGTGTTTAACATTCAGATTGATGTCAATGGTGAAAACGCAGCTCCTCTTTACAAGTACCTCAAGTCGGTGAAAGGGGGCCTTTTTTGGAGCGGTTTTAAGTGGAACTTCTCCAAATTTCTTGTTGATAAAGAGGGACGTGTTGTGGAACGCTATGCCCCAACTACTTCTCCTCTCAGCATAGAGGTATCTATTGGCAACTCCTTTTATACTTATGGGTTGGTCTTATATAACTTAAATTCTAAATAATTGACCGGAAAAGACTATGAAATCTTAGGGAGCAATGCGTATGTTGGAATTTTAAGGTGAATGGAAGAGTCACCTTGAAATAGTGTCTAATAGGTTGAAGTCTTCTATTAAGAGATGTGACTAAAGAGTGTGAATCATAATTAATTTGTGTCTTTCCATAAAAGGATATTTGAGTTTGAAATTAAAAATGACTTTAAGAGATGCATCAAATTACGAAAAGACGATTTGAGATTTATAAATTAGACCCTCTCATTTCCATAATTCACCACTCAGAAACACTTGATCACAAACACAGAGACTAATCAAGTCAAATGAAGTCAAGTTATTCTAATAAACTCAGTTTTATCTGCGATCCCGACGTATGCTCTGTCAATTTTTAGGGCGCCTTTGTGTGTGTTGAAAACCATTGCTTCTATTCAGAGAAAATTCCTTTGGGGTGGGAAAGAGAGTGCAAAAAAAATCTCATGGGTTAGGTGGGGAAATATTACAAGGGCTAAAGATAAGGGAGGATTGGGAGTGAAAAATCTAATAGATTATAACAAGAGTTTGATGGGGAAATGGGCGTGGAAAGCTTTAGAGGGAAGGAACAGTTTATGGGTAAAAATTACTAGGGCTAGACAAAGGAAAAGAGGTGCTAGGGAATCGGGGTTGGGTACCATGTTTAGCATGAAAGGGAGAGGATGGTGGGGAGGGGTAATGTCATGTCTAGAAGATGGTAAAGGGAAATGGTTTGAAGAAAATTGTAGGAAAGTGGTAGTAAATGGGCGGGATACGGGTTTTTGGGATGAAGTTTGGGTGGGGACTGAGTCTCTTAAAAAGAGGTATCACAAGTTATTTGAGCTGAGTGTAGGTAAAGATTACAAAGTAAGTGATATGGGGGGTATGGGAAGGGGGAGAATGGAAATGGAAGTGCGATTGGAGAAGAGAGTTGAGGGAATGGGAGTCTAACTTATTTAATGAATTACTGGAATCATTATGCAGGTACAACATACAAGAAGGGAATGACCACTGGAGATGGGAAGCAAGCAAGAAAGGAACATATGACGTGAAAAGTGCTTATGCATGCTTGGAAGAAAGGAAAGCACTAGCTGAGGAGCATCAACAAGAATTGTACAAGAGAATATGGAAGAGCAAAGCAGATGCAAAAATGAAAGTGCTAGCATGGAGAGTAGTGCAAGGAAAAATATCAACAGCGGTGGAGTTGAAAAGAAGAAAAAGCCTACCACCTTCAAGCACGACTACATGCTCTATATGTAGAGGAAATGAAGAAACAGTGGAGCATAGATTCTGCGAATGTCCAATGTCACAAAGAACATGGGGAGAGTGCTTGAACTGGATGGGAATACAGTCTCCAATCCCAAACAACGCTCCAGGTACGCTTCTTCTTTTCGGGGACTTATTCCAATCTAAGGAGAGACGGAAGCTAGCTATAGACATTTGGCTATGCACAATTTGGTCTTTATGGAAAAATAAAAATAATGTTATCTTTGAGGAGGGGGAATGGAGTGAAAAGAAAATGATGGAGGAGATCAAATCTCATGTGTGGCTTTGGTGGGTTTGGAGAAGAAAAGGGATTAAAAGAGACATTGATTATGAAGATTGTATAACTAATCCCTGCAAATGTTTAGAGATTTTTTAGTTTGTTATCACTTGTATGTCCTACGCTAAGATCATGTGGATGTCTAAGTTTTATTTTACTATGTGGTGGTTGTAAATGGAAGTTTTATTGTACCCTTGAAAAGGGCAATGCTCATGCCCTATAATAAAACACTATTCCTTTCTTTCAAAAAAAAAGTTATTCTAATAATTCGTGTTGTATTCCTAAGTCGTCTTACTCATAAGTTAAATTCATAATACAGTTTTCTTCGCATCTTGTGATTTATATTGCTATTGTCACAAGATTTGAGTCATCATATTTTGGGAGATGATTGTCATCGAAACGTAAGCACCGAAGCAGGGCAATTTCGTATTAAGGAGAAAGAGCCTAACTTTTGCCTCACTCAAATGTATTACTATAAACTTTTTGTTCTTTTCTCAACATATTTATCCCCCGTGTTACGTGGATTCATACTAGTTATAACAACAAACCTTAGGCACAGGCACAAGTATACAGGACTTTGCCTTTAACTATTGACAGGCTCATGTTTGTTTACGGATTTGTTTGCATCGAGAGATGGAATCTTACCTTCATATTTGTATATTTGTTTGCAGAAGGATATAAAAAGCATCTGGGAAAATGACGCTGATAATGCCATGGATGGTATTACAGGAAATAAGCAGCGTTATCCATGAAGCTGATGATGCCATGGATAATGTCACAGTAAATAAGCAGCGTGATCCATGCATATACTCCCCTTTATATCACAGCTTTACTTGGGAGTTTACTTTTATACATTTCTACATTCTTGATCCTTGTAATAAATATGCACTTAAATAATTGGAGGAATACGTTTTGTAAATTCACGTCGTGTAATATAGCAGAGAATGAATTCGCTATAAGTGTTATGGCAAATTATCGAATTATATTGAAAGTTAATTGATTAATTACAAAAATTAAAAAAAAAAACTGGATTAATTTTAAAAATGGGTTGATTAAAAAAAATAAAGATGCTAAAGTTAATCTTGTTTCATATAAATCATTTTATATAAAATGTTAGACAAGTTTACTGTGAGACGTTATTTACATGAGACGCTTTGTGAAATTTGTTAAAATATGTCTATAATTTAGATAAAGTATGTTTAATGATTGTTAAAGTATGTTTTTTAACGTATGTTATATTATGCATTAAAATATGATTTTAGCGTTACTTTAACTACAAATTAGCATACTTTATCTATACAATAAGCATACTATAGTGATGGGTCGACTCGTCTCACAAATAATCCGTCTCACAAGAGAGTTTATCAAAAATGTTAAAGATAATCCTTAAATGTTTTAAACCAAAGTTTGACAGAGAATTCCTCCTTAATATAAAATGATGGTTATATTAAATGGATAGTATTATGATAAATTTGAAATTAAAGTATGTTAAAATTTGAAATTAAAGTATGTTAAAGAATAATTAGTTGTTGTTGTTTTTTTTTTTTTTTCCTTTAATGAAAGTGTGAAGTTGAATTTAGAACGAATTAAAAAAAGTGTAAGATTGAAGTTGAGACAAGGAGTAATATTTTTAATGGAAAATAATAATCTCTCTAGACTTATTTTTTCATTTAGGTTATCCGGTCGGTCTCATTTTCCATTTTAAAATGCATGAGATCGCACGTACTGTATTCATTAACATGAAGTTAAGAATGTGCTAATTTTTTTTTAAAAAAAAAATTGTTGAAAATAAATAGTACTATTAGATTTGGGGAACAGTTAAAATACTGAAGTAAACAGTCAATAAGAGTGTTTTCTGTAGTATTCAGGAATTGAAATGGCATCGCCTCAGTGTGCATTTGATTTCACTGTGAAGGTCAGTTTCCGTAACCCCAAAATCCCCTGCTTCACTTCCTTCTCCGGATTTCAGATTTCCATATGTATACTTGTGCGAGACCTATATTCATTTTCCTCTTCATCTTTCAGAATACGAGACTTTAACTTAAACGTTTCTGCAGAAAACTGTTACTTGTGTGATTTCGAGTGATCGCTACTATTTTTCTGTGTATATTCAGCGTTCTTTGATTTTACTATATTGATTCTGGTAGTGGATGATGCTTTAGATGCGGTAGAGTTCTACTTGTTCTTGATGGGTTTCCAGTTAGAATGCTTGGGGTATCCATCTGTGAACTGTGGTTTTCTCACACTTGTCGTATCGTAATTATGAGGATATTTGTTCTTAGTCCAACGATATTCACTTTATAGCTGAAACTGCGTGGAATTCCCTTATGTGCTAACCAAATGTTTGTAGAAAATAAGCCAACTATGAACTGGTCCAGTGAATATTTTATTACGGTGTTCGCAAAGATTTAACCATGGTGAAAAGGTCTCATTTATTCCCATGGTTTCCTAACTGTACTTGTAAAACTATTTGATCTCTGCTGAAGCTTTCATTTTATTTTAATTGAAGCCATTCTAATTGCATCCTGAAATTAAATTGGAAATAAGATTCTTAACTGCATATGAATTGCCAGATTGTTGTCCTTTTCTTACTGTTACAAGTAAAAAAATGAATTGAGTGGTATGTTATTTATATGAAGAAATATGAATGTTTATTGGTTTCAGGATGGTAAAGGAAATGATGTGGATCTGATTATTTATAGAGGCAAAGTGTTGCTGATTGTCAATGTTGCCTCAAAATGGTAAAATATATTCAATTCCTTCACTTTGAGTGTTACTGTCCTGTAATGAGTATTGAATCCTGCTACTGCTAAATGTTCCAATGTTGCAGTTTGTGTAATGAAACATCATTTATGTTCTCTATATCATACACTATGAATCATGGATTAAGATATTGAGATGTTATATACTTGTATGTATTCTTTCCTCTTATATAAAATGATAGACTTCCATCATCATAGCGTCTGTTAGCTATTACAGCTTTCCCTATACGAATGTATGCGACAGTTGTTTTTATTTCTTCATATGTAACTGGTGTCATGCTTCTGAAGTTATTTTAGGACTTTCTAACATTAATTCGACATTGACTTCTGTATCAATATATAAGGGTAAGCTATTCAATGATTCATATTCATGTGGTTTCAAATTTGTATTTCAACAAGGTCTTATTATTCAATCTAGTTTTACCAATCCAATTCTGTTGATCAACTCTCCTTTTCTTCATTTCGTAATTAATTATTGCAGTGGGTTGACCAATTCAAACTACACTGAACTAAATCAGCTGTATGGGAAATACAGAGATCACGGTATGTTTCTCTGAAGTAGACTTCTCTTATTTTCATGAATACAATATTCCCAAGTATGGTTATGAGTGCAAAAATATAAAGTTGGACATCTACACCTAAATGCAATTTAAATTCATGAAACTTAGATTTTTCTTGGTTGTCATGAAGTTTTAAAAGAAGTCAGAAGGGGAGTATTGATATTTTATCAGGTCTGGAGGAGGATTAGCTTTGGAAGGCTTTCTCTTATTCAGTTCAAACCATAGATACCATAATAGAAGAATAATATTTCCTTTCTTATACTGAAATGATTTTGCACACGCTAATTATTTGTTATTGAAAAGAATCCTTTTAATATACAAATACTAAAATATAACTGTCTAGGTTGGATTCTCTGGCACTACTTTGTTATGGTTAAACTCAAGTTTTTTTAGGCCTCGTGCATATCATATTCCTTGATTGCTTTTCATTTCAAATGATAAGCAAAGTTTCTTGTTTTGCATTTAATATAGGGTTCGAGATTTTGGCTTTTCCATGCAATCAGTTTGCCGAAGAAGAACCTGGAAGCAATGATGAAATTCTTGACTTTGTCTGCACTCGATTCAAATCCGAATTTCCTATATTTGATAAGGTAAATTTAGACTCCAGCCTTAACATTTTTATTAAATTATAAACATTTTGCTTTTATAGCATTGGTCTTTTAGTTTATTTTGTCTACATGACAGTATCCTGATTACTATCAATTTGACATGTTGTCCTCTTCTCCTCCAAGACACCTTTTCAAATGTGTCTAAGAGAATATATTGCTACCTGTTAATGTCTATGAGATTTTTGAAGGATTTTGGCCGAATTTACGGGTCAAATGAATTAAATTTTCTTTAGGCTTGAGAGTTGGGCTAAAATATTAGGAAAAATATAAATATGAAATATGGGGTGTTATGGTATATGTCAACACTGTTTGCAAATAATATCAATTTGCTTTCCTTGTTTTAGATTCAAGTGAATGGTGATACTACTGCTCCACTTTACAAGTTCTTGAAGCTGGGAAAATGGGGAATAATTGGTGATGACATCCAGTGGAACTTCGCTAAATTCTTGGTTGATAAAAACGGGCAGCCCGTTGATCGCTATTACCCCACTACATCTCCTCTTACTATTGAGGTATAGGAAGAACAGCGTTTGTTGGCTTACTTGAACTACATTTGTTATAGATGAAAAGCAATGCTATCTTGATTTATATTCTTAATGATATTGCCGCAGAGAGATATTAAAAACCTCTTGGGGCTTCCATAACTGATCACAAATCAATGATCCAAGAAAGCATTACATCCATCGATCAAGGTGTGTTTCCATTTTATACTGCTTTTGATCCAACTCTAGAATCCATGCAACGCTATTGTAATATCCTTTTATGTGCGGCACAAAATGATGATTCAAGATTGTAGTGAACGTTGTCCAAAACTTATTTTATGGATAAGATAAAGATTTTTTTTATGCTACGCGAAGCCAAGAAAATAATCTTAGGTTCTCTTAAGCTTGTGCTTGAATTGATGATTTTGAGTATAGATTATCAATTACCAAATTAATTTATATGATTCAGGTAACTCTGAATGTTGTTTTCTTTACTCTGATTTTAGTGCCAAGAATGAAGATTAAAATGTGTTCAAGCCAAAGAGGCAAAATGTAAAGGTAGTCTTAATTATCAAATTCTCAACTTATATTTCTGCAGAAATTAGTAATTTATTCAGAAATATTTGCACAGATTGGGTGTTTATATTTTGAGAAATTTCTACACAAATATTTTGTTGTATTCGAATGTTGGCGCATATATGGTACAGAGTGTATAGACTCCAACTACTAAGCTTTCAATTCTCATATTATAGTGTATACCTTAATAATACTGAGTTATTGTTGGAAAAATAATTAAGTAGATTTTGATGATGTCAAAACAGTAGGTCATAGGACTAGTAATCAGGAATAGGTCATGGTACTGATCCTGCAAAAGAAAGGAATCCTAGCAGGAAAACCAACATAGAACAAGCTAATACGAAGATCCAACATAAAATATGTACTGCAAAATAGGACTAACTAGCTAATAAGGCATCTCTAGTAGGGAAGGAAGCACTGCAGTGGTTGGGTTACGAAGGAGGAAACTTCGAAAGAGAACCACTACTGCAGATGTTAAAGACCAACGAAGAAGTGAAGCATAGATGAGAAGGAACTGCAAAGGTTGGACATGATCAAGAAATTCGAGCTACACAGAAACCCTTTAGAGGAATAATATACCAATACTGTACAAGATGGGAAAATATGTGATAGCAGTATTCAACATTTGTAGTAAAGTAGATGTTGCCAATGTTAGAAGATTAAACACCCAACAACGAGAAGCCAATACCGTTGAAGATGCTCACTTCTACGTGCTAAGTGCTTAAGGGATTGATCAAGACAAAAATATTTGCATCATTTTTCACTTAAATATCAAACCAATGCGTAAGAAGTGCATAGTGATTTGTAAGATAATATTAATTGATGTGAGATAAAATAAAGAGATGGGAGAGAAATTATATTAGTTAAGGAGAAAAAAATGTATTAAAGGGGGTTATTAATACACTTTTGTGGATGTATATAATGATGAATTTTAAAATCCTGTTTAGAATGATTTTTTTATTGTTTTTATTTGAAGAAGAAAAATACATATATACTTTTGCAAATCATTCCAATATCATTTAAAGTACTTAACGAATCACTCATTATATTTTAATAAATCATATTTTAACTACCTTCACTTTATAATTTAAAAAAACTTATTATAGACAAATCTTACAAGAGAGAGCCTTTTATTTATATAAATCTTACAAACTATATTTCCAAATTCTTATGCCCATCTCATATTGAAAGGGTCTTCGTATATAGTAAATCACACAAATGATATTTCCAGATTCTTATTTAAATCATGGTCGCAGTCAAACATATCATACGACACCCGAGTGTTAAAGAAAATGAAACGAAAAATCAACAGCATCAAATGGCTACGTTCACGTGAGGGTACAAAAGATGCAAGAAAAAGGGCAAAAAGGTAGGAAGATTTGCAAAAATACCCAATTTTTAAAGATCAGAATCATTGTCACTCATTATTAGATTTATAGCAATCTACCTATTTGGTCATTTTTGGATTAAAATACTGCCCCCAGTTTAAATGAGTGTCGAATATTCGATATAGGATACCAACATCATGTCCGATATCATTGTTATAACATCGGTTATTGAATTCGATGTCGGTCATGGTATCATAGCCCTGACACAGAACACCGACATAATGTCCGAGACCATCATCATAGTATCGAATGTCGGATTTCAAATCAGTCAAAGTGTAAGAGTCTTGACATAGACTACCGACACCATATCCAACACCGTCGTCATAGTATAAAATATCAGTGAAGTTTCGGAACATCAACATAAAATACCAACATTTGTATTAGTAATCATAAGTTGACAGAAAAGGATGTTAATCATGTTATCCCAGAGGACATTGAGCTAAAGTACTCCCTAAGAGAAATTAACACATTTTTTTTAGTGCGCATATATTTCGAAAATACACTTCACAATTCACACATTCCGGCCGCTAATTTGATCATTTTTATTCGACAAGAAAAAAAATAAAAATGTATCAACTCGTTTGTGGATTTCCACTTTTGGAATGTGTTAGTCTTTTATATCTGTAAGCCATAAAGAAAAAAATGTATCAACTTTGTTGGTTGGGACGGATGGTGCAATATTTACATGAAATTTATCATCAGAACTTGGAGAGAATATTCTAGAGATGAACACATTATCAATACAATAGCATTGACGTGGAATTAAAAAGAGTGATACAATGATTTGATCTTCTTAGATCATATTTACAAGCTTACATAGTGGGAATCACCTTCATTTCAAGAGGTAACTAACTAGCAGCAGTGGAGATTATGTCCTATGATTTAGTTAGCAGATAAATTACAAGAGTCCATCCATCAAGTACGTGTGCTGGAACTTTGACAGTGTTGACATTTGACCACCCAATTTTTTGTTCAGCTCTTCAACCATCACAGCCTCTTGAGCCAGCTGCTCTTCAAGATCTTGAACTTCGGATTCAAGTCTCTCCAGTTCAAGTCTATGCCGTGACAATTCTTTCTTCTTTGTATCAATGGTAGCAAGGCGTTTATTCCTTTCGTTTGTGATGCCTTTTGATTCACTTGAAAAAGTAACAGCATCCTTGATTTCGTCTAGCCGTTTATGCAACCACTGCACATTCACATTCATTTTCTCGGCATCCCTAACAGCAGTGTAATAAGAATCCAAACTTTGGATATCAAGTTCATCCAGCTGTTTCTTCTGCAGATCTTGTACCACCTTACAAATGCCAATCAAAATAAGGGTCTTCATACAATCTGATTCCAATGAACAACCCTGAGTTATATCGCCATGCTTCTTGTTGATGGCCTTAAGAGTACGGACAACATTTTTGTCCAAGTCCGAGGAGAATATCTTTTGGCCCAACACTGATGTTTGGCTTCCTGTTATGTATTGTAGAGTAGTGGCCACATGATCTAAGATCTTAGGGTCGACAATTCCCTCGTTCATCTTATTGTCACAACTGTCAACATTCCTCATGACACTCTCAAAACCACTGACTGAAGTCTGTGGAACATCTTCATTCCTCATGACTCTTTCAAAACCACTGACTGAAGTCTGTGGAACATCTTCAGCGCGTGTGTCCCTAATACCTAAGAGCATGAAAAGTAGATCGCTTAACGAAATGAGAAATTATAGCTCACTTAAGCTAGTAAAACCAACATCTCAATTACAATAACCACTCAAAATTATTTCAAGATTTCAAGCATAACCTTTTGGATACACATCAGCAGATGACATTAGGTAACTAGAAAAAGTTGTAATTTGATACAAATCCACCAAAATCCTCCAGTTGTGTTTGAGTATATCTTCATAATAAGTTGGTTAATTAGTAAACTGAAACAAGCAAAATCCATAACTTCTACTGCTGCAACTACCATTAGGGTGCAAACCCATACTACTTAAATGAGGAATTATGTCATGTTTTCGTACCAACGTGCTTATTCTACCTTGCACTGAACAACTTAGGGTGGACCTAGGATTTTGCTTCAAAAAAGAGAAAAAAATTAGTTATATAATTTAAAAGGTCCCCATTCTTACATATTAAAAGGTTTGTATTAAATAAATTCATGCATATAAAATGAATATTTTCCAATCCATCTCTGCAGGCACTATTATGCTTCACTTTTCTATCTCCAATTGAAACACAAAGGCATAATTTTCCTTTCTTCTACACAAGATTCAGCAATCCTCCCATTTTCTAGCATTAATTCACCCCCACCATACCCTACCCCCCATCCTCACTCAACAATTAACTTCAATTCTCAGCTTAAAAGAAGATTATGGGGAATATCAAACACTCAAACAAAACAATAAAAGATTATGGGGACTATCAAACATTCAAAACAAACAATAATCCAGGTGGGTTAGCTTACCTGAGCACTGGGTTCCTCCCCAAAGTGGGTGAACCAGGTTCAATTCTTTTTAGGAAGAAAAGCGCTTAAAAGGGAATTATAAGAAGGTTTGAAAAAAAAATCTTTAAGAGTATGAGTGGTTGGTGAACAAACTTCTAAGTACTAAGAAATAGTAACATTTACTGATAATAAAAAAAAAAACAAACAAACAAACAGGTCCTAAAAAAACTACTGCACCTCAAACAATCATAATCACAATTTTCATGCCTTAAATGACAATATAAATTATAAAGCTTTAATTCAAATTTAAGCAGTTAATTTCCGAAGCTATTAGCCACGCAAAATTACTAGTTCAACATTACAGGGTTATAAGACAGAGACATGAATCGAGGTTTAGGTGGTGTACCTCCGGCGCATGGCGGCGGCGCAGGTTTGGCCTTGGGCGGTCGGCCTCTCCGGCGCGGAAGAATGGGCGATTGCGGTGGACTTGGAGGCATGTACAACCTCGGACGGGTTCTTTTCCGTGCGGTCCGGCGCGGCCACTGCTGTAGTGCGGATTCAGGGGTTTGGATCTGTCCATGCACACCCAAAATCCCACTTTCTTCAGAAGTAGAATTCTGAATTCCTGAGGATTGAGCGACGGCCGCAGCATAGGCGGAGGCGGCGCAGGTTATGGGTGAAAATCCAGGTGGTACATCAGGCGGAGTATCAGCCAAGGAAAAATTAGCATTTTCCGATTTCACCATTTTAGAGCAGTATTTTTGGAGATGAATGTGGGAGAGAATGATATAGGGGGGAAATGAGAGTGAGGTGTAAGAAAGAAGCAGATGGAAATGCCACCTGTGAAGCTTCGGGAACTGCAAAACCCATGCATACCCTCCACCGGGGGTTTTCACTGTTATTGGACCGCCATTTTTATCTCTCTCCATTTCAAATGTATTTCACCTATTATTCAGAATTTAACACTAATTTGTTTATATATATATATATATATATAATATAAAATAAAAGAAATATTTTAGTTATTTTAATAAAAAATATGTGCAAATTATTGAAATGGGTGAAAATGTTGTGACGTGTACTTCCTTAATTTCACGTTAATGTTTAAATTAAATTTTTTGCATTACTACTATCAAATTAGTACGTACTATTAAAATTAGTACTAATAATAGATAACAAATAAATAAATAAATAGTATATCCTCAATTCTAAATATTTTCAATTGCATTGGAGTATTATACTTCATGAATGGAATAGAAATTAAAACATCCTGTGCATTTAAATGTATATATAATTGAATTTTATTTTATATTTTTATACATAAATTAAAAGATATAATATTTTAATGTGTAGTGAAATAAGAGAAATAATATTCCCTCCGTTTCATCACAAGGATGGCAAACCTTTTTTGCACGTAGATTAAGAGATATAATATTTAATGTGTAGATGAAGAGAGAGAAATAATATTTTAATATATAGTGAGTATGTGTATTAGTGTGGTGTGTGGGTTCTAAAGAGATATATTAATTATTTTGTGTGGGTCTCATTTACTAAAAAGGAAAATCCACCTCTTGTATTGGAACTGACAAAAATATAATGTACTCCTTATGATGGGATGAAGGGAGTATTAATATAAACTTAATGTATAGTAAGGTGAAAGAAATAATATTAAATATAAAATGAGTAGTTGTATTTGTGTTGTGGGTTCTAGATAAATATATACTCCACTCAAGAAGAGTCTAGTTTTATTTTGATAATTATAGTTTGTAAAATTATTCTCAATTTTATTAATTTTTAATTAAAATTTATAGTAGATTTTAATAATAATAATAATAAAAATTGTTATTAAAATATGAAATATAAAAGTCATTTAATTTATAATTAAATTGAGAAATTGAAAAAAAATTAAAATAAAATAAAATTGTGTATTTAATTGACAACATTGCATAATAAGTTTGATAAGATTGATGAAGAAAAGTTTTCATTCCTTAATGCTGAGCTCACATTTCTCAACACTGAACTCACTCCCATAGCTCATTTCCACGTGCCAAAAGATAGTTTTCAGTCTGAACTCTGAGCTTATTTAACGACACTCCATGAGCTAACAGATAATTTTCGATCTAAACTCTAGACTAATGCATTGGGCACAATTATTGGTTAATGAACAGATAAATCAAATATCATTGGTAGATTTAAAAAGTTATAAGGGGAGAACTCTTACCTCATCTGACGGAAAGTTATAATGGGAGAATCCTGACCTCATCTGACGCACGTGGATAAGTTAAGTATCAATTTAAAAAATATCATGATCTCATCTAATGACATGTGGATAAATTAAGTATCATTGATAGATTAAAAAGTTATAACGGGGTAACTCAAATCTCATTTGACGGCCGTGGATAAGGTGGATAAGTCAAATATGGGAGAACTTTAATCTCATTTGACGGCGCGTGGATAAATCAAATATGGGAGAACTCTAATCTCATTTGACGGCGCGTGCATAAATCAAATATGATTGGTAGATTTAAAAAGTTACAATGGAAAACTCTGAGCTCAGTGATTGGTTAATGAAGGGATAGTGAATAAGTCAAATATCATTGATAGAATTTATAATGGGAGAACTCTGAGTTCATCTAAGGATACTTCCACGCAGGCGCACAATGATTGGTTAATGGAGATGATAAGAATGATAAGTCAAATACTCTTCCGGTCCGTTCAAAAGAGGATCATTTTCTTTTTTACACACATGGGACCATACACACCCACTAATACAACTACCCACTACACATTAAATAATAATACTCCTTAATCAACGTGCACAAAAGTAAAAAATCCTCTTTCGGGCTGACGGAGGGAGTATACTGGTAGAATTAAAAAGTTGGTAAAGACTTGAGACCAGTGGCGGACGCAGGAATTTTGAACAGGGGGCCGATTTCTTAAAGTGTCATAAAATTCGTCTCCTAAAAAAATCACGGTATACATAAACACTGTTTACTTATTAATTTTAACAATAATTATACAATTAAATATTATAAACCCTAAAAATAAAAATTAAATCTAAATAATAACATGATATAAATAATTGAAGTGCATGTAATTAGTTATATTAACAGTTTGGAAGAAATACTTTTGAAATATTGTAATATATACATATATTGAATAAGAAAAATATTACAAGAATCATTATTAAAAATAAAATTAATAATTTAACAAAAGAATATATAGTAATGAGAAAATTTATAATAAAATCCACAAATGAAATAAAATTTAAAACATAACACTATAAATATTATTGAAACTAGTAAAAAAGACTAAAAAAAAGAACAAAGAAGAAAGAGAGAGGAGGAAAAGAAAAGTATTGTAATATATACATATATTGAATAAGAAAAATACTACAAGAATCATTATTAAAAATAAAATTAATAATTTAACAAAAGAATATGTAATAATGAGAAAATTTATAATAAAATCCACAAATGAAATAAAATTTAAAATATAACACTATAAATATTATTGAAACTAGTAAAAAAGACTAAAAAAAAAGAACGAAGATGAAAGAGAGAGGTGGAAAAGAAGTGCATGAAACTGAACAGGAGAAGAATACCGAGAAAACAATTACTGAAAATGCAAAGAAACAACAAAAAGAAAGAATTATTATTGAAGGATTGGGCATCATGGGATTCGAACCCCATTTCTCAAGAGTGAGTAGATGAGCTGTTCTACCATTGGGCCAAAGTTACTCCCTCCGTCCCGACAAATATTTCACGTATTTATATGCACGGAGTTTAAGAAAATTTTGTATTTTTACGTATAAAGTAAGAAAGAGAATATATATTTTAGTTGATTTAATGAAAAAAATGTGTAAAGTTGTTGGAATATGTGAAAAAGTAAGTAAAAGTAAGTATTATATTGAGATGTGTGTAAAAAGTGAGTATTATTATAATATATTTTTTATCAAATTTAGTAAAAGTAAAGTATGAAATACTTTGAGGGACGGATGAAAAAGGAAAGTGTGAAATACTTTGGAGGACGGAGGGAGTATATACATATATACTAATTATTTGTAGTTTCTCAGGGGGTCCAGTGCCCCCGGGCCCAGTATAGGTTCGCCACTGCTTGAGACTGTCTCACGGATTTTCTTAAATGAATTGAATTTTTTTTTAACACATGAAATATGAACTGCGCGCTTCTCCAATTTGTTAAATATATTGATAAATTTAAAATATTGGCAAAGACTTACACGAGATCGTTTTATAGATCTTCTTACATGAGATGATCTTTTAATAACCCATGAAATATGAACCGCCCGCGCCCTTTTCCAAATTGTTGTGCATTATCTATTAATTATCCTAACAAAATTGTTAGTGACGTGGCTGCCTTATGCTTGGCTTTATCAACTCTCAACTCGCGTACAAACCGTGCTGACTTCACCTTTCCTTTTTTTTCTTTTTTATTTATTTTGCAATAATATCTTATTAACTTTAAAAAAATGATACGGATCAAGAAAAAGTAATATCTCTCCAATTAAATTATTTCATGATTTTAAGATGAATAAAAAGTGATAATATTTTTAATATAAAAAATAATACCAAACCAACAAAAAGTGATAATCATTTATTTTAAAAGGTGTTAATATTTTTAACAAAATGTGATAATATTTTAAATAAAAACTAATATCTAATTAAGGAAATGTGATCATCAAATTGTTAAACTGTTTAATGACAATTAATATGGCAAATAAAAATGATAGCATTTTCAATAAAAATGATAACTGATCAATGAAAGTAAAAAATTATTAATTAATTTATTTCATGTATATGGAGTATAATTTATAAACATTAAATAGTAGAAGGGTAAAAAGTGATGATTTTTTTTAAAAAAATAAATAAAAGTAATATCTAATAATAAAAAATTACAGCCATCAATTAAATTATTTTATATGTGAACCATTTATAACATAAATAAAAAGTGATAATAATTTTAATAAATAGTAATATTACATCAACAAAAAGTGATATTTGTTTAATTAAATTATTTCGTTTTAAAAAGTATTTAATTTTATGTACTTTAATTATTTTAAAATATTTATCTTACATTTTAATTTAAAAAATTGAGTAATATTTTTTACATCATTATATTCAAATAGATAATAAATTTAAATATTAGAAAATTGATATAGGGGTGAAATAAGAGTGAGGTGTAAGAAAGAAGCAGGTGGAAATGCAAATGCCACCTGTGATTGTAAAGCTTGGGGGGTTTTCACTGTTATTGGACCGCCATAATTTTTATGGGGAGACGAACGTATTTTACGCATTATTCCCAAGGCTAATTATATGGTGTATATGGGTGCACCATAAGATAGAGTGCACTCATATACAAATATAACCAAAAACATATACAGTTATGAGCAATAATATACATACAATTTAATTGTTAGTTTTTTAATGAAAAATTGAGTGTAAAAAATATACAATCATTAAAAAAACATGTATACACTATTGAATAAAAAGTTATATGCATATGAATATTAGTTTTTTTAATGAAAAATTTAGTGTCAAAAAAGCATACAATTATTATAAAACACGTATACAAAATAGAATAATATGAATACAAAATAAAATAAAAAGTCATAGACATATAGGTGCACCCTTGCAGCCGGGTGCACCAAATATACACTCTTCCGAAGGCTAATTATAGTGTGCACCTGGGTGCACCATAAGATATGGTGCACCCATATACAAATATAACCAAAAACATATACAGTTATGAGCAATAATATATATACAATTTAATTGTTAATTTTTTTAATGAAAAATTGAGTGTAAAAAATATACAATCATTAAAAAAACATGTATACACTATTGAATAAAAAATTATATGCATATGAATGTTAGTTTTTAATGAAAAACTTAGTGTCAAAAAAGTATACAATTATTACAAAATACGTATACAAAATAAAATAATATGTATACAAAATAGAATAAAAAGTCATACACATATAGGTGCACCCTTGCAGCCGGGTGCACCCAGTATACACTCTTTCGAAGGCTAATTATAGTGCGCACTTGGGTGCACCATAAGATAGGGTGCACCCATATACAAATATAACCAAAAACATATACAGTTATGAGCAATAATATATATACAATTTAATTGTTAGTTTTTTAATGAAAAATTAAGTGTAAAAAATATACAATCATTAAAAAAACATGTATACACTATTGAATAAAAAGTTATACGCATATGAATATTAATTTTTTTTAATGAAAAACTTAGTGTAAAAAAAGTACAATTATTACAAAACATGTATACAAAATAGAATAATATATATACAAAATAGAATAAAAAGTCATATACATATAGGTGCACCATTGCAGTCGGGTGCACTCAATATACATTCTATTCCGAATTTAACAGTAATTTGTTTTTATATAAAAAATAAAGAAATATTTTAATTAATTTAATATAAGTATGTGCAAAGTTATTGAAATTGGTAAAAATGTTGAGCGTGTATAAAAAGTACTCCCCCATTTGGCGTTAACGTTGGTTTTTTTTTTAATAATATTTTAATAAATAGTGAGGTGTTAGATATTATATTTAATGGATGGAGTAACATTACTAATCATTATTACTAATCTCTTCGTCTCATGTAGTTTTACACATTTTTTATATTGGGGTGTCCCACGTATTTTTATTTTATGTAAAAATACACTATACTATATTTTATCACTTTTTATACTTTATTCATCAATCCGAACAACTTTATTTATCTTTTACATTTTATTTATAATTTCCAACAACCTTATTTACTTTTTCTCTCAAAATTATCAATTTATCCATACTTTTCTTATATTATATATTAAAAAATCATTCTTAATTTTCGTGCCCACGGGTAAAAATACTTAGAACGGAAGGAGTATTAAATACGTACAAGGAAGGAGTATTAAATAAGTACAAATAAAATTAGTACTAATAGATTAAAAAAAAGTATAATGATATACCGAATACTCCTTCCGTCCCAGATGATACAATTTTTAATTTTGGGTTGTCCCACAAAAGTTTGCACATTTGACATTCCAAAAAAGTAAAAAATCAAACATGACCACCATTCCCCATACACTTTAATAAAATAAAACTACCCCTACCTCACTCATTTAACATACTTTATTATTTACTTATTATCAAAAATACCCCTAAAAGTTATCACTTTTCATAATATCCGTGCATAAAGTTGGGTGCAAATATTTGTGGGATGAAGGGAGTATAATATCTCCCTTCATCCCACGTTAATTTTGACGTTTACTTTTTGCACGGAGATTAAGAGATACTCCCTCTGTCAATTCTTAATCTATCAATTTTACTATTTTGTGCCGCCCACTCTTAATCTATCTATTTCCTTTTTAGACACATGAGACCTATACATACCACTAATACAATTAAAATATGGGACCACACACCACACTAATACAACTACCTACTACATATAAAATAATAATACTCTTTAATGCGCAAAAAACAAACGAATAATCCTTAATTTACGCGCAAAAACAAAACGAATAGATTGACTATGGACGGAGGGAGTATAATATTTTAATGTATAGTGAGGTGAGAGAAATAATATTTAATATAAAGTGGATAGTTGTATTATCGTTGTATGTGGGCTTACATGAAATAATTAATTATTTTGTATGACCATGACAAAAAAAAAAGAAATGTAAACATTAACTTGGGATAACAAAAAATGAAAAATATAAACTTTAACACATGATGGAGGGAGTATTATATATTTCATGAATGGAATAGAGATTAAAACATCATGTGCATTTAAATGTATATATAATTGAATTCTATTTTTTTACTTTTTGGACGTAGATTAAAAAATATAATATTTTAATGTATAGTAAGATAAGAGAAATAATATTAAATGTGAAGTGAGTAGTTGTATTGGGGGTCCTAAATAAAGATATACTAAAAAAAATTTATGATAATTATTGTCTATAAAATTATTCTCAATTTTATTAATTTTTAATTAAAATGTATAGTAGATTGTCATATTTTATTAATAGTAATAAAAAAAAACATTGTGATTAAACTGTGAAATATAAAAGTCATTTAATTTATGATTAAATTGAGAAATTAAAAATAAATAAATAAATAAAATAGTGTATTTAATTGACATAATTGCATAGTAGTTTGATAGGATTCTATATTCTACAAACTAAAGAAAAGTTTTCATTCCATTGAGCACGCATTTCTTAACTGAATTATTTCCATCTGAGCTCATCTAACAAACTTCCACGAGCCAAAAATAGTTTTCAATCTAAACTCTGAGCTAACGCATATTTATTGGGTACAATTGGTTAATGAAAGGATAAGTTAAGATAAATTTAATGGCACGTGGATAAGTTAAATATTATCTGACGACACTTCCATGCACGCACAATTATTAGTTAATGAAGGGATATTGAATAAGTTAAATATCATTGGTAAATTTAAAAAGTTATAATGGGAGAACTCTATACTCATATGATGACACTCCCATACACGCACAGTTGTTGGTTAATGAAGAGAATAAATCTGCATGATTGACTAATGAAAATTTAAAATTTGAAAACTCTGAACTAACGCTGGGCACAGTTCGTTAATGAAGGGATAAGTCAAATATCATTGGTAGATTTAAAATTGATCTAATGTGGATAAGTCAAATATCATCCAACGACATTTCCATGCACGCACCAATGATTGGTTAATGAAGGGATATTGAATAAGTTAAATATCACTGGTAGATTTAAAAAATTGGTTAATGAAGGGATATTTATTAAGTTAAATATCACTGATAAATTTAAAAAGTTATAATGGTATAATTCTAAACTCTGAGCTTATGCACAGTTGGTTAATGGAGGGATAAATCAAATATCATTGGTAGATTTAAAATTGACCTCATCAAATGGCACGTAGATAAGTTAAATATCATCTGACGACACTTGACACTTCCATGCACAGTGATTGTTTAATGAATATATATTGAATAAGTTAAATATCATTGGTAGATTTAAAAAGCTATAATGAGAAACTCATATGACGACACTCCCACACACACGCACATTGGTTAATGAAGAGAATAAATCTGTATGATTGTTAATGAAAATTAAAATTGACCTCATCAAAGCACGTTGATAAGTCAAATATCATCTTACTACACTTGACAATTCCATGCACGCACAGTGATTGGTTAATGAATGAATATTGAATAAGTTAAATATCATTAGCAGATTTAAAATATTATAATGAGAGAACTCTAAACTCATATGACGACACTCTCACACACTCACAGTGATTGGTCAATGAAGAGAATAAATCTGTATGATTGGTTAATGAAAATTTAAGATTTGAAAACTCTGAGCTAACGCACAGTTATTGGGCACAGTTGGTTAATAGAGGATAAGTCAAATATCATTGGTAGATTTAAAATTGACCTCATCTAATGACATGTGGATAAGTTAAATATCATCTGACTACCCTTTCATGCACGTACAATTATCGATTAATGAAGGGATATTGAATAAGTTAAATACCACTGGTAGATTTAATAAGTTATAATAAAAGAATGCTCATATGACGACACTCCACACAAGCACATCGATTGGTTAATGAACGAGGATAAATTTGCATGTTAATTTAATGAAAATTTAAAATTTATTTAAAAATCATGGTGTGATTTTCAAGAAGAGACAAACTATTTTACCCTGTTAAATCGTGCCTTCAAATAATTAAATGTTTATAATTAATGAGACAAAATACTCTTATAATTAAAATTGGCAAAAACTTGTGTGCGCTCGGGCGTATGGGAGCACTTTTCGTGAACCTTTAGAATTTTATGTCAAAATGTATACTCTTTAGTATAAAGATGTGTAACATTTATTTTCTGAAGAAAAACAAAAAATATTAATGAAAAGTGAATACCCTTTAGAACAAAATGGTATACCTTTATTAATTAAAGTGTATACCTTTAGAACAAAATAATGTACCATTATCCATAATACTAAATTCTAAAGGCGCATGGTGTGCACCCGGGCATACGCAAGCCTCACTCATTAAAATTTAGGGTGATTTTGGGGTGCACCCCCTTGTTTGTAGTTTAAAATGTGTTAGTGGGTAGTTTTTTTTAAAAAAATTAATTATATTTAATGGTGTAGATTATATTAAAAGTTAATATAACGGTTAAGATTGTCCAGGTGCACCAGGTGCACTGCAGTCGAACTCTAAAATTTAATATTGAGTTCGATTAGAGTATCTAAACAATACATTTTGATTAGAGTACTCGAACAATATATGATGTATTCGATTGGAGAAGTCAAACGTTTCAACATTTTTCTCCCAATCCGTTTAAACTTTAAAGCTCATATTTTATTCCTTTTTCAAACCCACCCCGCACGTGAAAGTGTGTGCATTGATTTTTTTTTGAGATGAATCTTATCCAAAGATCCTGGGCGAGATTCACTCCACAAAACGGGCCTTGAGATTCATCTAAAAAAGAACCAATACACACACCTTCGCGCCCGGTGTTTGTTTGAATATGTAATGAAATATGGGTTTTAAAATTTAAAAGAATGGGAAAAAATATATTATTTTAATGCATAGTAAAGTAAGAGAAATAATATTAAATGTAAAGTGAGTAGTTATATTCTGGGTCCTAGATAAAGATATACTAAAAAAGAATTTTATGATAATTATTGTCTGTAAAATTATTCTTAATTTTATTAATTATTAATTAAAATTTATGGTAGATTGTCATATTTTATTATTAATAATAATAATAAATTGTGATTAAAATATGAAATACAAAAGTCATATAATTTATGTTTAAATTGAGAAATTGAAAATAAATTAATAAAATAGTTTGATAGGATTCTATATTCTACAAACTAAAGAAAAGTTTTCATTCCATTGAGCACACATTTCTTAACTGAATGATAATTTCAATCTGAACTCTGAGCTCATCTAACAAACTTCCACGCACCATAAGATAGTTTTCAATCTAAACTTTGAGCTAACGCACATTGATTAATGAAGGGATAAGTCAAATATCACTGGTAGATGATCTCATCTAATTGCACGCGGATAAGTCAAATATCATCTGACGACACTCACGCACAATTTTTAGTTAATGAAGGGATATTGAATAAGTTAAATATCATTTGTAGATTTAAAAAGTTATAATGGGAGAACTCTATACTCATATGACGACACTCCCACACACGCACAGTGATTGGTTAATGAAGAGAATAAATCTGCATGATTGGTTAATGAAAATTTAAGATTTGAAAACTCTAAGCTAACGCACAGTTATTGGCAACAGTTCGTTAATAAAGGGATAAGTCAAATATCATTGATAGATTTAAAATTGATCTCATGTGGATAAGTCAAATATCATCTGACGACACTTCCATGCACGCACCAATGATTGATTAATGAAGGGATATTGAATAAGTTAAATATCACTGGTAGATTTAAAAAATTGGTTAATGAAGGGATATTTAATAAGTTAAATATCACTGCTAGATTTAAAAAATTATAATGGGAAAACTCTAAACACTAAGCTAACGCACATTTATTGGGCACAGTTGGTTAATGGAGGGATAAGTCAAATATCATTGGTAGATTTAAAATTGACTCATCAAATGGCAATGTGGATAAGTTAAATATCATCTTACGACACTTGACACTTCCATGCACGCACAGTGATTGGTTAATGAATGGATATTGAATAAGTTAAATATTATGGGTAGATTTAAAAAGTTATAATTGGAAATTCATATGACGACGCTCCCACACACGCACAGTTAATGAAGAGAATAAATCTGTATGATTGGTTAATGAAAATTAAAATTGACCTCATCAAATGGTACGTTGATAAGTCAAATATCAGCTGACGACACTTGACACTTCCATGCACGCACAGTGATTGGTTAATGAATGAATATTGAATAAGTTAAATATCATTGGTAGATTTAAAAAGTTATAATGAAAGAACTCTAAACTCATATGACGATACTCCCACACAAGCACAGTGATTGGTTAATGAAGAGAATACATCTGTATGATTGGTTAATGAAAAATTTAAAATTTGAAAACTCTGAGCTAACGCACAGTTATTGGGCACAGTTGGTTAATAAAAGGATAAGTCAAATATCATTGGTAGATTTAAAATTGACCTCATCCAATGATATGTCGATAAGTCAAATATCATCTGACTACACTTTCATTCATGCATAGTGATCGGTTAATGAAGGGATATTTAATAAGTTAAATATCACTGGTAGATTTAAAAAGTTATAATGGGAGAACTCTAAGCTCATATGACGACACTCCCACACACGCACAGTAATTGGTTAATGAACGAGGATAAATCTACATGTTTTTTTAATGAAAATTTATGACTTATTTAAAAATCATGGTGTGATTTTCAAGAAGAGGCAAGCTATTTTACCATGTTAAATCGTGCCTTAAAAATAATTAAATGTTTATAATTAATGAGACAAAATACTTTTATAATTAAAATTTAGGGTGATTTTTGGGTGCACCCCCTTGTTTGTAGTTTAAAATGTGTTAGTGGGTAGTTTTTTTTAAAAAAAATTAATTTTATTTAATAATGTAGATTATTTTAAAATTTAATCTAACGGTTAAGATTGTCCATGTACACCAGGTGCACTGCAGTCGGACTTTAAAATTTAATATTGAGTTCGATTAGAGTATCTGAACAATACATTTCGATTAAAGTACTCAAACAATATGTGATGTATTCTATTGGAGCAGTCAAACACTTCAACATTTTTCTCCCAATCCGTTTAAACTTTAAAGCTCATATTTACTTTTTCAAACCCACCCTGGACGTGGAAGTGTGTGCATTGATTTTTTTTAAGATGAATCTTATCCAAAGATCCTGGACGAGATTCACTCCACAAAACAGGCATTGAGATTCATCTAAAAAAGAACCAATTCACACACCTCCGCGCCCGATGCTTGTTTGAATATGTAATGAAATATGAATTTTAAAATTTAAAAGAATGGGGAGAAAAATACTGATCAACCATTCGATTGCTCCAACTGAACACATCACATATTACTTGAGTATTCTAATAAAACACACAATATATTATTCGATACTCCAACTGATATAAAATCTTAATAATAAAGGTATTTATATCTTATTAAATATAAATATTTTAATATATTATTTTTTTTGGGTACATTTAGTCTGTCCCTTTACAAAATTTATTCTTAAAACTCATTCTCAATGTTCTTTCTTACCCAGCACCCCTATCTTCTTTTTACACCAATCAATATTCTCTCATACATTTCACAACCCACCTTTAAAACATTAAAATTCACCCTACCTAAAATCCAATATAGACTATCCATATTCATAATTCATGCCTTCAAACCCTATATCATCCTTAAACGAGCATATCCCAAAGTTCTTGTTTGGGTTTTTTAAATCAAGATTTTAAAAATTACTGCATCAATTTACACGTTCTATTAATCCTCGAGTCAAGTTTTTGAACCATTTTTATTTTTAACTCGAATGTTGTCGATGAGAAGTAGAGACCAAACTCGGGGTTTCCACTGTCGTTTTAAAGACAATGACTAATCAATCCACCTATTTGATACGCAGAGAGTACATTAACATTACATGTACTGATGTACCATGCAACTGAAGCCAGAGCCTGCCTAGTTTCCTCTGCAGCAACAGGCAATACGTTTTCCAGATTGCAGTACCGATGCAAGTTCCATGCTTCAACAATAAGAGAGAGCAGAACCGAAAGAAAACTATAAATAAATCATACATCCACAACCTACAAGCAGAGGTTTGAAGACGACAAGCAAAATCCATAACAGTTCCAAATTCGCATTTGGGCAAAGAACTTGACAGACACCTCAAGATTTAACGCCAAATAAACCCTCTAAGTACTAAATAGGCATCTAGCACGAAATTGTACAAAGCATACATAAAACCAAATAAGAGTAAGATTTATATCACCAAGCAATGCAGTGAAATAAACCCAAACTACCCCCAATGGAAAAAAAAATACAAGATGCCCAAACAATATATGAACTGAAACCACCATATTAAATATACGACAAGACTTCCCCTCAATCTAATACAGTCAATTCAGAATGTTTCCTCTTCAAAGTACAAGAATTGAGCGCCAGAAATACTAAACTTCACATCTTTAATAAGCATGCAATTTGTCATTTGGGGGGTGGGGGGGACAAAGTGTACAAGACAACTACGTGCTCGTTTAAGCATTAGGAAGACCTAACCAAAGGGTAGTGTAGGTGTAGCCACAACCTTGTTTAATTCTTCCACCTGTTAATATGGCTTATCAACAACAGCTAAAACAAAACTGATCAAGTCAATATAACATACCTGCAGGACATCCTCAACCATGTTCTTCGTGACAACAAACATGATTGAGGTATGGAAAAATTGTTACTTGCACTCCATGTCGCATACCTTTCTCATTAACGAAACAAATGTTCAGTAAACAAATGGATTCAAGTAAGATGCACATTGTTTAGCTCCATGGTGAATTAGCAATTACTTTCCTGCAAATAATATTTATGGTGACACAGGACTTAAAAATACATTATATCAACTGCATTTCAGGTATATTATAAACACATCAACTGAACATGGCTTTATGCTATAATACATTCACTCTCTTTGGTGTCTTTTGCAGCAACAAGTATGCAATTCATAAATGGTTCATCAGATTACATTACCAAAAGGAATAATTATTCTGCAAAAAGTGTCATTATAACATATTTAACACTCAATTTAAAGTTGCCCACTAAAAACATGATATAAATAAAGAACAGAACATAGTGGCTCAGTAAGAAGTAAAACTAAAACCTTGTCATTGAACAGAAGGCCAGGTAATGACTACTATGTATGGATAGCTGAAACCAATGCCAGAATGAAACCAATTGCCAAGCGCATGAAAGGGGAGGGGGATTGAGATATTATTTCGGTCAACTAAGCTGATGGGAAAAAATAATCAATTGAATAAATTGATCAATTATATCTGTCTACATCTATTATTTATTTTGTACATGAAAGAATGGAGATAGACTCTGAAGTTCTGAGCGTTTACGCGATGCTCTGCTAAAAGGTTTTCTTTGTCTCCACAACAATCTCTCACCGCTGGTAAAACTCCTCATGCTATTATTATTCATATCCATCTCCTTTAATATCTTCTTTGATATGGGCTTTCGTTTTGGCGAATTCCTCCTTAGTTCAGAGCGCCTTAAAGGTGTTTGAGGCTCATCAAATTTACCCGCAGCACATCTGTAGAAAGAATATTTAGATTCCGAGAGAGAGAGAGAGAGGGGGTGAAATAAACAGATATAAAAAATGGAAACACATATGTTTCGTTACAGGTTTAGGTTAGATAGCTTTTGCTGGCTGCAAACATAAAATTCAAGCTTAGTGTATAGTTTTTTTTATGTATTATGCATCTGTTCCACGGTAATTATATTTAATTAGAGCATAAACCTGAATGTAGATCGTTGCTTCAAAAGAGAGGAAATGAGTGGGTTGGTTATCAGGTTTAAGCAGATGCTTTCCCTAGAAGTACTTATGGTTTAAAAGCACATATCTGTAGTCATCTAGATTCACAAACAGATATGTGGAAGAAAAGATTACTAAATACAAGAGAATAGTGAAACGCCAGAAAATAATTATTGCAGGACATTGGTTGGTTGAACGGAATTGTTTTGTTTTGTTCTCTTTCTTTTTTATTTATTTATTTTTAACGTTGAGCAAATAAAAATACATATAAATAGTACTAATGCACTCTGAGCAATTACATAAACATGATAGCAAATCAAGACATCAAAGCTAAATATTACGCACAGCATATCAGCTAATTCTTAGTTCCTTTGGAATCCTTTATAGAAGAAATTCATTCAAGCTTTTAACACGTGTTTATCAATTAACTTATTGATGTTTCTTACTCATGTTCAAAAAAAATACTCCTTTCGCCAAAGAGATTTTCCCTTCCCTTATTTGTCCATCCAAAATACAATACAGTACTCAACTTTCCTTGTTAAAGTTGCAGTAAATTCTTTTTATACTGATGCACTCTGAGCAATTACATAAACATGATAGCAAATCAAGACATCAAAGCTAAATATTACGCACAGCATATCAGCTAATTCTTAGTTCCTTTGGAATCCTTTATAGAAGAAATTCATTCAAGCTTTTAACACATGTTTATCAATTAACTTATTGATGTTTCTTACTCATGTTCAAAAAAATACTCCTTTCGCCAAAGAGATTTTCCCTTCCCTTATTTGTCCATCCAAAATACAATACAGTACTCAACTTTTCTTGTTAAAGTTGCAGTAAATTCTTTTTATCCAACAAAATTAACCATATAGTTACGATCTTTCAATTAATATTAAATAAGCATATAGTTCTAATTAACAACATTAAATAAGCATATAGTGCGAATTCCAGATAAATTAAACAAGTTTCTCTATCTGATGGACGTAAACAGTCTACTTTGTGGGATGGAGTCAAGGATAAAATACCTTAATTACTATTTTAGCACTCATGCTAGTGAAGGGGAAAATTATAAACTCACATGCTAATGAAGAGAATTATTCGCAAGAGCGCTAGTAAAGAGAAATTAATAATTGGCTCCTTTTAGACTCAAATAATATATATATATATATATATATATATATATATTCGGTATGCTCGCTAGTGCATTAATTATCTCCACTTGGATATATATTGTTCAAAATGCTATTGCTTCTCAAAATTTAACAAATAGCAGCCAAATATTCATACTTTTGGAGCTTACACCGTATTATTAGCTCACCTCAATACCTGAAAGCGTTGGATAGATGTTTATTATCTTGTACTTGGATCTTTCTCACTTTAGCAACCTCAAACTATTTTAGGGTCATTTTCTCATGAGATTTTGATATCAGTGATTTTAAAAAAATATGGCACAACATAGATTAGTCTTCAAATTCAAACCACCAATATAATGGGACATGAATGAAGTTAAAATTTGATGAAGATTTGTAGTGATTGGAAGTAAATTCATGTATAACTTGGGATTAGAGTTAGGATGAGACAAATAGAGGCTTTTACTATTCATTTGGTGGTAAAGACAATAAGAAAGAAATTTCAAACTTGTATAACTAATAACAAATGTTGATAATATTTTATGTAAACCTAATACTCCATCAATTTGGTGGTTATGTTGGCACAAATTAAGTTTTAAGTTTCCAATTATAATGGATTTTGGAGATAAAATGAAAGATGCTTCTGTAATTAATAGGTATTAGAGCCAATACATGGGTATCAAGAATTTATGACTTATTTTTGCATTTCAAAATTAATGGATGAGAGTTATGAAATCTACTTGAATCGTTTGAAACCCCACTTCATACACTTTGTCATGCCCTAATTCAATAAAGATTTTGTTCCCTTGATTCATGCAAAAAGATCAAAATACCATCAAAATTAGTTTATAGCAAAAAGTGCTCGGAAAAAAAACTGAAGTTACAAAATGAAAAATTCACTACGATTAAGAAAAAAGGAGGTTTAGGCACTAATGTGAAAAATGTGGCGAAAATTAAATCAACCCTATTTTATAGTATCAAGCGATGATGACATTTCGATTAATAATATTGCAGAGAAAAATATTTAACAAATCATTCAACGGAAGCAGGTAGTAGCGCCGCACATAATTTCACATGTCAAGTTGTAAAACAAAGAATTAAGATTTTCGATGTCTCTATGCAGCGTATGCAAAACAGAAATTGCAGCCTCATGCTTTAATCTAGTTATCTTACTACTTAAGTTGGAAATAGGGCAATTTTAACTACTTGGAATAGTTTTTAGTATCTCTTCATAATTGATGATGTTTTCCTTTGTAAATTTTTAAATGAATTAAATGAATGATTAAGAAACAACTGCAAAAGAATCAATCATTTTTAGAAATTAACTGAAGCATTGGTGTTGATTATAAAAAGATGGCAAGATAGTCATATAATGGTTAGGGGGATAATGGTTTTTGTTAGTAGTGTTTTTTTAAATAACTTGTATAATTCCTACAGAATCATATTTCAATTAGTGATGGAGCTGGGGTTTAATATAATCTCTCGGGAAAGTGCAAGAACAGAATGTGCATGATACATAGGATCATGTCATAGAAAATCAGACCTATCACTGAAGACACGTTAACATCAATGGACTTACCTATCCAGAACATTTCGCGCTGATGCAACAGTATCTCCGTTCGGATGAGGATCACAGGCTGGACATTTATAAAACTTTGGAGCTGAAGAGATTTCTATGCAATCAAAGTGATACCATTCATCGCATTCATCACAAGCAATCATAGCTCTCTGGTCATATGGTCTTCGACAAATGCAGTAAAGCATGCTTCGATCCCTCAGTAACTGCACAAGCATAAGTTCAACAACAAATAAAAAGCACTAAGACACAACACTATTACAGTACTTACCTTTAGCTCCTCAGAGCAGGATACAGGCAAGTGTTCTCCTTCTGAAATAAGTTCAAAAACTCTATGCAGTTCAAGCACTCCACCATCCATCGAGACCTGTTTGTACATTCAGATGAGAGGGAGGGAGATATTGATTGGTTTGGTTGTGGCAGAGATGCACCTATTATATAAATGAAAGTTAAAGAGACTGTGTGACCTTATTGGCTGTTTCTGCCCATTGCAACCCCATTTTCCAGAGATAAGTCAATTTTTGATTGAAATAATCTTCTGAAGGAATACTCGTTTCCAGTCCCTGAAGCATGATACAGAGTAATATAATCATGTTAGTGGTCATAAACAGATACTCCATTAAAGATTCACTCTTGCCCTTTTCAAGAAATTAATGAAAATATTACATCATAGATCATAAAATATTTTAGCATGTGGATCATTTATGTCCTAAACATCATTGCTGTCTGTGCAATATATATTGCCCTTCAATCGTGCACTTGAGGGAATCCACAATCAATGAAAAGAATAATAATGTAAGAAATAAATAACATTAAAAAAAAACCTTGAATTGCAACCCTATTCCAGTATAACGTTTTGTAATCAAATTGTGAAAGATTCTCCATCAAGCTATATATTGCCATCTATATTCCAAAAGCTCAAATACTATAACCACTTATTATTTATTTCAGAGAATTAATTCTATTGAAAAGCTCGATACAAGTTTGCACTTCGAATTTCAAAGAAATGTTAAGTTCAGTCGCACATATTATTAACATAAATAAACCCTAAGATAAAAGAAAAAGATGATCAATGAAAATATAGCAAATAGTGTGGTTATACTTCTTTCAGAAGGCTCTGAATCTGTTGAAGCGTGGGCTTCTCAGCAGTTTGCAACAATTTATCAGCTCTTATTTTCCATGAATATCTCGCCAATGCCAGCTCAAATTTGTGATTTACCTCTTCATCCCAAACACCTGAAATATCTATTGCCTGCAGAGACTAGGAACTGCATTCAATCAATATTTCCTCACTTGTCTCCACTTAAATTAAGACACAAAAAACTATCGCAAGTAAAACGAAACTTGATGGCAGTTTTGTTGCATTTGCATCGCTATTATTTTCTATGAACATTGAACACTACAAACGCCTAAGAGAGAATACACAGCATGATTAACAGCAAATTTAATGTCAAGTGTAAATTCCTCTGAGATATGTAAATGATATAAATAGGAAAATATGCAAAGAAATTTACATTAAAAAATATAAATGATAGAAAGGAGGAGTCTTTAACTTTTACCTTCAAAGCAATACATATTTTTTGTGAGATCACATCAAGATCTTTGTTTACATAAGCTAACATAAAATTCACGAGTTCCATTAAAGAAGTATTGCATTCAAGCGCTTTCTCAACAATTTGGTTTAATATCCTCCTCTCCTCAGTCCTGTCCAAAATAACACATTTCTAGTTCATTACCAAATGGCAGTAATTACCCTGTCCTTTTAGATGATCAATTTCATTGAAAACACATTCATGGAAAGAATTACATCAAATTGAAAGCATAATGGAGAACAGTAAGATACAAAGCAGGATAAGTGGCAAAAGGACACATCAAACTCATGACATTGATTACCCAAATATTTACACTAAGAAAATTAGTGTTCTACTGTCTATTGGACCTACTTTAAATTTCTGAAACGCAATACAGCAACAACAGACCTCTGTGTACATCTTATCTTTAAGAGCATTAATGGTTGATAAATAGGAAAGAGAACTTGAACAATATCTAATGGTTTGGTTTGAAAAACTCATTGACTAAGTGAGAAGGATGAGATAAAACATCACTAAAATTCTACAAACAGTCCAATGAAAGCTTTGCAGCAGGCATTAAAAATGAACTGATCTATGAGAAATTTGGTACTTTCTAAGAAATAGGAATTGACGTAGGAGCAGAAAAGTTGGGACTCCTCACAAAGACATGAAAAATATCAAGAGGTGTGCCTAGTAGGATGACAGAAAATTTTAAAAACAATAATTATAATTATAATAATAATAACAAGAGGTAGACAGACAAGGCATCAAACATATATCTTTCGGCCTGAATCTGATATAACATGACATTGATGTCACATGCAGGTTACTGAGTTGATGTATGCTAGGATAAGGTCATTAAGAAGACTTCTTCAGGATAAAAGTCTGGATAATGAAGCCTCATTGTTTGAGCAAGCTACATAAGTTATAGGGAACATTCCTAGGTGGGAATTTAGCAACAGGATGGAATAAGAAACAAGCAGTTGTTGTACAATCCGAGTGTAACAGCGAAGAATCTAGTTCATTGCAGTAACCCTTGCTATTTGTGAACTGGTAATGATAAGTCTTTAACAATTAAAATAATCAGATAATTACGAAACCTAACGCTGAGCATTAGCCTAATTACCCAAAAAATCAACAAAGTCTGTTCTCTACAACCTGCAGCTTTTCAACTATGCATGAGAAAAATACAAAGGTCAAGGGGTTGTTTAGAATACATAACTAAGTTCCAAAGGTCACAGGTATCAGTTGTGCTGGTTAAGCTCTAAATACATTTCTTGTTTTTACTGTTATCCTAAGCAAGTATCACATCTACTACTGAATTATTTATGGAATATCTGAATATTATCTTTTCTTAAGAACTTTAATATGATAGAGATAAATCACCTGCAATTGTTATGACTTAAATGTACAAACGAGTTAACCACTACACAAGTAACTTCATTCAGAAGCCATCTTATAATAATGCACTAAATGAAAGATTGAGCTGGCCAAGCCAAATATTATAAAGGTGAAGGCTTCTTACATTGAAATAATGATTTGGATTCTAATATATACCTAGACCACCTCACCAGCTATTATTCGTAATATTAGAAAAGATAGGCCTCCACATGATAGATACTTCATCATTCCAATAGCAAAAAGAATTTGAAATTGTAATATAACCAATTGTTAAACTATATTTCGGTAATATAACAATTAAAGAATATTAGCCTTCTAGGAAGGCTTCTTAACAGTAATCACTTATCTGCTTGCATCTTTTGTGTGTGTGTGTGTGTATATATATATATCTTGCAATTGCCTGCAGTTGATATAGAAGTGAAAGCCCTTGAATAAAGTCAAAGGGCACATTAGAAACTATCTAATGCCCAACAAAATGCATGTCTGTAAATGCAACCCAGAGCTGGAAGAATTGTGCAAAAATATGCCAACAAAAAACTCATCAAGATCAAAAATCAAATAATAACTGCACAAAGCAGGATGGAAATTCGAACCATAAACAAAGTTCGTTGGCATCAGAGAGTAGAACAATAAGCTCCTTCAATGCAATAGGCTTACTCCCAGTTCTCTACATGTGGAGAAATGCGGTCAGAGATTTTTCCACAAATAACTCAAGAGAGAAGTAGAAGGTTACTTAAGCACAAACCAGAGAACCATATCCAGTACAAGGAAGTCTGGAACTGTTTATGAAGTTGCAGTATGTGCAAACAAACAGAGCTGCATCTCCCAACAACAATCTCATGCAACGCAAGTGAAAACTGCGAAAAAAAAAATAAAAATAAAAATTAGTCAGTCATTAAACTGCTAGCAACATATAAAGCTGTAAGCCTGTAAATAAGGTGGCAGTTTCTTCGGTAATGAACACAAAATAATTTAGAATCAGCCAATTTAGCTTAAATTTGAAGAACTGTCAAGGGATAACTGCTAAAATGTCACATGTCCATTTTCATGGTTTAGCATAGAAATCCCACCAGTGATGGACCAGGAAAACCTACCTGTCCTTGCAGATAGAACAAGTCGAAAGGTCCTGATCCTCAACATCAGTGGAGCAGTATAAGCATAAATTTCTTGATTGTCGATTATTAGCATTACTGTACACTTGATAAGAGCTTTCAATAGTGCTTTTTAACTGCAAAAAGTAAGCAGATTCCTTGAGCTTATAGAACAAGAATAAGCAACCACGTGTCAACTCAGTGGACAAATAACATTATAAATCTGGGTACCTCTGCGAGAGAACTAAGAAGTGGATCTTCTACTCCAGGTGGAGCCCCAACTATGTCCACACAACACTGTTTCCACTTTACAACCTTTTCAAATTCAAGCAGAACCTTCTCTAGTTCCCCACATTTGAATGCCTTTATACTGCCACTCTCCTGTATGTAAAATATCCAATTCAACCAAATAGTCAACAAAATAATAACAATAACAGTAATAAATAATGGGACTTCTTCAAAATGAGTAAGAAGAAAGGAAATTTTGGTTTCACTAGAAGAATCTTGAACCCCAAGTCATCGGGTTATGGAGGAAAATAATGATGACCCTAAAAAAGACACCCATTATCCGTAGTTTCAAGAACGAGAGAGAATGAAAGAAAGAGAGGTAAAAGGATGATAAATAATTAACTTATTTTAACAAGAGTCGATTTCTATGATTAGTAATTATTAATACCCATAGTGGTCAGGGATTGAAGCCCAATTTACACATAGGACTTTCAACTCAATGATAACAATAGAAGCTCTTATCTGTGACAAGTCCACTACTCAGGGTCTTGATATTTTTTTGAAGAAATAACAGCAAGTTTTGGGTGAAGCCGTCTCATGGAATAGATATCATGAGATGGATAAAATTTGATAGCATTTTTAATAAAAAGTGATACTTGATCAAGGAAAAGTACAATGGTTCCACACATGTTTTTGACAAGAAATAATTATCCATTCGGGGGCATTTATTATAATCAAAATATTACATACCCAGTAAAAATCATACCACCATCATATGGCAGGCAGGTAACTTTTATCAAAACGTAGACACCATATCAACAGATTCCTAGCTCACATAAAACACAGCAAATTTTACCCTCCAAGCACCAAATATCAACAAGAAATGCCATCTTGAATTAGATAATAAAAGAGACCAACTAGAGATTCAAAAAATAGACATAAAATTCTCTTTGTTTAAGAAAATAGAACTCACAATTCTACTTCTTTCATTTAATAAAAAAAATAATCCCACAAAGTCTATTATTAGCAGGGAGATGCACTGGCATATCCAAAAACTTAGATATAAAATGACTAGTTCTAGTAATGTACAAAAATTTTATTTGCACATTACACCAGTTAAACTAAGATTCTTCCACTTTCATGCATTTATCATTGGGATTTTAATTCTTTAAATAGAAAAAAAAAATTCAACAGTCCAGAGTTCAGCGCAATACACTTAAAATGATAAACCAACTGTGAAGAATAATCAATCAAACCCTAACAATCAACTATAGAAGTAAAGAAACAAAGGACAACCCAGCAGCCAAGCTATATATATTAACTCTCTCATAAAATTGTGTACTTTCTGAATCAAACACGCCAAGCTATTTACATCAACTTTCTTTTAAAATTGTGTATTTTCTGTATCAACATCTATGTCATGACAGTAAAACTCCAGATGCATGCTTAGAGAACATAGAGTCAAATGGCACACATGGCAAAGGCTACCAGAGACTAGTGAAAATTTCTCTAGGGAGTCCAATTGCAATCCAATTTGCACGTGCGCAGCTGAATCCTGTAGATGTTTTGACCCATTATTTTGTAAAGCCCAGATTTACCAAAACAACTTTTCCATTTATGAATGCTCACCTATGACCTTTTTTCGTAAAAATTTCCAACTTGAGGATATTATTGATTAACAATAATTAAATTAGCTATTCACAAATCAGAATTCAGTATATTTTCATGAACCATAACCACCAAGTATAGGTCACTATTCTAAAGGTATACCTACGGTTTCACATAGTGTTAACATGTCAAATCGTGCTGATTCTTATTATTAAATTCTTACACAAATACGACACAACATGAAAATTTTCGTGTTCTTATCGTGTCGCAACGATAAAGAAACGAACACGATAAGCCTAAACATAGACATAACCCGCAGTGTTCGTCTTGTTTACGTGTCTTGCTATCGCATCATATCTAAAATTGCCACCCCTAGGTACAACACAAAGAAGCCCTTCAAGAGAAAGCTCCAAGCAACGAGCTTGTGTTGAATAAAAGCAGTTTAAGATGAGGTACACAATCAACAAGGCTAGTTTTCAGAAACTGACTTGAGCAACATCAGATGGCCACAAGGCAACCTTCATGTCCTAAGTAAATTAGTCCTCAAATATGGAAGAACAAAATAGAACTTTGATCATCTTACTTTGAGCTGCAGGAAAAAATCCCATGTGCGATCTTCAAGGCTGAGTGCGAAAAAAAGATGAATTTGCTCCAACCACATACTGTAAAAACATTGAAACTATTACTACAGAACATGCACTTCAAGTAGATTAAACTAAGAAATGAAGACCACATAAATATAAGTATGTTCCCTCCGTAACTGGTAGACTTGACACTATTTTATAATCAAGAACCATAGCTCATAGGATCAGGGGCCCAAGGCGTAAAGCAACAGTACAAAGAAATTTACAATATAAGGCCACCTTTAGGAGAAAGACTTCCAAAACCGCAAATAACGTGGAGATCATATTGTAATCAGACACATGACATATTACATAATGAAAGCACACAGAATATTCTACATGGAATATCTCAAAGCTGACAAAATTTTATAATTTCTATTTTTTGTCTGCATATATCAGGAACTAACTAGATTCTTTACAATAGGAAGAGTCACTGCAATTACTTTTACTTTGGGTGCACAGTTATATTAGGCATCTTGGAAATAGGACAGACATGGTATATGCTGCAGTTAGGACACGACTTACTTATGATTCTGAGCTGCATCTTGAAGAGCTCCATTAATAAAAGGGAATGAGATGCAAATTTTCTGCAATCAAATATGTGAAGGAATATATTACATACAAAACACAGAAAAATCCATAGAGGTGAAACAAGAGAACGTGCAAATATTGTTTTTCCTGACATCCATAAATGAAAATACATGAATAATTAGACACACCTTGGATAGGTCAAGTTGCTCCTCAACACAGCTGACATCAAATTCACGATGATTATTAGGTTCGAGAATTTCAAGGGACTTCTTAAGCCATTGTAAGACATTAATTAAAGATTTCGGCAGAGCACATGATTTATATGTTCTTGGGACACTAGCAGCAGCATCCAGTGTCATCTCAACTTCCTATAAAAGAAAAATAGAGAGCATTAGATGATGCTTAAATCATAAAAGGCTAAAAAGGCATGTAACTAATACTTGCAAAGATACGATGAAATTTTAATTTCCTAAATTGTGAGTTGGAAAAATCCCATCAAAGGACAAGATGAATACAATGCTCTCAGTTATAAGATCAATATTTCCATTTTAGTTGGATTCAAATTAACAAGACATCAAATGCAGAAAGTTTTAATAAAACTAACAAATTGGACTGCTCATACAGGTATTTCAAGATTCAACTGGTAGAGAAAACAATAGTCACAAGCATCAGAGAGAATTTCAATGTAAATCTACCTTCAACCTTTATCATGCTGATAGAAAGGCAGTGTAACTCATGAAAGAAAAGAAAAAAAAAATCTTATTTGAGCAAATTCAGTCAATGTACGTGATTGTTTAAGGTTTAAACAGAAATAGAATCATCATCGTAATTCATAAGTAAAAGACACTTGTTAGTATTATAAATTAAGATAATGACCTAGTATAAAAAATAAAAATGAGCACAATAGCTTGAAGGAATTTGCATCCTTCTAACGCAGGCATAATGATTTGTCCTTATGAATATAAAGGTAAACATAAAAGAAAACCAGAAAAGAAGGGAAAAAAGAATAAATACTCTCTTTTAAGCCAATGATAACAAGAGAACAAGATAATCACTGGGTCCTAAATGAGAATCTCACTGCTATTATTAATATATTAATGGACAGTAGAGACAAAAAGTCTTAATATTACATAAACTGCTAAATAAAATCAAAAACTAGGAGAGCAAAAAGACATTTAAAGCACATCGTGTGTGAAGCTGGTACAAAAAGCTAACAAAAAAGAAGAGAGAAAAACACCAATGTGTTGTCCTAAATTAGGTCAACTGATTAAATGAGGAAGGATTACCTTGCAAGGAGGAACATTTAACGAGAAAGAGACAGCCTTAATGCACCACTTGAGAATTGAACAAGCATCTTGCAGTCTCCAAATCGTGTTAAACTGAGGGCCAAGGGCAACACCAGCTTGCATGGAAGTCTCGATAGAGATAACTTGATCTTCAAGTCTGGGTAGAAGACAGCTGGTAACCCTTTCACCAATAATGTCAATATTCAAAAAAAATTCTATGTTTTGTAGTAAATTGCTGGCATCTTGTTCCCACTCAACACTCTTCTTCAAGACGTTTTTTAGCATTGCACATTCTTCGAGATATACTTTCAGGTCCTCAGATTCCAACACTAACCCCTACATGATTACACATTTTCCATCAAACAATCTGTCAATAGAATTTAATAATTGATGACTTAATATGACATAGAAGAGAATTAACCTTCAAAACATCAACTGGGGAATAAGATTCTGAGGCCTGCAAGATGGATGAATCCTGAGATAGATATGGTTGGGCCTTCACTAACCATTCCTTAGCTGTTGACACTGCTAGTTTGACATCAAGAAGAGAAGGTGGAACAACACAGATGTCCTCAGACTCCCTGAAGATATTGTAATATAAAAACATTAACAGCAAGTTATTTCAACAAGAAATTAGGAGTGTGGAAAACCACTTTAGAGTATAACCTCATAATATCATCAAAATCTGAAATGGGTGCCCTAGTAGCAAGAACATATCTCGCTTTTTCTTCCCAGCACACGGCAGCTGCTTGTCTCTGGGAGATATCCACAAACAGCTTTTCATTCTCAATCTGCAGTCTGACATGTATATGCAGTTCAATCTTCAATATTATTATATGCAATCTAAAGATGATAAAAGTAAAGCAAAGGAAAACTTCTGGTATGAATAGAAACAAAGAGAAGCATACGTGATAGCCTCAGAAATCAGTTGCTGGACGAAGTCCAAGGACATTTGACAGTGAAGGACCTGTATCATAGGTGATAATAATTTTAGATTTACAATATATCCATGCTATGCAAGAGACTAATACAGTAGCAACCATGTCTTCAAACCTAGGTCCAAAGAAAGCTGAAGAGAAATGGCATTAAGATAATCATGTTACTAACTAATTGTCATAGTACTTGAAGGCAAAATAGCGTAGCAACACGCAAGAGGCTCCTTGAACCTAAGGGAAAGAAAGAAAAAATCGTATGCGCAAGGCCAAAATCTGTTTCTTTTTACCGGTTTTGAAAGCCAGTTTTCTAATCCAAAAAATACATACACTATAATCAACTACTATACCCACCTATTTCAGCTATATTTTAAACAATTCACAATCTCATATTTTTCCTCTTTCATACTTTTCAACTTTTTCTCATACTTTACAATCATCCAATCAATATCACGCTACTTTATACAATAATTTATCATCAACTATTCAAAAAATTTCCCTGCTACAACTTTAGAAACCAAACATAGTTCCCAACGCAAATCACCTTTTACTATTCACAGTTTTGTAGGTACCATTCAAAACCCAAATCAAGCTCAAACCAGACATGACAAACTTAATTAGAAAAAAGCAACTAAAAGCAAAAGTATAACAAAGCCACCATGAATTTCTTGCCCTTCTTTTCCTTCCAGCTTCAGCTGTAAATGGCACAAGTCACTCATTCTTCGTGCTTCTATGGTAGAAAACCTAAAGACTGAACTCCCTCATTTATAAGTATTATGGATCTAAATAAATCAGTCAAGCACCCTTTTGTAATTTACATCAAGTATTTAAGTTGCCCAATTCTATTTGTGAATAACAGGTCATAACGTAAATCATTATAACCCATGCCCAAAATTTAATATAGAGAACCCAAGCCACCAGCTTCACTAAGGCAGACAAGGGGCAGGGCAGGGCTCGGAAAAAGGCGACCAGACACACGTGCCTCAGTAAATTGTTGTGCTTTTATACGGCAATACAATTGGAGCATCATGTGCCTTGCACCTACATTGTGCTAATTGATAGAATTGGCAATCGGATATGTGACTAAAAATGAACACCACATTTGCCTCCACGTATTCAAGATGCCCCAAAAAAAAAAAATTCACTGAAAACTCAAAAAATTACAGAGCAAAGCAAGACAGCGAAAGATGTTTGAAATTGTGACATTCATCAATTACCTTAAATGCTTTAACAATGCACCTTGCCTTGTTAAGCTCATGTTCAATACGAGGCAGCTCATCAACTACGTTAAAAGAAAAAAGGAAAAATATATCACACCAGAGGATACAGAAGACGCAGTAATCTGTAAACTAGAACCCAGAATTCATCTTTCACTAATCTCTGTACCTTTAATTTGAAGTAACAACCCTTCCTTTTGGATGCAGGTTAATTCATCAATAACTTTCTCTTGATCCTCCCGCTCATGAATATGTTCAAGAACAAGATGAACACGGGATATCCATGATATGGTATCACTATAGTATTTCCTCAGAATTTCTAGCTCTGGAATATTAACAGTAAGATCCTCCCATTCACTAAGAAAAAGTTTCAATTCCTGCCCAAGAGAAGATAGTTGTTTTTAGTGAAAGTTCTACATCAATTTCCATGATGTTACTCAAGTATCTCCTAGCAAACCTGTAAAGAAATCGGATCTTTCAAAATCTCATTGCACCGAGACTGACAAGATTTGACCTGCCTTATCATATTAGTCAGCAGATCTACTTCAGGAAGCTGATGTTGCAGCTCAAGCATCTGGATATTAAAAATAGAAAGAAAAAAAAAATTAATACCAGAAAAGACATTATATGAGTATAGTAAATGTAGCAAGAGAAAGCATCTTAATGGACCTCCAACTCCAACTTGTAGACCATATCAATGTCAACTGTGCAAGGGGCTTTCTGGGAGATGCAATATCTCACATTTTCCACCCAAACCTAACACAAATGCATGAGAAGCAAAAGCCATAAATTATAATGCAATAAATACACAAATAATCAGCAGTCTGTGTTCTTGATACACATATATACAGAAGATTCAATGCCATAAAGGGGAGGTTACTCATGAACCAAATATACACAAATAGTGCCTTTTGGTACTATTCAAGTTTAATCTTCAATCAACTAAAAACCTTGCAAGTCTCTTTAATGTCAGGAAATTTCCTAATATCTTTAAATAAACATTCAATAGTTACACAGAATGTTCCATCACTGCAATTTGCAAGTATGATGCTTTGTTGAAGAAGTCGAAATATATCAAAATAAGTATTCTACCTTCACCGAGGAGAGCTTGTGCTTCAATTGCTCACATTCCATTATGTAGATTGGTGAGCCAGCAGCCTTCGCATATAAGTTCTCCAAATCAGCCACCTGATACACTCACAGTTGATGAAGAACAAATATGGTCAAAAATTGCAAGCCCAATTCTCAGAATATAGTGCGGAGGACATAGCAAATGACTGAAATGTGATAAATGGAAGATGCCCAAGAATAAGAGTGACAACCATGCTATAACTGAAACCTATCACAACAAAAAAAAAAAGGAGTTTCTTACAGAAAATTCAGAGCACAATGTCAGAGCAGATTTAATTTCCTGAGTAAGCTTACAAGCCTTTTCTTCGTATTCCTACAGAGAAATCAACATAAAAGGTTCAGCACAAGCACCCAAAACCTAGACAAGGAAAAATATTCAAATTACTAAAACCTTTCCAACCTTTAACTGATAGTAGTAGCTTAGTTCTTTGCAAGGCAGAGTGCATAAGTTCAGCAACTCAATGATATGAGTCATCTGCACTCTATCGGTATCACCTCGATTACGGGACCATGATTTCAACTTAGAAAGACAATCTCTCACAGAATTTGCACAACTTTGTGCTTTAATCAAGTTATTTTGAATTTCTCGCACCTGAGAATACATGATTGGAAGAAGCTTCAATTGAATAAGAAATCTGGATGCAATCTGTTAAAACAAAATATACGAACACTTACAAGATCCATCTCAGGACCAGCCCAAAGAAACTGCTCCGCTTCTTCTATTGCACTGACATAAGCATGCCGAGAATAGGGTTGCTCAAGAATCTTACATGACCTCACAATCCAATCCTCAGCAAGTTGTAAATGTGTGACATGACCACTCCCAACCTAAACATTTTTTGAGAAAGTTAGGACAACATAATAGTGTCACATTTATAAAGTTTTGTTCAGTAACATATACAGTTGTGATATAATATAAACAAAAATTACTGGTTGAAGCAACGGACCAAAAAAAAACAATAATAATAATAATAAATAGAACTCGAAATCAATGTATGATTATGAGAAATTGTGATGCTGAGAAGTGAGGGGTTCTTCTCTCCACTTGAAGGAGCTCATACCTTGCAAGTAAAATTATATGCAGTTGCTTGTCAGCAATTTCTTTTGAATCACCATCACAATGCCTCATATATTTTCGATATAAACTTATAGGGTATGTTCTCTTTGGGATTATTATGGATGGTGGAAATCGGATTTTGAAATCTAAGGATGTGAAATCCGGATGGAGTAGTATAATCTGTGTTTGTTTTGGGATTATGAATAAGGTGGGATGAAGCTTTATGTCAAATCAATGTGTCAGAGTTGTTGATTTTGTATAATTATGCTATTTTTGGTTATTAAAGTGGGGAGAGAAAATAGTGTATGTATATTTTAAGTAGGTTGAGTGTGGTAGGTTAATGTATGAAGTAGTATAGCTTTACAGGTATTTTCAGCATTGGATTTTGAATTCCCAAAATGAAATATGACGAGAGATGTTCTGTTCCTCATCCAGACATTTCCGTCCCAAAGTGGACATAGCCATAGGGTTTAACCACTTAAGTGGTCAATGAAATTGTTGTAAGCTTTTCTTTGAGAAAACATGAATTCATAGGTTAAGGTACTTTGCTCTTCCAATCAAGGGATAAGAATCATATCACATTAAAAACTGAAAGTACACCTTTATACCAAGTCGAAAACATTCATCAAATTATCTTTAAAAAAATTACCCATGACAAGAAGTCAAAAAAAATTGACAAATTCAAACCATAACCACGAATATCCAAAAAGTTAACACAAATTGGCTTATTCAATCATGTTGATTGCTGAAGTACACGTGAGGTTTAAGGTGGCCAAATATAAATTTTAAGTAGCCTAAATTTTTAAAGCAACTCAGTGAAAAGAAGGGATATTTCCCTTCTAATTCCAAATGAAAAGTCATGCCCAACCTTTTTCATCAATGTAACTGCTGTTTCTGGGGTTGTATTGTTCTGTGAATCACCAGCTGCTTCCACCAAAGAATATTTGTCAACCTCATGCAGCAAACCAGCCAATTCTGCCAGAGAATGACGGTATAAAAGACGAAGTTTGTTTCGCTTGCATTCACAAAGGTGTTCCCAGTGCTGCAACAGAGGACAGTAAGTTCAGTTGCACACTTTTCCATTGAAGCCTTTCATTTCTTCAAAAGTCAAAATATGGGGCAACTAGAAAGAAATTGGATAAAGGAATAATGCAACACACATGACATTGTGTATAAAAGATATTAGACCCTTATTTGAAATGCAACTGCTAACATAAAACAAGGAAAATAAGCTTTTAAGATGTTCTGAACTTCTGATAGCAAATTAAATCCAAAAACTGTCAAAGTTGAATAAACTTTTAAAAGGAAATCTTAAAAGGTAAGTCAGGGTGTGTTTGCCTATGAGATAAATCTCACCTTTCATTTTTCTTCAATTCATGGGAGTGATTTAACAAATATGTGTTTGATTGTGAGATGGATTCTCTTTTTTATTTCTCAGAACAGTAAAGAGATAAAAGTATTCTCTAGCAGTCAAACTACTTCTCCCTTTTTACCTCGCTCTCTCTCTCTCTCTCTCTCTCTCTCTCTCTTATGGGATTACTACTACTATAATTTATAGATTATTCATTAACAATAAAAACTAACGTGTATAATTAAGATTTTAATTAATTCAATTTAATCAATTATGTCGGTTCATGAATTTGTATACCGTCTCACGAGCCATCTCAAAGTCTCCCCTCTAACATGAAAGCGCCCATATATATATATATATATATATATATATATATATATATATATATATATATATATATACATATATATATACACATATATATATTACTATTCAAACAAGAATAGATCCCACATACAATTATACACTCATTTATCATGATAGAGAAGTATTTCATGCTACAGGGAGAGAGATAGTATTAAGAGAGACTAGGACTAGTATTCATGATTGATTTTGCCAGATGCGACTGGTGTTTGGTTTTAGTAGATGGACTAGTGTTCAAGATCAAAGAATCCTTTCTTGAGCACTAGTCCATCTAGTAATTTAATTATGTAACATGGATATCAATGAGAGAGATCCTATATATATCGGCTTTTAGAGAGCTCCTTCAAGATCCAGGAAAAAGTCTACTGCTTCCGCATCATCGACAGTGGAATGATGATAAGGATTCTAGAGAGGTCTGTAAACTGTGGCTTTTTCGTGGATCTCAACTTGGGATAGGCATGGTGGCTCAGACAAACTGTAGAAGAACGGATCAAATCGCCACCATACCAAGCCTTCACCAAAAAATTCCCAGGTAGGAATTATGTCAGATTATGTAAGAGATTGAAGAACAAGGCAGGCTCGTTTTTTGAGATAGATAAATTTGGAGAGGGATCTAACACAAGCAGAATGTAAAAGTTGCAGAAGGGAGAAGTCAGTCAGGATGAACCCTTCTGCTCTAACATCTAACACAAATCCTATTCCCACAGCAGAAAAATAAGTGGAGATTCAATGCAAGGAAACATTTCAGACATACTTGCATCCATGCCATGCAGGGGAAAGGAAGTTTTCTGCATGAGTAATTACCTGATATTTGCTTTGGGTTTTTGTGGGGGGTTGAAAATATATTAAATAGTGATATATGTTTCTTTTGGGTTTTCAATATGGTAGGTTTTAATTTTATGTCAAATCAATGAGTAAATATATTAATTTATGTAAGCAAAAAGAGATGAGAGACGAGATAAAAAGAGAAATATTATTAATTGAGGAGAGAGGATGTAGGGAAGGTGGGTGTGTTGAAGATTATAGGTTATGTAAGTGTATAGAGGGGTGATTTTTAAAATCTAGGTGTGGATTTTGACAACCAAAACCTGATATATAAAATTGGAAACAAACATCACGTTATAGTTAACAAAATAGATTATACTAACCAGGTGGGCTAGCCCATCTGGCCACCGGGCTCCTCACACAAGTGAGTGACCCGGGTTCGATTCCCACTGGGAACGAATAGGAGGGGAGTTATAAGGAGGCTTGGAGAATAAGGGTGTATGGAGACTTGGTGAACTAACTACTAACTATACTAACAAATAACTTTGTCCGATCAAAAAAAAAAACAAAATAGATTATACTCAATTTAAATAGTATCCCTTTTATTTTTCTTTTTTGCAGCAGAAGATCATATATATATCACAGAGATGGAGATCAAACCAATAGTTAAGGAAATTATGCAGATCTCACTGAGATATTGGACTATATGCAGTTATTTCTTACCTCAAGGCAAACATATGTGGATGGTCTGCAGTTGCAGTATACAGCAGAGAGATATAAAAGTTGCTGGCAAATTACGCACATTGGGTCCTTCAATACATCAGCAACAAATGTCAACAGCGAGCAAAAATACAATTCTGGTGAACAAATTGTGGAAAAGGTCCACTAACTGTCATACATACCTCTTCTGTACCAACATAATCAGGCTTCAACCGAGGAGTCATAGGAGAAGATTTAATGATGCCATTTTTCCAGAGCCTCTCCCTCCAAGATTTTTCATTGTTGTACACCCTAAGCAACTCCTTTATCAAGTAAGGAGATACCCTGTCATCAATTTCACCCTGCAAAGAATACACACCAAAATAAGAAATTGAACAAATTCCCACTAAAAGCAGGCTATTACAAATGAGGATTTAGATTAATATGCAATACAATTCAGACTGCACAGCAAGAAATATACGTAGGCTATTAAAAAAGAGGAAATGCGTAAGTGGAAAATCTCATCTGATTGTGCACATAAGAATAAGTGTTATTATATGTTTGCACATGGGTAAAATTGTGTAGATATGCAACAATAAAATCATCATCGTTATAAGAATAGCCAATTATATAAGTCCTTGCCCCAATTCAAAATACAAAAATATGGTTATACATGACAAAATTAGTTCAAGTATCCTAAACATAAAAAAGCTCATCCCAAAATTGCTCTTTGAAAGACGAATAGTCCTATTATTTTCAACACAGCATTAGTACGCATTACTCCACAACTCAAGACCTTGCGCCTTTTTCCACCTTAAGAGGTGCACCTCCTTTGCATTTCCCAATTTTTTTTTTTTTAAATTGTTACACACTTACAATTAGTAAACAGCATGTCTTGCCTCTTCTGACTTTATTTATGTAACTACTATGAATTAGCCAATTAGGAATAGTGTTTTAAGACAGATGTTTAAAAAGGGCTTGATAAAGGGGAAGAAGTAATTCTGGGATTCGCATATTTTATTATTTCAGTTAGTTTCATTTAGTTATTAAGATAAGATTAGATTTCATTATATTAGATTAGATTGGATCAGATATGGGTTGTTGGACTTTGTTTTTACGAGCTTAGGTTTAATTGACTTAATATTTTTTTTATTAAAAGATTTTAATTTTGAAGTAAAATATGTATGGATGTTCCATGTGTTATCATGCTATTTATGAATTATTATGTATCATTATGTGATGTTATGTGATTTTTACCTTTATTCAGTTAGGTAGTTATTTATGTATACAAGTTGTAGAATCATATTAGGGCAGGAGCAGTGTGTAAAAGAGGCGTGTGCCTCGTGGTCATTGCGCTTCTCGCCTCTAACAACTATGCATCAGGTTACCCACATGTTTGCAATATCTCATAGGGCAACTGATCTATCTTCTCTAGGACTTTATACTTTTGCCAAGTTGAGATCCCAATTCCTCAGAATAACACTATCCCACTATAACCTTATAGTCATAGTTATTAAAGGTGCGCCTCAGGAGAGGCACATGCCAAATCGCCTGGGTTTTGAGGTTTTTGGGGTTTTGGCCAATGTTCAAAAAACCCTTGCCTTTTGTGCCTTTTTGGAAAGGGAAAAGGCGCGCCTCGGCGCACCTGATGTACAAATGCACATATGATTGGATTTTTTATTCTTTTTCTTGAAGTTGTCATTTTGGAAACACACTTATACAAGTTCAGAGTGAAAATTACACTTTTATTTATACGTATTAGTTAGGGTTTTGGAGTTCATTTCATATTTGGAGTCCAATAGTTAGGGTTTCTAGAGAGAAGCTACCACCTGCCCAGCCTCTCCTATGCCGCAAAGTTGATGGTGAAGAGGAGAATTAAGATTAATTGGAAGAACACAAACCATGATAATTATGATTTTTAGCTCATCGAGTCTTTGACATTTGATATTTTCTTAAACTTGATGGATTCTACTTATTTGCTTGTTGTGATAGTCTATTTGTGTTGAGTACTTGAATTGTGAAGTTCATTACGACATTATGTATGAGTTTTTAATTTGTCATTATGTTATTCATTATGAATTATTATGTGTTAAGTTGGATGTATTAATGTATATATGGGTCTAGAATAGTTTGTACCGCAGGCGCGCCTTGCCCCTCAGGCTCCAACAAGGCCTTTGCGCCTTTCGCCTTTAACAACTATGCTTATAGTTACATCATAGCTTCCACAAGAGCCGGAAATAACTAAACAGGCAAATCAATCAAACATCAAACCCTGCAGTTCGATGAATGAGCTTTTACAGGACTAGATCTAGAGCATTAATGAAGTCCAAATCTCAACAAATACTGTAATATTTTCCGATCTAGTAAGGAACTGATGATAGAGCAAAGAATGTATTTAACAAATAACAATAGACGATTTAATCTAGTAAGGAATTGATGATGCACATTCTCAATAAAAAGGAAACTGTTGATGCTCTATCATCATGCCAACTAGTGGTGTGAAATGACCTAGGGTAAAACATGAATTTGGACCAATATACAATGCAATAAACATAGTCCAGTTTTATGGTAGGACGGCAATTATCACATTTAAACTCAAGCAGCAACAAAAGAGATAGATTATCAAAATCATGTGAGTCATCACTTGAACAAAAATGCATAGCGTCAACAGATTCATCTATTCACATTAAGAAAACCAATAATGGCTATAACAGCCAAAGATAATAATATACAGCAAGAACGAATCACAGAACCTTTGACACGACCAACAGGAGTTCCTCATGGGATAAAACAGGTATTTTACGGTAAAGCCGGTAAAGCTCAGCTCCAAATCCACCATGAGGCAACCAATCAGCAGGTGCAAAGTTTACAGCCTCAGCGCAGTTCAAGCCTACCATTATAAAAATAAATCAGAATTTCTATATATTGATGATACAGAATAAGGTTTTGCACTGTGAAGAAAAGAGACAGAAGTAAAGCAAGACTTTGACCCAACGACAATAGAGTGCAAAGTCAGTTGCTGCTTACCGAGGTTGAAGCCTCCATGATACGATCGAGGAAAAGTAATGACAAAGTTTCCAGGCTCCTGCCGAGATAAGTGTTAAGCTGGCATGTTACATGCATAAGGGAGAAATAAAGGGGAAAACACAGATCATAAGACTTAAAATGTTGATACTGAAAACTTAAGAGTTCCAAATACATCACGGATAAAGCCTAAAGGTAACACAATCCTATATTAATATCTATACACAACAATGATTATAATACTACCTCCACTTCGAAGACTCTTTCACCTTTTTTTCGGGGGGGCTTGGAATAAGAAAATGCAACATTTTTAGGGTACTTTGGTATTTTTGGGTAATAAATAAAATGTAAAGCATGTCATGTATGTCAGATTGGGATGAATTTTTTTTTAAATAAAGAGTATTGAGAAGTTATTTGTTTGAGTTATGCCCATTTTTGGAAAGGTGAAACGTATTGTGGGACTAACAAATAAGGAAAAGGTGATAGGTTATATAGACGAAGGGGGTATATGTTTAATATACAATAATAATTATTAAAATATGTACGCAAACACCACCTTAGCTTAAAATGTGATCTATTACTACAACAACTTAATGTCCCCTCGGTGTATGTTCAAACTTCAATATACTAATAATTTTTTGGTTTCTTACAAAGAAAAATATTTATAACAAAGGAACCATAAATGCAGTCAATTGAGTGTACCAATGTAATTTTATAGTCAAGATATACTAATATCAAATTACACTACAACTGTTTTGATAGTTTTTACAAATCCATCTTAGTTGTGAGCTACTATTTATACTTTAGAAGAAACTGAGAATATGATCTTTAGTGTGACACCACACAACATATTATCAACAATATAAAGTAACTAGACAATTACATATATAAGGAATATAAAATGCAAACATTTGAGTTTTGACCATATGATTTTCATCCAAAATATAGAAAACATTGTCCATACTTGAGCAAGCCTTATGGATAAAGGAGTTCGTAGATAAAGGAGTTCGTAAAAAAAATTAAAAAGTAGTTGTTGGGTGTTTGGTAAGATATTGAATATGTATTAATAATTAGGGTAGAGAAGCATAATCAATAAAAGCACCCACTCTCTCCAACTTTTAAATTATAGATTCTATGTGATTATTTCAAACGGAAGCTATTCATTCAAAACACTTCATCCTACTTTTCAAAAGCAGATTTTCAGCTTATAATCAGTTATAAGCTCTCAAAAATACCCCCCATAGAAAGAAAGTCATGACAAAGAAGCTAAAGATTATGATGCAACAAGAAACAATAAGATATCATCTGACATGCTGTAACATGGATCTGCACAGTGGTTAAGTTCTTTATCGTACCTCAAACAAAAATCAAAATGAAATCGACAGCATGGTCAGCTAAAACCAACACCAAGAAAAAGAGAGCTTGTGTTTCGTTCCTCTTGAATTATTAAAGCATACCTGAACAATGCTGTAAACTGGAACTCCTTTTTCTTGCAAAACGGAGGGATTCAGCATTGTAACAAGCTGAAACAACAGGTCCGGCTGTGCTTCAAATAAATCAGGTAGACTACTTCGCATTACCTAAAGTGATAGGGAGCACGATAAGCAGCACGAAATTAGTAAAACATGTAGCAATTAAGCTTCCCTACGTTGCTTATAACACAATTATTTCAAAGCTGTTCATTTGGGTCACACTTACGATACTAATTGCAACGTGATAGCATCGAAAACAGAAAAGGAGTACATAAATAAAAGCCGCACTTAGGGAGATGCGTACTTCTACAGTGCAACATGCTCATTCAAAATTCAAAATAGAATGGAAACAGGCACAACCAAACAAGAAAGTAACCATTGGTAAGATCTCAGAGTGAGAAAGATATTGGCACCTGAATTTTGTAATCCCTCCAATATATTTTATTGTAGTTTCAGCTATATTTTGAACACCATATGAATTTACTGAATAATAGTGTCCCTCACTACATGACTGCAACAAAATGGTGGAACGCAGATAATAATAAAGTAGCTGTACCTCTTCAAAAGCATGGGCTTCATTACCAGGAACACTGTACCAACATTTAGGCTCTCCCCTGAAATGAGAGGGTGAAATGGCAGGTTATACTGATGAACACAAAATTACATGTTATAATGATGAACCCACCCAACAGAACACGTGAGGGCAGAATAAGATTCATGGAGAAAAACAATACACTAATAGAACAAATGTGGTGAGTTCAGAGTAATATTCATGGGGAAAATGAAAAAATGTACAACCATTTGACATTTAAGGTGCAAGAGGCGAAAGAAATGTCATCCCCTCAGCTCTAACATTGACTTGAAATTCATTATCAGGTTTAAAGTGATTTAGATTAGACCTGTAGGTAGGTTGATAAAATATAGAAATGTAAGATACTTCTCCTTCCCGTTATGCACAAAGCAGGGCCACAAAACAAAAGATATTAATAATTACAATCCTGTAAAAACAAATCAGAACAGGCTCATTTTGTTAAACACATGGTCAATCCTAGTATTCTATTAACAGTGAATAAGATTCTTAGCTTTCAAATTACAACAATTTTTCCTCCGTTCATATTGGTAAATAGTTCAAATTGAAAGTAGCCATATTTAGGGCCTACATGCAACGTCATTTTCTAGTGCTCTTCAGCAAATTAAATGGCATCGTATTTTGACAATCTCAAATCCTCCAATGGTTGAACTATTGACGTCTCTCAAAACCTGCTTCTAAAAGTTCCCCTATCTGCAAATTAACTTCATTTGGACCAAGCTCCCCCATCTCAAAATGTTTAAAAACAACTCTTAGACGGTTAGCCCATAATACGACCTTAAATTTGAAAAATTAGACGTAAAACATGTACATTTCCCCAGATATATTCAGGTCTTGGATTGAAAAAACTCATTTATATTATTGCCATGCTGATAATTTATTATTCTAACACATCTCTCCCTTCTTGAGAAGTTGCACTAGCTAGCACCAAAAAATCCAAGTTGAAAAAATAGCATCCAGCTCAATGATACCACTACCAGAAGACAACTGGTGATTTTCACTTTCCATAAAAAGTCTAATAATAGAGGAGACAGACCATGACATTGAAGCCACTCATGAACAAAATCAGAAAAGGTTTGCAGTGCTCCTGGAGTTGTTCTTTCCTCTGACGGTAAAAAATGCAAATAAATGGGCACACTAACTACTAAGCCCTCACAGAAGCCAGAAGATTTCCCCGCTATCACTAAACCATTTTTGAATACTAACTCATCTATCATTCATTTCACCATCAACCCCACCAAATATGAGTCTCAAAACAAATTTCTAGACCAAAAAAGCCAATAAAATTTTCAGGAAAATAAAATAAATCTACGAACACACAAACACAACACACCTTGATGGTCTACATTCATCAAGAATGTATATGATCTCGCACTTACTATTACCACACTACAGGAGGTATGTAAATAAACAGATTGATAAGCAAAATCACGTCAAACACTGAGACCAGATATTAAATGGGACTTCTGAAACATCAGAGGTAACTTCTTAGTTACATTAGCTTCGAGTATTCACATGATGCAGTATTCTTTTAAAATTTAGCTGCTTCTTGTGATCAGTCAACTTGAAACTCTTTCCTCATGGAAAGTTTCTTAAATCCAAGAGTATTCTTAATGCATTAGATAAGAAGCACCCACAACTGTATTGTCTATGAATGTAGCAGACAAGCTTGAATATTGATGCGAAAGAAACTATAATTAGCAAGTGCAAAATAATTGATCACTCAACTTTAAACTCTTTACGCATGGAAAAAAGCTTAAAAGCCACAAAGATTCTATTATGCATAATTCATTAGATAAGAATGAACCACTACAAAACTGTCTAGTAAGGTAGCAAACAAAACTGGATATTGATGGCTACAGAAACAAAAAAATAATGGATCACTCAACTTAAAACAACTTCCTCATGCAAAAAGCTTAAAAGCAAACAGGATTCTTTAATGTGATAAGAATTGCCCACTACAACAATGTCTCTAAATAGTAGGCTGGTAGCAGACCATAATGAATATTGATGACTACCGAAAATTAAACTGAACAAACAAGATCAAGATCTAATAAATACATACCAGTGGTGATAATTCATAGAGTATAAACAATGGTCCTCGAAGTGCCAGCAAAATGAAGAAAATAACATCCCAACATATAACCAAGGCACCATAACCCCAGCAATATTCTGGTGCACTGCCCGAAGCATTGAGCCTTTTAGCCTGGGTAAATTGTTGAGGTTCCATGGGCTAGTGCAATATTTATTCCAGTCATCAACTTCAACTGCTGGGAGCCTTTGATCAATACGACAAGGAAAGCCACTCCCATATTGAGAAGTATCCAAGTCGCTGCCATACATTACTTCCACCTCTCCAACTGAACCCTCCACAATTTCCCAGAATTTCTTTTCCACTTGCACCCACGAAATAGCTGACGACCCAAACCACTTCTTCTTGACCCGATCTGCCACACGCCTGAAGGCTTCAAGTGAATACTGCTTGCCAGGAACAAAACCAAAACTATCCTTCTCTGAATTCAAGCACTCTAAACAATACCAGTTTCCTGGAGGAATCCTCTTTAATGGCGGGGACAAACAGTATGTATGCCAACCCCTATTACACCTATCACACAACAACATGACTTCACCATGCAACCCACTTCTACACTGTTCACATATTTGATCATGCTCGACAGTCTCCACTTTCCGTAATTCAACCCTCTCCCCCTCTTTGTTCTTCCGTCTTCTCTTAATACTTGAAACCTCAACCTCTGGCTCACAAATCTTCGAGGCACTCATCCCGTGCTTATAACTCACATCTTTTTGTTTATTCAGTTGTGAGTAGTACTCTTCATAATCAAGCAAATGCTCCAAATACAACAGAGATAATACATGCTTTGAACATTCAGAGATTTTACCTCCCGGACGAATGAACCGAGAAACCTCCCCCCACTTCTTCATCTTAGCAACATTGTCATATCCTCCAAATCTCTTTACTACATTAAACAACTTACATAAGTCCAAGTCTTCCCCATCAAACACAATCCTTTTCTTCGCCTTCTTACCACAACGCTCCTCCAAGAATCGGCTGTACTCTAATATAAACGTCTTGGGATCACAAGGAGCACACCGAGCCTGCAATTGGTGAATTGCCTGCGATTTTGTGGGGAAAGTGAATGACTGCATGTCCAATGCAAATGGGGGTTTCCAACTTGTTGGTGGGACTATTTTACAAATACCATAGGGCTCGGCTTCAGGTCTGATCTTGTATAGATACTCTAACGGGTCCTTAAATTCTTCCTCACTTGGATAAAATACAGGCCCCGATGGAACTTTCAGCGACCCATTACCACTTGATAAACCCCCACAGGTGTTCCCTCCTAAAACCCCATTCTCAACTTTTCTTGCCCTCCCCCTACCCATCATTTCTTCTCAGCTATCTCTCCTCAAATCAAACCCACATAACATCCAACTACAAATCAAAAATATAAATAAATAAAACAAAAAGGCATTAATAAAACATCCAATCAAGAGGGAAAGATATCTTTCTTCACTTACAGCGACGGGGTTTCAAGAAATTGGAATACCTCGAACTATCAACTCTTCAAATGCGACTTCAACAAACAATTCCTCGTGCCTCTCTATGCTTCTTCCAATTCGTATCGCACTTGGGGTGTATCTGCATCTATGTCGACACGGGGTGACTTATTACAGTAGTTGGCACCGATAAAAAGCGGTTTTCGTTGAGCATTTTCTTTTAAGGTCGTTTTAGTCCACTGTTTAGGTTAAAATCAGTTCTTGGATTTTTAGGGCTCAATTTAAACTATATTACGGAATTGGGTAATTGGTGGTGGTGATGTTCCCCTGCGTTCACACATACAGCGTATCCCGCTTCAAACTGTTGTACATTCTGTGTCAATGTACAATTACTAAAAGCGTTCAATATCCGGAACGTATCTTCTCTTGAAATTTTTGAGAATTGCGTTAGCAATTACTAAAAGCGTTCTTACATGTAGAACTCATACACCCTTAATACAATTAAAATATTAGACTCACACTCTTACTAATATAACTACCCACTACTCATTAAATAATAATACTAATTCACGTACAAAAAACAATAAATCCTCTTACTATGGGACGGAGGGAGTACGTATTAAAATATAATTGTTATATGGGGCGGCTATTTGTACCCTCGAATATACTAAACGAACCTCAAATTCTAGATATACCCCACTAAAATTAAAAATTATATATAAAAATTACTAAATACACCCCATTAAAGATTATTTTATCCTTTTCATTTAAAATCATATTACTAAAAACTAATTAATAAAAAAAGAGAAAAAAAGAAACACCGCTGGTCAAGGAAAGAAGAAGTCGCGACTCCACAGATGAGAAATGAGAGGGTAGAACATTAGTGTGGGATTGTGAAACTTTCATTTCTAGTTATTCAACAAAATGACAGTCACGGAGAGAGAAGGGGTGCTGGATGGATATTTTCAACTGGATCCTACTTCCTTACCTCTGAATGGCGATGACTTGTATTACTCCGAAAAACAAAAGATTTAACTGATAATATGGACCATGGATTTCTTCGGGTGCCGTCCTAAACGGTTTTTGTGGATCAGGAGTGATTCACTTCATAGATGTGGATGAAGGTAACATTATGTTGGGAATGTTGCAAAAGCAGAATGGAGGAGCTAGTGTTTATGTTGAGAATATTTCAGTTAGCATATTTAATAAATTATGTCTTTTCAGAATTTCGCCTTTGTAGACTTTTTCGATCTCTGACTGAAGTTGCTTTGTTGTGGGTTTCCCTGCCAAAAATGTTTGGAGAGAGGGTGATGCTTCAGTTTCACGTGTCATTCCAAATAGGTAGTTTATCTGTTCGATCTCAAAAGTCGAACACTTAAATCTGTTCGATCTCAAAAGTCAAACACATTTAAGTGTTCGACCGATGTCGTCGAACACTGTAACATAGCTTGTATTTTATAACTAATCTTATTTTTTATTTATATAAGGGTATTTACGTCTTCTTACATAAACATATTTTAAATCTATTAATTAATGGGGTTCGTTTAGTAGATTTGGGGGTGCAAATAGTCATACCTTTGTTATATACTCACTCCCTCCCATCCAAACATTGATGGTTGCTTTTGTCGGGAATTAGTGAAAATTTGAATTGTTAAAATAATGAGCTACTTAGAGCTCGGCTCGTTAATGCTCGAGTAGGGCTCGATTTGTAATTACTAGAGCTCGAATTCAAGCTCGGCTTATGCTCGTTTCGTTAACAAGCCGGGTAAAGCTCGATTCGATAAGGCTTGACAATAATAATAATAATTATTAAAAATATTATTATTAAAAATAATTTATATTATTTAATTATATCAAATGAGTTATTATTAAATGTAATAATAAATGTTAAACAAATTATGGCTCGAGAAGGCTCAATAAAACTCAATAAGGCTCGAAAAACTCGACTTTTTTTGCTTAATGAGCCAAGTAGAGTCGAGCTCGACTCGAAAAATTACTCGTTCAGGCTCAAGCTAGTGTATAGATTTATTTCCTTATTGAGCCAAGCTTGAGTTTGACTCGATAATTACTCAAGTATGCAATACTCAAGCTCGCTCGACTTGTTTACTAGATCTATTAATTTTAAATGAAATATTTAACATGGTATCAAAACTATTGCAAAAGAAAAGTTTATGATTCACTATCATCCATTTATCAAAGACTCCATGTGCAAGACTCGAGGTAAGTGAACCTACATGATTTATGCGGGAGTTTTAGAGTGACTAATGATTAAAGCTTGCTAAATGACCACCTTAAATAAAAGTTTAAGTTAGTAGATGCTTGCTCACCTTTTTGTGTGTCCCCAAGTGTAGGAAATCAATTACAGTTCAGCGTGTGACCAAGTAAAAATATCGAACCTAAGGGATTAGCGTTAAATAAAATGCACACCAAATAATATGCACCACTAATAATTAAGACAAAATAACCTTTTCAAGAGTTTGGAATTTAATAACTAATTATGCAGAAAATAAATACTCCCTCCTTCCACCTGTAAGAGGATTTTTTTATTTTTGTGCACGTTGATTAAGGCGTATTATTATTTAATGTGTAATGGGTAGTTATATTAGTGGGAGTGTGGACCCCATATTTTAGTTGTATTAGTGAGTGTGTATAGGTCTCATGTGTGTAAAAAAGGAAATGACCCTCTTTGGAGCGGACGACCAAAATGGAAAAAAGACTCTCTTTCGAGCGGACGAAGGGAGTACTAAACAAAATAAAAGTCACAAACAATCACAAGTGTTTCAAGAGAGAAAATAAAATATCTCTAGGAAATTCAGTTTAAATTGGTCAAATTAAATCACTAGACAATTGGTTAGAATTCCTGCAGATTTTATGAAAGTAATCACATAATTATGTTAAATCCATCTTTTAAAGTAAACTTAGCACATAAATCTGGTTCAAACCCTTAGATGAATAAGAATAATTCATACTCCCTTTCTAGGTACTTCATGCAATATTCCATTAAAGGCTAGAACACTAGACTTCCCTTTATAGGTACTTAAGAATTGATCCACACTTCCCACCTAACAATCTAAGAAACCAAATCCTCTATAATGGTAATTAATAGAATATATGTTAAGTGTACAATATTAATTATTCTAATGAATAAAGGTTATATGGTTAAGTCCCCGTTACCCATAACAGGTTGATAAAATTAATTCTTTTATGGCACAAGCAACAAGCATAAATATGCATAAGACAATGACATATCATGAATGAGGTGGTTTAAGATTGTGTAGCCCAAAGGGTTTGGTAGAGAGTTATATTTGGAACTCCCCAAGGGCTCATTTTATAGTTGAGGACTGCTAAAATTCGGACTCCACCTCAATATAGGGTTTTTCACTTGAAAAATGCAAACGGGCTAAAAAAATAAAATCTGGGCTTGCTGGGAAGTGGCACGGGTCGTGGCCAGCCATGACACGACTCGTGCCGGCCATGGCGTGGTCGAGCCAGCTAATGAGTGATATTTTTACCTAGATTTTAATGTCTTTTTATGTCTGTTTTCGTAGTATTTTATCCATTTTATGTACTATTTGGTTGTGTTATGTGTTTTTATGGAAATGTGTGAAAATGAGCTTAAATGTATTTAAAATAGGTGAAAACGGAGCAAAAATAAAGAAGGGAGCTGAAACGAGAAAATAGAACAAAGCTCGACCAAGCACGACCCGAGTGCTGAAGCTCGAGTCGAGCTAAGGCAGCACGAGTCGTGCGCTGTGCACGGGCCTGTCAAGAATGGTCGTGCGCCAACACCTGAACGACCTACTCGCCTACCCTGTGCCCCAATTTCGCGCACGAGCCGAGTCCAGAATCAGAGCTCGAGTTGTGTAGGGGACTCGACTCGAGCTCCGTCTGCTGCCATAAACTATTGAGAAAACACGACACGACTCGAAGCGTGCTACAACACTCGAGTCGAGTTGTGTAAAAATCTGTGAAAAAATCAGAAATCTTCTAGAAGCTCCTAAGTTCAACATTTGATGAGATTTTTTGTGGGTTTGAGGCTGCACACACACATCACACACCATTTCCTTCATTTTACACCATCATCTTCATCCATTCACCATTCATTCTATCTATCTTTATTCCATCATCAAAATCATCATCCATTTGAGGAAAAGAAGCAAGGAAGAGAGGAGGATTGCAAAGGGAAGAAGGAGATCACCATTGGAGCCATTCAAGGGAGTTTCATCTACACTTTGCATTGAAACCTTATTGTTTATCATTTTTTGTAAGGATTTTAATGTCTATATTGATTTCCTTTTGAATATGATACTAATCTCCCTTGTGAGATTAGCAACATGAAAGTTGTTGGATAATTTTGGGATTTATGTATTAAAATTCATATGTTGATTGAGTGAATTGATTTTCTATCATTGATGCTTTAGATCTTGATGTTTATGATGATTTGTGTGGTTTGTTGTTTTAGAAATGTGATTAGATTGAGAAGTCAATGATATGTTTAGGATAATTAATTGAATCATTTTGTCGTACACCTCATGTGCATTATAGATCTTAAAGAGATAGAGATGTCCTTTTGGATTTAAAACCCTTTGATAGGATATCGATTGGTTAGATCGAGAGGTTGATTAATCATGTGAAGGGACTCTCATTTCAAGCGTAGTACCTAGTTGGAATTTTTTGGGTGAAAACCAATCCACTGAGTTATTTTGGGATTATTTAACAGATCCATATCCTATCCATCTCGAGTGGGAGTTTAGGTGAACTTAGTGTTGGTCCTTAGTCTTATACTCATGATTCATATGAATTTGATGCATTTATCCTAAGATTACCACTTCTTAATTGTTGTTAATCTCACTTTTACTTAACTAGAAAATCACTCTTCATTTATCTATCTTGTTTGTTGATTATTCATTGCTTGCTTACTTTGATTGAATTTATTTACTTGTTTGAACAACATATCCATTGATGATTCGTCTCTATAAAATTACAAGAAACGTGATATCGCTTAAGCTCTAGTACCTTCCTCCTTGTGGTTTGATAAATTCTTGAATTGGTCATCCCAACTACAAAATGGCTAATCACCGGCCACTCGTGCCGCACACCTGCACGGGTCGTGTCACCCATCGGCAGTCCGCGCAACCTCACGATTTCGCTCATAACTTCTTCATCCAAACTCCGATTGAGGTGGTTTTGCGCTCATACGATCCTCTCTTCCTTGACTTTCCAATCATATAAAAAACTCATGAAAATTTAGCCATTTGAGTATGGCACTAATCGTGCAAAGATGGGCACGAGTTGTGCTCTTCCGGCACACTTGCGCGACTTTACCGTTTTGATCGTAACTATCTCATCTGAGCTCCGATTGAGGTTTTTCGTGAGCCAAAATGACCTTCTCTTCTGTAGCTTTCCAACTATATATCACATGATCAGTTTGGATTTCTACACAAATACAGAAAAATTATGCAAATTTGACATGCATTTTTTAGCATTCTTTCACGATTTCACTCTTCATTCCAACTTTGCACTTTTAATCAATTTTCCACCTAAAAACACGAAATAACACCTCAAATGCACCAATATCTTAAATATATGAAAATTAACCATTTAGTACTAAAATATGAACATAAATTCTACAAAATAGTGCTAAATCAGACCCTAAAACACACAGTGGAAGTGCCATTTAACAAGATTTTAATCATTAATCACTTTAACACGTCTTCTTCATATGCAGGCAGGGGTTAACTTGTCTCAAACCTTGCACGTGATTTTCTTTTTAAAATGAGTGATAGTAAAGTTATGTGAACTCTGTAGAATTCTATGATCATTATACCATATTGTTAACTACCAACTACAATCTATTATAAACATATTAATCTTATAATGCCCCATGTCTCAGGTGATTTGCTGAAATACCTGTAATTTATAAATTAAAGAGTAAAATCACAGCTTACAGAAATGTTCTCACGAGACAAGTTCTTAATTATAAGGGCAAACACTCGTGCAATATAATCTTACAGAATGGATTTTGCAAGCCGGATAAAAAGTAATAACATTTGATACCTTGTTCTTGAAGATAGTAGTGCAATGAATTATTTAATGAACAATTCAAAATATGAATAAAAATGTGATAATATATTTGATTGTCAAAAGTGATAATTAATTAAAAAAATATAAAACAATCTCACCATAAAATGGTCTCACACAAATGTTCTCCTAATTATAAATGAGTTGATATCTTATGTATGCATGCACCCATATGTGCAGTGACGGAGCCAGAAATTAACTTTAGGGGGTTCAAAATAATACTGTAAAGTAGGTACTTCATTCGTACGCCCAAAGTAGTACTGTAAACTATATACTTCATTCGTCGTGCAAAATATTTTGCATTTTTTTAGAAGAAGTTACTACTTTTTAACAACTTTATTGATTTTTTTGGAATAATTTGATGATTTTTTAATAATAAAAAGTATATATGTATGTTTAAAATGATGATAATTTTGAAATTAAAGTATACTTTTTATATTTTTAATTGATACTTTTTAACACACTATGCCAAAACTATGGAAAGACAACGGGAATTTCCGTTGGCGTAACCCTATCAGCTCCGTTGTTAACCCAGGAGTTGTTAAAGGTCCAGACTTTTAACAATGGAGATCAACCCGTTGTCGTAACTAGCCTTTAACAACGGGGAATCCCCGTTGTCGTAGTCTTAAATTTTCGTTGTTAAAATTGTTATAGTTATGACTAAGAAGTTTTAACAACGGGGATTCCCCATTGTCGTAACTCTCTACGACAATGGGGAATCACCGTTGTCGTAGCCCTCCTAACTTCGTTGTTAATCCGGCAGTTGTTGTTAAAAGTCTAGACTTTTAATAACGGTGGTTTAACCGTTGTTGTATCTAATCTTTAACAATGGGAAATCCCCGTTGTCGTAACCCTTCTAGCTCCGTTGTTAATCTGGCAGTTGTTAAAGTCTAGACTTTTAACAATGGTGGTTTGACCATTGTTGTAGCTAATCTTTAACAACGGTGATTTACTGTTGTCGTAGCCAATTTATCCGTCGTTGTATGAAGAGTCGTTAATTCAATCAACTTTTAACCACGGGGAATCCCCGTTGTCATAGCCTTTTTTTACACCAGCAAATCCCCATTGTTATAGGTATTATATACGTTGTTGTTTGATTTGTTATTAAAACTTTGACATTTTAACAACGGGGTATCCCCGTTGTTATATCCATTTTTTTTCATTTGCTCCAAAGTTTAGTTGAAAATTACAAAAAAATTGTATAATATATATTATTGAAAAAAAATCACCATTCCAGACATCATTATATAATAAAAAAAATCTAATGTATTCTCCAAGATTCAACAACTATATCAATATCCTATTACTTATATTCTTTCTTGAGCTTTACACAAATAATCTAAGAACATTGCATTACAACACAATCTATCACAATCTAGTACTCTCAAATGTACTCTTCATATACGGCTTTGCAAGAAATTATAATGAGAATAATACTCATTTGTAATCTTCACCTTTCCTCTTCCATGTCAATAGTGTTTTTAGCCACTCCCATAGTTAACCTATAAGAATTCATTAATACCAATTAATTTATCATTTAAAGATAACATTTAAAAGTTACAAGAAGAAAACTAATTCTAGACTATCTAATAAGAATTAGTACTTAAGAATGTGGAGGATTGAAAAATAAAAAAAATAAGTCCAAGCATACATTGAGTACTGGTCAATTTCAGATTCTACATCAATTATCAGTTACTGTAAGTAATCACTTAAGGTAAAAATCGACAAGCATTAATACCAAACTAATCTTCAAATTAACAAGCATTAACAAATAATGTTCAAGATGAAACTGCTAAGTAAAAAACACAGTAATAAAAGATAGAATGAAACTTCTTCTCATAACTATATTCAGATGAAACTTATGCAGGTTAATTAGTATCTAATGTAAGAGAAAACAAAAAAAGTAGATATTCAGTAGCAAGTTAAGCTTGCCATACCGCAATCTAATACTAAGAATCAGAGACACACCAATACCATATAAATAGAAACCAATCTGATAATTTTCTAGTCTTAAATGATAGCGTGCAGATTTCTATCTAAGTTTTCATATAAAAAATTAAATAACAAGAAAGTTACTTTTGGCCTGTGATAACTGCTCTTTTTTCTCATACAATGCCTTATTTTGTACATGCATATCTGCTTCTTTTACTTGAATCTCTATTTGATCTTTGAAAAATAGTTAATGCACTGAATTTTTTGCCTAAAAGCTGAGAGAAAGTCTGAAGCACACTAGCATAGTGATCAACTTGCATACATATTATAATTCCAAGTGCAAAAGAAATATAGAAAAATTAAGAATAATCTATATACAAGTAAAGAAGCACATTGGCATTGAGAATGAATAGGAATAAATAAATTTTAAAAAACACAATTGTTGCATTTTCTAACATAAAAAGAAGGAAACTAATCATGGATAAATTAAGTAGACTTACTGAGCTAATGTAATTTAATTTCATAAATTAAAATAGTAAAGTGCAAGTTTATTAGGTATCCACTAATTGCTAAGTTTCCTGTTAAAAGAGAAACACTAAAACAAAGATATAATTAAGAAAACAACACAAAAGAGACCTAATCCTAGTGCAGTTGTCCTATCAAACTCTGTAAAAATAATCTAATCTGACTTCATGGAATTTTCATACAATATTACAATTATATAGGATATATCCATATCAGAACAAGAAAATAAAAGCATTAAAGGATAAGGGTGATACATAATCAGTTGATCTGACACAAGCTATGAATTTAGAAACCTAGCACTTCTCGATCATTACTTGATCAATAATGAATGCCTATACAAACCACAAACACAGAAAATGGGAAGCATGATATACAGGTATTCTCCTTGAACAATGCATCTTACACACCTCAAATTGATTTGGTTAAACCTCAAACAGTTTCTTATGAATGTCCAAAAAGAAGGCCGACGTTTGCAGTTCCAATAATTAGATTGTTCAGTCAATTTAAAATTAAAACTATTGCAAATAGATTCAGAAAATTCACCTGGATGTAACTGGCACCAAGTAAGGCTTCATTCCCTATTTCAAATTGAGTCCTGTTGTCCAACACCTGCATGTACGCAATTTTAAAAGATCGCTTAATTAGCTTCACTATAAACACCCAAGTCTTATGCTACACTTAGAATAATTACCAACAACTTAAGTAATTTATATTGTACACATACCACGGCTCCATAAATATATAAGCCTTTATGACAACCACATAATTGATGTAAAAAAATATAAGTAGTTGTAATCAAAATTGAACATTCCATGCGACATATGAGGCTCGTGGGTAAGCTACATTGAACAAGAAAAATCGGACAGATATTATCTGAGACAAAATATGAATTTAGAAATGTGATACTGTCCCTTGTCAGTTTTTTTCTTAAAAAAATAGTGAGAATTTAACAAGTATGCATACCTGACCATTGGCCTTCAACGTAAGATTCTCACTCAATTCACATTCAGTCTTGAATTTACTCTCCCATCTGTCAACACTTTCCCAAAAAGCATCAGCTGTCAAGGAAAAAGAAATACTCATTAGTCAACCCATCTGACATTTTAAATATTGACTTGTTACAAATCATGGCAACCTGCTGAATTTTTTCAAACACCAAATATTTTAGTTAATTAAGATCCATTGCAAAGTACCTAAAGGTAACTTAATTGGTTTTAACTTAATTGCGAAGCAACCTACCCAGCACAAAAGTACAAGTGATAAGATTCCATCAATGAATAAATTTCTGAATGAACAAAATAGCAAACTTCAAACTCCAAAAGTACAATCAATATAGGAAAAAAAAAGTCCTAAACCAGCAACTAGCAAAATTGAATTTTCATCAATGGTTGGTTTACCACAAACATAAAAAAACCATTCATCATGCTCCCCTTACACTCTCACTTTACTACTAAAATTTATAGCATAAAGCACTACTGCACTACTCAACATTAAACACAAACAATGATTGGTTTTATACTGAATCCCAACCATCTCTAGCCTAGAAGGTATGGAATTATTGCAGATGTGTGGGCTATGAAGGTTAAATATTTTTATGAAACCTATGCAAGCTAAGTAAATAACATTTCCTTGCAATCAAATCAAAATTAGCTCAAATTCACTTGTAAATCAATTCCTTGTCATAAAAACAAACATTTATAATACCTATCATTTTTATTTGTAGAAAACAAATCGAATCACTATTTTTCAAATATCTACATACTCTAAAAATATACGTTTACTTCTTCCAACATTTATATTTCATATCAAATATTTTGTAATTATTTAAAACTTAAACCACTATCTCTAATTTTAAGATCTAATACAGTTTATTCTGATCACTTTACACCAATGCATATGCTAGTTCAGAATAAGATGAAACATACAAAGAGCACATCAAAATCAGAATGAGCCTGAAATAGGATGCTGTGGAAGTGAGACATACCTTTTATGTTGGAAAACCAAGCAACCAACTAAACTAATTTATCAAAAATCAACAATCAAGTCCTATAAGAACATAATTTCTTCGTATCATATAATTAAAAGAGATGTAAACCAGAAGCATATGTTGATAAGAAATAAACCTCTGTAATCAACTCAATCAAAATTTTATGTTTCAAGTATTCCATTATAAAGGTATTCCCAATAAAGCCTAGCATAATAAGGGGTGAGAGAAGAAACTGGAGATGCAACAATACAAAGAAGTTATGGCACTAGCATGTGCAAAGTTTACAAAACCAGGGAACATATGAACTTAGAAATCATAGAAGATTAATTCGTCTCCATTAGAATCTAAACCCGCTGGAGTAGTGAATTTAGGGTTATTAGTTCCAAAAACCTTATGCAAATTTGTTATTAGTTCACAATTTTCATTTAAGACTAGAGATTGGATGGAAGGGTTTGAGAGCCCACCTTTTGCATTGGTCATCTCTACTGCTTGTAATAGCTTCACAACCTAGATGTATTACCAGCAGAGTTATGTTATAATTCTGTTGGTAATACAATTTAGCAGCAGAGTTATGTTACAATTCTGTTTTAACTTTTTCGTATTACCAACAGAGTTATGTTATAATTCTGCTCTTCAACCACTAAATAATTTACAGTTGATTAGCAAATGAGTGTACTGGTTTTGATAAATCTGCTATGAAATTTCTCATGACAATTAAAAGTTAGTAAAAGAAATAAATATCACACATCTATCATAATCATATCACCATTATAACAGCATAATCAGCAGTAATATAAATTGGACAAAATGTACCACATTAAGACAATTAATTAGAAATAGAACTCGAAAGATAATGCCACATGACATATTTACCAGGTCACATCAAACAAGTTTTGTTATCAAAGGATAAAAACCCCTGAGGTGACTTCTGAAAATTTGGGCATTCATGTGGCACATTCCTTTCAGCACCTAGAACATGATGCATCAATCTTATAATTTTGCAATTTAGAGAAAAAAAACACCCCTATTACAAGGCATCATCAAATCCTTTGGGGTAATTATATCAACTAAAATTATTCAAATACCAAACCCTTAGTTTTGTACAATATGAACTATATTAATCATGGTGCTCCCAAATAAATTTTACAGATGATTATGATAAATCACATGTTTACCTTATTCAAACTCTACTTGAGTGTTTCCTCCAATACTAAGCCAATTAGTGATGATGCTTGACCCGTGAGCACACCATTTTCAAATCATTTGTGCCTCAAATTTTATCCAGTGCCTACCATGTCAAATTACTCCTAGTCATGAAAATCACACTTTTCCAATTAATAATGTAAGAATATAAAATGGCCCATATTCCCAAATCAACACAAACAGGAGTACATCAATTCCTTAATGGAAAAAAGGACTACGTGACAGTTATAAATTCAGTTTAACATGATCCTACCCTAACAGGTTAAGTTATACAAAAGATTCCCTACCCATATTCTCAAGGACATAACTAGGTACCTAAATCATAAAAAATTATCCATCAATCTTCTCACATATATGTAACATTTTTTAAAGAACAATCCCAACAAGCATCAGCCACATACAATAGTCAACATGTAGTAATTTACTCCCTCCGTCCAAGGAAAGATTGCACCCCTTTCCTGGCATGGAGATTAATAAAGTGGTGACTTTTAGGGTATTAAGATATTTTTTGATAATAAATAAATGATAAAGTATGTTATGTGTGTTAGGTAGGAGTGGTTTTTTTGTAACTAAAGTGTATGAGGAAGGGTGATTGTGTTTGACTTTTTGTTTTTTTAAGAATGCGCAAACTTTTGTGGGACAACTCAAAATGGAAAGTGTGCCATCTTTCATGGGACGGAGGGAGTATAGTAGAAAGTAAAAAGAAAATGAATAGAATAAATAGAAAATAAACCATGAAATACTGAATATTCATACTGATGTACCTCCAGAAGCTTCCCTTCTTGAAGAAACTGCTCATGCCTAGAAACAAATAGGAGATTATCAATTCAAGTAAAATCTTTGCACAAAACAAAGTAAAATAAACACACAACATGAACAAAGGAGAGACACAAATGATTAACTATGAGACAATTGAATCAAAGAAGAAAACCTTACCACTGAGATGTCAGGGAAATTTGAGAGAATATTAGTGACCTCAATAGTGTTAAGGTGGTAAGAGCTGATCCAATCCTTTATTCGTTCAAATTGATGTGAGTGATGAATCTTTAAAAACAAACCTGAATGTTAGAAGATGATTAAACCAACAAAATTCTGTTATTTTGTGACAAATGCTTGTGAGACAAATCCAAATTCATTAACATATGCCACTTACTTAGTTACACCATTTACTCAGATGCATCTCTTTTTAGGCAAAATAGAATTAAATGTAGCAAGAAATGATGCTTCTGATTCTATCAAATGGTCAATAAGATATGTCGCAACTGCTATCTGCTTCTTAGTAGGATAGGTGGCACACACTTGCATCTCACACAACAGGGCCCTACAGAGAAAGAAGAAGAGTTACAAATTAGAATAGCATATTTCAAGAGTGATTGCATGCACAAATATGTATGAGAGTGAAAAGGAGGTGAGAGAAAGGAAGAGTTAAGCACTATTGATGCTTCTTCTTCTGTTTTGAAGTCAGAGGAAACCGGGATTAAACAAATAATTAACCAAATATTAAAAAATACCATAATTTGCACATACCCTAGTTTCTTTAACATAAATATCTTACAAAGAGAAATCAAATCAGTGAAGAGAGAAAATACCAAAACTAAGAAGGGCATAACATTTAAAAGTGAAGCTTTTGTATCCTACACCACAATTCTAAAGTCAAAAGGACACAAGCTTCAACCAATATGAGATCTGCAACCCTTTACAACCTTAAATAAAAGAATTACAATAGCAGAAGCAAATTATCCATAATCCAGGTGTGCAGAAACAAAGAACATTAATTTTGATTTATTAGTCAAGCAAAACATAAATTTATAATTGTCAGACCCCAATTTTAATAAAAATATTTTCTTTTTTTTTCTAAAAATAATCAAAGGGGCATGACCAAAATTTATAAGTAATCAAATAAGTTATAATGCAAAAACAAAGGACATTAAATTAGGAGCAAGTCCCATGAGTTTTAGCAAACTCTAAGCAAATAATTCAAATAAAAGAAATTAAATAGAGGGATATGTCCTTTAAGTTTCTGAAACTTAGTACTTAAAGAATATTTGAAAATTTTCTGCAAAACTTTAAAGAGAAGGACTATAAGTTTATAGCTGCAATTTCATAACATATAAACATATAAGATGCCATGTCATCCATTTAGAACAACTAAACAAAATAAGGAGAAGATTAAAACTTATTACATGCCTCCTACTAACAGTGTAAAGACTAAAACACATTAAAGTATGATACACGAATTTAGCTGCACAAGTATATGAAATCAAATAATTAAACTCCCACTACGACATCACACATTGACTTTATTAATAATAGAGTTTGAGGCAAAGTCAGACATACTAAACTCCTCTAACTAATAGCTTGATTTATAATAAATTAAATACTCTAATACTAACCCATCATCTTCTTGTTAGAAATAAATCCATAAATCCTAATGCATTAACCCTATTATGATAAACGAGATCTAACAGTTAAGCGGAAGCGTACCTTAATCCATAGAGTCGTTTAGATGGAAGACAAACTCAAACAAACTCGGAGATCGGTAGGTATTGTGGTCTTCCTCAACTAAGCCTCCTTATTCTTTATGGGGACCGTAGTAATCCCTCCCGATGGGGAGAAGGGAAGACTATGTGCGGCTTAGTATATTGGGAACCATAACCTGATTGTCTTTATATATTACATAACTGGGTCACCCATTATCACCCAGTCATTTAGTATTGTGTATCTACTCAATAAGTCCATATCATTTATTATTATAGCCCAAAGACCTTTAACCTTAATTGGATCACTTAATTAAATCCATAAAATAATTGAATAGCTAATATAATTGCATAATAATATATTGTCCACAATTAGATTATATTGAAAATTAAAAATTTCCAACAATCTCCCACTTGGGCTATATATTTTCAATTAGATTATCAAGAGTCCTTAGTTGCGCAACTTAATGATATTGCTCTTCAGGCTATACTTAACAATCTGGTTCATCTCATATACTAATATGGAACTACCGCGGCATTCACCACATTATAAATCGTGGTTAAACCCCGACAATCACCAATATCAATATACTCAATGACATAGATCAAATATGGTGAGTAGCATGAAAATTACATGTCAAATGTGATCAACATCATGTCTATTTCCAACTGGTCCAACTTTAATCCTTAGTGAGATCAATCCATAATGTAAAATATTACAAAATGAAAAATTAACTTAAGTGAATTCACAATGAATTCAAAACCATTAACTTAATTCTGCAGAAAATCGAATTATCCAAATCAAAGTGTCTTGAAAACTTTAAAGAACAATAAATATAGACTCCCACTGAACCAATGTATTCTAAAACCATATAACACCCACATGAGTAGCTAGCTCATAAAATTGCAGGGCGTTAAATACATAATTGGGGATCCATATTTAGAGTCTATCATAATATGCAATTCTAAAATTTTATCTACATAAAATACTTTCTTTAACAACCAAGAATTCTATGTCAATTTGTTTGACTTATAAGTATTCTTGTCATAAATACTTTACTGCGAACTAACTGTCACAATAAACTTTACGTGACAAAGTTTCGCAACCTTTATTTCATGTTTGAATGCCCCTTAGTGTGCTACTGATTCTGTTGTCATGGTTAATGAGCTAACGTATTTGCTTAATACTTTTACTTGTATAGCTCTCCAAACCAACAAAAGATGTAGCCTGAAGTGGATCTTGTACTGTATTGGCATCCAACGAACTCAGAATCAAAATTTCTTATGATCTCTAAAAAATCTGATCCCTGATATGCAAGCATGTTATCCTTAGTTCTTTGTAAATACTTTATAAAGAACCACACTAGATTTACTTAAATGTCTACTTAATACACCAACAATAAAAGCCAAATTAAGTCTTGTACAGACCTCATCATACAACAACTTTCAATAGTCAAAGCATATAGAAAATTTTCTACATTTATTAAATCTTTAATTTAACTTTAGGGCACTTTATTGAGACTCCACTTGTCTCCCTTAGTTTAACTTAAATATTCTCCCACTGAATCATACAATCATCTATATTTGTCTCAAAAACTAAATGAGAGAATTACATCATGATGATAGTCGTGATTCCTATATGTGAAAGATAAGATTGAATTGATATAAGGATTTCCTTTTAATTCTTAGACCGTTGAGATCGAATCATCAGTGTTGTCATCAAGGAACTTTATCTTTACATCCATCAAATTTAATTCAAGCTCAAAATGTGCTACCAATATCACGATTATCTTAAAAGAACCTTTCTCAGTAACCAGATAGGAAATCCCTTAAAATAATGTCTTCTTTTCCTTTTGAGTATAATCCTTTACCAAGATGCAAACATGTTCATCTTGTATTAATTTAAACTCATAACTTATAGCATTAACCCACTTTCGACTATTTGGACCTTGTATGGCTTGATGAACATTATTTGAATGTTCTACCATTAATCCCATAATGTCCTCATTATTTAGGAGAAAACTAGTGGTTTCCTTAGTGACATTAATTCTTAAGGTTGTTGATTTTGTTATGCCTTAAATATTATTGACATTGTGTTATCGATATCCTGGATTTGCACCATTCTTAAAAGCATAAATGGGAGTCGAAATAGACTCCTCCTTAAAGACAATGTCTCTAATATTATTCTTCCCGCCAAATTAACATCCTCAAAGAATACCGCATTACCCGTCTCAAATATTATCCAATTAATTGGATCATAAACTTTTATCTTTATTCATAACCAATAAAGTAGCTTGTATTTATTTGAGTCCAATTTTTTTTAGTAGATCTCAATGATCCAACCTTAGTTGGACATCACCATATGTGAAACTCAAAGAATTCTCACTACTACTTTGGTTGGAACTTTATTGAGACCATAAAGCTGCAATCTTTATAATTTCTCCAATTAGTAACCATATGTTGTGGAGTACTATTTTTATCTTTTAACTACACCACAACAACATTCATACTAAGTAATCTCAATGTGGTGTATTTTAGAACAATTCCACAAGTCTTAGGAGTAAACAAAAGGTTGCACTTTAGTTGTCTCTAGGGGTTTTCTTTTATTGTCCTTATACTTTATTGAGACAAAATTTGACTTATTAGTCTCATCCTTATTGTTGAAGTTCTCTCATCAAGTATGATTTTGTTGTTGATATAAGTTAAACTTAATTAGTAGACTTCATAATTGTACAGAGAATTATTGCAAAATAATTTATCATGCTCACATTAAGCTTTATAATCTTTCAAAATAAAATATTAGAATCATCTCGAGGAATCGAGCACAACATTAGTATCGAGTCCAATGATGACAATATTAACTTGTAAGTGACACCCTCTTTGTAGTAATCAAATACTGACAATAAGAACTGTCAAGCAATAGTCTTCCTTTGGGCCGACTTATTACTCACATGTCAAATAAATAATTGTCACGTATTTACCACCACAGGTGCTTGTGTATTTCGGGCCAAATATTAATCTACCTTTGGGCCGATCAATACCCGCATGAAAATACACTGCAACATACATGTCATAAAATAAATTATGACTAGTGATACTAGTTGAGGACCCATCATAAGACACCTTGTGCAACATTAACCTCGTCTATGGACAAAAATTAACTGCAGGGGTAATCTTGGTGTAATAATCAAGTATTGATAATAAATTCTGTCAAACAAAAGTCTATCTTTGGACCGACTAATGTTTACATGAACATTCCAAATAATTATCACGCACTTATTATGACATGTGCGTTATTATTCTGTCAAACTGTGGGCCGAACATAGAACACATAAATAATTCCACATCCATCTATGTAATTTCAAAAAAGTCGCACTCCACACACAGAGGCTGCTATGGCAACATGATGCTTCGATTGACTAGATTGAAAAATTACTAGACCAATTAAATAAATATTTTAAAATAAATATTTATGTTTAATTGAACAACATTAAAAAATGTCTCCCCAAATTTAATTTAATTAAATTCTCAAGCTTTTGAAGAATATATGATGATTCCCATATTTAAAGTTAATGAGAGATCTCTTACCTTATTCAAAATCCAAATCCTAATTTAAAATAATTAAATTAGGTAAATATCCTTTATTAATAAATTGATGCAATATTCTTAATTACATAATAATGTGAATAGCAATATATACCGTGAAACATGTACATCCATCAACATGATTTAATTCACAAAATCCAATCAATTACATTAAGTATGAAACCCTTAATCCCATAATATATGCATTATATATATCAATCATAATTATTGAATTGCTCCAATTAGAACAATATGCCCAAATTTAATTAGATGTTCATAGCATATTCTAGAAAGATTAAGGCTCCACTCCCCAAAAAAACGTAATTGATTGATATTCCATATACCTCAACCAATTAACATATTTATGTCAAATTATCTTCGTGGCCTACATGACTTCAAACATAAAGATTCATATTCATGTGATTTATAATATATATGAATCAAATTGATTAAAAATTCAATCATGACATCACTTTTAACCCTTTTTAATTTAATTATGGATATCCCACTATTATTCAAAAGATTACAGGCAACCATGGAAACACATTGGCCATAGATGAAGAACATAGATGTTATGTGTATACATGTTGCTCCATAATTCTTAATTAATAAATAATTATGTGACCCACTATTTACCTTCACGTGATCACAAACACAAATTTAAAAATATATAATGTGATCATGATCAACATTGTATATTAAAATTCAATCGCATTGCCGAATCACACAATTACAGTGTACAATTATCCAAAATTACCAAATATAATTTCCAAGTAATGTACTCCAGTTTACATAAGTCACAAGAAAGAATTCCTAATTGTTATATAGTGGAGAGATGGTTCCACTAATCATGATTCACTATGCGTTACCAGAATTAATAAGAATTTCACTAAATGTGTCCAGATGCGGATTTACTATCCACCAAATTCATAATTAATTGAAACAAAAAAAAAATCGTGAATCTTTGAGAAATTTTAATCTCCAAAATTTGATCATTTATTTTAATTTCACCATTCACTTAATGTCATCACATTCAATGACCCAAATTTTGTATATCACACCTTTAAGATAATTATCAAATGCGACTTCCAATTATCTATATCTATATCTATATCTATATCTATCTATATCTATATATATTAAAGCAGTAATTGTCCCATTATTTTTTCCGTCTTATGCTACATGCCCTTAATAAGGGATGGGATACCCTTGACATTATAATTAAGATTGCATTTAATTAATTTCTCTATCTTACCATAAATATATTTTAATATATTTAATTCGTCTATCTTACTATATATATTTTTATATATTAATTTGCATTTAATACCATGTATATTTTTATATATAGTATATTAATTATTATGATAATCAGAACTATAATCTGATTATATAGAACGTATATGGAGCATTATTTTTTTCGAAAATCTATAATAAAATAATGCTCCATATATACGTTCTGATTATCATAATATATATGGAGCATCAATCAATAATTGTCCCATTATTTTTACCGCCTTATGCTACATGCCCTTAATAAGGGATGGGATACCCTTGACATTATAATTAAGATTGCATTTAATTAATTTGTCTATTTTACCATATATATATTTCAATATATTTAATTCGTCTAACTTACTATATATATTTTTATATATTAATTTGCATTTAATACCATGTATATTTTTATATATAGTATATTAATTATTATGATAATCAGAACGTATAATCTGATTATATAGAACATATATATGGAGCATTATTTTTTTCGAAAATCTATAATATATATATATATATATATATATATATATATATATATATATATATATATATATATATATGGAGCATCAATCAATTATTACAATTATCGAATAACTAATGAACCATGTATATTTTTATATATAGTATATTAATTATTAGTATAATCTATATATATGTATATATTTTAATATATTTAATTTGTCTATCTTACTATATATATTTTTATATATTAATTTGCATTTAATATCACGTATATTTTTATATTTAGTATATTAATTATTATGATAATCAGAACGTATAATCTGATTATATAGAACGTATATATGGAGCATTATTTTTTTTGAAAATCTATAATATATATATATATAGCATCAATCAATTATTACAATTATTGAATAACTAATGAATTTCTTTTACCTCTTATTATATTTATTTATTATTCTCTCTGTATTTTTTATATGAGTTATCATAAAACACTAATTCATCAATCAATTATTACAATTATCAAAGAGCAGTGATATGTATTTCCTAAAATAAAGTTCATGGACGTGATAACTGGTAGATATAAGTAGTACTGTTTTCAGAAATACAATTCACACCATAAGCGCATCCACCATATCTTACATATCTCAATTTCTGTTAAGAACCAACCACCTTTAGCAATGGTATCTCAATATACATTGATACAAGGTGCGGAACCGAACCGACATGGCTATAAGAGTCAGATGTGTTAGGCTGTTTGACACTCCTGCATATGTTTCAACTCCTGAGGCAACTAATCTCGATGGTGTTTACCATGATATTGAGGTCGATTCCACGTGTCATGATGCTGAAACACCCAATAACAAGGGAGACAATGTTCATCAAAATGTGATTGACCTTGATGCAGTTGAGCCAAGCTCCAAGAAGAATCTCATGGATAAATTCTCATCTTCATCAACCAACACTCTTTAAGATAAAGATAGAAAAGATGGATTGATTTTGATCATATGTTTGGTTTACATGAGAAATTATTAGTTATGTTTTTTCCCGTTGGTTTCAGACATTGAGAACACGACAATATTGGCTGTCTTTTTAATAATATGTCAACGTGGCAGGTTGACAATTAAATAAGTTTATCTAAAAGCTTATCTATATATGATACAACCATTCATTAATCATACCTTTTTTATTATATATATATTTACTGTGATTCTTCGTATTTATTGTTTTTGCAAAGTAAATTATGCTACCTATTTTTTTGCATTGCAATTATTAAAAATATTCCCAACAACTCTAATTATATATACTGCCAATTAACTAAATATTTTTTTGTTCTTGCAAAGTAAATTATGCTACCTATTTTTTTCGTGATTATAATTTTTAATGTATTTGATATATATGACCATAGTTATTGTTGTGGCATAAAAGAATATATATCATAATGAAACAAGATAGCTTAATCATCTAATTTATCTGTCAAATTTAAATATCACATGAGATGTACAATAAAGTTAGGCTTATTAATTAAAAAAATTGATCGCCTCTTAATTTTGAAATTGTTGAAAAATTCTATTTAAAAATGATGACCACACTAAATTTTATTATTTATTATTATATATAAATAAATATTCACATGAGTAAATATCACAATTGGTCCTCTAAGTATGACCGATTACAAGTTTAGTCCTTTATCATTTATAATTCTTAATTTTGGTCTTTTTTTTGTCAAATTGACTAATCTTTCTGCTAAATACCCTAATAAAAAAAATTAATACAATTTTTGTTAAATTAAGTATATATAATTTTAGTACAAATAATCCTCATTAATTAATTAATATACGTGAAATCAATCTTCCCAAATTAAAATATAATCTTATTTAACAAATTAAAATATAATCTTATAGGCATATTATCCTCCTAATTTTCAGAATCTTAATTGCCATAAATACTACATAATTTAGTCAATTAGTACACCTACATTTTTGGTGATATCAATTTTACATCAATTAGAACACTAATTTATCTTTTATAAATAGCAAGACAAATGTCTATATGGTAAGTAATACTAAATTTATGATTCTAAATGAAAAATCCCATGATTACTCCCTTATTAATTTATTTATATTTAACGTGATTATAATTTTTAATGTATTTGATATATGACAATAGTTATTGTTGTGGCATAAAAGAATATATCATAATGAAACAAGATAGATTAATCATCTAAATTTATCTGTCAAATTTAAATATCACATTAGACATATTGTACAATAAAATTAGGCTTATTAATTAAAAAAATTGAAATTATAAATTAAAAAATTGATCGCCTCTTAATTTTGAATTGTTGAAAAATTCTATTTAAAAACGATGACCACAATAAATTTTATTTATTTATTATTATATATAAATAAATATTCACATGAGTAAATATCACAACTGGTCCTCTAAGTATGACCGATTACAAGTTTAGTCCTTTATCATTTATAATTCTCAATTTTAGTCTTTTTTTTTTTGTCAAATTTGACTAATCTTTCTGCTAAGTGCCCTAATGAAAAAAATTAATACAATTTTTGTTAAATTAATTATATATAATTTTAGTACAAATAATTCTCAGTCATTAATTAATTAATATACGTGAAATCAATCTTCCCCAAATTAAAATATAATCTTATAGGCATATTATCCTTCTAATTTTCAGAATCTTAATTGCCATAAATGCTGCATAATTTAGTCAATTTGTACACCTACATTTTTGGCGATATAGCAAGACAAATGTTTATATGGTAAGTAATATTAAATTTATGATTCTAAATGAAAAATCACATTATTACTCCTTTACTGTTTCTTACATATGCAATACTCCTTTATGTATCTAATTTCAATTTTTACTTGTTTACTCTTTTATGTTTCTAATTATATATATATAAGAAATTATGTTTCTCATTTCTTACCGTTTTGTTCATTTCTCATTTATAAATTAGCCTCAAACCAAGCACGAAACATATGCACTACTCCTATATTAAAATATAATCTTATAGGCATATTATCCTCCTAATTTTCAGAATCTTAATTGCCATAAATATTGCATAATTTAGTCAATTAGTACACCTACATTTTTGGTGATATCAATTTTATATCAATCAGAACACTAATTTATCTTTTACTCCTATTTATAAATAGCAAGACAAATGTCTATATGCACTACTCCTTTATTTTACCTGTTTACTCCTTTATTCTCCCTGTAAAAAGATGAGAAAGATTGTCAAGTCAACAGTAATTAACAAAAGAAAGAGAACAGAGGAAAACCATTACATTGGTGGAGTTAATTTATTCTACAGCAGTACGTGTGCTCTATTTGTTCTTACCTACTCACAACTTTTTATTTATATTGCAGAAAAAACTACACCATATTCAACAAATTCGGACTCAAGGCCAAACGATCACAATTTGCGATGCAATTTATCTATTTTTCACAGCAACATTTGAAGCAATAAAGATTCACCAAACGCTACTTTACACAATATAATTATCTTGCAATAACTATTTAACATGTTAATGTTGAATCATTACCAATAATCAATTCAAGTATGTTAAACCGTGCTTTTACGATCATTTAAAAAATAAAAAAAACATACATGGAATTAAATAACATTAGTGTAAATGAAAGAAGCATTGATTTTTACATATCAAATGGCATTATATATGTAGTGTAATAAATTTGTAGACATTAATAAAATTTAAAGGAGAACAAAATCTTAGCACAAATATGTATTTCTTTTATGTATAAATATATTTATGTTTTTTATTTCTAATTTTCTAATTTTTTGCAAATAAAATGAAATACAGAACTGGAGATGACAAAGGAAGAAATAGTTGATGCTACTTTATTTGAAATTGATAAAATACTGAGAGGAATGGGGAAATCACTCAGTGATTATGATGTGATGCCTGTTCCGGAGCATGATCGCGATGCACACTTAGAAAATAGGATGATCATCAATGAACTTCGCTACAATATGAGTGATTTACGTAGGCAACACGAGGTACTATGTCAAAATTTGAACGACGACCAGCGCCACATATATGATACAATTATGAAATCGATGGTTGAGAAAACAGAGTCCATTTTTTTCGTCTATGGATATGGCGGCACTGGGAAAACCTTTTTGTGGAATACACTGTCTGCAGCAATTAGATCAAAAGGAGAAATTGTGCTTAATGTCGCATCGAGCGGTATTGCATCGTTGTTACTTCCCGGTGGTAGAACGGCGCATTATCGATTTGCAATACCAATAAATGTTCATGAGGATTCAACATGCAACATTAAGCAAGGCAGTCACTTAGCAGAATTATTATCGAGATGCAGTATCATAATTTGGGATGAGGCTCCCCATGGTGAACATATTCTGCATTGAGGCGCTTGACAGAACTATGAGAGACATTATGCAACTAAAGGATGATTGCTCTGCAGAAAGGCCGTTTGGAGGGAAGACTATTGTATTTGGAGGTGATTTCAGACAAATATTGCCAGTCATTCCGAAGGGGACTCGGCTGGTTATAATTGGTACCACAATAAATTCTTCCTACTTTTGGGAACACTTAAAGGTTTTGAAGCTTACCAAGAACATGTGCCTAACGAATTTGAAGAACATGCGCCTGACGAATTTGCCCATTGAGTAGTGAATCTGAAGTCGTCAGGGAATTTGCAGATTGGGTTGCAAAAATTGGAGATGGTAAAGTCGGAACGCCAACAGATTATGGGGCAGACATGGAAATTCCGTAAGATATTCTACTTGATGGTGGTGATGATCCCATTAGTTCTATTGTTAGAAGCACATATTCTAACTTCGTCAATGTACTTGATGATTCCAATTACTTAAAAGATAGAGCAATACTTGCACCAACTCATGATGTACATAATCCGTCACAAACTTTGTCCGTCACAAACTTTGTGATGGACATAATCACAAATTACAGTTTTAAAAAAATTATTAAAATTGTACTTGCTCGTTACACATGTATATTATTATGCTATTTAATTTAATTATATAAAACAAAAGGTTAAACTTACTTATATTTTTAAAAAATTATTATTTTTTAATATGTATTGTGAATTTATTTAAACTTAAATAATTGAATATATTGTACTGGTGTGTATAATAATATTAATTTTAAAATCAAAATAATTATAAGAACATAGTTACTTCTTTTTTTAAAAAAAAATTGTTATTTTTTAATATTTATTGTGACTTTATTTAAACTTAAATAATTGAATATATTGTATTGTACATAGTAATATTAATTTTAAAATCTTTGCCAAATAATAAAAATATATAATTAAAAATATGATTGACTTAATTATCTATTTCTAATAAAAAATTATAATTAAAGGTGGTATTTAATTTGAAGATGTACATAAATAATAATATTAATAAATTGGATATATTTTATTATTGATTATTTCCTTAATCAATAAAAAATATGATTAAAGGTGATTTTAATTTATTATGTGATTTAATATATACATGATGATAATAATAATAAATAAATAAATAAATAAAATTAAAAAGATTATATATGTAATATTAAAACAAAAAAAATAAAAAACATATGAAATTTAACCACGTTGCGACACCTCATATTTTTAAAAAGTTATTTGTAACAGTGTATTCATTATTAGTGTATATATATATAAAGGAAAGTTGATGATTGAATTTTAAAAAAAAAGATAGTGTATTTAATTGATAAAAATAAAGTATATTGTGATTGAATTAAGAAAAATATAGAGATAATGTATTTTCTTAAAAGAGAATTAAATTGAAAATTTATAAGAATGTTATTTATTTTAATGCAAATTAACCTATTTTTCATCTATAAATAAATAATATATTTAGATATTATTTACAGATTGAGAATTTAAAATTTATAAGGATTTTTTAATTTAATTATGAAAATTTTATATTTCTTTTAAATAAATAATAAAATAAATAAATAATGTTTTAATAATTATTAGTCATATTAATATATATTACATTAATCAATATTACCACTTGGTTGATGTTATTTTAATACAAATTAATTGAATATATACAATATTTATTAAAGATTAACACTAAACACATCTAGCCAAATTGGTTCAACACTTGCTCACAAGCACTCTTGCTTGGCACCCATCTAGGTTCAAACTAGGTTGGGAGCCAATCTACACAATTAATTTCTGAAGGAGGTATAAGGGTAGAAATGTAATAAAATGTAAATTGGCTGGCGGTAGCCGGTCCGGTTGAGGCCGTCAAGCACTCACATGAGCAACAAGGTTCGATTCTTGCATAATTAATTTTTTTTAGAATTTTAAGTTTGTGAAGGAAAATTCCGTCACAAAGTCCGTCACAAATCAAATTCGTCACAAATATTGGTTAAAAGAAACCGTCACAAATTCCGTCACTAATGATTTTCCGTCACAAAATCCGTCATTAATTGTGACGGGACCGTTGGGTGACGGGTGCTTTCCTGTCACAAAGTCCGTCAATCCGTCACAAAGTCCGTCAGTTTCGGCTAGCTTTTTTTAGTGATATGTGGGATAACATACAAAAAGTGTTTTTCATTCTAAATTTGGTGGATCACCCAACATAAATATCACTTTCCATGGACACTTTCATGGTACCATCTTAACTTCCTTACACCTTATTTTGATTTGTGTACCTAATTAATTTGGCAATTGTGTTTGGCAAATGTTAAAATTTTAGATCCCAAAGTGTACTAATTTTACACAACTTAATTTCTTCATTCTTACGTGGCTCCTCAGATATTTTCCTTATTCATACTCGCCTAGATTACACCATCATCCTAATAATCGATTAGCTCACTCGAATTGGATCACGTGGTATTACTATATTAATTTAATTAAGAAAAAGTGATATTTCAATCAATTAATATTTGTAAATTAATTCTTGAATTCCTTTAGCATATAAAAAATTACTATAACAAATTATTAATTTTTATTAATATATCATACAAGTGTTTCAAGAGAATACATAAGATAGTTTTAGGACGATATATACTCAGTTCAACCAATCTAATCAGGACACATAGGCCAAGCTAGTGCAGCACATGCATCAACAATCAAACATACTAAGCTACTCTAGTCAAAATTTTCTTAATTCGCATATCTTCAATCAATCAAGTATTAAGGATCATCGATAAAAAATTCCTATTCCATTTCTAGGTAATTTATACTAAATTTCATCTAAGTCTTAACCACCGTACTTTCTTTTATAGGTACTTAAAAAATTGAATATATACCTTCTAACATAATTTTTCTCAACAATGGTCATGAAAAGATAATCAGACATCTAATATTTACAATTTTAATAAGAGTTATATAAGACAATTTACGTTTGCATTGGATAAAAATTAACTTGGAATAAGTATGCATATATAGTGATTAAAAAATTCTGTAAAGTTGCTTCAGAAAATGTATATATCTTTTAATGTTAGACTTAAAATCTAAAATGTTAGATGCGAAAGTCGCAAGAAGTTCTTTATTTCAATATAATGTTTGAAATTTTTAACAGGCGAATCATTTAAAAATTGACTTACAAGAAAATTATACACTAATATTAATATTCTTGACATAATGGCATGGATGATCAATTTTTAAAAGATATATATGGTTGTGCAATTTTAAAAAATAAAGGGCATAAATGTTCAATTTTACAAAGATAAAGAGCTTAATTGTACCAAAATATACATTAAGAAATTGCTTGATCTGGACTATAGTTTAGGGGCATATTTTACCGTATGCTTTTATTTTTTTTCACAAAACTCATTCGATTTCACATTAGCGAATTAATGAGTTCAAACCATGGTTACAGGCAGTTTTGTCCACATTAAACAAAAATAAGCAGAATAGACAGAGAAGTGTGTGCAACAGGCAATCCACCAGCATTTGCAGAATGCAAAACCCCACAAATATTAGTCGAAACAATAAATTTGCCACATTTAGAATTTAACACAAATTGAAGCTAATTCATTTGATGCAAATTTACTGCAAACAATAGCTTGAAAGAATGTTGTTTTTGTCACGTATCGTGGAGTCCCTTGATTCAGAAACCTGTTGTCGTGTTCCAATGGCAATCTAGAGAGAGAGAGAGAGAGAGAGATGCGTACATATGTGTATGTATATATACACCATCACACATGTATGCAATGTCCACACAATATCTCTAGCTAAGAGTATATATAGTATCACATAAGCAGTAAGATCAAAAAGAAAAAGAAAATGAAGAAGGAAGAGAGAGAAAGTGGGAAGATGATGGATATGAAGATAGTGAGGCAAATATCACCCTACATGGGTGCAATCTTGTTGCAGTTTGGTTATGCAGGTTTAGGAATAATAGCAAAATCTGCACTGAATCAGGGGATGAGCCACTACACTTTTGCTGTCTATAGAAATGTGATTGCCTCACTTACAGTTGCTCCTTTTGCCTTTCTTCTTGAGAGGTTCTCCACCCCACTCTTTCTCTCTCTTCCCTTCACTCACATCATGTTATTTTTTTAAAACAAGAGAGATCATATTATGATAAAAATCAAGTTAGTGTATCATTCTTCATTATTAGAACTCAATTTTAGTTATATAAAACACTCTTATAGTTTTTTTTTTTTTAAATTCAAATTCTAATCAATTTTTTTATATATAAATTTCAGCCTTGTTAATTTTATCGAGATGAGTTTTAATTGTATTGTGCTCTCATAAAAATACTTTTATTATTATTGCGTTTTCATAAAAATACTTACTTAGAATTTTAAAAAATACTTTTAATTCAAAGATATTTACATATATGGAGTATTAAATGTGTCAATAATTATGAGACAAATGAAATATAAAACTATAGGACTAAAATTATTTATTAAAAAGTTCAATCAAGACTAAAACTAATAATAGCTCTTTTAATTTATAGTTTAGCTCATGATTTTTTATTTATTTTTTTGTTTTTGAGCAACAGGAAAATCAGGCCAAGAATGACAATCCCTATTCTATGCAAAATAACCATACTCGCCCTCTTGGAGTAATTCCTCTTCCTCTTTCATTTATAACATTAATGGATTCACACAAACACAAAAATAATTTGTATTTGTGTGATCATCGTACGATGCACTCAAATTATATTTTTTAATACATAAAATTTTTTATTTTATTTTTTAAAATTAATGAAATATTTTTCTCTGAATATCGAATAATTACTCGTCTTAATAAGAACTTGAAAATTTTACAACACAAATTTTTTTTTATCAAGAGTAACAGTGCATTATTCTAAAGAGTAGTGTTTCATTATCAAAGAGTAAAATTCAAGTGTATATATAAGGAATAATTTGCTTAAATAAATTAATTTATAATAGAATGATCTGACTACTGAGTTGGTGTGGCAGACCTGTTATTGATCAAAACTTTTACTACGTTGGCTTAAAACATACAACAGCCACCTTTACGGCAGCCATGTGCAATGTTCTTCCTGCTATGACCTTTTTATTAGCTTGGGCTATAAGGTATTATATTCAACTTAATTCTATGCTTTATATTTTGCAATGTCATTTGAAAATAATTATTATATCAACTGCCTCTCTTTAGAATTGATGGTGCAAGTGTCTTTCTGAAAAATATTCTTGTTTAATTGTAAAGATGTGTTGGGTGGAAATATGTCATGCTATTGAACGTTGGTCTATGGCTCGTCCCATTAAAAGTTGGCAAGTGTGCACCCACATACAAATATAAACAAAAATATATACAATTAAGAGGAAAAATGTATACAATTTAATTGTTAATTTTTTAATGAAAAATTGTATATAATATTCAATAAAATGTTATACACATATGAATGTTGATTTTTTTAATGAAAAATTAATGTGAAAAAAGTATACAATTATTATAAAACACGTATACAAAATAGAATAATATGTATACAAAATAGAATAAAAATGTATACACATATGGGTGCACCCTTGCACCCGGGTGCACCCAATATACACTCTTAAAAGTTTGGTTTTAATCGATTTTTTAAAAATCAGAAATTGATGTTTTATTTAATGTCACGATACTTCTAAAAAATCAATTAAGATGATCAAAAATTAATTTTTCTTAAGTTACGTATCTAAAAAATCAATAAAGATGATCAAAAATTAATTTTTCTTAAGTTACGTATCTACCGTATAGATAGAGTTAAGTGTGGGATATAGATAGAGTTAAGTGTGGGATATTGGAATGGAGGAAATAATTATTTTTCATATAAAATGTGATACTTTAAAAAAAAAGATAGAAATTGAAAAAAAAAAAGTGGAATATATATTTTACTTAGAATTTTTTTTTTATTTGCCAAAAATAAAATAAATTCATGTTGTAGATATATTTCACAAAAGACGTGTCTTTTAATTATTTGTTGTATCCTCAAATTAAAAATTATGCATCCGCCACTGCATGTACAAGAATGTCTCATGCAAGTATTTCAAACATTCGACAGACTAGAAAGAGTGAACGTGAAAAGATTACCCAGTCAAGCAAAAATCATGGGAACAGTAGTGACTATAAGTGGAGCTATGATTATGACTCTTGTTAAAGGATCTCTTATACCACTACCATGGATCAAAGTCAACTCCAATTCTCAATCTCTTGATCATGGAAAACACCCCCAAAATCCTATCATGGGAGCCCTAATGATTGGATTTGCCTGTTTCTGTTGGTCCATCTTCTACGTTCTGCAGGTATTTATTTTCCCTTCTTTCTTTTCTTAAACGTCGAAACTCAATTTTCTTAATACCATCACAACTCTATATATATAGGCAATCACGTTGAAGTCATACCCAGCCGGATTTTCCCTGACTGGTCTGATATGCCTGATCGGAGCATTTCAGGGGGCAGTGTTGACTCTCGTTGTCGAGAGGGGCAACACTGAAATTTGGTCCGTAGGATTGAACACCAAACTTCTTGCTGCTGCATATGCTGTAAGATCATCTTAATTCATTCCTCAATTGACATAATTTCATCAAGAAACTAATGTGTTGAAGCTAATGCAGGGTGTGATTTGCTCTGGAGTTGGATACTATGTTTCAGGGGTCATAATGAACACCAAAGGACCTGTCTTTGTTACTTCATTCAATCCTTTGAATATGGTCATTGTTGCTGTGTTGAGTTCTTTCATTTTATCAGAGCAATTAAATGTTGGGAAGTAAGTATTTTACTACTCCTCTCTCTCTCTCTCTCTCATGATGCTGAAACAAGGTTGTGAAAAACTGCAGGGTGGCAGGAAGCCTGGTGATTGTTATGGGATTGTATCTAGTGATATGGGGCAAGACTAAAGATGAGAGTGAATTCATTCATCCTGAATTAGAAGTGATTGATCAAAAAGAGACGAAGGCGGACGAGACTCCTCCAAAGGCCTCAGACGGCCTTTCATATGTCTCCGACACAATACCCAGAGGTGATAAATTAGTCTATGAAACCAAGTTTTGCAATACAGTTTAAGCAGAATCATATGATGGTACAGAAATAAAACGAGGAGAATACATATATTCAAGCAAATATTATATATATATATGATTTGATCAGAGAGTTTTGCAAAGAATGTTATGCTAATGTCAAAAAAATTCATCCCTTTTGGTTCCCTTTTCAGAGATGAATTAGTGAGACAATAATGAGGCCATATCCATTATATAGCAAGTTAATTCTACCTATGTAGCATCATGAATTGAAACAAAATATATTAAATAAAATTGAACGAGTTTCGCATCAACAAACAAGTCAGAATGATGCCCCAACCAGATCTATTGTACCAAAAGTAAATAACTCCTACTGCCATGTTTGACTTAGCTAGGCGAACAACAGTTATATCAACAAACCTTGATGACTCGACAGGAATAACGGATCAAGATTGCACAATCAGGTCCTCTTTCCCAAAGATACGTTGAAGTTCTCGGGTTGCAGCTTGGTATGATGCTGAAATGAGGGCACATAATATGTTTATTACTTAGATTATTATCCTTCTCAAAATCATGGATGAACACAAAAGATGAACGCACCTTTCCAAGCATTGAAATTTTTCTGATTGACTGGAGATCCTGTCACATTTTGCATCACGTCAAAGAGCATTTCTTGAGGAGTGCTCTTCAATTCTTGAACCACAGCATAAATTGTCTTCCCGTTCTCAAAGTAAATATGGTTATTCGGGTGTTTGGTCTTACAACCCGCATGACGCTCAAACTCATAAGCATTGATAACCTGAAGAAAATAAGTTGGGATACAGTGTTAGCAGGAGAGTTGACATTATGCCTCAAACGTCAAGGAAAATTCCAGTGATAAAATAGAAGATTTTTACCTTCGTAAGCTTGCAATCCTGGCAGCTACACATGTAACCAGTCCCTTTTACCACCCCTCTAAGATTTTTCTGCAAGCAAAAATGCTCCCTGGTTAACATTAAGAGAGAGAGAAAGAGAGATTTGAAAAGAAAGAAAAAGAATCTGACTTTACCTCTCTTGACCACGAAACATACTTCACTGGAACCCCATCAAGTATGCCAGTTGACAATAAGCTTTTGACATTAGAAGGAAAGTTATTCGATGATCCTTTTTTCATTTTCTGATCCTTGTTCTTGTGTGCTCCATCTGACTTTGAAGAGGCTGTGGAGATAACATTTGCATGTATTTGATCTGCAGAGTCTTTCTGTCCCAATGCCCCTGAAGTCTGAGCAGAGGATTGATTTAGCAAAAAATCATAGCTGCTAATAAGCCTCCCAGAGTGATCCCTCTCCTCAACATTATTCTGAAAGCCACCAAAGGATATTGTAGTTTCCTCACCCTTCTCAGGGTTTTCAACCATTGACAGGATGCTAGAATTCTCTTTATTATAGAGAGCTCCTAAAGATACAACAGTAGCATCCTGTTGGCCACAAAAATCAATATTTGTGTCCCCCTTATTAGATCCTGCAGCTACAAATGCCTCATTTACTTTACCATAGAAAGGATCCATAGAAAAGAAATTTTCATGAGCCCTGCTGTACGTTGGACAAACCGATGTGAAATTGCCAATTTCCTTTTCAAATTGCTCTCCAACAGGGTCAATGTTGTAATTTCTTCTATTGAAAGCCTGGCCAATAGATAGCACATTGTTATCCATCCCGTTGTAGTACTGATTGGCAAGCACAAAACTGCTATCTCTCTTGTTGGAGGGTTGTGCAACTGAATCAAAGTTCTTGTTTATCTTTTTGTAGGCAGGATCCACCGATATACTATTTCCCTCTGCCGTATTATAAGTTGGTCCAGGAAACATGTTATTTCCAACCCTCTGAAATGCATCACTTATCACTTTATTATTCTCCACAGAGCTGAAGGTATTCTCCACAAACTCAGCCAAGCAATTCTGAGAAATTCGTACCTCATTCACTTTTACCTTTCTATGTCCAGTGTTCAGAGACAAAGGGTCTTCCACTGCATTAGACATGGTTAAACAAATTGATGGATCATTACCAAATTGATTGTCAAAACATTTTTTCTCCATATTCATCGAGGCAGAAATGATGGGAGGGATATCTTTATCATAAAGATTTAAACCCTGCACAGGCTTGGGGCTGAACAAGCTCGAGGTTGGACCTGCTGACTGAAAGTTGGAACCATCATGCCATAAATGATTTTCCATAACAGCAGGTCCTGAAGTTTCCTTAACAGATTCGACTGCTTGCTTCTTGTTGAGAAATGGGTCTTGTTCGGAAGAATCCTTATACCACTGATGAGCACGTTTTTGATGGATTCTTGTCGAACTCAAATTATCATAGCACATCTCTCCATTAGCCACAGAACCAGAACCATTTGGTAGCCAAATGCTATTGTTCTGAAAAGACTGCCAACAAGTGAGAGTTATATTTTCAGAAAGTTTAAGAATAATAACACAAGCAAACTAGGAGTAACGAAATGTTGTATGTCATGTATCAGTTATTTCCAGAGTTTAAGGTTGGGAAAAATGGCTAGAATTAAATAACTCCACATATATTCATCAATGAAAACATTGAATACACAGTTCACAAAGAAGGGAGGAAGATAGCTTATACTAAGGTAAGAAAAGCTGGTAAGACAAGCTGGCAAGACAAGTTTTATCACTATGTATACAAAAGTATAATTTCTAAAAAATCAGAAAAGCTCAAATGGATCATAAAGTGTATATTTTACAAGAGGAAATCCCATATTAAACTAATGCTGATGTATTCTAGACAGAAAATTAAGTTAAATTTGGATCACAAAGGAGGACGATGAAGCAACAATGGCAAAGTTAGAGGAGAAATCACGACAGCAGAATGAAGTTTTCTTTGCAACTCTATATGCACCGGCATTATGAAATTTATACATTCTCTTGCAGAAAAACAGATCAATCTATACGAAAAGATGATAGATAATTTTTTCTGAAGCATGTTAATAGAAAAGTGATGATGTTTTTCCTTTCTCAAATTTATACATGCTGGGTAATATATTCTACGGAGTATTTATAAATTTTACATCAAATAAACTACCTATGCTGATTCACTGCATTCTATAAATGCAAGTATAATAATCATGATCTGTACCAGTCCACATCTGTGTTCGTTCAATAAAATTCTGGTAGAGTGACAATAGACGTCAAATGAATATACAATAGACTGCACAGTGTGAACATTCTTGGATTGCCCATACACTTGCTAAATAAACGTAAACAAAACGTTCCAGCATTTTCCAGCATATTTAATTTCTAAATTCGTACTCAATTAAGTAGATTCCGTAAGAATGTCTATAATTTGTTTTTTATCTTTTGTTATTGGTCTATAATTTTTTTTTATCTTTTATTATTTTATATTGATATTCTTCATGAAAGCTATGAATACATCAAAAAAACCAACACCCTTGAAGACTATTTTGCTTATCTTGGAGAAATAACAAGAGGATAAACCAGGAGTTAAGCTGGATGGCTAAAGAACATAAAAAATAATTAACATGGTTACATGACAAATAAAGAAGAGTAAAAGTATGACAGTAAAAATGAAAAATAATCAATGCAAAAACCGATGAGAAGTTTAAAAATGTTTAGAACACTGAAGTCAGAAATATACTATTCCATTTTTAAGCAACTTATAAATCAATTTTCTGAAGATATGATGTAAGGTCTTATTTTTTTTAACTTCCCATTAAATGTAGTAAACTAAGGTTTTACCTTTGATATATATGTGTGGGTAGTTTAACTATAACGTCAGATATTTACAGATAAACCCAAAGACATTTTTTTTTAATTGGCAGGTAATGTAATTTGAATTAGATGCATGTAATAATGCTATTATGCATTTTCTTATTCATATTTCCACGTGAATGTTGAAGGTATAAATCTTATTGCAGACCTTCCGTCACACTTGAAATTAATGACACGAAGAGGCGACAAAAGAAATAAAGTAAGAATTCCAACATAATGTCAAGATCCAATCATATTCACCAATCATCGATTAATCATTAAACTATTTGAGCACCTATGTTTCTGCCTTACAAAGAACCATCTGTAGCTCAAACAAAACGATAAGAAAATCTACTCGACTTTCATAATCTTGGCTAACCACTTATTGATCCATGTGCTTAAATAACTAATTCCGGGCACTACGGGTGGAAAGTAAATGCTATGAATCCGATGGGAATCCTACTATAATTTGAAAGAGAATTGAGGCATTTTACTTTACCCACTTAAGTCACATTGCACACCTTAATAACTATGCTTTCATTTAATTGTTGACACGACTGGTAGACGTACATTCCAGTGACATACACGTGGCAAATGGATTTTTAAAATGGAATAATATCAACTCAAATGACAAATAATAAAAAAATCCCGCAGCAACACGTGGCTATGTGCAGACAACTAATAAAAAATCACGCAGCAACACATGGCTATGTGCAGATCTACACCTACGTTCGATACATGCATGCATACACAGAGCCAAGTATGTTTAATACAAAAACACACTGCTCAGTTAGATTGTTTCATTGAATAATCAATGATACAACACTAACACGGGAAACATTGGTGAAAAATATTCCTTGCAACGCACTGCTGTCTTTAGCCAGAAAAACTAAAGGGCAGTGACAAGATAAATTAAACATTTCAAATTCATCAATCTAAAAACACGCTCACGTTCACGTACGTGCAGGCACACAGAGTGCACACTTATAAATGCAGATAGACTAGCATACCCTACCCCCAACATACCTCATATGGAGGGGGATGAGGAAAAGAAGTTAAAGGTGCAGGATACATTTCAGCATCTCAGTCCAGCAAAGGCAATGAAGGTTCAACAAACTCTGAATAATACATTACAGTACCATGAATAGAAATACAGTTAAGTAATGAATAATCCCAAACGACATAAAACTAGAATTTTCATACAGCACAAGAAAGCCAACCAATCAAAAATGCCCTTAAACAATTAAACAATTTTTAATTCAGGTCAGAAAATCAATCAGAGGTTTACCATTTCAACAAAACTTTAGCTTCGAACAAGATCCTTAAGTTCACTGATGAAGCCCCAATGAAAAGAAAAAAAGTCCTAACACATTCAGCGTCTGCTTGACTTCATCCCATCTCCAGCTGTCCATGCAATGGAAAAAGCAGTGTCAGAAAAAATAAAAAAGTGCTTTACTCAAAATCCAGTAACAAACGAGAATCAAAGATCAGAGCATTCAGAATTCCATCAAATCAACATCTGTTCCAACTTAGAAACTCAGGCTCACCAAATACATCCTCATAAACCCTCCAAAACAAGTAAATATATCAAGCATACAAAAACAAAATCTGCACACATACATTGATAACATTCACATGCAATGAATGGCTAAAAAGTCCAAAAACACAAAAAATCAATTGAGACCGACTTCATAACCCTAAGAAAAAGGACCAGCAATCATAAGCAATTAAAAAGCATCATTCATTATTCACTTTTTACTCGCCCAATTTCGTTACCTTCTCCTAAAAACTAATCTCCGAAATCCGGCAGCCAGATCCCCGGCAACGCCACACCGGAGAAGAAAACGAAACGTTTTTTTGGGGTTTTTAAATATCAATATTTTAATATTAAAATTAAAATTTTCCTAAAAGTGCGAAAATAGAGCACACTGCTCTCTGAGAAAGTGAGCGAGGCTTTAAACTGAGAAGATGGTTTTGGTGCGACGCGGACCACCGTAGTCCTGCCCTGCTTTTTTGTCCACGTGTCGTGGGCGGAAATCAACGGCTGGAATTCGTTTTGATGCTTATGGTGGGAAATAATCCACTATACAAGCACCACCGTAGAAATCATTTTATTGGGCAACAGTTTTTCCTTTGTCCAATCATTGCCGCACACGTTGGATTTTGTGCTGTTGGTAAATTGAAGCCATGCAGCGGATAACTTGCCTCTTATGAATCTTGTAATGAGAATTGAAGAGATTACAGATAAGAATGACTTAATAAGTTTGAGAATTACACAAGATTATTTGATTATTTTTTCTTTATTAGGAAATAAGATTATACGTTACACTTATGACTTTATCATATTTGCGATTTTTGAAAAAATTCAAGTAATATTTGGAGCAGGCAATAAATGTGGTGTTTGCAAACATTGGAAATTGCTCAACCATTGTATTTTTTATTAGAATAAAGAAATTATGCATAAAATTTTTCTGAAATAATCAATTTTAAGATTACATAGTTGTTATGGTGAGATTGCTTTATTTTATTTTTTAAAATTAGATAGTACTCCCTCATCCCAAATTCATTGTCTTACTTTCCGTTTTATTCGTCCAAACTAATTGTCTTATTCCAAAAAAATAAACTTCACATCAACCAACAACCCCAAAACTTTATCTTAATTTAAAAAAATATCACCCCACCTAACACACATAACATACTTTATAATTTATTTATTATCTAAAAATACCACAATACCCCTAAAAAGTCAATAAAGTTAATCAAAAGTAAATTTTCTTAAACTCTCTGTCTACAATAACTAAGACAACGAGTTTGAGACTGAGGGAATATCATTTTTTTATTATAGGGTAAATTACCAAAACCCCCCTCGAGGTTTGTCCAAACTACAAAATAAACCCCGTGATTTGAAAAATTGTCAATTACCCCATTTAACTTGTTTTTTATTTGAACATTAATAAAAATACAATTTTTCTTAAAATAAAGAAGGATGAAAATGACATCAAGACCCATATATTTAACATTGTATTTTTAAATTTCACTATTTTTTAAAAAAAATATTTTTTAAAGGGAGGTAATTGGTAATTTTTCAAATTATGGGATTTATTTGATAATTTGGACAAACCTCGATGGGAGTTTTGGCAATTTACCCTTTATTTTATATATACTCCTTCCTTACTATGCAGAGGGTATTTTTTCCATCCAAAAAGTCTTCTTTCATTTTCTAAACATATGAGACTCACACACACCCAATTATACAATTAAGATATGGGGCTCACACACTTACTAATACAACTACCAAAGGATCCGATGCAAAACATATGGAAACCACCTAAAAATAGTTTCATCAAAATTAACACGGATGCTTCAGTTAAGGTGGGAATAGGAACTGGTTTGGGAGGAGTTGCAAGAGGACATGGGGGCAGATAGTGTGGTCCTTTGTTGATTTGAGAAAGTCAGTTTTCTCAGTGGAGATAGGTGAATCTCTAGCTGCTCTGGAAGGGTTAGAATTTGCAAAAGAACAAAACCACAATAAGGTGATGGTGGAAACAAATTCTCAAACTTTATATAATACATTGGTGAATCACAAGCCCGATATTTCATATTTCGGCATCATAGTGAAGGATATCTTTCTCTTTGTTCCACTTTTGAGCAAGTTTGTTTCAACTGGATCCGAAGAGGGGGAAACTCTCTAGCACATAACGTAGCGGCTATTGCTTTTAATGGTGTTTCATTTTTCTTTTCGTCATCTTTACCACTTTCGTGTGTAAACACCGATTCTACTTTGGATGAATAGAAATTTATATTTTCTGTCAAAAAAATTACATATTAAATAATACTCCATCCGTCCGCTTTCAAGGGTATCATTTTTCCATTTTGGGCGTCCTCCGCCATCAAGGGTCTCGATTCCTTTTTTATCCATACACACCCACTAATACAACTAAAAAATAGGACTCGCACTTCCACTAATACAACTACCCACTACACATTAAATAATAATACTCCTTAATCTCCATGCCCAAAAGTAAATGGCACTCTTGAATCTGAAGGAGGGAGTAATATTTCTTATTAATCCACGTGCAAAAAACAAAAGTCTATCTTTGAATGGATGGAGGGAGTATATGATTATCATGTTTTATTAAAATGTTACTCCTTCCATCTCACTATAGAATTATCAGTTATAAATCTCAGTATTATTTTGATACATCATCTTTTGAAATTATACTCTAAAAAGGATGGATGATATGTAGAAGAAAGAGAGAAACTATACCCTGAAAAGGAAAACTTAAATCATAAGGCAATGATTAGATTTATTTCCACACTTACGTGTCAATCATATAATAATGATACAAAAGATGATGTGCAAAAATGACGAAAAAGACCCAGTATAAAAGTTTACACATTATTGAACATCCCATCATAAGGTTTATATTTTTTAAGTAGATGTGGATCATGTACCTAAAAATTAATATTCTAGGTTTTATAATATTACACAATTTTTTATTAATCTTGAAGGGCATAAAAATAAAAAAGTACTATAATTTAAATATATTGTTATCCAATAAATAACTAACTATTTTCCTTTATATAAATGCAGAAATAAACATAAATCTTTAAATTAAATGGAGGGAGCATTATTTTTCATTAAAAAAAATTCTAGTGAAGTGTTAATTATACTTCATGTTATCTCTTTATTTAAAGGCAGCGGATATCTATACACACAATTTTTCATCATACATCCATTTTATCATATTTACAAAAATACCAATAAACAAAAAACCTATAACCCTTAATAAATATTCCCCTCTCACACACTCTTAATTCATAAAAAAAAACCTCATACACCCACCACTAAATACATAATACATAACACTCCTACATCTCTACACCTCTACACCTCTAAAATTCAACTCCCTTCTCAAACATTCAACCTTTTCATTTTTTATTTTTTTGCAATAGAGTGAAAATTCTAACTCAATCCATCTCAACCTCAAAACTCATCAAAGAAATATAATGTCGGATAAAGAAACAACAAAGAGATTTAAAATGTGTTATTTTAAAAGTTTAGATTAATTTAAATGTTGTTTTTTAGCACTTGAAGTTAGCTGAAGTCACGGATTTCACGACCAACTAGAGACGAAAGTTATTAGATTGTTTGTCCAGTATCGGACGAAAATTATAGAATCTCTCGTCCAACAACGGACGAGAGTTTCTATAATTTTTGTCCGACACTGGACAAACAATCTTAATACTTTCGTCTGACATTAGACGATTAATCTAATAACTTTCGTCTTTGGTTGATCGTGAAATCCTCGACTTCAGCTAACTTCAAGTGCTAAAAAATAATATTTAAATTAGTCTAAACTTTTAAAATAACACATTTTAAGTCTCTTTGTTGTTTCTTCATCTGACATTATATTTCTTCGATGAGTTTTGAGGTTGAGATGGATTGAGTTAGAATTTTCACTCTATTGCAAAAAATAAAAAATGAAGAGATTGAATGTTTGAGAAGAGGGTTGAATTTTAGAGGTGTAGAGATGTAGGAGTGTTATGTTTTACTATGTATTTAGTGGTTGGTGTATAGGGTTGTTTTTTACTATGAATTAAGAGTGTGTGTGAGAGAGAAATATTTATTAAGGGTATTATAGATTTTTTGTTTATTGGTATTTTTGTAAATATGATGAAATGAGTGTATGAAGGAAAAATTGTGTGTAGATATCCGTAGCCTTACTTAAAAACTATAAAATAATTATACTTTAAATATTTTAAGCAGTAAGAATAAATATTAATAAACTCCAACTATTTGATCTAGGTTTAATAATTCCCTATAGACACTTACAAACAATATTAACCCGCCCACTTTTTATGTATTTCTCCTTAAAATGTATTCATTCTTCATTTTTGCTATCCTCTTCCATCTCTTTTCTCATTTCTATCATAAATTATTTCTCATTAAATAGTATTCATTAATTCTTCCTTTCCCTGTCATTTTCTATCTATTTTCTCAATTCAATTAATACTTAATTTGAGATAAAATTATAATTATATTAAAAATCAAAACAAATATGAAATAATACTATTCACCAGTTTATTAATTAATTTAAACATAAATCAAACATCAAATATGATGTAAACCATTAAAATTCATATAATAAATTACGTGAACAAAGTTTACACGAGTGTTTATCTTTCAAAAGTAAATAATCCCACAACAACTACGAAATGAAAGATACAATCTTGATACAGGGGTGAAGATATAGGAAATCATCTTCAATATCTTATGAAACACAAACTCGCACACAATAACTAGGGTCCAAATTTTCTATATCTCTAGTGTAATATCTCTTATCTCAAATTTATTGGATAAATAGTACGTTGAAAAGAAAAGAAAATCCAAACCTTAAACTAAAAGCTAAATACTAATAGCAAAGATTTAGAATTTTCTTTTCTAAGTATCAAACATCCAAAAGAAGTGATGTTACACCAAAATGATATCAAAAAATTCTACCCGTGAAACTAGCGTTTAGAGATGGACAATGGTAGGCTTGAAATCAACGACAAGGACTTTCTCAAGCTGAGGTAGCAATATGTTTGCATATTCCACATGATCTGGATGAACGATATATTCTGCAATGCCTTGAGTGCTTTCAAAGGTTGATTCGAACACATGAGTGAAACCTTGATTCATGTTTTCTACGCTCACGTCTTTACCCCTGTCACACCACAATCCAAATATTTGCTGGAAAATTAAGATGAATAGAAAAATAACCTTAAAATGGTGTCTAATAGATTAAAGTATGTTTATGAAGAAGTGTGATCAAAGGGTGTAATTTTTGAATAAATTGTGTCTTTTCATGAAAAGACATTTGAATTTGAATTCAAAATCAAATCAAATAGTCGCATCAATTCACGAAAAGACACCTTAAAATCTATAAATAGACCCTTCATTTCCATAATTCAACACTCGAATGACTTGTACACATTCATACACTTGAGCACACATATGATCAAGACACGTGTTGTAGATGTCCAATAAATTTCAGTTGTCTAAAGAATTTGTAGTGTATTTCAAAGTCGTCATACTACTAAGGTGAGTTCATAATATCGATTGGTTCGCCGTATCTTGTGATTTGTAGTGCAATCACAAGATGTGAGTCGTCGTATCTTGAAGATGATTGCCATAAAACCGTAAGTACCAGAGCGGAGCAATTTCGCCTTAAAGAGAAAGAATGTAACTCTTGACTCGATTCAAATTCCGTTCTTATTATTTTTGTTACATTTTTCTAGTTAACACATTATACCAAAACCCAAATATAATCAACAATATTTACACAAATTTAATTAGAAAGATTTTAAAGGGAGAACTATGGTTTCTAGAGTTGAAAAAAATGAAAATGATGAAGTTTGAAGTACTAGCAGTATACACCTAAATTTGATATCAAGTTAGTATAAATTTTAGCAGTATTATCACTTTTGTTTGAATTCAATTTTAATTCCCAGTCACTCTGGTTTATTCAAATATACAGACTTGTATATTTGAATTGACGCTTACAATTTTTATTATAAACTACAAAGATAAAAAATAATTGCACCATAAAATAGTAATTACACCAAAATGATTCAATTTAAATTAAATGAAATTAACAATAAATCCCTGCTTAGAGAAATAAATAGAGCATACCAGCATAGTATCGTGTCATTCATTTTAAGTTGTGGAATACAAAGACAAAACCATTAGTTGGATGGATGATCTGTGCCATCCAATTCCTCTACTACATATTATCCTTCATCAATTAATAATTTTTTTCCCCTTTTCCTAACCTTTTAATCTCTTTTCTCATGTCAATTTTGATTTGGATTAAAATTTAAATCTATTATAGTAAATCCAAATCAAACATAAAATAACATGATTTATTAAAAATTTGGTCTCTTATGCATTCGGCATAATGTGTTCAAAGGTATAATATATTATGTTAAAAAGCATTCATTTTAATTTATAAGGGTATTATTTATTCAATAAAATAGTCCGCAGAAATATGAATAATATTAGGCAAAAACTTGTGTGAGACCGTATCACCTGGGCCCACACATGAGACGGATAAAAACTGACAATGAAAATTGATATTCAATCGATGAAATATTATGATGAATTGAACTATTTTATGAACAATGATAATGAAAAGTGATACTCAATCGATTGAAAAATAATAATGATGAAATGAACTATTTTATGAACAATTTATAGCATAAATAAAATGATACATTTTATAGTAAAAATGGTAATATTTTATGCCAAAATGATAATAATATTATTACTTTTCCATCTCACATAAGGGCTTATATGAAACGGTCTTACATAAGGTTTACATAAAACGATCTCACACAAGACTGTTGTCCATAATATTACTATTTGAATAAAAAAATAGTATTTATTTATTTTTGAAAATTTAGAAATATAAAGTTTTATACTAAACTATACCACAAAATTCAATCTACAATCTGAAATAAGTGTTAATAGGCAACATTGCACGTGCAGACATAAAATAAACTTTTTTGTCATGATTTTAAGTTAAAAGTAAAAAATGCCCAAAATGATAAAAATACGCTTAACCCGATAATGACACAATATTTTTTAAAATTTATATCGTGTCATTATCGAGTTAAGGATATTTTTGTTATTTTGGACCCTTTTGTATTTTTCTTTAAAAACTAGGCAAAACAATTTTTTTAAAAATCAGTATCGAGTCACCTTGAAATAAATTAATCTGACAAAAATTAAATTCCACCACCTCCACTTGAAAGCTTCAAGACTTAACCAAGGCAGGGGATACAACAAAATTGTAAACTTTCAATGTGATTGGAGGATAAATAGATGATTTAGTCCTTGAAGAAGAGGGATTTTTGAGCACATCCTAATTGAAATCTACCCCCAAAACTACAACACCAATTAAGCGCCATTTTCTCATCTAATCTAATCAATATATGAAAAAAATGCTTTACTGCAGAGATGTAGCATAAAAACTCCAATCCTACAATATAAAAACATCACAAGAACAATGATCCAGAAAATTATGAGATCGATTCTGTAGTTACAGGAAACATCAGCGTTAGATAGAAGACAGAGGAGAATTGAAAAGGGAAAGTGTTTCAAAGAGGTAAATTAAATTTGGGAAGCGTTAAAATTGAATCGTGAGAAAAGATCTAAAAGCAGTTTGTGTAGGGATTTGGAGTACCATTTCAAAGCCTTCATGGAAGGAACGAGGTTAACAAGGTTGGCGTATTGTTTGATGTATTCGTCGATCTGTTCTTCAGATATGCCGTCTTTGAACTTTGCAAGTAGTATGTGCTTCACTTCTCCTTTGTTTTCCTCCATCGATTCTCTCTCTCTCTCTCTCTTCTTCTCTCTCTCTTCTTCTCTCTCTATAATTGTGTTTGTGTGTGTACGACTTTTTTCGACCCCTTATTTGAACCAGAGTGGTGGATAGTACGAGCCCGGTAGGGACGTTTTTTTTTTCGCATAGTATTGATTTTTTTTAATCTTATCTTAAATCTTACTTCAATTTCTATAATTCTTTAATGTATTGCAAAATTAAAGTGATTAGTGGTGAGTATCTACAGTCACCTGCTACTACCCTCCTAACCTTAGGCTGTTCCTGTTCTTCCTCCTACAGGTGTCTATCTGCATAATTGACTTATCTTCCCTGAGCTTGTTCTACAATCTTTACTCTCCCACGATCCACCACTTCTGGCCACCCTGCATTTTTTTTTTCAAGTTGAGGTATTGTTTGATTTTCCCTTGCGATTTCTTGTACCTTTAAGCAAGTTAGTGTTAATTTGATGTACTTACTGCCTTCTTGTGCTTGAAACTATTCGTAATTTAGTATTTGGCACCTATGTTGGGTTATTTCTTCTCTGTAGGCTGTTTGGATTGAGCATTTGTGGTTCTCTCCAATCACCATGTGTAAGAAGGAAACAAGGACTGTGAAGGCTTTTACAGGTATTGCTTACCATGTGTTTGATAAAATAGTTTATAGGGAAATTACATTGGTGTTTTTGTTTTCTAGGTGGTATTTCTCTATCTGGACAACTTTGGGTATAAGGGTCACTGTTTCTAGCTTTTAAGATTGTAGTTTTTTCGAAGGTTAGATGAATGAGTATTTTATTTTCAGCTATATATACTTCATGTTACGCTTCTCTTCGAAAAATATATAACTTGCTTCGGGTTTTGGAGCTATTTTTGCAATGAATGCCTACATATATGGAAAAAGGAACATAAATCCACTTCCCTTGCAGAGAACTTATAGAATAAACTTCCATTTATTTTAAAATATATTGATCAATTATAAAGTGTTTACAATGCATGTGATTCATTGTAGCCGTAGATGTAAATACATGAAATTTATTTGTGATGAATGTTTAAGAAGGTTAGCAACATAGACACTTTGAACATGGAAAGACGAAATGACATCATTAAAAAAATGTAGTCTAATTTAAGAATCAATAAAGAAAAATAAAAAAACATAAATGTGTGTAATAAGACAAAGTTGATGTAGAGTGCCATTAGGTTGTGTCTCATATTTTGCTCTTTTACATTCTGTAGACATGCCTCAGTTGTACGTCTCATACCACTCCAAATAGTTCCACTAGAGCCCGTTTACGTTTTTTTATGTAGGTATGTCAATCATAATCACCACAGTAGTTTTAAGAACAAAAAAGGAAAGTGGTTTGTTTGCAATTAGATATTTCCGATGCATGCACTCTTGTTGTATGGATACGTAGACTGATGCAGCTGTAAGTAAAGTTTAAATATTTATATAAGGTAAGGTGTTTGTGATCCACAGATTGAATGAAAAGAATACAGTTTTATAAGTTGACATAGTATATTCCTAAAGCTTTTGACAATCATTTTACAAGGAAAAATGAGCAAAAATCAATAAAACAGATACACAGCAGCAAGCTTGAATGTTAATTTGTATTTTTGATTTATGTCCGAGTTGCATATTGAATATCTTATTTTACATCATGCTACAAGCTTCTTTGATTGGGTTTTGTTTCTCTTTCTGTCCAATACTCAAGCTCACTGTCCCTGGATAAAATTTTGGATTTTTAAACCACCTTCTTTCTCAATTGTAGCCAAGGATTCATGCTGAAATAATAGTAACCAAATTGAAATAAATGATGCTGATTTTTTGGTTTAGGCAATGACTTCTTAAGAAACAAAAAATAATGCATATTGCTGATCGTGTGGTGTAAGTTTGCTATTTGGTCTTGGTTGAGTGTTGATGACTTACTTGAGTTTTTTCAGATTCAAAGGACAACAGTTGGTAATAATCTGTAAGTTGAACATACTCTGTGTTTTTTGTATGATTTACTTTTGATGTAATAAAGGGGGAAGTATCATCCCCCTAATGCGCCACCTGATGACGAGAGTCCTTTATATCTTCATATATCTGCTACCTCACATGTACGTATGTAATTATGGTGATGATCTGGGAAAAAGATAGTTAATAAGAGATTCAGAATGATACTGGCAATCATTTACTTTTCTGAAAAATAATTCTGTTTAAGAACTTCTTGATTGCAGTTTTCTTTCAGGAGTTTGCAATCCATAAAGCATTCATATCTTCATTACTTTTTAGATGAAGATGAATTCATATGTTTTCTACATTGTGAAATTTTAAACGCATGCTGTATAAAAATATCAGTAGGTGGTAGATGATTACATTCTTAAATTTTGAGAAAACCCCATACAAAAAATCACTTTTGAAATGTTCCAAATTTTTATTGTTTCCTTGAATACATGAGTTTTAAATTATTGATCTTTAAGATACAAATTGACCAGTGAGTGAACTTCTAAAGTGCATGTAATATCTTTTTGAAGACACTTCATTGGATTTAGATAGGTCTAAATATAGATGCATACATTTGGTTTGGACTTTTTCCAAATATATGTTCCTTTTTTTCTTTTTGGTCTTATCTTAATCCATCGTTTTTCTAGAATATATGAGGTACAGTATATAATTCTAGAACTTGGGACTGCGAACTGTTTTTCGAAATCATTGTCATTTTTTGTTATCCTACTAATAAGATGGAATTTCTACCAGTGTCAATCAGTCCATTGCAACATTTTGCTACTGCTTTGGTGACCTGTTTTATTTAGGGACTGCTTGGATGGTACATAGATAGTACGAAACTGTTTAAAGCATGCATGATTTGATGAAGAAAATTTAGAAAAACAGAAAAAAATAATATTTTTTTTAAAAATTCTTGTCGTAGCTGGGTGTGGCAAGCAGCGGTGGTGGTACGAGGCAGTATTATCTCTTTTAAAAACCCTTATAATTTGTGAAAGTGTGAGAGTGAAACTTAAACCCTAGTCCACATTTAGGGTAAATATCAATTTTGGTTCCTTAGGATTGGTCAAATTCAATTTCAGTCCTAAGGAATGGTAATTTCTCAAAAGTGGTTCTCCGGTGTCTGAAATTAGTTCTTTTAGTTCACTTTTGGTCCTTTTATCCGACAACTTTAAGGACCAAAAGTGGACAAAAATGACCAAAAGTGGACTAAAAGGACTAATTGCGGACATTAGAAGACCACTTTTGAGAAATTATCAACATGAGGAATGAAGTTGAATTTGATCTATCTTAAATTGCCAAAATTGATATTTTCCCTCCATATTTATAAATAAAAGTTAATATTTTACTAATAAACTGTGTTTACCAAGTAAAAAATGTACTCATGTGACAAACATATTTGAAATTATACGCGAGGTGCGTCTTTCGACTATACACTTTAAATACAAAAAAAGTTGCATTGCACCCCCGAAAACAAAAGGCTAGCTAGGTTGGAAGAAGTAAAAAAATAACGTCCCTAGATTTCCAGGGAGATTGCGTTTCTTCCAACCTGGCTTTTTTTCTCAATTGTATGTATGGGTTGGGCCTGTCTAGAAACTAAAATACGGCTGTAAGATTTGGGCCAATCAGACCTGTTTCTTATTATGAATATCCGCCTTTCTCTTTTAGGAAAATCATAAAATGGACCCAAAATACCATGTGTTTATGTTTAGGACATTTGAGATTATTTTCTCTTATATAACTTTCTCTACCAATATCTTTAGTTTTACCGTGTTATCTCAAACTCTTGGATCATATATATTTTAGGTACAATTTTTATTTTCTAAAATATTTTCATATTTCTCAATTTCATTATTATTTCATCATCTCTTTAATTGTTTTATAAATTACCCTCATTCAAGTTATTTTCATTTTAAACTACTTATATTTTTTACATTCTTTCTGATTTAAAGTATATTATTATTTTCAATTCCCATTCATCACCTTTTCTCATTTCTTTCTTGCTCATTTCAATTTAATATTACTTATTATTCACTTCCATTGAAGAATCCATTTGTATAAATTTTAATTAAGAGCATCTAGAATTATCTCTTTTCAAGTTTTTTCACTAGCATATTATTTTATAGAAACATGATTATAATACAAATTATAAAATTAAAAACATATTTAATTAACAAAATCAATAAAAGTAACACTAAAACAACAATAATTTAAAAGCATTCAAATAAATTATATACGATTCAGCATTTTCGAAAATATAATATATTATAAAATAAAAGGGAAGTAAAAACATCCAAAAGAAAACGTTGTTATATATTAAAAATGAGAAATAATTTAATTTTAAACTTTTGAAATTTTGACGGTATAGAAGGATGATAATCAAAAAATGAAGAATTGAGGATTAAAATGCGAAACTTTGCGAGAAAAACACTAATATGTGCTTCCACTAGAAACACATAGCATTGTACTTCTCATGCACTATGTACTCTGAGCTGTACTCTTTCAACATCTTTCGCATTTCCTCGGCTACTCAAGCCTCTTCCCCCACTTTACGAAACTATCCGGCCTCATAGTTCGAACCACCCCCTCACACCTTAACTTTATTAACTTTCAATGAATAATGTAGTTTTTTTTTAAGATAATAAATAAGTTATAAAATAAATGAAGTTTATAGGTAGGGGCAGTGATTTTTAAATAAAGATTTGAAAATGAGACAATTTCTTTATTGGGTGTTGGAAGATATTGTGCAATGGAAACAGAACAGGGAAGGGAGTATTTGAATTCAATTTATACTATATTTTAAGTTTTGATGTAAATTCAATTAGTAGTATATATATATACCATTACAAGTCTTCCCTCCATTTCTTTCTTGTATCCACATGATTTCTCTCTCCATGTAAAGGCGCTCTAAGCACACTGATCTCTCTCAGTCTAGCTATGACTCTTATATATGAGGTACTTTAATTCACTAAGTTTGATTTTATGAGCTTTGCTTCTTTATGATTAATTTGGTAGTTTCATATGTTGAAGTTGATCATGGAAAACCATACATCTTCGGGTAAAATAATGATAGGTTACAATTCATGTACATGGGAATAGCTATGATTCAGAGGAGTTTAAAATTAAATCATTGAATCATGCACCTTTTTCTTTGTTGGAATTGGTCCAAGAAAAGTTAAAAAAAATCAATTTAGCGTACCCTTGTTGAACTTGCATCAATTTAGTGTAATTTTCACATGAAATCGATAAATAGTTGGAATGATCCTGCCAATCACGTGACGAAAAAGTTTAGGGCTTTCCGGCTAAACAGTTGACGTGGCATCTAGTGTGGCTATGTCACATCTTTTTATTTTATTGGGGAAATTTTCACTTTTAACCCATGAGAATTGTTGACATGTAAAAGTAGTCCCATACTTATAAGTTGGTCTTTATAAAAGTTTCACTTTTGGTCTCAACCGTTAGTTTTTGGATGGAAACCATGAAGTCCCAAAAAAAATTAAAAAATTAATTTTATTTTGACATTTTACAACTAACATTCCATTATCTTCCTTTCACAATTTTCCACACATCAATCAAATTCACAATTATCTTCCATGTCCCATATAATGAACTCCAATTCAATCTCCATTTTAACTTTAAATGGTGTATAAGCTTAGTTATGAAATCAGAAACCAAATTATAAATAAAAAGATAAGAAAAACATCAAACATCATAACAATCAAATAACATTTTATCTCACAAGTTAGGAATTGGCATTTGAAAGATGAATATGTGAACAATAGATATGATGGAAATATTGATCCAAGGCAGAGAGAGAGAGAGATGCACGTATTTTGGGAATTTATAAATACAATCTATCATGTCTATTATAAATCAAGCAAGGAAACCAAGTTTCTCCCCATTTTTCTTGGCTAGTGGAACCTATTAAAAATGTGTGGTGGATATATTCTAGAATAGTTTAGAAAGATGCTAGATTATTCTATTTATTTCTAGATTATAAGAGATGAAAGTAGATAGTGTATTCACAAATTATCTAGAATATGCTAGGCTATTTAGTAGTCATTACATGACTAGAATAATCTAGAGAAATTGGAAAGGTGGATGACTCCTATAAATAGGTGACATGAGCAGATGTAACGTAGATGTGATATAACAATCAATTATCACAATTAACAAATCCACTAGCCATTAGAACTCCCCTGTTTCTTTCTAAAAATTTAGCATCCACTTTCTTCAATCCTAAACCATCAACCACAATTCCATAACCCATATTCCACATATCCTAAATATCCTCTACCAACCTCATATCCTAAACTCCTAAATATCATCAGTGGCATCAGAGCCTAGTTCGATACAATCGGGCGTCACTATGACCGACACATTCCGCAGTATTCCAATTCCAATCTTTCGTGGTGACAACTACGTTTTTTGGGAGATCAAAATGAAGACCTATCTTTGTGCTCAAGATTTGTAGGATATTGTTAATATTGGATATACAACACCAACATATATCTCCACATTGAATGAGTTACAAAGAAAGAAAGTTAAGGAGAATCAAAAGAGGGATTCTCAAGCACTTCTAGCTCTACAGATGAGCTTGGCAGACGAATATTTTCCGAGGATTATGGGAGCAAAAACATCCAAAGAAGCGTGGGATAAGTTGAATGAGGAGTTCCAAGGCAACGGAAAGGTAAGCACTACTAAACTTCAAACTTTAAGAAGAAAGTTTGAAAATTTGATGATGTTAGATTCTGAGACTGCTAAGGATTATTATGCTAGAGTAAATGAGGTAGTTACTCAACTACGGTCCTATGGAGAAGATTTTCCTGACAACAAAATAGTTGCTAAAATTTTAATAACTTGCACAGAAAAATATGATCCCATAATAGCAGCTATTGAAGAGTCTAAAGACATAACAAATTAACAGCCACAGAATTAATGGGATCTTTAGAAGCTCATGAAAAACGATTAGAAAGGCGTTATGAAAAGGACATTGATAATGCCTTTCAATCTAAAGTAAATTTGCAGTCTCAGAATAATAAGAAGAATGAAGAAAACATTAAGGAGGACAATTATAAGTTCCCACCATGTCGTATTTGTAAAAGAAGAAATCATTTAGAAAAAGATTGTTGGTTTAAGGACAAACCCCAAACTCAAAAGAAATTTGGACGTGGAGAAAAGGTTAATCGATTTAATCGTAGGCACCAAGCTAATTTTTCCGAAAGTTCAGAAAATAGAGATTATATGTTTTATGTCTACCAAGCTGCATCTAAAGAAGAAAAAGATACTTGGTATTTGGATAGTGGTTGTAGCAACCACATGACTAAAAATAAGGATATCTTTTGTGAACTTGAAAAAGTTAACACAAAAGTAAAACTAGGAAATGGTGCTTTTATGGAGGCAACTGGTAAGGGAACCATTGCCATAGACACAAACAAAGGGAAAAGATACATAAGTGAAGTCCTCCTAGTCCCATCAATAGATCAAAACCTACTAAGTGTGGGACAAATGATCGAGAAAGGCTACTCCTTACACTTTGAGGGAAATACTTGCACAATCTACGATAAGAAGGATAAATCCCTCATAATCACTAAAGTTTAAATGAGCGACAATAGATGTTTTCCTATCCAATGGAGATATGCAAACAACATTGCAATGAAAGCTCAAGTGGACGACACCTGGCTATGACATAGAAGGTTCGGGCATTTCAATCTACAAGGATTGAAGTTTCTAAACCTAAAGAATATGATGCGGGACTTGCCATCAATTAAAGAGCTCAACGGAGTCTGTGAAGGGTGCATGCTCGGGAAACAACATCGACTACCATTCCCATCCGAGAAATCTTGGAGAGCGAAAAAGCCATTGGAGCTCGTGCACACCGACATATGTGGTCCGATGCGCACTCTATCACACGATAAAAATAGGTACTTCATTCTATTTATTGATGATTATAAAAGAATGACATGGGTCTACTTTCTACGCGAAAAATCGCAAGTTTTCAATATTTTCAAAAAATTCAAGACCTTTGTTGAAAAACAAAGTGGCTACAAGATCAAGACTATTCGAAGTGATCGTGGAAATGAGTATACTTCCAACCAGTTCACAAAGTTCTGTGAAGATGAAGGCATGGTGCACCAACTCACAGTCGGATACGCTCCAGAACAAAATGGCGTATCTAAAAGGAAGAATAGGACCGTGATGGAGATGGCAAGATCTATGCTAATAGAGAAAGGTCTTCCAAAGACGTACTGGGCAGAGGCTGTGAGTACTGCTATCTATCTCCTCAACAGATGTCCAACTATGGCAGTACAACACAAGACACCAGTTGAAGCATGGAGTGGACGGAAACCATCGGCGAAGCATCTAAGAGTCTTCGGGTGCATTTGCTATGTCTACATCCCTAAGGAGAAAAGGAGCAAGCTCGACAAGAAGACGGAAAAAGGAAATTTCTGGGCTATAGCACTCAATCAAAAGGTTATCGAGTCTATAGCTTGGAAAATAAAAAGCTAATCATCTGTCGGGACGTAATGTTCGATGAAGACGCTGCTTACAACTGGGAGACAGATCAAATTGAGAGAAAAAACATCTACTTACCAGCGCCAGCCCAACAACAAGAAGATGAAGCCGACTCATAGGATGTGCCGAGACAAGCCACAACTGAAGACGCAGCCGCATCTCCAGAATCCATTCCAAGAAAGTATTGATCGTTGACAGAGATCTATGAAAGATGCAATTTTACAATCGTGGAGCCAAACATATATGAAGAAGCTTCTAGAGAAGACATTTGGAGAAAAGCAATGGAGGAGGAGATACACATGATCGAGAAGAACGAGACATGGGAGCTCACAGACCTTCCCAAAGACAAAGAAGCCATAGGAGTTAAGTGGGTCTACAAAACAAAACTTAACTCTGATGGTTCAATACAAAAACACAAGGCAAGGCTTGTCGCTAAAGGATACGCACAACAATATGGAGTCGACTACAATGAGACATTTGCTCCAGTTGCAAGACTTGACACAGTACGAGCATTGATCGCGCTAGCAGCAAAAAAGAAGTGGAAAATCTACCAACTCGATGTCAAATCAGCATTCCTCAATGGATATCTTAATGAAGAGATCTATGTGGAGCAACCTCAAGGGTTCGTGATACAAGGGCGCGAAGACAAAGTCTTCAAACTAAAGAAAGCTCTGTACGGATTAAAGCAAGCCCCACGAGCCTGGTACAGCAGAATTGATGATTACTTCACTGAACTTGGATTCAGGAGGAGCATGAGTGAGCCAACACTATACATCAAGACCCAAGGTACGGAAGACACACTCATTGTCTCTCTATCTGTTGATGATCTAATATACACAGGAAACAACGAGACAATGATCAAGGAGTTCAAAGAAGACATTATGAAAAAGTTCGAGATGACGGATTTGGGCTTGATGCAATATTTTCTCGGCATTGAGATAAATCAAAGAAAAGATGGTATCTTTATCTCTCAAAAGAAGTATGCAGAAAATATGCTGAAGAAGTTCAAGATGGAGGGATGTAAAACTGTGGCAACTCCACTCGATAATAATAAATCTTTACAGAAAGAAGATGGCTCACCTAAAGCAGACAACTCAAAGTTTCGAAGCCTCATTGGAAGTCTACTATACTTGACGGCGACTCGACCAGACATAATGTACGCAACAAGCTTTCTATCAAGATTCATGCAGGATCCAAGTCAGACTCACTACGGAGCAGTAAAGAGAATACTCCGATATCTTCAAGGAACGAAGAACTTCGGCATCTGGTATGCATCAACTCCTGACTCTAAACTAACAGGTTATACAGACAGTGATTGGGCAGGTTCAGTTGATGACATGCGAAGCACATCTGGCTATGCATTCACAATGGGTTCAGGAATATTTTCCTGGGCATCTAAGAAGCAAGCTACAGTTGCACAATCATCAGCCGAAGCAGAGTACATAGCAGCGGCAATGACTACAAGTCAAGCAATATGGTTGAAGCGAATACTTGAAGATATGGGAGAACCACAAGAATAATCCACAAACATTTACTACGACAGTAAATCAGCAATTGCTATGGCGAAAAATCCAGTATTCCACAGCAGAACCAAGCACATCAAGATAAAGTATCACTTCATCAGAGAAGCAGAAGTCAACAAAGAAATCAAACTGAAGCATTGCAAAACGGAAGAACAACTAGCAGATATTTTTACAAAAGCACTACAACGAGAAAAGTTTGAGACACTACGAAGATTGATCGGAGTTATAGAAATATGCACCAAGGAGGAGTATTAAAAATGTGTGGTGCATATATTCTAGAATAGTTTAGAAAGATGCTAGATTATTCTATTTATTTCTAGATTATAAGAGATGAAAGTAGATAGTGTATTAACAAATTATCTAGAATATGCTAGGCTATTTAGTAGTCATTACATGACTAGAATAATCTAGAGAAATTGGAAAGGTGGATGACGCCTATAAATAGGTGACATGAGCAGATGTAACGTAGATGTGATATAACAATCAATTATCACAATTCACAAATCCACTAGCCATTAGAACTCCCCTGTTTCTTTCTAAAAATTTAGCATCCACTTTCTTCAATCCTAAACCATCAACCACAATTCCATAACCCATATTCCACATATCCTAAATATCCTCTACCAACCTCATATCCTAAACTCCTAAATATCATCAGAATCAAGCCTTGTCTGCTTAATTTGCATCTGCTCATATTGATTTGAAGAACTTTGTTATGACCTGTCCACAATATTCCACCACATATGAAACTCTTTCTCTCTTACAACATTCAACATAATTAGCAAATATAATCACTGCCTTAAATCTACAACATGGGGTGGGGTGGGGTGGGGTTGATCATAACTATAGAGAGATGGAGTATATAAAAATCACCTGTGAGTGTAGAGAGCAATGGCTCTGCCCCTAAGCTGGTTGAACCTCTTCTTCCCAATGTCTCTTGTGATGACAACAATTGGAGCAAGCAAGCCTTTCTCATCATAGGTGCCTGTCGGAGCAACTGCCCACCGCCCAAGCTTGCGGCGGCGCTGCCTTGGCTTAAGGCATGCTACTCAAGTGCTCATCACCACCTATGGAAGTGCCCCAACTTTTAAGAAAAGTAGAAGCAGAAACTGAAGTAACCTGATCCACTAAATCCACTAAATTCATCTCATATTATAAACCTGATCCATCACTAATCCACACAAAAATAACCAATTACTTACCTCCACACCACTTATAACAATGACCTCATCCGCCGTGTTCACCGCCCCAAGCTTCCAGAGTCTCCGACCTCTGAACAAGGCCACGACTTCGTCAGCTCCACCACTAAATCTCTGACCCTGACCCTGACCCGGACCCTCTGGAACCAAATCCATGACCTGCGAGAATTGCAGGGATTTGCTCATCTGAATCTGATCCATGGCTCGCCAGCAGCTTGTCCAAAACGACCAGTAGTCGCCGCCAGAGAACTTCTTGAGTTGGATGAACTCGCCGGACGGCCCCGACATCAGCTGCAACAGATTCGCGGACACTGTAGAAATTGAAGGATGGAAACAATAACAGAAGATAGGATGCTCATAGTAGCAGTTAGAAAGGGCGACCATATTTTCATTATTTGAAGTTCTAAAATGAGTAGTTACAGAGAGTGGTATGTATATGCTAAGTATTTGGAAAGATAACCCTATGGAAATATGCCAAGTCGCAATACAATTGAAAAATATCTTCTAATTGATCATGTGCTAGGCATATGTCTACACCCCCCCTCCTCAAGTTGGACATCCAACTTGGACAACAATCTTCCCAAATCAGCACGCTACCAAGAAAAACAGAGCAGATATCATATCAGCAAATCCTCAAGCTTGAATGTTAATTTGTATTTTAGATTTATGTCCGAGTTGCATATTGAATATCTTATTTTACTTTTGATGTAATAAACTCTAATGCGCCACCTGATGACGAGAGTCCTTTATATCTTCATATATCTGCTACCTCACATGTACGTATGTAATTATGGTGATGATATGGGAAAAAGATAGTTAATAAGAGATTCAGAATGATACTGGCAATCATTTACTTTTCTGAAAAAATAATTCTGTTTAAAAGCTTCTTGATTGCAGTTTTCTTTCAGGAGTTTGCAATCCATAAAGCATTCATATCTCCTGTAATTTTTAGATGAAGATGAATTCATATGTTTTCTACATTGTGAAAATTTTAACGCATGCTGTATAAAAACATCAGTAGGTGTTTAGATGATTACATTCTTAAATTTTGAGAAAACCCCATACAAAACATCACTTTTGAAATGTTCCAAAATTTTATTGTTTCCTTGAATACAGTTTTAAATTATTGATCTTTAAGATACAAATTGACCAGTGAATGAACTTCTAAAGTGTATGTAATATCTTTTTGAAGACACTTCATTGGATTTAGATAGGTCTAAATATAGATGCATACATTTGGTTTGGACTTGGTTCCAAATTTATGTTCCTTTTTTATTTTTATTTTTTGGTCTTATCTTAATCCATCATTTTTCTAGAATATATGAGGTATATAATTCTAGAACTTGGGACTGCCAACTGTTTTTCGAAATCACTCATTGTCATTTTTTGTTATCCTACTAATAAGATGGAATTTCTACCAGTATCAATCAGTCCAATGCAACATTTCGTTATTGCTTTAGTGACCTGTTTTATTTAGGGACTGCTTGGATGGAGGTAGTAGCGGAGGGTAATGGGAATCAAGGATTATTCACTTTCATAGATGATACTTGGTTAATAAAATATGATTTCCAATTAGTTAATCACTCCCCCATTAACTATTCAAAAACTTCCTATTGCCATTAAATAGACATAGTTACTTGGTACTATCACCACCTCCTCCTTCCTTTTGATTTTGCTCTTTTTTGCTTGACAAATCTGATCAATGTCTGAGCTAGGAATAAATCCAATTTCACCTAGATGTTCTGATCATTTTTATGGAATATCTTTCACTTAATTGATTTAATATCCCTTCTAAGATCTCAACAAAATAACATGTTTCAACTGTATTATATTACTTTCACCCCTAAAATTTCCCAATTTAAACCCATCACAAATCACATTTACTGCAGCCTTTGGAAATCAACCTCTAACAAATTAATAGAAGTTAAAATAACTAGCAAAAGAAGGTAGTAATACACATTAAGCTTAAATAGAAATATTTTTCTTGATCATCCACACAAGTTTACAAGAATTAGTAAATTAGGGAAAGATAAAAAAGGTAACTTCTAGTTTATCAAAACTAGCTACATCTCCATGCAGAAAATGTGGACACAACTCTCTTCTTCCACCCAAGACAAATAGCACCATCCCCCTCTGCTAACCAATAATTAGAGCTGTAATTTTTCAGAATCTCTCTTGCACCATGCCCTACCCATGGACTCAGAACCATCTGTGAAAATCCAGCAGCTACAAATCTCTGTCGCCACTTACAAAAAGTCTCCTGTCTTTTGACCCGATTGCTTCCCTCACAAGCAATCATGTTGATCATCTCCCTTCCTATGCACTCACTCTCTACCTTAATCCGCTCTTCAGAACTCATCAACTCAGCAGCTGCTTCGATACCCTCGAACACTGCTGTATAATAATCTAAAGATTCGAGGAATCGATTATAGAAACTGCAAGTATTAGTATCGGATTCTTTCTCCACCAGGGTGACCACCCTGGGAAACCAGGATCTCACTCTTTAGAGAATGTGATCCCTGTGATTTGCAGGGATCACATTTTCGTCTACGGGTGTTTTGTGCATCATGTATGGAAGGCTCACTGCTACGGCTTCTCCATCCCGAATTTCAACATCCTCCAGATGGACACTCTCAAATACAAATGAGACTCGAGCGGACAATGCAATCCCTTCTAACTTTTGCCGAATGATCTCGAGCTCACGTGTATAATCTCCATCTGGAGGAGGGATCTACAAATTAAATCTAAGCAAAAAAATATTTTACACTCTAGTACAATTATATCCTTAATAAATCCAAAAAACGTAAATATTTTTTAAGATAAAATATTTTATAAACCACAGGAAAAAAAGTTCATTGATAAAGCGGTTGTGGCAAAATCATAATACTTGTCTCTAAAAATGGTTCACTCTATCCTTAATTATTTTTGATTGGAAAAGTAATTTTATTAAACAAAAGTGAAAAGAATAAAAGAATTACCCAATAATTTTAGTACATGGGCAACAGAAAATATAAACAAATACTACATAACTTAAAATCCAATCCATCTCCAAGAAACAGTCTTCATACACAAGCTATTTGAGAATAGAAGTAGGTGAACACCTTCACTCTTCATTAAAAATTAATAAACCTATTGAATGTTTTCCAAGTAATTGGCTCCAAATAAGTGATTTAAGCTCTTCCATCAAATCAAATTTCTACATTTTTGCACCACAAAAAATAATTGTATTTCTTGTCTTCCATATTAACCAAGCATTCCTAAACACACCAAGAATGTCTTTCTTTATTGGTCATTCTAATGTAACACCTTAAAAGTACATGGAGTATTAATTTTAAAATTGCCATCTACTCTTTCCTCACATAAAATACTTTATACTTTATTTATTACCTAAAAATACATTACCCCTGAAAGTTAGTAAAAAAATAATTTTTTCAATAAAGATGAACGATATTAAAGGACAGAAGGAGTTATAAAGATCTACCTGGGGAAACAACAACGCTGATACGAACACATGGAGATCTAGGGCCATCGTACTGAATCGAAAGAACTTCAATCTGAAAATCGACAATGTGGATCCTTTCCTCCATTCCCAAAGCTTCTACGATGACGGAATTGGAAGACATGTAACCGAACTTCCAGTAAGGGCAGACGTTGTTAAGCAGGGCTCTTTCGGCCACGATTTTACAATTTGTGTTGTATAATCTTCCCCAAGACGACAGCATCACCTGCAGCGCCGCCATCATGTGCGCACACAGTCTCTGACGAGAATCACTGTAAACCGAAACCATTCGTCGTAATTGCTTCATCAACGAATTCACGACGGCCACTGCTTCTTCTAGCTCACGCAACGAGGTCGCAGAATCAGCTTCGGAGATCTTTTTAGCGCAGGAAAGAAGAAATGGTTTTGGATTCTTTCTTTCCATGATTAGGTGACCTTGATGGATGAATTAATTAATTAAAGGTGTATCAATGGATCGAGAAGCAAATGATATGTTAATTAAATAAATAAAAAAACAGAAAAATGGCAAACAGCAAACCGAAAAAAAAAAAATTAAATAAAATAGTAAAATGCAATTGAAGGTGAAGGAAGGGGATTCCGCCGATTCAATTTGGTGGTTCTTTTCCAGCCTAGTCATTGCCATCCAAAAAAAAAATCAATAATTAGATTTTTCTTTTTGGATATCCGAAGGATTGGAACAGCAGCATCTTTGGATTATTTTGGGATGACCCGGCGTAACCTCATTTCGTTAGTCTTGGATCTCGAATTTAGAGGGATGTTTGCCTAATTATCGATTTTTAAAATGTTAATTTTATGCATAACCTTGGAGTTTTAATTATTTTAAGTTCCACCACAAAACGAAACTTAGAATTTGTAAGGAATTTGTGTACTCATTAGTTTAACGTGTTTTTTTAATAAATGTATTATTTTTTTATTCAATTTTATTAGAAAACTAATATTCAATTTTATTAAAAATTTAATGTAAAATTTCCTAAAAATTTGCTAACAAACTAAATGGAGTATATGTTTTTAGTCAATTTTTAAATTTAATAACATTCAATTAATTACGTCCAACTTTGCTCGAAAAATTAAATCGTCACGAGAGCCGTAGATGCTGATTTGGGGGAATCTGGTGTAATAGTTTTAAAACATCGATTTTGATACCAAAATAATTATAAAATTTCAATTTTAGTTTTAAAATAATTAATAGTAGGTGTATTATTTAATTGGTCGGTTTACATTCAATTTACTTTAAATTTAAAATAGTTGGAGCATTATTTAATTGGTCGGTAACGTCGGTTTACATTCAATTTACTTTAAAATTTCAAAATTTCATCGCAATTTAAACGCGAGTGACGCATGATGATATTTGTTAAAATAAAAAAAATTCACTGTACGTTGCATCTCATAACAAAATTCAGCTTAAAAAAAAAATCAAATTAAATGAATTATAAATAAAAAAGACATGAATAGTTCATTTTCTTCTTAACACCCAAAAAAATTCGAATAATAGAAAGAAAAAAAAAACAGAAATCTTTATCAAAGTTTAAAAAAAACTAAAATCTTATCCTTAATTTCACAAAACTCCCAAAATTAAAAAAAAAATTAAACAAAATGAAGTAAATTAGAAATAATATGTCATATATAAAATTTCTCAAAAAATAACAAAGAATATTCACATAATTTTCTTCTACTACCTAAGTAATATAAAAAATTCACGTCATGTAAACTTCGCTAATACTGTTATTAATTTTTTTTGACAACATTAATTACCCAAACCACCTAAATCCATTAATTATCTATTGAACGAGAACATATTACTTATTTTAATTAATTATCACTTTTCTTTTAACTTTTCAATAAGACTAGAAATTGTTTATAAATTACGTAATCCAGTATACTATTATCATTTTTCATAAATTAAGTAATTTTTTATTAAAATATTATCACCACTTATCCTTCTCACGTGAATTCCAGATGTTCTCACACTAGTTTTTTTATACTACTTAGAATCATTACAAGTAAAGGGTGAGGTATAGGAGGAACCCAAACCCTTGTAAAGATGGATAACAAACACAAAAAAACAGAAACTAATCACATTCAGCATAAGAGTTCAAAGTCCAATTAGAGATAGCAAGTGAGTGAGTGATCAAAAAAGTAACCTAAAGAAGCTCTAGTTCGGATGAACATGTATGGTATCAGATGAAGAAAACAAACCTCTAACTGTTAATACCAGTCTCCAGTAATTTCATTGTCCATGCAGAAAATACTGATATAGGTGTTTGTTTCCAGAGACACATCGCAATGGACTCCTGCACTACCACCGAGTACTCCGACCTGTACTCCTTTAGCATTGCTCGTATTCCGTCCGCTATCCATGGCTGCACTTCCACCGGCGGGTCTCCCACTTTGAGAAATTCTCCGGCCTCACCTTCCGATCAGGGGCGGATCTGCCCACCAAAAGCCCATTATATTATATTAAATAATCTGTATTTTTAAGTTTAGCCAAATCCAAAAAAATTTTAAGCCCATTCAAATGAAGACAAAAAATAAATATATCTTCTCAAATTATATATATTCTAGGAGCCCATTACAATAAATATTAAAATTTAGCTCATTCTCCATCCACTTATAAGAATGTGATTCGTGTATGTGTATATATATATACTAGTATGAATCCCGTTTATTACACGGGTTTTACAGTTATAATTTTAAAAAGTACTTTATAATTCAAGTTTAATATAACTATTTATTCAACGATTTTAAAAATATAATTCAAGTTTAATATAACTATCTATTCAATTATAATCTAATATAATTTAAAGTTGAAAAGTAAAATTCAATTTATATACTCTCAAATATGAATTTGCTTTCGTTGGTAAAAGTTTAATTTCGTTGTTAAATTGATTTACTAAAATAATTTTAAAAAAAATTAAATTGATTATTGAAGAAAATTATAAAATATGTTAATTTAACCATTGAATAAAAAAATTTATAATAAAGTTAATTAATAAAAAGTTAAAAAAATAAAAAAAATCAATTCGATGAAATAAAAAAAATGAACAAAATTAGTTTAAAAAATTATAATATTTACCTTGAAAAAAAATTAATAACGCAAAGAAATAAAAAGATTAAAATATAATAAAAAATTTAAAAAGAACATAATTAAAATTAAAATAATTAAAAAAAGTAATAATTAAAAGAAAATTTGAAAAATCTAAAAGAATATTCATAGAATTTATCAATAAATTTTTTTTAAAAAAAATGGATACCTTTCTTCAGAACTTTAATAGAACTTGAAGAAAATTTTTGTTCTTTAAGTATATATATAGAATGAATAAAGAGTTTTATTTGAACAAAAATTCACATGAAAAAATAAAAAAATCAATAAAAAAGTTTAAATGAAAAATAAAAAATAATTATAAGAGAATTTAAAAAATATAAAAAGAAAATCAAAATAATCAATAAAAAAAATAACAAAAGAAATGGAAAACTTTATTTAGAAAGTAAATATAATTTTTGTTCATCTTGATAAATAATTTATGCAAACTAATTAATAAAGAGTTTTATTATATAGGTGGGAGGGATAATTTTTTTAATTCTTTTTATGTTTATAAATATGATTTGATTTGATTTTTATTTGATCTAATCATCATATAAATATTCGAATTTTAAGAAATTTTATATATTTATTACAAAATATTAATTAGTAATTATTAAAATTAAAATTAATCCTGGTGACGAACATTATTAGGATTTAAATTTTTTTGTAAATTTAATCATGAAATTTTTTTAATAACGTTAAAAAATCAAAAATTAAAAATTACGGCTAATTCTTATGTAACCTTCATAATATATGAGCAAATATATAATATTCGTTAGATTAAGAATTGCCGTTTGATATAAATAATATTACTAAAAAACTAATTGTCTCAGTAGGCAGTAGCAAGTCACTTCCATCTATTTTTTGTTTAATAAAATAGACGTAGATTGTGATATTAATATATGATCCAACTAAAATAATTTAAAATAAATATTTATTTATTAATCTAATTTTTTATTTTTTAAATAAAATATATTTACTTTAAAAATACTTATAAGATTTGAATTGATCACTTACTCCTATATTTTTTAAAAATATTTTTCATATTTTGAAAGAATACATTTTTTTAATTTAAAATTTTCTTTAAAAATGTAAATAAATTAAAGAAATCAAAATAAAACATATATAAATATATTATTTTATTAAAATTAAATATTAATATGAATCGATATATAAACAGAAAGATCCTGTACTTATTTTTAGAGATGAAATATAAATATTAATCTATTCAAATAAGATAAAAAAAAGTAATATTGTTTTTTAAGATAAATATCAAATATAATAAAGATTTATCTTTTATAAAAGATTTTAAGTTTTTAAATTTAAAATAATATATAATTAAATAAAATTAAATTAACCAAAATTGAAAAATGATAACTGATAAGATTTTTTTTTAAAAAAAAAAGAGAATCCTGAATTCCACACATTTTTTTAAAATTAATTTAATATGAAAAATATTTTTTAAATAACAAAGTCTCTTGTGAGATATTAGTTTTGTGAGATGTGTTAAAGATTGTCTATTATATGGATAAAATATATTTAATGGTTGTTAAAATATATTTTTCTAAATTATGATGGATGATGATTTAAAATATGATTTTAAAGTGTTATAATATGATTTATTATTATCATACTTTAACTACAAATAAACATACTTTACCTAATGAGTTAACCCGTCTCATAAGAGAAATTCTCTTTTTAAATTAGGAGACGTGGACATAATGTGATAAGAGAGCAATAAAAAAAATAAAATAAAATAAAATTATATTGAACTAATAACAACGGTTTGGATAATACATGACATAGATTAAGAAAGTAATCCCCAAAAATTAATAATAAAAATTTGAATTAAAAAAAAAGTAAATAAAAAAAATAATTAAAGGGAACTCATAAAAAAATTTAATTAAAAAATAATATAACTAACCAAGAAAAAAATTATCAACATAAAAAATTAAAAAATTACATACTAATATTAAAAAATTTAAAACAACATAGAAAATTCAAAAATAATAATAATAAAAAAAGTTAATAAAAAATGAATTTAAAAAATATAAAAAAACAGAAAAAAGAAAAAATCACATCCATATGGAATCTTAAAATAAACTTATTTATATATCATTAAATTTAAATGTTGGTGAAAATATATTAAAAAAAGCAAAAAAAAAAATTAAAAACATATAAAAAAAGCGAAAGATAATTTAAATAAAACTTTAGAAAATTATAATAGAAAAATTATAATAAAATTAATATATATATTTTAAAACATTATTATAAATAAATTCGAAGAAATAAAGAAAATAAAAAGAAATCATACTAAATTAAATAAATTTGCAAAAGCATGAAAAATGATATTAATAACGTAAAAAAAAATTGGAAAAAATTACATACTAATAATAAAAAAAACTAAATTAATACTATAAAAACAATTAAATAAAAAAATATAATCAAAAGTGTTACATACGACAAACTAAAAAAAATAAATAAAAACAAAAAATAATCATAGGAGAATATAAAAATATAAAAGAAACCATAAGTAAAATATATTCAAAAGTGAAATCATAAAAAAATTAATTAAAAAAATTATAAAACTAACCATGAAAAAATAAGTTAATTATGTAAAAAAATAAAAAAATAAAAAAATTACATGTTAATAATATTAAAAAAAAATGTAAAAAAAAATTTTATAAATAAGATCATGGAGGTGTTTATGGATGACTTTTATGTGTTTGGTTCCTCCTTTGAAATTTGTTTGTTTAACTTATCTACTGTTTTAAAGAGATGTCAAGAAATAAATCTTGTCTTGAATTTGGAGAAGTTCCACTTCATAGTGAGAGATGACATTGTTCTTGGGCATCATATTTCGGCAAAGGGATTACAGGTTGATCGAGCAAAGGTGGTGGATATTGAGAAGCTTCCATCACCTACGAATGAGAGAGGAGTGCGGTCCTTCCTTAGACACGTCAGATTCTATAGGAGATTTATCAAAGACTTCTCAAAATACTCTAAGCCCTTAACTCACTTACTTGAAAATGATGTTCCTTTTGTTTTTGATGAAGAATGTCTAACAGCTTTTCAGGTTTTGAAAGTGGCGCTTATTACTACACCTATCTTGATCACACCAGATTGGACTCAATATTGGATTGTATACTAAAAGTCTAGCTTTTTGTATGAACAATATTTAGATAATATTTGAAATGAGTATCATGTGATCAAACGTTTGCAATAATAATGTTGTTGTAAAAGTCCATTTACTTTATACTGTAGATAATGTGGTGTGCGGCGTCACTCGGCTCCTTATAAAGTATAAAGATGTTCACAATCGAGATAGATGAGGACAATCTATAGGTATGGTTGTAGTGTGATTTGACATTAGTCTGTCTTGACTATAAAATTACACTAGTGCACTTTGAGTGTATTGAATAGGACCGTCGTTGAGATCATTCGGTTTATACTGACTATATAATAGAACTTGATCTCTGTTATTATGGAAGTTTGTACTCTTAATCCCTATACAATAACCTCGACACGTAAGCCAGTATTCATTTCTCTAATTCATCAATGGGTGAGATCTAATAGTTAAATCAATATGCTCGGTGAAATGGAGATGGTGCTGTCCCTATGGTGTGCTGTTGATTGTAGAAGGAATCCGTGTCCTAACGGAATTGGTTGATGATGTCCCCTTGAGGAGCTCATAATGATTATCATGTAAACCCTGCAGGTGGATTTATTCCGACATAATAATAAGGTTGAGTGGTATTACTCTCGGTATATATTTTAATTAATGGAGTTGTCAGTAACTTAATTGATTAATGGACATTGAATCTTAAACACGGGGAGACTAACGGGCTCATAATAAGAAGGAGCCCATAAACATAGTTTGGGATTAGGGTGGCAGTGCAATAATATTTTTTTAGTGTAATGATTTATTATTATTTGAATTAAGTATAAGTTTTGGGCTAAACTTGGATGCTTAAGCCCAATGGAGGCCCAAACCCTAATATCTCCTCCTAGACCCTGTTGTGGCCTATATAATAGCTAATCTCATCAATCTAGAATCTGAATCACACGCATAACACACGTGAAAGACATATTAGAGTTTTAGATTGAGATCGTCTTGTAGATCATTGCCCACACCAACGTCAAGACGTGACTTAGGAATACAACAGAAGACCAGAAGGTCGTTTACTATTTCTGGCCGTCAACTTCACCGATTTTTATAAACTCGTGTAGAAGTCTAAACATGACGTGTAATATACTGGTGGAAAGCCATGGAAGAGAGTATCATTTTGGCGTATAGATCACTCCAATCGGAGATCAGACGAGGGTGTTATGGCCAAAACGGTAAGACTGCGCAGACTGCCGGTGAGAATCCTTTTCCTTCAACATACCTTGGTAAAAGTAATGCGTTTCTCGTTATATTGCTTCCGCTGTAGAAACGTATGGAACCCTAACGGTTCACGTTAATCAAAATATCCAAACGCCAATAATTGGTATCAGAGGGTAGGTTCTATGGTTAAACGTGACACGTTGGGCTAGGGTTTGTGTGATTATGTGTTTTTACATGGTATTAAATCACATATCATAATTAAGGTTTTGTTTTAATGGAATTAATTCATGGATAATCCTATGTAAAATCCCTTTGTGCATGATCAGCCTGTGTTTGCGTGTATTCCGTGAAAGCATGTTAGGGTTTAGAACTTGTTTTTTAGTGGAAACCCTAATTGTACAATCTCACACGTTCACGCACGGGGTTGTTCTCGTCTATCGATTATTTTCAGATTATCGATGAAAGCGAGTGATAGGCATTTTCTCAACACACAATTAATCCTAAGTATGAAGGATATCAATCGTAGTTTCGAAGGTGACCAGGTTATATATCGAACCCAAGGGACGGATAAATATCAATTTAATTATACTCTAGTAAACTAAGACTATGTTGGTAATTATAATGGTTGTGATTTTGAAATTGAGTAACAACTATTAATTGAAAGAGCAAATAAGATAACAAGAAGAAGATATAGTAGGTTGTGATCAAGTAAGATAGTAGGTAGTTCGTCAGGTAATCCAGTTCCAATTATTAATTCATCTTTCATGTGACGGTGTCCGACTCTGCCTTGTGGTTTATGGACGTATCATTAAATCATGTAAATCTACTCTATAGACACAAGTAAATATGCGTATGACACATGTGAATATCCTCAGAGCAAGATATATACTTTACCCCCCTTTCTAGGTACTATCATAATCAATTATTTCCATTACACTTAGTACTCTAACCTGATTTGATCTCTCTTTATAGGTACTATAAAGTTATACTCTTTATCCTACTTATTGAATATGATTCAATTAACAAGTATTCATATAAGATAGTTCTAATAAGACTTCTGAATCACTTCAGTTAGAATTATAACATAAAACCCTACTCAGCAGTGAATGCACTGAACCAATAATCACGTTATGTATTCAGACTCTACACAACAATTATTGATGCACAAAATAAGCGTGAGTATGGATTAAAAACGCGCAATCTTTTATAAAATAAACCACAAGTAGTGTTATACGGAGTTTACACACGAAAGACTAACTCATGAAACCTTCATAACCCTAGAACTACCGAAGCGACTCTAGTCCATGATTGATATAAGAACAATCATGGTTAGTTGGACCAATCTTACTTAAATCTCCAGCGGAACCTCGGTCACAGCCCCTCCGGATGATGGACGATCAACTCTCCTCTCAACTCTACGTCTCCTTGTCTTCTTGATTAAGTTGTCTCTCTATGATACTACACAAGCCTTCTTTTATACTTGTAATCACATCTCCTGGGCTTGGCATGGGCTTTTTAAGTGATCACACGCATTGACGGTATAAAAATACGGATATGGTAAGTTCCCGAGCATCGATTCGACCTCAGCAACAGGTCAAATTGACCATCACAAGTCAAATCGGAGGTTGAATCAACACACTGTAAGCCACAGGTGCTCGATTCTACCAACTGTCCAGGTCGAATCGGTATCTCCGCCAATCGATTCGACCTTGATTCGACCTAATGCTCAGGTCGAATCTCCCTGTCGTGGTCGAATCCACCTTCTGCTCGTGTTGTGTTGCCAATTCAACCTGAAGGGCTGGTCAAATTAACCTTCTTTAGGTCGAATTGCACTCATGCTTTGCCCAATCGGATGGCTTCGACTTCCTTTCTTCAGTTTTCAACACTTCCACTCTGATTTCCTTCGAAAAACCACTCAAATAGCTCCAACGACACCTGATTTATGCCTTTTCACAATATATATCAGTTTAGAACCGATTTTAACCTTCGAACACTCCATAATAGCACAAATCCAGGTGCAAGATTTGTGAATTAACACACTCATCAAACCCCCAAACTTACATGTTGCTCGTCCTGAGGCAACGCAATCAAACCAAGGAGTCGTGTATATTTCACGAGGATCACAAAGTACAACACATATTACACATGCAATTTCACCAATTAAAGACATGTATTTCTTGCATCATATATATCATTCATGCAAAACATCACTCAATCATATTATCATTCGGAGTACTAAGTCATCAAGCTCACAAGATAAGTGTTTACTCTCTCACTCAAGTACTAGTTGCACTTAAAAGGTTAATATATATGCTCATACTCAATCCATATTCACGCGTGACCATAAGCTTGACAAGGGTCTCAAAAATCAACTCACAATCAACTCATTACTAGGATCACAAAGGACTTGTTTTTGGGTTGTAATATTGGTTCTTTGGAAAGGGTAGGAAAATTTAGATAAAGAGACTCAAACACTAGTAGAGAGTTACCTTGGATGTTCTTGCTTTCTTCATTCGGCTTCATATTCTCCTCTAATTTCTTCTCTTGCACTTGCAATTTTCGAATTTCCTTCTCTTCCTTGCATCAACATTATTCTTCTTTTGATAACTAGAGTACCAGTTGTAGGCACTACCCTTTTTAAACAGCAATCGGGGTACCAGTTTCAGGCACTACCCCTAAACAAGATTTAACCATACATTTCTCTTACTTTACTCAACCACACTCTACCATCCTTCTTCCTCTTGCAACACTTATTCATATCAACTCTCTACGAATAGGGCATTTAAATAAAGCTCAAGTAAAGGTTAAATAAGGCTCTTTTATTCGGCTTGCCAAAGAAAAAGCTTTTAAGGCTCAAACGGGACTACCAAAGACATACATAATCAATGGGAAGGTAAAATTTGGCAAAGTAACTCAATTAATCAAGAATGACCTAAGATCATGTCCTAGTATTTTACCAATTGTAAGTCTCACACAAGATTCCAAACCAAGTTCTAGAATACGTTCATATGAATGATTCTCTTAAGAATAAACTATCATGATCAAGCATGGTTAAAAGGCTCAAATCCTCACATGGGTAAATCGAATCCTAATTACTCCTCATAGCACATAATCAAGATCAATTTTCACAAGAACTCTACATACTTATCAAATTATACATGCTCTCATCAACAAAAATTAACACATGAACATATGAATGCACAAAAATCCATGAAACCATAACAAATCGATCATACAAGTATCTCTACAATCCCATATCATGCATCAATCTATCCTCACCATCCACATCCAAGATCAAATATAAGAATTTATTATATGCCACTCACACAAGAACACACCCCAACTTGTAAAGAGAAAAAGAAGAATGAAGATGAGATGAATCAGAGAACACAAAAACCTGCAGCTTTACTCCTCCGGAGCATCATCATCCTCATCCTTATCATCCTCACTCATCTCATCAAACCTCCGCTCCACAATCCAGTGCAATCACCGATGTGTCTATCCAAGTAGTCAACACGATCACTCAGCTTACCAACCCGCTCATTCATGACATTGTATCGATCATTGAGCGTGGCGTAGTTGGCATTAGCGAGCTCAAGCTGCCTGTTGGTCTCCTGCTGATTTGCGCTGATCGTGGCCAGGTGCTCATTCAACAGGCAGAACTGCTCTCGTGTATAATCATCCGGTCTAACCCATTGCTGCTGTGGCACTGCCGTAATGGGGCGAGGCATCCTCTCGTGCTGCTCGGGAATGTCCATCTCCTGATGCTCATCCTCGCCTCCAAGCTGCTGTGGCGGTGGCGGCTGTGGCCAGAACTCTCCTTGATCAACAATCTGCTGCAACTCTGCCATCAGACCCGCTGCGCATATCTGGGCCACCGTCCTCCAATCTCCTCTCGTCCGAACAGTCACGGACAAGACGGTGTGTCCCAATGTGGTCATCAACCTGTTCCTCTCCTCCCGAATGGTAGTCAGGTTACTCACGTCGAAGGGAAACATGAAATCAAATGGCTTAGGTCCCCTCGCAAAGAACCAATCCCCATCTCGAAAGTGAGCAAATCCTTCCCTCACACAAGAGAACATAACCAAATCAGGCTCTCCACAAACAGGTGTGATGCCGGTGAAGTCCATGTGATAATACTCAGCCACAGTTGTGAGCAATCCTCCAATGTTCACTTTCTGAAACCCGTAGGTCCTAAACCAATTCAACTGATAGATGAAATACGAATTCACATTGAACTTCACCCCATTCAACATGCACCATAGAGCATAGAGCTCTCCTCTCGACATGCAGCTTCCCTCAGAGCGGACAAACAGCGTGTTGCTCAACACTCTATCCATGTATCGAAGCACCTGATTCTTGATCATCGAGGCACGAGCGTCCTGCGTCTTATAATCGACATCCTCTCCAGAAATCTCTGGCTAAAACGTGTTGGCATTGAATAATCTGTTCTCCATCCGAGCTATCTCTGTAGGAGTCTGAAACAACACGTTGAACTCCTCCGCAGACCATGTCCTCATCACTCTTCCCAGCTGGAAGGTGCACTCGTAAGGATATCCCATATGATTCTTCTCCATCGTAATCAAGCACAAAACCTCAGCCGTCACGTGGAAATATGTCCGCTTCTTTAGCTCCATAAAATGCCGGATCCCAACTTGATCAAACATACATAACATATCATCCCGGATCCTCATTGTGACCATAGCCTCCTCATCTTGGTACCTTATTCTAGCAATCTTCTCCGACACCTCAGCCCACTTCTCTTTAATCTCATCCCACTCATTCATTTGGATTTTGAAGTTCGCAGACAACCTCTCCTTTAGCCTCAATTTCTTCGTCATATTATCCACACGAGTAGGCTTATCCTGCCTTTTCTTAGATCGAACCTCAACCTCTTTGCCCTTGTCTTTACCTTGACCTGAAAATAATACTTCAATAACAACCAACAAGGAAGACAAACCAAGTAATTGACTAGCATAGCATCCAACTCTACTCAAGACTTCAAGTTTCAATGCATAATCAACCAAGCCAAATTTATTCAATTCACATCCAAACTCAATCCACGATTCCAACACCAATCAAGCATAGTAATCACGTAATCATAACCATCAGCAAACATGCATCATCCATTCAAGCAATTCAACACGAACAATCACAAGAACTACTCGAATTCAACAATTCTAACCCATATTCATTATGCTCATCAATCACACCCTCTAATCATCCAACAATTCACATAAACTCAAGGTTCTAACGTCAATTACGCAATCAAATCAAACCAACCAAGTATTCACATGAAATTATTCATCACATTCAACTATTACCATGAATTCTCAAATAAACAACATTCAATCAACTTACCCATACAAAAATCAACATATAGAACATCAATCCTAGGGTAATTTAGTTGAGAAAACATACCTTTTGTTCTTCCCTTTGCTAAATCGAATAGATGAATTAACTTCTTCAAATTCGCACAGATAAACCCTAACTACGACTGGATTTGCCCAAAAATGCAACAAATTAAAAAAATTGATGGTGGAGTATAGTGTAATTGGTGCGAAAACACGAAGGATTGAAGAATTTAGGCACGGGTTCTTGGATTAGAGATGAATTCGGGTGGAGATGGTGTGCCAAAGTGGTTAAATGATTCAAAATTGGGAATAAAAACTCACTTACCTGGCCCAAATCGACCTTGATTCGACATGTTGACGAGGTCGAATTAAATTCATCATGGTCGAATCGACTTCCTGGACAACTTACTCCTTCTATTCGACCTCGATTCGACTTGCTCCCCTGGTTTATTGGAATGTCTCGGGTCGAATCCACACACAGTAAGATTCAAGTCCTCAATTCGACCTCAATTCAACCTGAGCTGCTGGTCAAATTGAAACAGTCATGGTCTAATTGGCTCACTTGGAAGATTCACGCTCCGATTCGACCTTGATTCGACTTGGGCCTCTGGTCGAGTTGCCATGCCTCAGGTCGAATTGAGCTACTGAACAATTTTTGCCCTCCAATTCAACTTGAAAGCTTGGATTCGACCATGCCCCTTGGTCGAATTGACTCCTTGATGCTCTAAAATCGAGTTTTCTTCATCCCCTACACACTTCAAGCTTAACAAACGAACATTAGATACCAAAATATAGCATAACTTCATCAAGAATCAATCCTAAAACATAACATTCATGAGTAACTCCACAAACAACTCAAAAAACGGAACAAAACACCACTAAACATTAGGCAAATTGTAAAAAATAGATATAAGTACATCACACCCCTCCAAACTTAGTAGAAACTATAGTCGAAACTAAGTTTGCAAAGAGATGTAATTGCTGATAAGTAAGCACTTCAAATAAAAAAATTTCTTACTCACACGAATGAAATAAAGCAATAACACAGGAGGGAAAGCCCCCAACTGGTGCTCTTGTTTAACGTCGGAGAGTCACGACGGTACCAATCTAGGATAAGGTATCTTCAAAGACGACGCAAGCATCATCCGACGACTTATAATGCTTCAATCGATGCCCATTCACCGCGATAATGTCCCCATCTTTGTCAATAAGTTCAAAACTCCCCACTCCATAGGCTCTATGAATCATGAACGAACCCGTCCATTTTGATTTTAATTTCTCTGCGAAAAGCTTCAAACGAGAGTTAAAAAGTAATACCTCATCTCCTTGCTTGAACTCCTTGTAAGAGATCTTAGAATCATGCCACTGCTTCATCCTTTCCTTGTAAATCTCTGAATTCTTGTAGGCACGATTTCTAAACTCATCAAGTTGATTAATGTGAGTCATCCTCAACTCTCTCACATCCTTAAGAGACAAGTTCAAGCTTCTTAAAACCCAAAAAGCTTTGTGTTGGATCTCCACAGGTAAGTGACACGGCTTTCCATATATAATTTGGTACAGTGACATATCCAACACCGTCTTATAAGCAGTACGGCACCCCCATAACACATCATCGAGCTTCATAGCCCAATCCTTCCTATTAGTTCCTACCACTTTCTCCAAGATTTGCTTCACTTGACGGTTAGAGACCTCTGCTTGCCCATTTGCTTGAGGATGATAGGGTGTAGTAACCCTATGCTTAACACCATAATCCTTAAGCACCTTCTCCAGAAGTTTATTGATGAAGTGAGACCCTCCATCACTCACTAGTACTCTAGGAACTCCAAAGCGTGCAAAGATATGCTTCTTCAAGAAAGATATGACAGTCCTTGAATCATTCAAGCAAGTAGGAATGACTTCCACCCACTTAGAAACATAATCCACAGCTAAGAAGATGTAGAGAAATCCATTAGACGGGGAAAAAGGCCCCATAAATCGATCCCCCACACATCGAATATCTCTACAACTATGCACTGCTGAAGTGGCATCTCGTCTCTTCTACTTATATTCCCCATCCATTGACATCTATCGTAGGACGCCACATAGGTTTCACAATCTTTAAACAAAGTAGGCCAGTAGAGAGCGGATTGAAGTACATTGGCTACTGTCTTTTGAGCTTTGAAGTGCCCCCATTAGGTTGTGCATGGCAAAACTCGAGAACACTCTCCATCTCCATCTCGGGCACACACCTAAGGATGATAGAATCCGTGCATATTTTGTAAACAAATGGATCGTACCATATAAAAGTCTCAACATCTCTCTTGAATTTAACAAGTTGATAATGGTTGAGATCTCTCAGAATTTCTCCCACGACAATGTAATTGACATAATCTGCATACCATGGATCCACCCCTTGTGCAACAACCACATATGCTTGTTCAGCCCCTTCAATGAACACAGCCATAATCTTCTCACCCGGGAACATCTCCTCAGTATACTCAAAAGAATCATCACAATGCTCCCTTGTCTCTAACCTTGATAAGTGATCAGCCAATACGTTCTCTGTACCTTTCTTATCTCGGATCTCCATGTCAAACTCTTGAAGAAGAAGAATTCATCTTATGATTCTTGGCTTTGTTTCCTTCTTCTCCATCAAGTACCGAATCGCAGAGTGATCCGTATACACTATAATCTTCATGCCAACCAAATACTGTCAAAACTTGTTGAATGCATACACCAAAGCTAAAAACTCCTTTTCAGTCAAAGTGTAGTTTTTTTGTGCTGCATCAAAAGTTTTACTCGCATAGTAGATGGCACAGAACTTCTTCTCCCTCAGCTGCCCAAGCACCACTCCAAGTGCTACATCACTTGCATCACACATAAGTACAAACGGCTGAGTCCAATCCGGTGTGATCAAGATAGGTGCAGTAGTAAGCGCCTCTTTCAAAACCTGAAAAGTTGTTAGGCATTCATAATCAAACACAAAAGGAACATCCTTTTCAAGTAAATGAGACAAGGGCTTGGAGTATTTTGAGAAGTCTTTGATAAATTGCTTATAGAATCCAGCGTGTCCAAGGAAGGATCGTACTCCTCTTTCATTGGTCGGTGGTGGAAGCTTCTCAATTGCCACCACTTTAGCTCTATCCACCTGCAATCCCTTGGCAGAAACATGATGCCCAAGAACAATCCCATCTCTCACAATGAAGTGACACTTCTCCCAATTCAAGACAAGATTAGTTTCTTAACATCTCTTCAACATAGTAGCTAGGTTAGATAAATAAATATCAAAGGAGGAACCAAATACAGAAAAATCATCCATGAACACCTCTATGTCTTCTCTATCAACCCATCAAAAATCGCCATCATGCAGTGCTGAAAAGTAGCAGGTGCATTACACAATCCAAATGACTTCTTTCTAAAAGCAAAGGTCCCGTATGGGCAAGTAAAAGTCGTCTTTTCCTGATCCTCGGAAGAAATCATGATTTGATTATATCCCGAGTACCCATCCAAGAAACAATAGAACTCATACCCTGCGAGACGATCAAGCATTTGATCCATGAAAGGAAGATGGAAATGGTCTTTGCATGTATTTTCATTCAATTTCCTGTAATCGGTACACACACGCCATCCCGTTGGAATCCTCGTGGCTATTTTCTCTCCATCCTCGGCTTTCATAATAGTCATGCACCCCTTCTTAGCTACAACATGCAGTGGACTCACATGAGAACTATCACTAATCGGATAAATAATTCCAGCATCTAACCACGCTAGGATTTGCTTCCTAATCACCTCTTGAATCACGGGATTCACCCTCCGCTGATTTTGAATACTACTCTTAGTCTCATAAAACAACCTTATTCTATGCATGCAATATGAAGGATTAATACCTTTTAAATCATCAAGAGACCACCCAATCGCAGACCTGTATTTCCTAAGAACATATAACAACTCCTCAAGTTGATCATCATCAAGGGAAGAAAATACTATACCAGATATTTTTCATTGTCACCAAGAAAGGCATACTTCAAGTGTTCTGGTAACAGTTTCATCTCCTCTTTCTTTTCTTCTATCGGAGTGCTCTCTTTATCCAACGGCAAGTACTTCCTAGTCCACTTCACTTCTTCAACCTTAGTTCTTTCCAATTCATACCTGTCATCACCCAAAGCAAGTAAGTTTCAAGATATTCAATACATACCTCATTGGAAAGATCGTCAAGCTCTGTAGTGGGATAAGTAAGAGACTCCATCAAGCATGTCTCAAGAGGGTCCTTAGACAAGATCAAAGACATATCTTCCTTCACAATCTCCTCCACCACAACAATACTATAATATTGTGACTCCATAGGCCTCTTCATTGCTTTGTCAAGGTTGAATAGGACCTCTTCTTTATCCATTCGCAACCTAAGCTCCCCCTTTTGAACATCAATCATGGCCCCAGTAGTAGCAAGGAAAGGTCTCCTCAAGATAAGAGGGATATTATCTTTGTCATCTTTCATTTCAAGTACAAGAAAATCCACAGGAAAGACTAGTTTCTCCACTTTGACAAGAACGTCTTCAATGATACCTTTCGGAAACATCATCGACCTGTTCGCCAATTATGGAGCAACTGTTATAGGAGATAACTCCCCCAAACCAAGCCTTTAAAAGATAGACAATGGCATCAAGTTGATGCTTGCCCAAGATCGCATAAGGCTCGTCGTGCCGGCCCTTTTCCAATCTCACACAAGATAGTGAAGTTTCCTGGATCCTTCATCTTCTGTGGTAGCTCCCTTTGGATAATCAAGCTACAATTTTCAGACAAGTTCACCGTCTCTACTCTGTTCAAGCTTCTCTTTTTCAACAATATATCTTTAAGGAATCGGGCATCTTTCTTCAATATCACCTCAGAGAAAGGAATACTCAAGCCTATCTTATTGATGATATCTAAAAACTTCTTGAACTTCTCTTCCAATCCCTTCTTAACCATCTTATAAGGAAATAACAGAGGTATCTTTGTTTTGGGGATACCCCATTCATCATGCTCGACCTTCTCCGCTTTCTCTTTTTTGGCTCTCAATCTTTTAGCTCTTTCCCACTTCTTCTTTGCTATGATCTCAGTATTTTGCTCATTCAGAACCAATGGAGTAATGTTCACATCACGAGGAGTGTTCGGTGAAGAAACAGGTGCAGTATGGGGTGATTCGACCTTAATTCGACCAGGTGCTCTGGTCGATTGGGCACAGTGGTCGAATTGCACACCTGGAACTTGATTCTCACCCTCTATCTCCGAATCAACCTGGATTCGACCATAAGGTCTGGTCGAATTGAAGTCCTCCAGGTCGAATCGACTTACTATAAGATTTTTGCCCTCCAATTCGACCTCAATTTGACCTGATGGTCTGGTCGAATTGAACTGCTGCTGGTCGAATCGGGCTTCTAATAAAATAGAGTGCTCCGAAAGAGTGGATTTGACCTCAATTCGACCTGGCCCCCAGGTCGAATTGAATTGATTTTGGTCGAATCGAGGCGCTGGTGCTTCCAAATCATGTCCAGACGTCCAATTCGACCTCTCCTATTGGATTCGACCTGAAGTGTTGGTCGAATTAGGGTCGAATTGAGCCTTTGACGTGTCCAATTTTGATTCTGACCTCATAGGTCCCTCGTACTGTGTTCCCGACTTCAGTGTAATGGCGTGACAAGACTTTGGATTCTCAATACTTTGAGATGAAAGCTTCCCTTTCTCAATAGATTGAGTCAATATGTTCACATTTTCAGCAATCGTCCATATTAACAATGTAAGGTCTCTTACTTGTGTAGACAAATCCTTGTGATGATCGTCAATTTTCTTCTCAAGCTTTGCCTCAAGACGGTTCACTCTTTCATCATTCCTAGCCATGTACCTGTTCACCGTATCCTCGAAACCTAGTTTCCCTTCTTCCACTTTCGCACCTGGATCAACACCCGTTGGAGCTTGAATTGCATTATTAGGATTGCTCCATGAAAACTCCGGCCTCCTAGGCTGTTGATAACCACCTAGGGGACCACGATTGTTGTAGTTCCCTTGATAGTTCTGGTTTCCTTGATTAGGGTACCTAGTTCCTTGAATACTTTGTCCCATTTCAATAAAGATTAATTCACACTCGGTGGCTATGAATCGAAAGAAAGGTTGGATCGAGAGGAAATACTACGAGATAATGAGTAAGTAATGGATCAATAGTTTTCATACTTTCCTTCATCCTCGAGTAGTACCAAAATTTGTCAGAAGATTCCATCAAAATATCGCCATCTTTCAAAATTTATCTACCTTAATCTCTACCATTCCTGGACACATTTGTTCAACACCTCAGGTTTTATCATCTCTAATTCCTTGCTCCAAGATTTCATGTCCTTAGTCAACCACAACACAAGTTTACTATCACTTGAATTATGACACAACCCTAGCCAATTCTCCCAATCAAACAGGGTCAATCCTGGATTATTGCTTGGCCCTCGTTGGGGTTGGGGTACATGGAAGGTGGTAAAAAGTTCAGTTTGGAGATCAAAGCAAGAAATAAACGGGCCTTTCACCAACCAGTGAAGCTTTCCATTCACAAATACCCCTCCTTGGTTACAACCGCAGGGTTCCCACCGACCCTGAGGAGGTGCCACTAATCTTTTTGGTGATCTTAGGGTGTACACGTGGCACTCTGCAGCAGGAGGGTGAATCCACAATGCCACCACAACCACTTTAAGTAGCCCCGTCATGTGACTCAACCCGAATCCAAAACTCTCGGGAACGGCCACACGGGCAGGAACTCGAGTAGGAGCGAGTCACGAGTTTCTGGGTTGCACAATACCAGACGAGAGTAACTCGATCGGTACAAGAACATGCCATGAGTTGAGCACACCTGTCCAATGGTAAAAGGGTACTGGAGGTTTAAAGCAGGTGAAACGCTGTAATACACCTTGTCGTCGAGAAGATCGATGAAGTTGCAAATGGTGTATGATGATGGCTTCCTAGAGCGCTGAAACACCACCAGTCCCGATGAGTTAGTGAGATGGTGATGTTGGGTGAACTCGCGAGTGTTGATCAAATCAAACGATGCCTTGCAAACACATCTGCACCTTATGATTGTTGTCGTCGGAAGTCGACACAGGATATCGGTCATAATTTCTGATGGAAGGTGCATGATTGTCATGTTCATCATTTTCACAAATCAATTTCGATTTACAAAACCCTAACTACCTATTCAATTGGGCCTTATATTTCCTATTCCTATTGGAAATATTTAAAACTCGATTAACCTTAGAAAAAATAAAGGGCGTAGGCCAGTTCGATTAACTCTAAAGAAAAAATAAAGAGTAAAGGTTTAATAAACTGGTTTAAAATTGGACTTTTTCAGTCCACGGGCTAATGGGGCTATCATTTTTTTTTTAAATTCAAATCCTGAAAATTTGATAAATTATTAATTCTGGACCTAATATGTGATACCCGAACTTCTCACTACTCATGTGTCAATATAATTTAATTTTTGTTATATGCATTTTATAATTACGTGATAATTATGTGGCAATTATGTGATAATAATGTGACAATTATGTGACAATTGTTTCTATATTTTATTTATCGTTACATTTTATTTGAGACATTCGTGATAAAAATTGGGACGGTGTGTGAATATATGGGTGCATAAATTTTTACGTGCATTAATTTGGATATGTATATAATTAAATTATTTTATGTGTATAAATACATTTTTCTTAATTATTAAGTATCACACGTGTTCTCGTAATAATAATAGTGGGTAGAAAAATATACATGTATGTGTATTAATTTGTAAATGTATTATATCTTAGCTATTAAGTATTGCACGTAAATTAAGAATGGATAATAATAAAATAAATAAAAAATAAAAAAAAAAAAAAATTGGGGCGGTGGGATAGTCATAATTGACTTCCACCCCACCCCTATATATATATACACGTTAACACAGGCAAATGAAAAGCAGAAGAAAAAGAGGAAAAAAGAGAGAGAGAGGGAGAAGAAAGGGAGAGAGAGGGAGAGAGAGAAAGGGAGAGAGAGGAGAGAGAGAGGAAGAAGAGAAAGAGAAGAGGGAGCGCGCCGGAACGTGCGTGTCGGAGCGAATTAGTTACAGTTCTTTACGAGGTTTATATTACTGTCGGAATCCAGGTAAGTAGAAGTCCAACTACAATGCATAAACATGTTGTTTGTGAATTATTTGTAATTAATATGTGTTAATTATGTCATGGATTATTTGTAATTAGTTTAATTACGATATGAATTATTTGAGATTAATTTGTTATACAAGTTGTGGATTTATGTGATTTGGAGAAAGTAGGGTTCATATTTAACAATAGTATTTGTAAATTATTTGTGATAATTTTGTGATACAAGTTGAGGATCCATATAATATCATCATCCTATATAGATCTGTGTGATTGGAAACTGTTGCAAATATATTTATATGGTTTGAGAAAATATTGGTTATAAGGATCTGTGGGATCCAAGATGAAGTTTGATTCCAAAAAGAGATCCGTGTGATCCCAGGGTGAAGTGATTATTCTATAAATGGATCTATGGGATTGAGGTGAAGTTGTTATTTCAGAAGTGGATTTGTGTGAATTGAAATTAAGTTGCTGCTTTATGGTGATTAAATGTTGATATTGATATTGTAAATGGTTTATGATGCACATTTAATTGTTTTGGGTGCATACCATGCATAAACATGAAAAGTATTTTTCCTCAAAATTAATAAGATACTAATGGTGTGTGCGGCCACTATATATGCATCTCTGTCAGGGTTCGGAAAAATCGTTCCCGATATTTTTATTAGGGGTTCGGAAAAATCGTCCCCACCACTTTGCCAGAGTTCGGAAAAATCGTTCTCGGCACTATTTTCGGGGTTCGGAAAAATCGTCCCCATTGAGCTCATTTGGGGTGCATATCATAAGTGTGTCGTGGGGATCCCGCAACGTGAACAGTTTTCAAAATAAAAGAGATCAATTAGAAAAATTAGGAAATAGGCGATAGAGAACTAAATGCATTATCATGCACTGACATGCATGATTTCTACTTACTGAGATTTTTATCTCACTAGTTTATGCATTGTAGGTGAGCCTGTTGATGATTGAGTTTGTGATGTGACTGTGCAAGCTGTGGAGCTCCTTCAAGGTTTTGAGCGGATGTACATAGATGACGACCTGTTGGGCTTGGCCGTGGGTTTATTTTGTTTCCGCTGATGTTTGGTGGTGTAATATAATAAGTATTATCACATGTTTGGGTGGTTTGAAGTGGTGTCAGAAACCAGTATGTATGTTGAACTGGTGTGATGGTGTTGGTTATAAGCATATTATGTGAAAAAAAAAAAATTTTATATGCAGGTTTTTTATAATGATGATGTTTATGTTAAATAGTATTTGAATTATAAGTTATGTAAGGTGGGTCGTGTCAGAGTGGTATCAGAGCACGGTTTGGGTCCTGCAGACTGTCTATGTACATGAACTCATTCTTTGGGAGCGCAGCTTTGCAAGTAAGTGTTATTTTTATTCTGTGTTGTTATGTGTCTTATAAATTATATTGGCTATGTGATACAGGAAGTGTAGTTAGTAGACAAAATGGTAAGAGCTACAGGTGAAGGTTCTGAAGGGGATAGGACTGTTGAGCAAGCAGCACCTCCTGAAGGGAATAATCGTGATGCGATCATTACTCGACTAATGGAACTGGTTGATCGTCAGTCCCAACAGATACAACAACTGATTCAGCAGAGAGATGTGGGTGGACAACCCGAGGGTAATGCAAATCAAGATAGACGTCAAATAGAACGTGTGGAAATGGTTTGTGAGAGGTTTCGAAAGCTGAGCCCTCCAATATTTGAGGACGCAGCAGACCCCACAGATGCAGAGGATTGGTTACGCACGGTGGAAAACATGTTTCAATACAGTAGAATTCCAGATGGGGATAGAGTGCTATGTGCTTCTTTCATGCTACGAGGAAGTGCGGGCCACTGGTGGGATACGATTAAAAGTATCGAGGATGTCACGACTATGACATGGGAAAGGTTCAAGGAGCTTTTCAGAAACAAGTACTTTACGGCACCAGTGAGAGCCATGAAGATGAACGAGTTCATACAGTTGAGGCAAGGTGGCATGTCAGTCACAGATTACCTTCGTAAGTTTGAGCAGTTGTCGAGGTTTGCTGAACATATGGTTAGTACGGAGGCACTGAAAGTGGAGAGATTTGTGGAAGGCTTAAGGCCTGAACTTTATAGAGATGTGAGTATGGCGGGACTGCATGGAGCAACATACTCACAAGTTGCAGAAAGGGCTCAAATTGCTGAGCAAGCGGAGATGAGGATCAGACAAGCGCAAGCCATCAGACGTCAATTTCAGCAGAAACCAATGCAGCAGTCCGGGAGAGTTGATAAGAGGCCGATGCCATTTCAGAGGCCGAATTCAAATGTTCAAGTGGAGCAAGGACAGAGACGAGGAGAACCCAACAAGCGTCCTAAATTCGATCAGGGTAAAGTGCCACCGGCGCCGCCACCACCTATATGCCCTAATTGTCTTAGATCACATGGTGGAGAGTGTCAAATTCCTCTGAGAACGTGTTACACATGCGGGGAGAAAGGACATGTGACTACTACTTGTCCTAAGAAAGGGAAGCAGGCACAGCAGGGAAGAGCTCCAGCGAGGGTGTATACTTTGACGCGAGAGGAGGCAGACGCGAATCCCTCAGTTGTCACGGGTAAGTTCTCTATTTTTGGCACTTCTACATATGTGCTATTTGATTCTGGAGCAACACATTCATTTGTATCCACTGAGTATGTGAAAAAGTTGGGTGGAATACCTAACTTGATAGAAGCTAATTATGAGGTGATGATACTTTCTGGTGAGTCAAAGCAAACTAATCAACTTTTTCGAGGTTGTGTTATTCCTATTGAAGGAAGAAGACTCATCGCTAATTTAATTGTGTTAAGTATGAATGATTATGATATCATATTGGGCATGGATTGGTTGTCAAAATATGGTGCTACAATAGATTGTCAGAAGAAGAGTATCACTTTTCAGCCAGTGAAAGGAGAACCGTTCACTTTTGTTGGAATCAAGAAAAGCTTTCGATTTCCGATGATATCAGCAGCAAAAGCACAGCGGTTGTTGGAAAGTGGTTGTGAGGGGTATCTGGTGAGTGTAATGAATGTTGAGGGGCAGCAATGTCAAATTCTTGATAATGTACCAGTAGTTCGGGAATATCTGGAGGTATTTCCAGATGATCTTCCAGGTTTGCCACCAGAGCGAGAAATAGAGTTTGTTATTGAGTTACAACCAGGAACTGCTCCTATATCTAAAGCGCCATACAGAATGGCACCAGCTGAACTGAAGGAATTGAAGATACAGTTACAAGAGTTGCTAGACAAAGGATTCATCCAACCTAGTTTCTCACCTTGGGGAGCACCAGTTCTGTTTGTTCGAAAGAAGGATGGCACATTGAGGATGTGCATTGATTATCGGGATCTCAACAAAGTTACGGTGAAGAATAAATATCCATTGCCTCGCATTGATGATCTGTTTGATCAGTTACAGGGTGCAGCTATCTTTTCGAAGATTGATTTGCGGTCGGGGTATCATCAGTTGAAGATAAAGAAGGAGGATATTCCAAAGACTGCATTCAGTACAAGGTACGGGCACTACGAGTTCTTAGTGATGCCGTTTGGATTAACAAATGCTCCTGCAGCATTTATGGATTTGATGAATAGAGTATTTCGGGAATTTCTCGATAAATTTGTGATTGTGTTTATCGATGACATTCTAATTTACTCTAAGAATAAGGAGGATCATGCACTGCACTTGAGAAAGGTGTTAGAGATTCTGAAGGAGAGGCAGTTGTATGCGAAGTTCAAGAAGTGTGAGTTTTGGTTAGACCGAGTTGTTTTCTTGGGACACGTGGTATCGGGAGAAGGAATTTCAGTGGATCCAGGTAAAGTTAAAGCAATCCATGATTGGCCACAACCCTCAAATCCCACTGAGGTTCGTAGCTTTCTTGGATTGGCGGGATATTATCGAAGGTTTGTTGAAGGATTTTCTAAGATTGCTTCACCATTAACACAGTTGACCAGGAAGAATGTGAAGTTCACATGGACGGAGGAACGTGAACAAAGTTTCCAAGAATTGAAGAGACGATTGACATCAGCACCTATCTTAACTATTCCTACGGAGACAGGAAACTTCAAAGTTTACAGTGATGCTTCAAAGAATGGTCTTGGGTGTGTATTGATGCAGAATGGGAAAGTGATAGCATATGCATCCAGACAGTTAAGGGAGTATGAGAAAAATTATCCAACTCATGATTTAGAGTTAGCTGCAGTGGTGTTTGCACTCAAGATATGGAGGCATTATCTGTATGGGGAACGTTGTGAAATCTATACAGATCATAAGAGTTTGAAGTACTTTTTCACCCAGAAAGAGTTGAATATGAGGCAAAGAAGATGGTTGGAATTGGTGAAGGATTATGACTGTGTTATCAATTATCATCCAGGAAAAGCCAATGTGGTTGCTGATGCATTGAGCCGAAAGGCAATACAGAGTGTAGCTGCTATGACCGTAAATCAGAAACCAGAGTTGCTTGATTTGCAAATGATGGGTGTGGAGATCATTCAGGAAGGATCGTTGGAAGCAATGATGGCAGCTCTGACACTTCGACCAACTCTGATGGATAAGATTCAACAGAGCCAACAGGAGGATGAATTGTTTGACAAAATAAAGAATGATATCAGCTCTGGAAAGTCTTCTGACTTCCAATTAGGAGATGATGGCGTGATTCGTTATGGAGGTCGATTGTGTCTACCCAAAGTGAATGATATTCGAAAAGAAGTGATGATAGAAGCTCATTCAACACCCTACTCTGTACATCCAGGAGCTACTAAGATGTATAGAGATTTGAAGGCACATTATTGGTGGCCAGGGATGAAGAGAGATGTTGCTCGATATGTGGAGCAATGTTTGACTTGTCAGCAAGTCAAAGCCGAGCATCAGAGACCAGCAGGAACTTTGCAGCCTTTATTTATTCCAGAATGGAAGTGGGAGAATATCACGATGGATTTTGTTATCGGGCTACCGAAGACAGTGAAAGGTCACGATGCCATTTGGGTTATTGTGGATCGATTGACTAAGTCAGCTCATTTTCTTCCTATTAGCTCTACGTATTCCATGGATCGTTATGCCCAACTATATATACAAGAGATTGTCAGACTCCATGGAGTACCACTTACCATTGTGTCAGACAGAGATACGAGATTCTTGTCTGCTTTCTGGAAGAGTTTACATAAGGCGTTGGGGACACAGTTATCTTTCAGTACAGCATTCCATCCACAGACAGATGGTCAATCAGAGCGTACAATACAAATCTTGGAGGATATGCTCAGAGCGTGTGTGTTGGATTTTCAAGGTCAGTGGAGTAAATTTTTGCCTTTGATAGAGTTCTCGTACAACAATAGTTATCAGTCTACCATCGGGATGGCTCCATATGAAGCATTATATGGGAGGAAGTGTAAATCTCCAGTTCATTGGGATGAAGTTGGAGAGAGGAAACTTTTGGGTCCAGACTTGATTCGTGAAATGTCAGAAGCTGTTACCCATATACGAGAGAAGATGAAAGTTGCTCAAGATCGGCAAAAGAGTTATGCAGACAAACGGAGGAGAGAATTGGAATTTGAAGTGGGTGATCAGGTATTTTTGAAAATATCTCCAATGAAGGGGATAATGCAGTTTGGAAGGAAAGGGAAACTCAGTCCAAGATATGTTGGTCCGTTCACTATCATTGAGAGAGTTGGCAGTGTTGCCTATAAATTGGAGTTACCAGCATCGATGTCTAGAGTACATGACGTGTTTCATGTATCTGTGTTGAGGAAGTATGTTCCAAATCCATCTCATGTTCTCAGACATGAACCAGTTGAGTTGAAAGAAGATTTGAGTTATGAGGAAGTACCAGTTGAGATCTTGTGGCGAGAAGTGAAGAAGCTCAGAAATAAAGAAATACCATTAGTAAAAGTATTATGGAGGAACCAACTAGTTGAGGAGGCTACTTGGGAAAGAGAGGATGAGATGATGGCTAAATATCCAGACCTCTTCAGGTAAGTAAATTTCGGGGACGAAATTCTTATAAGTTGGGGAGGATGTGATACCCGAACTTCTCACTACTCATGTGTCAATATAATTTAATTTTTGTTATATGCATTTTATAATTACGTGATAATTATGTGGCAATTATGTGATAATAATGTGACAATTATGTGACAATTGTTTCTATATTTTATTTATCGTTACATTTTATTTGAGACATTCGTGATAAAAATTGGGACGGTGTGTGAATATATGGGTGCATAAATTTTTACGTGCATTAATTTGGATATGTATATAATTAAATTATTTTATGTGTATAAATACATTTTTCTTAATTATTAAGTATCACACGTGTTCTCGTAATAATAATAGTGGGTAGAAAAATATACATGTATGTGTATTAATTTGTAAATGTATTATATCTTAGCTATTAAGTATTGCACGTAAATTAAGAATGGATAATAATAAAATAAATAAAAAATAAAAATAAAAAAAAAAATTGGGGCGGTGGGATAGTCATAATTGACTTCCACCCCACCCCTATATATATATACACGTTAACACAGGCAAATGAAAAGCAGAAGAAAAAGAGGAAAAAAGAGAGAGAGAGGGAGAAGAAAGGGAGAGAGAGGGAGAGAGAGAAAGGGAGAGAGAGGAGAGAGAGAGGAAGAAGAGAAAGAGAAGAGGGAGCGCGCCGGAACGTGCGTGTCGGAGCGAATTAGTTACAGTTCTTTACGAGGTTTATATTACTGTCGGAATCCAGGTAAGTAGAAGTCCAACTACAATGCATAAACATGTTGTTTGTGAATTATTTGTAATTAATATGTGTTAATTATGTCATGGATTATTTGTAATTAGTTTAATTACGATATGAATTATTTGAGATTAATTTGTTATACAAGTTGTGGATTTATGTGATTTGGAGAAAGTAGGGTTCATATTTAACAATAGTATTTGTAAATTATTTGTGATAATTTTGTGATACAAGTTGAGGATCCATATAATATCATCATCCTATATAGATCTGTGTGATTGGAAACTGTTGCAAATATATTTATATGGTTTGAGAAAATATTGGTTATAAGGATCTGTGGGATCCAAGATGAAGTTTGATTCCAAAAAGAGATCCGTGTGATCCCAGGGTGAAGTGATTATTCTATAAATGGATCTATGGGATTGAGGTGAAGTTGTTATTTCAGAAGTGGATTTGTGTGAATTGAAATTAAGTTGCTGCTTTATGGTGATTAAATGTTGATATTGATATTGTAAATGGTTTATGATGCACATTTAATTGTTTTGGGTGCATACCATGCATAAACATGAAAAGTATTTTTCCTCAAAATTAATAAGATACTAATGGTGTGTGCGGCCACTATATATGCATCTCTGTCAGGGTTCGGAAAAATCGTTCCCGATATTTTTATTAGGGGTTCGGAAAAATCGTCCCCACCACTTTGCCAGAGTTCGGAAAAATCGTTCTCGGCACTATTTTCGGGGTTCGGAAAAATCGTCCCCATTGAGCTCATTTGGGGTGCATATCATAAGTGTGTCGTGGGGATCCCGCAACGTGAACAGTTTTCAAAATAAAAGAGATCAATTAGAAAAATTAGGAAATAGGCGATAGAGAACTAAATGCATTATCATGCACTGACATGCATGATTTCTACTTACTGAGATTTTTATCTCACTAGTTTATGCATTGTAGGTGAGCCTGTTGATGATTGAGTTTGTGATGTGACTGTGCAAGCTGTGGAGCTCCTTCAAGGTTTTGAGCGGATGTACATAGATGACGACCTGTTGGGCTAGGCCGTGGGTTTATTTTGTTTCCGCTGATGTTTGGTGGTGTAATATAATAAGTATTATCACATGTTTGGGTGGTTTGAAGTGGTGTCAGAAACCAGTATGTATGTTGAACTGGTGTGATGGTGTTGGTTATAAGCATATTATGTGAAAAAAAAAAAAAATTTTATATGCAGGTTTTTTATAATGATGATGTTTATGTTAAATAGTATTTGAATTATAAGTTATGTAAGGTGGGTCGTGTCATAATATTATTTTTTTCATCATCCATTAGACCATCTTCTAAAAGCTCTTCAAAATAAAGGATAGTTAAAAATTTAAAGAGTAAAACATAAAAAGAAAAGTGTGTTAATTTTTGTGGGACAACCCAAAAAGAAAAGTGTTTCAATATCTTTATGACGGAAGGAGTAATAAATAAATATTGGGAAGATAAAAAATTAATTGAAATATAAAGAGAGTGTTGGAGGGATAAAAAATATGACTCTCTAAATTTTAAACACTCTCAATTTTACACAAAATACTCTCTAAATTATAGAATTGCTTTTGGAGATGTTCTTATGGGTCTAAAATATACAAAACTATCAATTCAAACCCTGAAACTAGGCCTTGAATTAATAAATAGGTGATAACAAATGACAAATTTAGGGCCCTGAATTGATAGTTTTATACTCCATTCGTCCCGACACAAGAGTTACATTTTACTAATTAGAGCGCCTCGCCGCAAGAGTTACATTTCTCTTTTTGGTAAATGGGTCCTGTAGGTAATTAAATTTTATTTCCTAAAAAAATATAAATGCAACGAAAATATATCAAATATTGATTAAATATTTATTTATTAAGGAATTTAAATAAATTAATTCCTAAAATAAATAAATAAATAATTGATAATTAATATAATTATTTAAGCCCAAATCAATGTCAAGTGGGCTCAATTCAAGTTAAATAGGCCCAAATCAAATCCAGCAGACCTAATTTAATTAAATAGGCCCAAGTCCAGTCCAGCAGGCCTAATTAAATTAAATAGGCCCAAAGTCAAATCCTACAGGCTTAGTTAAATTAAATAGACCCGTATCCAGTCCAACAGGCTTAGTTAAAGAAGAAAAGTCCAACATATCTTTTAAAAGAGAAAATATCTCTCAAGTGGTTATTTTTTCTACCTATAAATAAGGATCTTCAGTCCTCATTCCATTCATGCTGAAAATCCTGAAGACCTGAAGAATTCTGAAGATCAAGTTCAAAATCAAGTCAGGTGAAGATCAAACGAAGATCAAGATCAAGTCAAGTGAAGATCAAGATCTTCAAGTAAAAAACATCCAAGATTTTCAAGGTCAAGTTCAAGTTATATTCATGTCAAGAACAGTAGCCGATTAGAGATCAAGGTGCAAAGTCTCTTCGATCCGGTGTTCTTCAAGTCAAAGTCATTATTCATAAAGTCAACGACGTTCTACCAAATTGAGCACCGTACTTTACAACAAATCTTCAAGTCAACGTTCGATCTGAACAAAGGCTCGACGCCTCCGGATAAACGTTACAAAGTCCTAAATCAGAGCTCGGACAAGCTACATCCGAAGATTTGGCTCCGAAAGTTGAAAAAGTCAAGAAGCCAACGCAAGAGAGGAATCAGAGGATAAATAGAAGTTGTTTACTCAAATTCTCAAGTTTAATCCATATCGAATTGTCTTTGTAATTTCTTTTGTGTTTATTATTTAATAAGTACAAATTTGTTGTTACAAATTTTGGCATGCTTAGTGGGACAATTTCTACCTCTCATCTCCTCTTCATATAAGCAACGCAAGATGACTCCACTGAGAGTCACCAAGTCAGCTTCTGTCTTCAAGTCTTCAGAATTACAAGTTGAAGACGTTAACGTGACAACTAGAAGTATTCAAGGAAAGCGCGGTCTGAAGCCTCTTCAGAGACAAATTCTTCAGTTAGAGTTATCCCCAAAGGAATACATTATAATGATAAGGATGATAAAAATGAGGAGGGCAACCTTGATGGCTCAACTCCTCTATCTGAAGAAAGTTCATCGTCTGATTCATCCATAGCCTTAGCTATGACAACAAACACTTCGTCTGTCGAAGAGGAATTAGCAAGTTGATCGAGTCCATTTCTACACTCGCCAAACAAAGCCAAGAACAAGGTACTTTGATCTTCAAACTAATTGAGAAAATGGCTAGTGCTGAAAACTAGCCATGCAAACGAGAAACAAGATGAAGATGATGAAAATGAAGTAAATGACTCCGCGAAACGTCAGTCGATGGAAAAAATGTTATTGAAGAAGAACTGAACATTTTCTATGATGGAATGGTTTCTATCAGCCATCTAAAAAGCATTATACTTGGCACAATGAAGGACCAATTCGAAGAGAGCTCCAAGCCTTCATTCACTTATGCCAAGCCTTTTACTAGGAGGGTTGACAACTTGAAGATGCCACTAAACTATCAACCCCCCAAGTTCCAACAATTTGATGGCAAAGGTAATTCGAGGCAATATATAGCATATTTCATTGAAACGTGCAATGATGCTGGAACTTACGGAGAACATATGGTGAGACAATTAGTTCATTCTTTAAAGGAAAATGCTTTTGAATGGTACACCGATTTGGTGGCCGATTCTATAGATAGTTGGGATCAGATGGAACAACAATTCCTTAACTGTTTCTACAGCACTAGGACAACGGTTAGTATGATAGAATTGACTAACACTCGTCAATTAAGAGAAGGGCTAGTAATTGAGTATAATAATCGATGGAGAAATTTGAGCTTAAATTGTAAACATCGACTGTCTCAAGTCTCTGCCATCGAGATGTGCACACAAGGAATGCAGTGGAGCCTTCGTTACATACTTCAAGGGATTAAACCTAAAACCTTTGAAGACTTGGCCACAAGAGCTCATAACATGGAGCTAAGTATGGGAATAAGTGGAGTTGTAGAGCCTCCGATCCCTGGATCCTATAAGTACAAAGAAAAGCAAGAGGCCAGGAAAGGGGGCAAGCCCTACAATAAATTTTCTGAAAAGGAGTCCATGGCGACAAATGCATCAACTGTCAAGTTTCGAAGGAATGAGAATGAAAAAGATGATAAAGTGAAGAATGATTCCCAAGAAAGGGGGCAAAAAAGATTGACCTTGAAAGAGATGCAGGAAAGGAAGTACCCATTCCTTGATTCGGATGTCCCAGACATATTTGATGATCTGATCAAAGATAAACTTATTGAGCTTCCTGAAATGAAGCGACCAGAAGAGGCGGGGCAAACTGACAATCTAAAGTACTGCAAGTATCATAGGCTGGTGGGTCACTCTATCAAAGATTGTTTTGTCTTTAAAGACAAAGTCATGCGATTGGTGGAGCAAGGGAAGATCTTTCTAGATGAAGATGCAACTACAAACTCTACTTCTACAAACGGAGAAAATGATTCTTCATGTCACATGGCAAGCGAAGCTCAACTACTCAAGGTTGAGCCTAGAAGTGAAAGTGGGACCCATGTTATGAAAATTACATTCACTGAGGAAGACTTACTGCTTGGTTCACAACCTCACAACCGATCCATGTTCATAGCTGGTTGTACTCAAGAGCAAAGGGTGAATCGAATATTGATTGATGGTGGTTGAGAGGCCAATATCTTGCCTCCAATGACATTGAAAAAGTTAGGGATTCCTACTGACGAACTCAGCAGTAGTCGATTGACGATTCATGGGTTCAATTAAGAAGGTCAAAGAACACTTGGTACAATAGTCTTGGATTTAATGATAGATGAGATGGCCTTAACAGTTATGTTCCATGTCATTGATGATAAAATATCATATAACATGCTCTTGGAATGCACATCAATGCTTCAAATACTATGATGGAGGTAACATAAAAAAGGTGCTCGGTGATGAAAGGCCATTCACAGAAGCCGAGTCATATTTTGCAGACGCTAGATATTTTTTGAAAAGTAGAAAGGCTGTCAAACAAGAATGAAGTTCATCACAAGATGAAAACGATGATAAACAAGAAAAAGAGAATTCAGATGATGTTTCATCCACACAGTCTAATGAAAGCAAACAGTTGATCAAGACTGTAGAAGAATTCACACTACCCCTGACCAAGGTTGACATTGAGAAGCCCTCTCCTCCCCCACTCAAAGGGTTCACTCACCCAATTCAAGGGGCTAAAACTGAGCATGGAGATGTATTTGAGGCGGCAGTTTCTAAATCATATAGCCCACAAGCTTACAAACTTCTTATGAAAGCTGGTTATGACCCTCAAGAAAAAGCTGTGATAAATTAACCGTCTCATAAGAATCCTAGTGGATTTAATACCACTCAAGAGATATTGAAAAGTAATAGTCGCACTTCCAGGTATGCTAGAACATGTTTGGGATATGTTCCATAGAAACCTGTTTGCATTGCAATCAAAAGGGCGAACACAAACTATATCACTAAAGATGAAGTTCTTTCTGAAGAAGAAGAATCTTATGAAGAGGATAGAAAGACAGATAGAGTCTCAGTCTTTTAAAGACTCAGACCAATTGGAGTTAAAAAGACTACCAAGTTCCCAAGTTTCCTAAAGATACATAGTCGGATCCCATCTCACATGAAAAGACGACATTTCTTGACCATATCATGTGACACGATTTTGAAAGCTAAGAAACGAACAATAATCTTCACCAGAAGTGAAGAAGATGATCGTGAAAGTGTAGGCTCATCAGATGTTGTTCATTCTATTATCATGTAAACAGATCTACACAGTGCAGAAAGAGATCTACGAAGCAAGATCGTCGAAATGAGAAGAGATGGTTATGTAGTGGAAAGAATTGTTAAAGTTAGAGAAAATGAACAAGTTAGGTCTAATCCACATTTTCAAAGGCAAGAATTCTCGGAAGAAGTTGCCGTGGTAAATCATGTTACCATACGAGAAGACACCTCAATTGAAGAGGAAGATGCTGATGATGCTCCTCTAGAATTTGAAGAGGGTGTCAAATCTACTATTGATCAATTGAAAGAGATTAATTTGGGTGATACTAATGACCCACGCCCAACCAACATAAGTGCTTTGTTGACAACCGATGAAGAAAAGGCTTACATTGAGCTTCTTCAAGAATTCAGATACCTGTTTGCATGGTCGTTCAAGAAATTGCCCGAATTAGATCCAAAATTGGCAGTTCATCATTTAGCAGTAAAGGAATGAACCAAACCAGTTAAGCAAATGCAGCGCCGATTTCGGCTCGAGTTGGTTCCATTGATCGAAGTTGAGGTTAATAAGCTTCTTGAGAGGGGCAAGATACGAGAAGTTAAGTATCCCACTTGGCTCTCTAACATTGTACCAGTGAGGAAAGCAAATGGGCAACTTAGAGTGTGTGTTGACTTTCGTGATTTGAACTTGGCATGCCCAAAAGATAATTTTCCACTCCCGATTACTGAACTTATGATTGATGCAATAACCGGGCATGAAGTGCTTTCATTTATGGATGGATCGTCTGGTTACAATCAAATTAGCCTAGCTCCAGAAGATCAAGAGAAACAACATTCCGTACTCCTAAAGGAATATACTGCTATAATGTTATGCCATTTGGCTTGAAGAATGCTAGTGCCACTTATCAACGAGCTATGCAAAGAATATTTGACGACATGCTCCATAAGAATGTCGAATGTTATGTTGATGACATCATGGTGAAATCATAGAAGAAAAAGGACCATCTCTAAGATTTAAGGCAAATATTTAAGCGTCTTAGAAAATTCCAACTCAAGATGAACACACTCAAGTGTGCATTCGGAGTCTCTTTTGGAAAGTTCCTTGGATTCATTGTCCGGCATCGTGGCATTGAAATCGACAAAGTAAAGATTGATGCAATCATGAAGATGCAGGTGCCCCGAAACATACATGAGCTCAAAAGTTTGCAAGGTAAGCTGTCGTAATTATTAAGAAGATTCATATCAAACTTGGCCGGCAGGTGCCAACCATTCAGCCATCTTATGAAGAAAGGTAACCCATTTGAATGGAATGAAGCTTGCACTAATACCTTTAACAGCATTAAAGCATAGTTGATGAAGCCGCCAGTGTTGGTTGCTCCGATAGCTGGACGTCCATTAATTCTCTACATATCTGCTCAAGAAAGATCACTTGGAGCCCTGCTTGCGCAGAATAATGTTGAAGATAGTCGCACTTCCAAATATGCTAGAACATGTTTGGGATATGTTCCACAGAAACCTGTTTGCATTGCGATCAAAAGGGCAAACACAAACTATATCACTGAAGATGAAGTTCTTTCTGAAGATGAAGAATCTTATGAAGAGGATAGAAAGATAGAGAGAGTCTCAGTCTTTGAAAGACTCAGACCAATTGGAGTTAAAAAGACTACCAAGTTCCCAAGTTTCCCAAAGATACATAGTCGAATCCCATCTCGCATGAAAAGATGACATTTCTTGACCATATCATGTGACACGGTGTTGAAAGCTAATAAACGAACAATAATCTTCACCAGAAGTGAAGAAGATGATCGTGAAATGTAGGCTCATCAGATGTTGTTCATTCTATTATCATGTAAACAGATCTACACAGTGCAAAAAGAGATCTATGAAGCAAGATCATCGAAATGAGAAGAGATGGTTATGTAGTGGAAAAAATTGTTAAAGTTAGAGAAAATGAACAAGTTAGGTCTAATCCGCATTTTCAAAGACAAGAATTCCTGGAAGAAGTTGTCTCGGTAAATCATGTTACCATACGAGAAGACACCTCAAATGAAGAGGAAGATGCTGATGATGCTCATCCAGAATTTGAAGAGGGTATCAAATCTACTATTGATCAATTGAAAGAGATTAATTTGGGTGATACTAATGACCCACACCCAACCTACATAAGTGCTTTGTTGACAACCGATGAAGAAAAGGCTTACATTGAGCTTCTTCAAGAATTCAGAGACCTGTTTGCATGGTCGTTCAAGAAAATGCCCGGATTAGATCCAAAATTGGCAGTTCATCATTTAGCAGTAAAGGAATGAACCAAACCAGTTAAGCAAATGCAGCGCCGATTTCGGCTTGAGTTGGTTCCATTGATCGAAGTTGAGGTTAATAAGCTTCTTGAGAGGGGCAAGATACGAGAAGTTAAGTATCCCACTTGGCTCTCTAACATTGTACCGGTGAGGAAAGCAAATGGGCAACTTAGAGTGTGTGTTGACTTTCGTGATTTGAACTTGGCATGCCCAAAAGATAATTTTCCACTCCCGATTACTGAACTTATGATTGATGCAATAACCGGGCATGAAGTGCTTTCATTTATGGATGGATCGTCTGGTTACAATCAAATTAGCCTAGCTCCAGAAGATCAAGAGAAACAACCTTCCGCACTCCTAAAGGAATATACTGCTATAATGTTATGCCATTTGGCTTGAAGAATGCCAGTGCCACTTATCAACGAGCTATGCAAAGGATATTCGACGACATGCTCCATAAGAATGTCGAATGTTATGTTGATGACATCGTGGTGAAATCAAAGAAGAAAAGGACCATCTCCAAGATTTAAGACAAATATTTAAGCATCTTATAAAATTCCAACTCAAGATGAACCCACTCAAGTGTGCATTCGGAGTCTGTTCTGGAAAGTTCCTTGGATTCATTGTCCGACATCGTGGCATTGAAATTGACAAAGTAAAGATTGATGCAATCATGAAGATGCTTGTGCCCCGAAACATACATGAGCTCAAAAGTTTGCAAGGTAAGTTGGCTTACTTATTAAGAAGATTCATATCAAACTTGGCCGGCAGGTGCCAACCATTCAGCCATCTTATGAAGAAAGGTAACCCATTTGAATGGAATGAAGCTTGCACTAATGCCTTTAACAACATTAAAGCATATTTGATAAAGCCGCCAGTGTTGGTTGCTCCGATAGCTGGACGTCCATTAATTCTCTACATATCTGCTCAAGAAAGATCACTTGGAGCCCTGCTTGCGCAGAATAATGTTGAAGGAAAAGAGTGTGTGTTGTATTATCTGAATAGGACAATGACTCCAAATGAGTTGAAATACTCACCAATTGAAAAGATTTGTCTTACTCTCATCTTTGCAATTCAAAAATTAAGACATTACTTTCTAGCTCATACTGTTTACTTTGTCTCAAAGGCAAATCCATTAAAGTTCGTCATGTCAAAGCCAGTGCTCTCTGATAGGCTCGCAAGGTGGTATGTTCAACTGAAACAATTCAAAATTATCTATGTTCCTCAAAAAGCGGTGAAAGCGCAAGTGTTGGCAGATTTCTTGGCTGATCATCCTATGCCTGCCGAATGGGAATTGTCTGATGATCTTCCCTATGAAGATATATTGGGTATTGAAATTAGTCCTCATTGAAAGATGTATTTCGATGGAGCTGCTCACAGAGAAGGTGCCGACGCCAGAGTAGTATTTGTGACCTCAGATGGAGGAGTTCTGCCATATTCATATAGTCTAATTGAAAATTGCTCTAACAATGTATCTGAGTATCAAGCTCTTATACTTGGTCTGGAGATGGCAGTAGATGTAAAGTAATGACACCTTAAGGTATATGGAGATTCGTTGTTGATAATCAACCAGCTGCTTGGCTTATATGAGGTTAAGAAACCCGAGCTACTTCCGTATTATAACTATGCTCAAAGGTTTATGAATTGGCTTGGAGATGTAGAAATTGAACATCTACCAAGGAATAACAACAAGCAAGCTGATGCTTTGGCAAAGCTAGCATCAACCATAGCAATGCGCGAAGCACATTTCCAAGTTCCGATCTGTAAAAGTTGGGTGGTACCTCCCTTCTTCAAAAAGGAAGATTGTGAAGAAGGTTAGTATTGCGCCATAGAGGTGTTTGATATCGAGAAAGAAGATTGGTGTCAACCGTTCGTTGATTACTTGAAATATGATAAACTTCCCAATGACCCACACCTAAGGGTTGATGTCAGACGTAGAGTACCGCGATTCTTCTATTATAAAGATACACTCTATCGAAGATCGTTTGATGGTATTCTTTTGAGATGCTTAAGTGATGAAGAAGCTCTTTGGGCTATGGAGGAAGCTCATTCTGGAATATGCGGTGCCCATCAATTTGGACCCAAGTTACATTTCAGAATCAAGAGGATGTGATATTACTGGCCTTCTATGGTGAATGATTGCATAGATTATGCACAAAGATGTCTGCCATGTCGTTTCATGCAAATCTCATTCATCAACCTCCCGAACCATTACATCCAACAATATTTTTGTGGCCATTTGATACATGATGTGGTGGGGCCATTGACGAAATCTTCTGGAGGCCATCTTTATAGTTAAGAAAGAAAATGTTGCTGATTTCATCCGCATCAACATCATATATAGATATGGCATGCCTCGATACATCATCACTGATAATGGAAGGCCATTTGACAACTCTTTGATTGATAAGATTTGTGAGAAGTTTGACTTCAAACAAAGGTAGTCTTCTATGTACAATGCAACAGCTAATGGGCTCGCTGAAGCCTTCAATAAGACGTTATGTATTCTGTTGAAGAAGGTAGTCTCCAAGTCAAAACTAGGCTGGCATGAAAGGATCCATGAAGATTTATGGGCGTATCGAACCACTTATAGAACGCCTACTCAAGCTACTCCATATTCTTTAGTATATGGGGTTGAAGCTGTGGTGCCCTTTGAAAAGCAAGTCCCATCTTTGAGAATAACTATACAAGAAGGTTTGATTGAAGAGGAGAATGCACGGCTATGTCTCGAAGAGTTGAAAGCACTTGATAAGAAGAGGTTGGAAGCACAACAAAGACTTGAGAGCTATCAAGCTCGCTTTTCCAGAACGTTTAACAAGAAAATGAAGATACGTTCTTTCAAGTCGGAGACTTAGTCCTTGCAGTGAGAAGGCCTATTGTCGTCACTCACCGAGTTGGAAATAAATTCTTGCCCAAGTGGGATGGCCCACATGTTGTGAAAGAAGTATATACAAATAGTGCGTACAAGTTGATATCTGAAGATATTGTGGGAATTGGTCCCATAAATGGTAAATTCCTGAAACGCTACTACGTGTAGTCCAATCAGACCCAAAGAATGCTCCATGACGCACGAGCCTAAACTGCATGTTACTCCTGGTCCGCACTAGTATAAACTGCGTATGACACCCACCAAAGGTAATTATACGTGATTAAACTGTTAATTCACCCAACTCAGGTATTTTAAGTGGTTAAAGCATTAAATACCCTACTTTGTCTAAAGTGGTTAAAGAATAGTCACTCCTAGCCTGCATGAGTATAAACTGTGTACGACACCTCCTATTTCAAATCATATGATGTCCTTTTGAACTACGTAATGACTTGATCCTCTACGAAGAGGTACGTAGGCAGCTTAGCATTCTGCTAAGTTCAGTCATGCTTTTGGTTTATTCACATTACGTTTGTGAATCAAGCAATAAATTGGAGCATGAAGGCAACAAGTAAATATGAAGGACAAGAAAGCAAATTAAAGATGTAAAGTAACCATAAAGGAGAAGTAAGGAAGAGAATGGACTTTATTGGTAATGTCATTAAACGTTAAAAAAACATAAAAGGGGAAAGCAAATAAATAAATAAAGGAGCAAACTAAAAGAAAACTAGTCTTATACTAAGCGAGAAAGTTATCAGAGAGTATGCTTTGTAGAACAGACTTCTGAGGTGCCTTCTCATCTTCAGATGATGATTATTTTAAGACGGCCGATTGGTCAAGCGTAAGGATATTCTCTTCTATGAGCTCAACTTCCTTCTTAGCACAACAGAGAGTTTGTTGGAGACGATCAGTTGCTTCTGACAAAGTCTTCTCTACATTCTGCAGATTAGCCATTTCTTTGCCTATCAACTCCAACTCTGCTCAGGTGGTCCTTAGTTTGTTTGTCTATGTCGTATGATTGTCCTTACAATTTTGAAGATGACCTTTGACGTCGGCCAAGCATTTTGCATAATTCCCCGTGGATGCTGCTTCATCAGACTTCAATTTTACCGCGGTATAAGCATCAGCCTTGTCAAATAAAGGATCCAGGGCTTCCTCTAAAGGAGAACAGTCGATTCTATGAACCTTCACTTCCTTTATCAATTTCTTGTCTCAGAGTTGATAAAACTCGAGAGGAGTCCGTTTAAGTTTCCTTCTTATTTTCCTCCATGCACTCCGAGCAAACTTCCCTTTAAGATCATGAGTAATCATCTTAGATATAAATTCTGATATAACTGGGCATGCCTTTGAAGGAGAATTCACCCCTATGGTCGATGAATCACTTTCAGTAGAGTCATCACTCTCATCAAAATCATCACTGTCATCAAAACTTGAAGAGATACCTAAGATCTGATGAGAAGAGAAATATGATAATGTAAAAGAAAAAAGAAGTATAATGGATAATAGGATAAGGAAAAGGGGGCAACCTCATCAGCTAAATTTTTTAAAGTAGCAGCAGCAGCTAATTCCTTTCCTTTGGCACCCTCAGAACCAGAAATTATCGGCGCAACCTACAATAAAAAAAAAAAGCTTCGTAAAAAGGAAAATAAAGAAAGAGAAAAAGGAGAGAGAATAAAAGAAATCTCATTATTTTGTTTCTCAGTGTAAACAACAGATTTCTTCTTCTTCCAATGTTGTTCCTTAGATGCACTACAACTTTCCGTAGATTGAGGAAAACTTTTCTTCTTTTTATGCAATACAGGTCGCGATGCTTCATCATGCACTGGAGAAATATCTTGACCCTCATGATTATCATCATCAAGGTCATTTATGATGTCCACCTCTTCCTCCAAAGGCTCTGAAGCTAGGGGAGTCAAGGCTTTGATATGATCAGATAAGTAAGTTCTATGGAATTGCTTCCACCACTCCTTATATTCAGGTGTGGAATAATTTTTAGGAGCTGGGGTTGCACATGGAAAGTAAGCTTCGGAGGTAGAGTTATATGAAGTGCAATGTCTCCAATGGTTGAATCCTTCTTCCAAAGAAGCCTTTCGAAGGTTTTTTCTAAGCATCCTAGGAACATCTTGCAGGAAGCCAAATTGATGAGCAAATCTGTGAGGAGAGTAAGGCTCCATCACAAAATGACTACCTTGCCGCAGAGTAAGATAGCTGGTACGGATAGCCGCCAGATGGGCCCAATTATCCCATTTTTATTTCCATCGTCTGTGTAGTGGATCGGTTTATCTTTTGAAAAAATATTACAAGTCCATAAGGCATTATCAGCTGTGTGAATTCATTTGCGAGCATTTTCATCATCAAAGTATCTTGCTCCTTGCTCGCCAGAATACTTTATCATTCGAGGATATGCTAATTTACTTCCAACTGGAAAATGAATCTTGAAGTATTGAGCCAGCCAGACATGAACGAAATGGACCGAAAATGTTGATTTAATTTTGGATAAATCCGATGAGTTTGAAATTGTATTCAAGCCATGGTAAATGCTCGCCAAGATTGGAATAGCAAGACTCACTTTTTTTCTGCAGCCATTAAACTTGCCATCTTGAAGGTACTAGGTTGTATTAAGCCTACTCTATCACCCGGAAGTGCAAAAGTACAAAGCCAGCAAGCTAAGTGAGCAGCTAGATAGGTCTCTTCTTGATCAGCTTAAGTAACGCCTAATTTTTTGAACTGGTCTATCTCAGCAGACGTCCATGGCTGGTAACTCAAAATGATGCCAGTTGGGTTATGGGTTTTTTAGGCCGAGAAGTTGTCTTTCTTTCGACACGCGTAGGAGGCTCGAGATATGTTATAGTCTTTTTAGACAAAAAATCCACCCACTGGTCAATGGTTACACTTCTCTTATTAGGATCTTTGCAAAGTAGGTGATAAGCGCCAAGTAAGGATCTACAGCTGTGTGGGATACGTAAACCATCCTTCATGGAAAGCAATTCTTCTACGCATGGCACAACTTCATCATACACATAACCCGCTATGGGTATCCCCATCAAATTGTATAAATCCAATAAAGAGAGTGACATCTCCCCAAAATTGGTGAGTAAAGTGTTGGTGGAAGAACACCAAACTTCGCAGAAGGCCTTTATAATTTCACAGCTGCAGTCATAGGTAAAGAGAGACGCAAAGACAGCATCATAAAGCTTTATGTTTCGAAGAATGGATTGACATCGGCTTAAAACATCTTTGGTCCATTCCCAATATCCCTTGATATAGTGAAAGTCTCCGAGAAACTTGATTGGTTCTCCCCAAGATTCTTTTTATTTTCCTTTTGCAATGCGACGTCCCAAAGAGGGTAAAGGGGTTGAACTAAGTTCCGGCTCAATGTCAGCCCCCTTCAGAGTCCAAGTTATGTCATTTTTGCCCAAAGAAAATTCATGGGACCAACATGCCAAGAAAAATTTATTCTTGCTTCTTGAAGGGATATAGGCATTCCCTTGCAAAGATTGCTCGGGTAAAAGACGAGTTCCTTTGAGTAAAGGTTGACGTTCGTCTTCAAGAATAACCAAGTAGCTAGCGCCAGACTTTCCCGTTGCAGTTTTGAAGAAGACCATATTGAAAGTTGAGTTAGCTGCAAAATAACTGAATGAATGTTAGAAGACAAGAAAATGTGTATAATTTAAATTTATGATTTAATTAATTAAAAGACCCAAAATAAATTTATGGGATCAATTAATTATTAAATCCAAAATTGTAAATTAAACAGTAAGGAGGAAGCTTAAAATATTGAAAGCCTAAGTATTTGTGAAGGAATATTAAAATTTTAGGCCAAATTAATTCATGTTAAAATTTCAAAAGCCCAAATTATAAGTAGATTGATGGATGCAATCAACTATCAATTAGCCTCAAAAGGAAAGTCAAATCTCTCCTCCAAAAAAAAAAAAAAGAAGCAAAATTGTCGTAGATTGTGTCCTTTTTTTTAATAATTGAAGGGCTTCTTTACGAGGACAGCTTGCTTCCTTCACTTTTCTCCTAAAAAGTTAAATCTGCTTCTTTCACTCTTCCTAAAAAATTATTGAAACTGCTCGGTACATTCGCACCACGTACCGTCAGAAGAAACGAACCACCACCGTCGGAGGTGTGAGCCCAACAAGCAACCACCATGGTGGTCCGCCGTTGACCGCTCTCCAAGCAACCACCATGGGTGGTCTGCCATCGACTGCTCTCCATCTCACAGTGCGAGCCCGACAAGCAACAACCATTGGTGATCCGCTGTCGACCGCTCTCCACCTCGACGTTGTTGGTCCGACTTCAGCCATTGGAGTTACGGGTTGAAATATTGGACTTACATCTGACTCACCGCGACCTCCGACTGAGATAAATCCCTAGTCGCCAGGAATGCGCGGCGCTGGTCTCGACTGCCCGTGTCATCTTCAAAGGGAAGTCTGGTACGTTAAAGTCTTCTTTTCTCTTCTCTTGGTGGAAACGTTATGTGGAAAAGAAAGAAAGGAAAAAACAGGGAAAAAGAATGGAAGAGGTTAGCGAAGATTACCTTGATTAGGCAAATAAGCAGTTCAAAAGAAAAGGAGTAAAGAAGCATGAAAAAATACAGCGTATATGCAGGAATAAAGGAAAGAAAAAGAAAAACAAAAGAAGCTGTAGAGGAAAGAAGATAGTTAGTTTGATGACTAATGAAGGTGTGAGTTTCTAGTGTTGCAAACAGCCTTTGAATGTGGAAGCAAGAACCTGCAAAGGAAAACATCGTTAGTAGTCGAGATTTTGAGGTGGAAAAGTGGAAGGCTGGAGTTGTTATTATATAGTGTTGGGATCCTTGGTGATTACCCTTGCATGAATATTTGAGTATATCTGTAGAGATATTTTCGTGTATTTATTTAAAGTGTAGAAATATATCTAAACTAAAAATCTTGCAAATATGGGTCGACGAAGATATCTATTGGCATTCTAATATGGGAATAATATCAAGAGCATATCTTGCAAATATGGGTTGAATAAAATCAGCGAGAGTAAAGTGACTGGGGTTTCACCGAGAATAAAATCAGCCTTTGTAAAGATTGCATGTATATTTGGATATATTTGCAAAAAATATTTCAGGTTATCCTTTCGCACTCAGGTAAGGAGATATGAAGTGGATTGCATTGAGAATCTGATTTGCATCATCATACTAGTGATTCATGTGGGATATTTATGGATTGGAGCCAAGACAGAATATATTTTCAGGGCTCAGGAAAAGATAGAAGCCCAAGTATTAGAGAGTTAAATAAAGAGAGCCCAAGTTAAATTGATGGACCAAGAAGAAGATACAAGGAGATAAGTTACAATATTGCAATTTGTCCACTTTCGGGCATAAATTTCAGTGAACAAAATGCAAGGGGGCATTTGTAGGTAATTAAATTTTATTGCCTAAAAAAAATATAAATGCAACGAAAATATATCAAATATTGATTAAATATTTATTTATTAAGGAATTTAAATAAATTAATTCCTAAAAAAATAAACAAATAATTGATAATTAATATAATTATTTAAGCCCAAATCCAAGTCAAGTGGACTCAATTCAAGTTAAATAGGCCCAAATCAAATCCAGCAGGCCTAATTTAATTAAATAGGCCCAAGTCCAGTCCAGCAGAGCCCAAGTCAAATCATATAGGCTTAGTTAAATTAAATAGGCCCGTATCCAGTCTAGCAGGCTTAGTTAAATTAAAAGAGAAAATATCTCTCAAGTGACTATTTTTTCTACCTATTAATAAGGGCCTTCAGTCCTCATTCCATTCATGCTGAAAATCCTGAAGACCTGAAGAATTCTGAAGATCAAGTTCAAGATCAAGCGAAGATCAAGTCAGGTGAAGATCAAACGAAGATCAAGTCAAGTGAAGATCAAGATCAAGTTCAAGATCTTCAAGTCAAAAACATCCAAGATCTTCAAGTTAAGTTCAAGTTATATTCAAGTCAAGAACAGTAGCCGATTAGAGATCAAGGTGCTAAGCCTCTTCGATCCGGTGTTCTTCAAGTCAAAGTCATTACCCATAAAGTTAACGACGTTCTACCAAATTGAGCGCCGCACTTTACAATAAATCTTCAAGTCAATGTTCGATCCAAACAAAGGCTCGACGCCTCCGGATAAACATTACAAAGTCCCAAATCAGAGCTCGGACTAGCTTCATCCGAAGATCCAGCTCCGAAAGTTGAAAAAGTCAAGAAGCCAACACAAGAGAGGAATCAGAGGATAAATAGAAGCTGTTTACTCAAATTCTCAATTTTAATCCATATCGGATTATCTTTGTAATTTCTTTTGTGTTTATTATTTAATAAATACAAATTTGTTGTTACAGGTCCCACACAAAAAATCACTTTATCTTCATGAGGTCCACACATAATAATAATACAACTACCTACAATATATTAAATTATTATATCTCTCAATCCACTACACATTAAAATATTATATTCCTTAATCTCAGTTCAAATAATTGAACTTGGTTTCAATTTTGGTATCAATTGATAAGAGCAAGCGTACTCTATCGCGTAGTAGACCGTAGTGATCAAATGAAAAATTTAGAAATATTGAACCCAAGGGCGAAAGTGGGTAGCCGTATTTGATAAATACTTCATTCTAGAAGGACTAATCAATTAAAGAGGTGGGTTGCTTAACACTAATAACTAACAACTAGGAAAGCAATTAAAGATAGAAAATGTACATATATGTAATAGAAGATGGATGAAGATGAGCAATCTAAGAAGTATGCAAGAAAACAATATTCATGGATAAGGTATATGTAGACTCACACACATATGCATTGAAGATCATCATGTTATGATATTAAGGGCAATCACTAATGTACCCCTAATCCCTATGGCCAAGGCAAATAGGTTCTCAACTCTTTTACAAGTTTAAATCTCCTAACATTGTCTCATACTCTCAATTTTCATGAATGTACTATGATCATAAGTTTGGTTACCCTCACTAGTTCATCACTAATGTCCTATCATGAGGTTCTAAGCACAAGAAGGGTATGTCTTACCTCCCCTCACACAAACCAAGTCACCTCATACAATCAATAATTCAATTAAACCACTAAGCATAATATTGGAATGACCATCCTAACACTATGAATAGAGAATTTAATCATACAAATCATACATAAGATGAGAATAAACATTCATGACAGAAAATATTCATAACAATTATTTCATCAAACGTGCGGTGTACAAAATTTACATAATCCAATCTGAGCTAAATAATGAAGAAAATTACAAATTAAAGGTAAGCTGACTTATCTTTCAAAGTAGGCATTCTATTCCTTAAACATGATCCAATCTTCAACTGATGATGAATTCTCCTTCTTAGATTGATGGATTGATGAAAAAATGGATGGATTTGAGGAGATCAAGTGAATTGGATGGATGAAGTGAAGGGTGGAAGAGATGGAGATGAATGTGTGTTATTTTGGTGTCTAGTGTGTGTGACAACTGATCCATCTTATATAATAATAAATTCCCTTTTATTTTTATTAATCATAGAATAAGTTCCGTAAAAGTGTCTCACAAGAGTGTTTGTCCAACAATATCTATCGTCCACGTTGCCTAAATTTGATCTCTTTAGGTTAATGGTTGAATTTTCAATCAATAAATAGTGGCACATGAGATAATACACACGAAATTGCAAAGAAGATCTCGTGTGCTTTACGGATAATGGATATTCAACTCTAAACAATGTTCATCCTCTCTCTATATATAACCACTTAAAATCTAAAAATTATTTAAATGTTCTAGAAGGTAATTAAATAATTTAAAGCAATGGAAGAAAAATATGAAAGCAAGTTCTATAGATTAAGAAATTGATGAGATCAAAAAGATTAAAAATAACCTGAAAAATGCTTTTAATATTTATAATAAGCTAATTATACTATGCACCCGGGTGTATCCACTTTTAAAAATATATATAAATATAAATAAAAATATATACAATTATGAACAAAAATGAATACAATTTAATTGTTAGTTTTTTTAATAAAAAATTGAGTGTAAAAAAAATATCATGATTAAAAAACATGTATACACTATTAAATAAAAAATTATACACATATGGATACTAGTTTTTTAATGAAAATTTAGTGTGAAAAAATATACAATTATTAAAAAATATATATACAAAATAAAATAATATATATACAAAACAGAATAAAAAGTTATATACGGCTGCAACTAATATCCAACTCTTTATAATAAATCCAACTATTTGAGAGACCCTGCATTATTCCATATTTCCAAAAATAATCGATAATTAGATTTTTCTGTTTGGATATTCGAAGGAACAGCAGCATATTTGGATTATTATTGGGATAACCCGGACTAATTAACCTCATGCCGTTAGTCTTGGATCCAATTTATTTATTTATTTATCGATCTTTAAAATGTTTTTTGCATAACCTTGGAGTTATATTTATTTTCAGTTCCACCATAAAACGACACTTCGAATTTTTAAGGGGTTTGTTGATGAGTAATATTTTCACATAGATTTTAGTGTCTATTTATGTATATTTTTGTATTAGTTTATTCGTATTTATGTACTAATTGGTTGTATTTTGTGTTTTTATGGAAATTTATGATAATGAGCTTAAATATATGATTTCTAGGTAAAAAGAGATTTTAGACGCGAAAAGGAAGATGAAGAAAAAAATGGATCTCAATTCGGAGTTGAAACGAGGGAGAACGAGCCAAAACAAAATGAAGAAAAACAGGGGCTGCACCAACATGGCCGGCCGTGTTGGTACACGACCAACACTTACACGAGCCGTGTACCGAACACGGCCCTGTAAGTCGAGGCCTAGTTCCGTCATCCGAAACACCTACAAGGCCACCCCTCTGGCTGTGTACCGTATATGGGCCGTGTAGGTGCAAAATCTGTAAAAAAATCAGAATCCTTCTAGTAGTTTCCCAAGGGGTATAAATACCCAATACTTCAATATTTCATTAGATTTTCGTGGGTTTCACCCCTGCACACACATCACACACCATTTCCTTCATTTTACACCCCAATCTTCATTCATTCTTCATCCACACCATCTACCATCATCCCACCATCAAATCTACCATTCATTTGAGGAAAAGAAGCAAGGAAGAGAGAAGAATTGCAAAGGAGAGAAGAAGATCACTATTGGAGCCATCCAAGGAAGTTTTTATCTATACTTTGTATTGAATCCTATTGTTTATCATGTTTTGTAAGGATCTTAATGTCTATGTTAATGTTCTCATGAATATGGTAGGCTAATCTCCCTTGTGAGATTAGCAACATGATAGTTGTTGGATAATTTTGAGATTTGTGTATTTTAATTCATATGTTGATTGGATCTATGATTTTTTATCATTGATTGTTAATTGCTTGATTTGTATTATTGATTTGTGTGGTTAATTGTCATGGGCATGTGATTAGATTGAGAAATTGATTATATGTTTAGGATAGTTGATTGAATCAATTCATCATACACTTCATGTGCATTATAAGTCTTAAAAAGATAGAGATGTTCTTTATGATTTAGAACCCTTTGATAGAACATACGATTGGTTAAATCGAGAGGTTGATTAATTGTTTGAAGGGACTCTCATTTCAAGCTTAGTACCTAGATGAAATTGTTTGAGTGAGAACCAATCGTTTGAGCCTTGTTGGGATTCTTAAACGGTCCATATCCTATTCATTCCGATAAGGAGTTTAGGTGAATTAGTGTTGGCCCTTAATCTCACATCCATGACACATATGAATTTGATGCATTTATCTTAGGATTTCCACTTCTTAATTGTTGTTAATCTCACTTTTACTTAATTTGGAAAACACCCTTCATTTGTTTATCTTGTTTGTGATCATTGCTTGCTTTGATTACTTGTCATTTATTTGTTTACAACCAATCCCTTTGATGAATTGTCTCTATAAAATTACGACAAACGTAATCTCGCTTAAGCACTAGTGTCTTCCTCCCTGTGGTTCGATAAATTCTTGAATTGGTCAACCTGACTACAAGTTATGACTAATCATTTGTGGACTCATTATCTGTATTAGTTTAATATTTTTTTAGGACTACCCTCTTGTAAGATGGAATCTATGAGACGTATCGATCAATTGTTAAAGTGTAGTTGTTATATAGATAAAACGAGTACAGATTCCCGCGTAATACGTGGATGAATTATTATAACCAATCAAAAAATATAATTAAAAGTGGCATTTAATTTATAAATATACATGATTTAAAAATATACATGAATAATAATAATAATAATACTATAAAAATATACAATTAAAGGTGATTTTTAATTTATAGATATAAATGATTCAAAGATAATAATAATAATATTAATAATAAATAAATAAATAAATGAATAAAAGTATTATTCTTAATCAATAAAAAAAATATGATTAAATGTGATATTTAATTTGAAGATATACATGAATAATAATAATAAATCGGATATATTTTATTTATTATCTATTCCTAATCAATCAAAAAAATATGATTAAAAGTGGTATTTAATTTATAAATATACATAATTTAAAGATATACATGAATAATAATAATAATAGTAATAATAATAATAAATAAAAGTAGAAAGCTTATATATGTGATTTTAAAACAAAAAATAAAAAATATACGACAATTAACCACGTCGCGATACCTCGTACTTTTAAAAAATTATTTATAGCAGCGACTTCGTAATTAGTATATATAAGATATGTTTATTGATACTTAAAATATATTTGTAGTGAATAATATTATGACACTTTAAAAACACACTTTAATTCATTATTCATTATACTTTAAAAAATATACTTTAACTACGAATTAACATACTTTACCTATATAATAATCATACGTTAACAACATGTCGACCCGTTTCACATAATTACCATCTCATAAGATACTTATATATATATTTTTAGTGAATGTATCCCTACCTTTTAATATTCAATTTTGAATTTAAAATTTAATATAAAATTCGTTAAAAAATTGCTAACAGACTGTATAAATTATTATTCGTTAAAATGTATATGTTTGCAAGTCACTTTTTTTTTTAAAAATTTAATACTATTAACTTTTAACATTCCTCGATTAATTACATTCACTTTCGCTCGAAAAAATCCTGTCAAAAAAAAAAAAATCGCATAAAAAAAAAAAAATCGTCACGAGAGCCGTACGTGAGAAGGGGAATCTAGTGTAATAATGTAATAGTCTTAAAACTTCAATTATGATACCAAAATAAATATAAAATTTCAATTTTTATTCTAAAAAAATAATTATTTTTTAAAATAGTAGGAATATTTAATTGCTCGGTTTACCTCCAATTTACTTTGACATCTTAAATTTTCATCGCAATTTGTGACGTGAGTGACACATGATATTAGTTAAAAAAACTCAATGTACGTTGCATGTCATAACAAAATTCAACTTCAAATAAAAAAAATCAAATTAAATGAATTATTACAAAATAAAAGGCACAGAATATTCTAGACCCTTCAAAAACTCGGAAGAATAGAAAGAAAAAAAAAAATCTTAACATTTATAATTTCACAAAACTCCAAATTTTAAAAAAATAAATAAATGAAGTAAATTATTAGCTAGGAATAATGTCATTAAAAAATTTCTCAAGAAATAACAAAGAATATTCACACAATTTTCTTTTAGTGCCTAAATGACATAGAATCCTCCTGTACTCGTAAACTTCTCTAACACTGTTATTTATTTATTTATTTATTTTGACAATATTAATTATCCAAAGGTCCCAAACTAACCAAATCCATTACGTTTTACTTATCACTTTAATAAAAGGTATTATCGTTTTTCTTAAGAATATTGATTATTGACAAAGACTTATGTGCGTAAGCCTTTTTTTCTAAAATTTATACAATCGGACTTTGGGCCCAACTTATAATAGCCACTATTTACTAAGTACAATTTTAATAGTCACCTCTCTTATATATAATTTTATTAGCCACTATTTGGTGGACTCCCCAAATTACCTCATAACTGTCAGATAAATAACGAAAATAATGGGGTCATGATCATGTCAATTTTGACTGCAGTAAATGAGGTGGGTGTACCACGTTTAAAATTTTTAAAATTTAAAATTTGAATGGGGAATGTGGGACATCATTTGGTAGGGCATTTTATGTAATTTTTTATCTTATTTTCGTCCAAACTTCTCTCTCTTTCTCTCTCATCTTCGTCCAACATCCTCTCTCTTCTTCTCTCCTTTTCGTCCCAAAGCACAGTCTCATCTTCGTCCAACATCCACCCATTTGCAGTCCCCCTTTCTCAGTATGTCTTCTCCATTTGCGGTCCCCATTATACATCGACAGGAAAATGTAGAAATGATGAATTTTCGGGTATGTATAAAAGCAATTTTATTTGCATTTGTAAAATGTGAGTTACTTGTTTATAATGCTTCTTACATTTTGTGGTTTTATTTCATTTAATTTTTTAGTTTGTAGTAGTCGTTTTCTAATGTTAGCCTACATTTTGTGGTTTTGTTCATGGTGCAAATTTATATGTGTAAAATGTGAGTTAATTGTGTATAATGTTTCCTACATTTTGTGGTTTGAAAAAGTAAAGTAATGTGTAGTATGTGACTTAATTATGTATACATCATTTTAGAATGTAGGACCGTAGTGGGAGTGTTTATTTTTTTGAATATGTGGAAAAGATTGTAGGCCGAATAGAGCATTGTGGTAGGCCGAATAGAACAACAGTGTAGGCCGAATAGAACAAAGTAGGAATAATGTGATAGCACTGACCTTGGCCGAATAGAGTATGTGTGATGGGCCGAATAGAACAATAGTATAGGCCGAATAGAACAAGTTTAGGCCGAATACAACAAAGTGCAGTGGAATAATGTGATAGCACTTACCTTGGCCGAATAGAGCATCTTTGAAGGCCGAATAGAAGAAAAACCTAGGCCGAATAGAACAAAAACCTTGGACGAATAGAACAAATTAGGGCTTTCCCAGATATACGTAGGCCGAATAGAACAATTGTGGTCGGTCGAATAGAACAACATTGTAGGCCGAATAGAATAATTCTAGGTCGGATAGAAAAAATAATTGAAGTAGGCTGAATAAAACAAAAGTTATGGGCCGAATAGAACAAATGATTCAGTGTGACAATATTTGTTCAGTTGATGCAATGACTTTATTGTTATTTAATTTTTTTAATTATGATTTTTTTAAATTAAGTAAGCGGTTGAATTGATGCATAGTATATAGATATGATGTGTGTTACAAATTATTTAGCCAAAAATATTATTTGTGCAGGGTGAATGGAAGCGTCCAACTATGCAGAGGAAGAACTGTAGTATACATAATTACTGCAAACGGGGGGTTGTTATGGGAGTAATCCGTACAAAGTTAACACAGATTGGGGGTAATGCCGAACAGATGTTCAGGAGTTCCTGTTTTGGTCATTATTGGGATCTTCACGATGATTGGAATGCGCAAGCTAATATCCACAGTCTCATGACACGGGAGATTATACGTAGCGGGGGTGATTTAACTGCTAGATATTTTTGTTAGGAAATTTATATTTCCTATATTATTTAATTATGGACAATATATTAACATTCAATTATATTAGCTATTCAAATTATATGTTGGGCTTAATTAAGTGATTAAATTAAAGTAAAAGCCCATGGACTATACTTATTTGATATGGGAGAATGAGTGTGATCGTAGTCATTTTCACCAAGATTTTAGTGTCGTTATGTGTGTATTTTCGGATATTTTTATCCGTATTTGTGTAACTTTTGGTGGAGTTTTATATAATTATGAGAGATTTGGTATGAATTGATAAAAATGTGTAAATGAGCTTAAATATGTGCAAAACAAGTAAAAAATGGAGTAAAACGGAGTCAGGAGCTGAAACGAGCTGAAATGGGCCGAAAAACACCTAACTCGAGTTGTATGATCTTGCTCGACTTGCAACTCGAGTCGAGTTGAGGGTCGAGCAAAGGCAGAAAGTGTCCAGTAGCTCAACTCGAGTTGCAATGTCCAACTCGACTTACAACTCGAGTCGAGTTAGATGCCGAGGAAAGTCAAGCTTCTGACATGAGTAGACAGGCGAGAGCTCGAGTTATTTTACTCGAGTCGAGCTGGGGTCAGGGTAAGTCGAGCAGCAAGTTGAGCTGGGGCAGAGCAGCATCCAAAATCATCCAGTGAGCTAACTCGAGTTGCACGGTCCAACTCGACTTGCAACTCGAGTCGAGATAGGGTCGAAAAACCATCCAGTTTGTAGAGCCACACAACTCGACTTGACAGGCAGTAGCTCGAGTTGGCTACTCGAGTCGAGTTGGGTCAAAAGCAGAAAAATTTAGGAAAATTCTGGAAGCTTCTAGAAGGTCTCCAAGGGGTATAAATGCACAATTGGTGCGAAAATTACAAAGAGAGCCTCATTTGACAGTTATTTTAAAGATCAACACACACTTTCTCACCACCATTTCACACACTCCATCCGATCCATCTCTTTCACCCTTCAATTCATCCATCCACCCAACTTGATCTTCATCAATCCATCACTCCATCCATCCATCCACCATTTGAGAAGAGGAAAGCTTAAAGGAGTGAAGAAGATATATTGAAGAAGAGGAAGGATTCTCCATGCAAGGGAAACAATTCCATTTTTCATTTGTTGATTTTCTTTTTAATTTGGCTCAAATGGAGCAATGTTTGATTTGTATTGAATTAATCACCATGTTTAGTGGCTAGTCCTATAGTAGGGCTAATCATATGAATGGTTGAGGTGAAGAGTTAGATATGTAAAACTTGAGTAATGATTTGAATTGATTTGTGGATTTCCTTTTATGATATATCAATCATGTTTCATTTCAATGTTTGTATGATTAAATTCTCTATTCATAGTATTAGGATGACCATTCCAATGTTTTGAGTGGATGTTTAATTGAATCATATTGAATTGTGCATGTATGTTAGTATAAGGGGAGGTAAGCCATACCCTCCTTAGGCTTGGAACATTCATAGAAGGACACTTAAGAGATTGAGTGAAAAGACCCAACTTATGATCATAGTACCTTAAGGGAATTGAGATTAAGATCAATCTTAGGAGATCTAGGCTTGTAAAAGAGTCTAGAACCTAGTTGCCTTGGCCATAGGGACTAGGAGTAAAATTGTGATTGCTTTTATTCCACAAGTTAATGAAAGTTAGCATCAAGAGTTTTGCATATCTTGCTCAAGTTTTAACCATAAGTATGATTAGTCTTGCTCTCTTCTCAAGTGAATTTATACATCCATTCCATTAATCATTTGCTTGTTATTTGATCATTTGCTTTGCTAGTTTAATCTCTAGCTAATTGAGTAGAATCTTAAGCAATAGTTTTAAATACAAAACCTTCAAACATATCATCTTTACAAAGCACAAATCGATGAATAACTTGGATACAAACTTAGGTTTCATTTCCCTTGGGATGACATACTTATAAATTTTGTATTTGGTCACGCTTTTACTCGACGATAGAGTCTCTTACTCTTACACATTGAAAAATGCGATTAAGAACATGGCGCCGCTTGTCGGGAAAATGTTAAACATTTGTTTGTAACGAGTTTGAAGTTGATTAGTTTTGATAAGGATATTTCTTTTATTTTGTTACTTGTTTACTTGTCTTGGTTGTTTGGGAGCTAATTTGAAAGTTTTTGTATTTACATGCAAACTCGTTCTAGGTCCAATCTATTGAACCTTTGAACTTAGAATTGGAAGCTACTTTTAGAAAATAAAGAAGAGGAGTGTTGGAACCTACGGAAGAAAATATGGAAGAAGTAAGGGATAATGCAAATATGGTTGATGAAGAAGGTAATTTGAGAAATTTTCAAGGTGTGATAATGCTAGGGGAGGTTATGGTAATCAAGAATATGTGCCACAAGTTTATGCTCAACAAATGCACTTGCAAAACTAACAAATGCAAGCTATTATTCAAAACTTGTTGGCACAACAAGAAGCAAGGAATAATCCTCCGGTGGTGCAAAATCAACACACGTGGAAATGGAAACAATGGAGTGGGAATGAATGTCCGTGATCATTTTCAACCGCAATATGGGAATTATGGAAAGGGTCCGCCATCGAATGTGAATAATTTTGAGATCAAGACGGGATTGATCAACACTGTACAAGCGAATCAATTTGGTGGTGGTACTATGGAGGACCCAAATGCTCACTTAGCCCAATTTACGGAGTAGGCAAACACGATAAAGATAAATGGGGTAAGTGAGGATTTTTTAGTACCATACTCTACCACCGGGATCATATACCACATGAAGAGAGTTGGCACAAAGATTTTTGAGTAAGTATTTTCCACCATCCAAGATGTTACATCTTAAAGGGCAAAATTTTCAATTCAAGCAATTGCCACTTGAAATATTTAGTGAGGCATGAGACCGATTCAAAGAGATGCTAAGGAAGTGTCCCCAACACGGATTCCCCGAAGAGCAACAAATAGGATTCTTCAATGCCGATTTGCATGGAAGTGAGAGGATGCTCATTGATGCTTCAGCGGGAGGTTCGATTTTGGGACAAACTCCAGAAAGAGCAATTGCTATATGTGAGGAAGTAGCTTTAAATACGGGTCAATGACCTATGGATCGTGCACCGGGGATATATGAAAGGGAAAGAATTGTTAAGATGGAAGAAGTGTGCTTGCAAAAAAATGTGGAGATGCCTAAGGAAGATATGACCGACAAAGCAATCACAGAGATACTGAAGAGGATGAATGCTAATATGCAAATATCTCAGAATTCTACACCGGGTGTGAATCAACAAGTGTTTGCTATCCCTCAACAAGGTAGGTCATTGCCTTTGATGAATCAATAAGTGTGTCCTAATCCTCAATAAGGCATGACTATGCTTAATTTGGGTCAATCTTCTCAAAGTTGTCAAATGCCTACCTCTATGCCTCAACAAGGTATGTCCTCCAATTTTGGAATTCAAGATGCATAGTGTCCATCGGAGATGACTCTTGAGGAAGTTGCCTATATGCAAGGAAGGAACTTCCAAGGAAATTATAGTGGTAATTTTGAAAATCATGTAGGAGGATATCCACAAAGACAAGGAGGATGGGAGCAAGGTAATTTTCAAGGGAATTTTAACCAACCCCGTAGGTATAAAAATTTATCGTATGAAAATCAAGGGAATGCCCTCACTCTTCCACCGGGCATTAATCCGGGGGAGAAAGCTCAAAATGGTGAAGGGAAGCCTACGGTGGAGGATCAAATGGGAAAAATGTTTGAGCTCATGAAGCATGAAAGAGATGAGAGGTTGCTAGAGAAAGAAGAGAGAAGACAAAGAGATGAATGGAATGATAATCGATTCAAAGCTTTGGAGACACAAATGAGTCAAATGACAAGTGAAAGGGGGGATGTTCATCGGCAAGGGAAATTTCCATCTACAACCATTACTAATCCTAAGGAGCAATGTAAGACTATTGAACTTTGTAGTGGAACAAAATACGAAGGGCCTTTTATGCCAACAGAAGTAGAAGGGGTAGAGTGTGAAGTTGAGCCTATGGAAAGCTTGGATGAAGAAGGAAAAGAGAAAGAAATTGAAATTGTTGAAAAAGATGAAAGTACCCCTGTACTTGAAGAAGAAAAAGTGACGTCTCCAAAGAAGTGAGAAAGATATAGAGAAGCAAAAAGAAAAGAGAGAGAGGAGAAGTTTGAAAGGGATGAATGGGGAATTTCAAAGTTGCCCGTTGCAATTCTGTTTCCACAAAGGTGCTTGAAAAAGAGATTAAAAGAAAAATTTGTTAAGTTTGTTGAAATGTCGAAGAAGATACATGTGAATATTACTTTTGCGGAGACTTTATTACAAATGCCAATTACTCAAAGTTCTTGAAGGATATATTGTCAAAGAAAAGAAGTTTGGGAGAATTTGAAACGGTGAACCTTACGGAGAAATGTAGTGCAATATTGCAAAAAAAACTTTCCCCTAAATTGAAAGATCCGGGGAGTTTCACTATTCCATGTGAGATGGGAGAGCATGAGAACTACAAAGCCTTATGTGATTTGGGAGCAATCATTAACTTGATGCCGTTGTCAAACTTCAAGAAGTTGGGTATTGGTGAGGTCAAGCTGACGTCGGTTACGCTTCAATTAGCCGATTGATCGTTGACGTATCCGAAAGGAATTGTGGAAGATATGTTGATCAAAGTTGGCAAGTTTGTATTTCCCATTGATTTTGTAGTATTAGATATGGATGACGATTCAAATGTTCCATTAATACTTGGCAGTCCATTCCTTGCCATGGGGAAAGCATTGATTGATGTGGAAAAGGAAGAGCTTACTTTGAGAGTAAATGAAGAAGAGGTAATATTTTCATTGAGAAAGGCTATGAAGTATCCCAAGAACAAGGAGGAATGTAGAAGATTGGAGGTTGTGGATAACATTGTTGAAGAGCATATGTACCATCTTCACTCCAAGAATCCGTTGGAAATTATCATAAGCCATTCTTACTCAATTGAATCTTTAAAATTTAAATCCTCTTTTTGTTTAGAAAATGATGAAATGATTAATGATTTACATAGTTTAAATGCTTGTAGGGCACTCACGAATGAGGAAGCAAAGGAAGCAAAGGTTGAAAAATTTGATGAAGGACCAAAGGAGGAAGTACAAGAGAAGAAGAAGGTGGAATTAAAACCATTGTCGGAGCACTTAAAGTATGCTTACTTAGAAAAAGATGAAACATATCCGGTAATCATATCCGCTTCCCTTAATGATCTAGAATTAGAAAAATTGCTAAGAGTCTTAAGAGAGCATAAATCCTCTATTGGTTGGAGCATTAAAGATTTGAAAGGTATTAGTCCATCTATGTGCATGCATAAAATTCATTTGATTGATGATGATAAGTCTTGTATTCAAAACCAACGTAGATTGAATCCTATAATGCAAGAAGTGGTAAGAAAAGAGGTATTAAAATGGCTTGATGCGGGAATAATCTTTCCAATAAGTGATAGTCAATATGTATGTCCGTTACATGTAGTGGCAAAAAAGGGTGGTATGACAATTGTGAGATCCGATAAAAATGAGACTATTGCCACTAGAACTATTACGGGTTGGAGAGTGTGTGTTAATTATCGTAAATTGAATGAAAATACTCGTAAAGATCATTTCCCTTTGCCATTCATAGACCAAATGTTGGATCGTCTTGCAGGGCATGAGTACTATTATTTTCTTGATGGTTACTCCGGGTACAATCAAATATTGATTGCACCGGAAGACCAAGAGAAGACAACTTTCACATGTCTCTATGGTACATTTGCATTTATAATGATGCCGTTTGGTCTATGTAATGCTTTCGCCACTTTTCAGCGTTGTATGATGGCTATCTTCGATGGTTTGATTGAAAATATTATGGAGGTATTCATGGATGACTTTTCTGTGTATGGTGCTTCTTATAATATATGCTTGACTAATCTCACTGTGGTGTTGCGGAGGTGTGAAGAATTGAATCTTGTGCTAAATTGGGAAAAGTGCAATTTTATGGTGACAGATGGAATTGTCTTAGGGCATCATATCTCAAAGCATAGTTTAAAAGTTGATAGAGCTAAAGTGATAGCCATAGAACGTCTTCCCCCTCCTACTAGTGAGAAGGGGGTGAGATCGTTTCTAGGTCACGCGGGCTTTTATAGACGCTTCATTAAGGATTTCTCAAAAATTGCTAAACCTCTTTGTAAATTGCTTGAAAAAGATTTTCCATTTCACTTCAATGATGAATGTTGTGTATCATTTCAGGTGTTAAAAGATGCTCTCACTTCATCACCAATACTTGTCACCCCGAATTGGAGCTTGCAATTTGAATTACATTGTGATGCTAGTGATCAATCCATCGGAGTGGTGTTGGGCCAAACAAGGGAGAAGAAGTTTAGAGCAATCTATTATGCCTCAAAGACCTTGAATGCATGCCAAGTCAATTATACCACCACGGAGAAGGATTTTTTAGCTGTAGTGTATGCTTTTGAGAAGTTTCGACTATACTTGGTTGGAACACAAACAATTGTTTACACGGATCACGTAGCTATAAAATACCTTATGAACAAGAAAGATGCTAAATCTCGTTTAATCCATTGGGTGTTGCTTTTGCAGGAATTTGATGTGGTGATCAAGGATAAGAAAGACGTGGAGAATGTGATCGCGGACCATTTGTCTAGATTGGAAAATGGAGGTGAGAATGAGGATGTAAATTCAATTGGGGATGAGTTCCCAGATGAAGAAATTTTGCTATTGGAGGTTGAGCAAGTATGTTCTATCATTGTGAATGTGTCGCCTTGGTATGCCGACTATATTAACTTCATTATTTGTGAAATCGAGCCCACATTACTTAATTAGTACAAGGAGAAGAAGTTTCATGTTGAAGTGAAGAAGTATTTGTAGGATGAGCCGTATTTGTTTAAAATTTATAATGATGGAGTGATAAGAAGATGTGTGGCCGAAGAAGAAGCAATGGGAATTCTTGAACTTTGTCATTCGTCTTTGTGTGGAGGTCACTTCACTCATCAAAAGACGGGAGCTAAAGTTTTACAATCGGGGTTTCTATTGGCCAACATTGTTTAAAGATGCAAAGAAGTTGTGGCTAAGTGTGATAGATGCCAAAGAATAGGGGGAATATGTAAAAGAGATTAAATGCCCATGACCCTGAGAATTGATGTGGAAATATTTGATGTATGGAGCATCGACTTTATGGGACCATTCTCCTCGTCAAAAGGATATTTACATATCTTGCTAGTTGTGAATTATGTGTCAATAGGTGGAGGCAATCCCCACTAAGACAAATGATGCTTTGATTGTTCAAAGGTTCTTGAAAAAGAATATTTTTGCTAGGTTTGGAGTTCCACGAGCTTTAGTGAGTGATGGAAAATCACACTTTGTCAACAAATTGATGGAAGTTTGTTAAAGAGATATGGAGTGAAGTATCGAGTGGTTACACCATACCACCCTCAAGCAAATGGTTTGACAGAGGTTTCGAACTGCCAAATCAAGTTAGTTTTGGAAAAGACCATCAATGGAGGGAGAAAGGATTGGTTGGACAAGCTTGATGATGCCTTATGAGCTTATCGGAAGGTTTTTAAGACCATTCTTGGTGCGTCACCGTATCAATTGGTCTATGGTAAAGCTTGTCATCTTCATGTGGAGTTGGAACACCGTGCATTGTGGGCTATCAAATGCCTCAACATGGATGAAAGGGAGAGTGGTCAAGCAAGGCTGTTGAAGCTAGTAGAGTTGGAGGAGTTTAGAGGAAGAACATTTGATAACTCAATCTTTTATAAAGAGAATATGAAGAGATGGCATGATGCTAAGGTCAAGGAAAAGATGTTTGCTCCCGTGGACAAAGTTCTTGTATTCAATTCGAGGCTCAAGTTATTTCCCGGAAAGCTTAAGTCTTAATGGATAGGGCCATATGAAGTGATTGAGGTGTTAAATGGACATACATTGAAGCTAAAGGGTCCCAACAATGAGTTTATAGTGAATGGTCATAGGGTGAAACATTACCTATCTCCTTCTCAAGAGGAGGGAGATAGTGTATGTGGATACTCTCTCCTCTTGAAACTCTTTGAATACTTAGTAGAGTAGGTTTTATTTTATGTTTGTTTTTCATTGTCTTTTCTTGAATTTTTGGTATGTAGGTGGATTGTACTCTTGGAGAAAAATACATATGGAGAAGACGAAATGTGTTCGATTTGGAATGAAGATGCATGTCCCACCAATCTTTACAAACTTAAAGTTATCACTTGTGTTTGGGGGGAGAGTGCGTGGTGGCCATACTTGAATTTTGGGTGCACATTTGTCATTACAAGGTAACTTCATGAAGATCATTTGAACCTACAAGGGTATCCCACCACTTTTTGCAAACTAATTCTCAACTCTTGTTTCGATTTAAGTTTGGGGGGAGAGTGCGTGGTATGACTCACCACTTGAACGTGTTATAGATCATGATAAATGATTGATTGAGGGGCACTTTGTGTAAAATTGGGTCAATTTAAAAAAAAAAATTCTCATGAGTTTGGTTATAATGTTGGGAACAATTGGTTGTGTTGAAATGCATGATAGTCCTTATTTTTAGTCCAAGTGTTGAGCTAATGGTTTTTGATGAGTTGTTGAGCATAAATGAAGTATAATGGAAGCATGGATTGAGCACTGATGATCAAATCGAGAAGTCGTTGTGGATGTAATTCGGAAGCTCATGCCGACCATTTCTATTCTCAAATGTTTAAGGGAGTTTGCTCTACATCTCATCACTTCTAATTGTCTGACATGAATTGATATTGATTTGAATTGTATTGGATTAACATGCTACTTCATGTGTTATGTGTGTGGGACGTTTACTTTTGTAATCTAGGATTTCATTTTCAATTAAGGATGAGATATTTGTTGAGCTTATTTGTTATGTATGATGAGGTGATATGCTTTGATACTTTTTGATGGATAATTTGGTTTATGCATGTTAAATATTTTTGTATTGTTTGGTGATGTTTCTTTGATCATTGTGGTGTTTGTTGTTATTCTTATTCTTGTATAGGGATGCTTGGTGGTATGTTTTGGGAAGGTATTAAGTGTTTTTGAATGTGAGCTATGATGCATTGTTTGTGATGAGTGATGACAAGTATGTTAATGTTTTCTACTTATTGAAATTGTGACATGAATTATATAATTTGTTCAATTTTGAGAAGTATGAAGGGTAAGTATGTTTCTTTTGGTCCAAGCAAAAGCTTGTAAGACTTGTGCCTCAACCGTGCCTACATGGTTAATTCTTGATGAGAGGACCGGTTGTACTTAGAAAAACAAGAACTTGCTCATGAACTATAGGAGCGAACCTCGAATGGTGGAAATTTGTGAAATGATCTTAGGCAATCCTTGTTAAATGAAGTCATAGCCATAAAACTCCTTACCAAAAATATTATCCCTAGTGAACCACTTTGAGCCTAAAAGCATTTTTCTTTGTGATTTGAGCACAATACAAGCTATGATAATCCACTTGAGCCTTATATATAACCTATGTGTGGGTAATTGAGGATGATGATGGTTTACAAGGGAAGATGCAAAATGTACAAGTAAATGGAAGAAAGAGTGAATTAAGAAAAATGATGCAAGTGCAACTTCAACAAAAGTGGAAAATGAACAAAATCATAAAATATGCTCAAGGAATACAAAAGTCAAGGATAAGAAGTAGGCCATTCAAAAGAAGCTCAAGGAATCCATGTATATTGATATTTAGTGGTTTTGAATTGTTGACAAATGGAGGAAGTTTGAAAGTGAAGAAGTTGGAGAAAAGAATCATCTCTTCGATTATCTACACTTGAATAGTCACTATTATCCAAAGTTTCCTTCCCTACCAAAGAGTCCAAACATTACATCCTAAGATAAAGACCTTTTTGATCACTTATTGAAACTAGGGTGGCTTGTGAACATAGTCCATGAGCATGCCTATGGTGAGTCGGCTCTAACCAGTTGATGAGTGATGTTAAAAATTATATTCCATAGAGTGTTGAGTGAATTTGATATCCTATGAGAGGCTTGGATTGAAAGGGATTTGATTACTCTTTTATCATTCTTACGATTGAACTTGTTAATCTTTCATGTTATAAGTTTGATGATGTAGGGATACTTAATGTTATTTTGTAGTCCTTATTACTTGTGATGCGTTATGGTTTATGTTCGTTAGGTGTTTTTCTAGGAGAAAATTACTTCTCTTGTTTATCATTTTTTATTTTTCGAGGACGAACAATACTTTAAGTTTGGGGGTTGATCGTAGTCATTTTCACCTAGATTTTAGTGTTGTTATGTGTGTATTTTTGGATATTTTATCCGTATTTGGGTAACTTTTGGTGGAGTTTTATGTAATTATGAGAGATTTGGTATGGATTGATAAAAATGTGTAAATGAGCTTAAATATGTGCAAAACAGGTCAAAAATGGAGCAAAATGGAGTTGGGAGCTGAAACGAGTTGAAACGGGCCGAAAAACACCCAACTCGAGTTGCATGATCTTGCTCAACTTGCAACTCGAGTCGAGGGTCGAGCAAAGGCAGAAAGTGTCCAGTAGCTCAACTCGAGTTGCAATGTCCAACTCGACTTGCAACTCGAGTCGAGTTAGATGCCGACGAAAGTCAAGCTTCTGACACGAGTAGACAGGCGAGAGCTCGAGTTATTTTACTCGAGTCGAGCTGGGATCAGGATAAGTCGAGCAGCAAGTCGAGCTGGGGCAGAGCAGCATCTAAAATCATCCAGTGAGCTAACTCGAGTTGCAAGGTTCAACTCGACTTGCAACTCGAGTCGAGCTAGGGTCGAAAAATCATCCAGTTTGCAGAGCCACGTAACTCGACTTGACAGGCAGTAGCTCGAGTTGGCTACTCGAGTCAAGTTGGGTCAAAAGCAAGAAAATTTAGGAAAATTCTGGAAACTTTTAGAAGGTCTCCAAGGGGTATAAATGCACAATTGGTGCGAAAATTACAGAGGGAGTCTCATTTGACAGTTATTTTAGAGATTAACACACACACTTTCTCACCACCATTTCACACACTCCATCCGATCCATCTCTTTCACCCTTCAATTCATCCATCCACCCAACTTGATCTTCATCAATCCATCACTCCATCCATCCATCCACCATTTGAGAAGAGGAAAGCTTAAACGAGTGAAGAAGTTGATATATTGAAGAAGATGAAGGATTCTCCATGCAAAGGAAGCAATTCCGTTTTTCATTTGTTGATTTTCTTCTCAATTTGGCTCAAATGGAGTAATGTTTGATTTGTATTGAATTAATCACCATGTTTAGTGGCTAGTCCTATAGTAGGGCTAATCATATGAATGGTTGAGGTGAAGAGTTAGATATGTAAAACTTGAGTAATGATTTGAATTGATTTGTGGATTTCCTTTTATGATATATCAATCATGTTTCATTTCAATATTTGTGTGATTAAATTCTCTATTCATAGTATTAGGATGACCATTCCAATATTGTAATAATAGTAATAATAATAATAAATAAAAGTAGAAAGCTTATATATGTGATTTTAAAACAAAAAATAAAAAATATACGACAATTAACCACGTCGCGATACCTCGTACTTTTAAAAAATTATTTATAGCAGCGACTTCGTAATTAGTATATATAAGATATGTTTATTGATACTTAAAATATATTTGTAGTGAATAATATTATGACACTTTAAAAACACACTTTAATTCATTATTCATTATACTTTAAAAAATATACTTTAACTACGAATTAACATACTTTACCTATATAATAATCATACGTTAACAACATGTCGACCCGTTTCACATAATTACCATCTCATAAGATACTTATATATATATTTTTAGTGAATGTATCCCTACCTTTTAATATTCAATTTTGAATTTAAAATTTAATATAAAATTCGTTAAAAAATTGCTAACAGACTGTATAAATTATTATTCGTTAAAATGTATATGTTTGCAAGTCACTTTTTTTTTTAAAAATTTAATACTATTAACTTTTAACATTCCTCGATTAATTACATTCACTTTCGCTCGAAAAAATCCTGTCAAAAAAAAAAAAATCGCATCAAAAAAAAAAATCGTCACGAGAGCCGTACGTGAGAAGGGGAATCTAGTGTAATAATGTAATAGTCTTAAAACTTCAATTATGATACCAAAATAAATATAAAATTTCAATTTTTATTCTAAAAAAATAATTATTTTTTAAAATAGTAGGAATATTTAATTGCTCGGTTTACCTCCAATTTACTTTGACATCTTAAATTTTCATCGCAATTTGTGACGTGAGTGACACATGATATTAGTTAAAAAAACTCAATGTACGTTGCATGTCATAACAAAATTCAACTTCAAATAAAAAAAATCAAATTAAATGAATTATTACAAAATAAAAGGCACAGAATATTCTAGACCCTTCAAAAACTCGGAAGAATAGAAAGAAAAAAAAAAATCTTAACATTTATAATTTCACAAAACTCCAAATTTTAAAAAAATAAATAAATGAAGTAAATTATTAGCTAGGAATAATGTCATTAAAAAATTTCTCAAGAAATAACAAAGAATATTCACACAATTTTCTTTTAGTGCCTAAATGACATAGAATCCTCCTGTACTCGTAAACTTCTCTAACACTGTTATTTATTTATTTATTTATTTTGACAATATTAATTATCCAAAGGTCCCAAACTAACCAAATCCATTACGTTTTACTTATCACTTTAATAAAAGGTATTATCGTTTTTCTTAAGAATATTGATTATTGACAAAGACTTATGTGCGTAAGCCTTTTTTTCTAAAATTTATACAATCGGACTTTGGGCCCAACTTATAATAGCCACTATTTACTAAGTACAATTTTAATAGTCACCTCTCTTATATATAATTTTATTAGCCACTATTTGGTGGACTCCCCAAATTACCTCATAACTGTCAGATAAATAACGAAAATAATGGGGTCATGATCATGTCAATTTTGACTGCAGTAAATGAGGTGGGTGTACCACGTTTAAAATTTTTAAAATTTAAAATTTGAATGGGGAATGTGGGACATCATTTGGTAGGGCATTTTATGTAATTTTTTATCTTATTTTCGTCCAAACTTCTCTCTCTTTCTCTCTCATCTTCGTCCAACATCCTCTCTCTTCTTCTCTCCTTTTCGTCCCAAAGCACAGTCTCATCTTCGTCCAACATCCACCCATTTGCAGTCCCCCTTTCTCAGTATGTCTTCTCCATTTGCGGTCCCCATTATACATCGACAGGAAAATGTAGAAATGATGAATTTTCGGGTATGTATAAAAGCAATTTTATTTGCATTTGTAAAATGTGAGTTACTTGTTTATAATGCTTCTTACATTTTGTGGTTTTATTTCATTTAATTTTTTAGTTTGTAGTAGTCGTTTTCTAATGTTAGCCTACATTTTGTGGTTTTGTTCATGGTGCAAATTTATATGTGTAAAATGTGAGTTAATTGTGTATAATGTTTCCTACATTTTGTGGTTTGAAAAAGTAAAGTAATGTGTAGTATGTGACTTAATTATGTATACATCATTTTAGAATGTAGGACCGTAGTGGGAGTGTTTATTTTTTTGAATATGTGGAAAAGATTGTAGGCCGAATAGAGCATTGTGGTAGGCCGAATAGAACAACAGTGTAGGCCGAATAGAACAAAGTAGGAATAATGTGATAGCACTGACCTTGGCCGAATAGAGTATGTGTGATGGGCCGAATAGAACAATAGTATAGGCCGAATAGAACAAGTTTAGGCCGAATACAACAAAGTGCAGTGGAATAATGTGATAGCACTTACCTTGGCCGAATAGAGCATCTTTGAAGGCCGAATAGAAGAAAAACCTAGGCCGAATAGAACAAAAACCTTGGACGAATAGAACAAATTAGGGCTTTCCCAGATATACGTAGGCCGAATAGAACAATTGTGGTCGGTCGAATAGAACAACATTGTAGGCCGAATAGAATAATTCTAGGTCGGATAGAAAAAATAATTGAAGTAGGCTGAATAAAACAAAAGTTATGGGCCGAATAGAACAAATGATTCAGTGTGACAATATTTGTTCAGTTGATGCAATGACTTTATTGTTATTTAATTTTTTTAATTATGATTTTTTTAAATTAAGTAAGCGGTTGAATTGATGCATAGTATATAGATATGATGTGTGTTACAAATTATTTAGCCAAAAATATTATTTGTGCAGGGTGAATGGAAGCGTCCAACTATGCAGAGGAAGAACTGTAGTATACATAATTACTGCAAACGGGGGGTTGTTATGGGAGTAATCCGTACAAAGTTAACACAGATTGGGGGTAATGCCGAACAGATGTTCAGGAGTTCCTGTTTTGGTCATTATTGGGATCTTCACGATGATTGGAATGCGCAAGCTAATATCCACAGTCTCATGACACGGGAGATTATACGTAGCGGGGGTGATTTAACTGCTAGATATTTTTGTTAGGAAATTTATATTTCCTATATTATTTAATTATGGACAATATATTAACATTCAATTATATTAGCTATTCAAATTATATGTTGGGCTTAATTAAGTGATTAAATTAAAGTAAAAGCCCATGGACTATACTTATTTGATATGGGAGAATGAGTGTGATCGTAGTCATTTTCACCAAGATTTTAGTGTCGTTATGTGTGTATTTTCGGATATTTTTATCCGTATTTGTGTAACTTTTGGTGGAGTTTTATATAATTATGAGAGATTTGGTATGAATTGATAAAAATGTGTAAATGAGCTTAAATATGTGCAAAACAAGTAAAAAATGGAGTAAAACGGAGTCAGGAGCTGAAACGAGCTGAAATGGGCCGAAAAACACCTAACTCGAGTTGTATGATCTTGCTCGACTTGCAACTCGAGTCGAGTTGAGGGTCGAGCAAAGGCAGAAAGTGTCCAGTAGCTCAACTCGAGTTGCAATGTCCAACTCGACTTACAACTCGAGTCGAGTTAGATGCCGAGGAAAGTCAAGCTTCTGACATGAGTAGACAGGCGAGAGCTCGAGTTATTTTACTCGAGTCGAGCTGGGGTCAGGGTAAGTCGAGCAGCAAGTTGAGCTGGGGCAGAGCAGCATCCAAAATCATCCAGTGAGCTAACTCGAGTTGCACGGTCCAACTCGACTTGCAACTCGAGTCGAGATAGGGTCGAAAAACCATCCAGTTTGTAGAGCCACACAACTCGACTTGACAGGCAGTAGCTCGAGTTGGCTACTCGAGTCGAGTTGGGTCAAAAGCAGAAAAATTTAGGAAAATTCTGGAAGCTTCTAGAAGGTCTCCAAGGGGTATAAATGCACAATTGGTGCGAAAATTACAAAGAGAGCCTCATTTGACAGTTATTTTAAAGATCAACACACACTTTCTCACCACCATTTCACACACTCCATCCGATCCATCTCTTTCACCCTTCAATTCATCCATCCACCCAACTTGATCTTCATCAATCCATCACTCCATCCATCCATCCACCATTTGAGAAGAGGAAAGCTTAAAGGAGTGAAGAAGATATATTGAAGAAGAGGAAGGATTCTCCATGCAAGGGAAACAATTCCATTTTTCATTTGTTGATTTTCTTTTTAATTTGGCTCAAATGGAGCAATGTTTGATTTGTATTGAATTAATCACCATGTTTAGTGGCTAGTCCTATAGTAGGGCTAATCATATGAATGGTTGAGGTGAAGAGTTAGATATGTAAAACTTGAGTAATGATTTGAATTGATTTGTGGATTTCCTTTTATGATATATCAATCATGTTTCATTTCAATGTTTGTATGATTAAATTCTCTATTCATAGTATTAGGATGACCATTCCAATGTTTTGAGTAGATGTTTAATTGAATCATATTGAATTGTGCATGTATGTTAGTATAAGGGGAGGTAAGCCATACCCTCCTTAGGCTTGGAACATTCATAGAAGGACACTTAAGAGATTGAGTGAAAAGACCCAACTTATGATCATAGTACCTTAAGGGAATTGAGATTAAGATCAATCTTAGGAGATCTAGGCTTGTAAAAGAGTCTAGAACCTAGTTGCCTTGGCCATAGGGACTAGGAGTAAAATTGTGATTGCTTTTATTCCACAAGTTAATGAAAGTTAGCATCAAGAGTTTTGCATATCTTGCTCAAGTTTTAACCATAAGTATGATTAGTCTTGCTCTCTTCTCAAGTGAATTTATACATCCATTCCATTAATCATTTGCTTGTTATTTGATCATTTGCTTTGCTAGTTTAATCTCTAGCTAATTGAGTAGAATCTTAAGCAATAGTTTTAAATACAAAACCTTCAAACATATCATCTTTACAAAGCACAAATCGATGAATAACTTGGATACAAACTTAGGTTTCATTTCCCTTGGGATGACATACTTATAAATTTTGTATTTGGTCACGCTTTTACTCGACGATAGAGTCTCTTACTCTTACACATTGAAAAATGCGATTAAGAACATGGCGCCGCTTGTCGGGAAAATGTTAAACATTTGTTTGTAACGAGTTTGAAGTTGATTAGTTTTGATAAGGATATTTCTTTTATTTTGTTACTTGTTTACTTGTCTTGGTTGTTTGGGAGCTAATTTGAAAGTTTTTGTATTTACATGCAAACTCGTTCTAGGTCCAATCTATTGAACCTTTGAACTTAGAATTGGAAGCTACTTTTAGAAAATAAAGAAGAGGAGTGTTGGAACCTACGGAAGAAAATATGGAAGAAGTAAGGGATAATGCAAATATGGTTGATGAAGAAGGTAATTTGAGAAATTTTCAAGGTGTGATAATGCTAGGGGAGGTTATGGTAATCAAGAATATGTGCCACAAGTTTATGCTCAACAAATGCACTTGCAAAACTAACAAATGCAAGCTATTATTCAAAACTTGTTGGCACAACAAGAAGCAAGGAATAATCCTCCGGTGGTGCAAAATCAACACACGTGGAAATGGAAACAATGGAGTGGGAATGAATGTCCGTGATCATTTTCAACCGCAATATGGGAATTATGGAAAGGGTCCGCCATCGAATGTGAATAATTTTGAGATCAAGACGGGATTGATCAACACTGTACAAGCGAATCAATTTGGTGGTGGTACTATGGAGGACCCAAATGCTCACTTAGCCCAATTTACGGAGTAGGCAAACACGATAAAGATAAATGGGGTAAGTGAGGATTTTTTAGTACCATACTCTACCACCGGGATCATATACCACATGAAGAGAGTTGGCACAAAGATTTTTGAGTAAGTATTTTCCACCATCCAAGATGTTACATCTTAAAGGGCAAAATTTTCAATTCAAGCAATTGCCACTTGAAATATTTAGTGAGGCATGAGACCGATTCAAAGAGATGCTAAGGAAGTGTCCCCAACACGGATTCCCCGAAGAGCAACAAATAGGATTCTTCAATGCCGATTTGCATGGAAGTGAGAGGATGCTCATTGATGCTTCAGCGGGAGGTTCGATTTTGGGACAAACTCCAGAAAGAGCAATTGCTATATGTGAGGAAGTAGCTTTAAATACGGGTCAATGACCTATGGATCGTGCACCGGGGATATATGAAAGGGAAAGAATTGTTAAGATGGAAGAAGTGTGCTTGCAAAAAAATGTGGAGATGCCTAAGGAAGATATGACCGACAAAGCAATCACAGAGATACTGAAGAGGATGAATGCTAATATGCAAATATCTCAGAATTCTACACCGGGTGTGAATCAACAAGTGTTTGCTATCCCTCAACAAGGTAGGTCATTGCCTTTGATGAATCAATAAGTGTGCCCTAATCCTCAATAAGGCATGACTATGCTTAATTTGGGTCAATCTTCTCAAAGTTGTCAAATGCCTACCTCTATGCCTCAACAAGGTATGTCCTCCAATTTTGGAATTCAAGATGCATAGTGTCCATCGGAGATGACTCTTGAGGAAGTTGCCTATATGCAAGGAAGGAACTTCCAAGGAAATTATAGTGGTAATTTTGAAAATCATGTAGGAGGATATCCACAAAGACAAGGAGGATGGGAGCAAGGTAATTTTCAAGGGAATTTTAACCAACCCCGTAGGTATAAAAATTTATCGTATGAAAATCAAGGGAATGCCCTCACTCTTCCACCGGGCATTAATCCGGGGGAGAAAGCTCAAAATGGTGAAGGGAAGCCTACGGTGGAGGATCAAATGGGAAAAATGTTTGAGCTCATGAAGCATGAAAGAGATGAGAGGTTGCTAGAGAAAGAAGAGAGAAGACAAAGAGATGAATGGAATGATAATCGATTCAAAGCTTTGGAGACACAAATGAGTCAAATGACAAGTGAAAGGGGGGATGTTCATCGGCAAGGGAAATTTCCATCTACAACCATTACTAATCCTAAGGAGCAATGTAAGACTATTGAACTTTGTAGTGGAACAAAATACGAAGGGCCTTTTATGCCAACAGAAGTAGAAGGGGTAGAGTGTGAAGTTGAGCCTATGGAAAGCTTGGATGAAGAAGGAAAAGAGAAAGAAATTGAAATTGTTGAAAAAGATGAAAGTACCCCTGTACTTGAAGAAGAAAAAGTGACGTCTCCAAAGAAGTGAGAAAGATATAGAGAAGCAAAAAGAAAAGAGAGAGAGGAGAAGTTTGAAAGGGATGAATGGGGAATTTCAAAGTTGCCCGTTGCAATTCTGTTTCCACAAAGGTGCTTGAAAAAGAGATTAAAAGAAAAATTTGTTAAGTTTGTTGAAATGTCGAAGAAGATACATGTGAATATTACTTTTGCGGAGACTTTATTACAAATGCCAATTACTCAAAGTTCTTGAAGGATATATTGTCAAAGAAAAGAAGTTTGGGAGAATTTGAAACGGTGAACCTTACGGAGAAATGTAGTGCAATATTGCAAAAAAAACTTTCCCCTAAATTGAAAGATCCGGGGAGTTTCACTATTCCATGTGAGATGGGAGAGCATGAGAACTACAAAGCCTTATGTGATTTGGGAGCAATCATTAACTTGATGCCGTTGTCAAACTTCAAGAAGTTGGGTATTGGTGAGGTCAAGCTGACGTCGGTTACGCTTCAATTAGCCGATTGATCGTTGACGTATCCGAAAGGAATTGTGGAAGATATGTTGATCAAAGTTGGCAAGTTTGTATTTCCCATTGATTTTGTAGTATTAGATATGGATGAAGATTCAAATGTTCCATTAATACTTGGCAGTCCATTCCTTGCCATGGGGAAAGCATTGATTGATGTGGAAAAGGAAGAGCTTACTTTGAGAGTAAATGAAGAAGAGGTAATATTTTCATTGAGAAAGGCTATGAAGTATCCCAAGAACAAGGAGGAATGTAGAAGATTGGAGGTTGTGGATAACATTGTTGAAGAGCATATGTACCATCTTCACTCCAAGAATCCGTTGGAAATTATCATAAGCCATTCTTACTCAATTGAATCTTTAAAATTTAAATCCTCTTTTTGTTTAGAAAATGATGAAATGATTAATGATTTACATAGTTTAAATGCTTGTAGGGCACTCACGAATGAGGAAGCAAAGGAAGCAAAGGTTGAAAAATTTGATGAAGGACCAAAGGAGGAAGTACAAGAGAAGAAGAAGGTGGAATTAAAACCATTGTCGGAGCACTTAAAGTATGCTTACTTAGAAAAAGATGAAACATATCCGGTAATCATATCCGCTTCCCTTAATGATCTAGAATTAGAAAAATTGCTAAGAGTCTTAAGAGAGCATAAATCCTCTATTGGTTGGAGCATTAAAGATTTGAAAGGTATTAGTCCATTTATGTGCATGCATAAAATTCATTTGATTGATGATGATAAGTCTTGTATTCAAAACCAACGTAGATTGAATCCTATAATGCAAGAAGTGGTAAGAAAAGAGGTATTAAAATGGCTTGATGCGGGAATAATCTTTCCAATAAGTGATAGTCAATATGTATGTCCGTTACATGTAGTGGCAAAAAAGGGTGGTATGACAATTGTGAGATCCGATAAAAATGAGACTATTGCCACTAGAACTATTACGGGTTGGAGAGTGTGTGTTAATTATCGTAAATTGAATGAAAATACTCGTAAAGATCATTTCCCTTTGCCATTCATAGACCAAATGTTGGATCGTCTTGCAGGGCATGAGTACTATTATTTTCTTGATGGTTACTCCGGGTACAATCAAATATTGATTGCACCGGAAGACCAAGAGAAGACAACTTTCACATGTCTCTATGGTACATTTGCATTTATAATGATGCCGTTTGGTCTATGTAATGCTTTCGCCACTTTTCAGCGTTGTATGATGGCTATCTTCGATGGTTTGATTGAAAATATTATGGAGGTATTCATGGATGACTTTTCTGTGTATGGTGCTTCTTATAATATATGCTTGACTAATCTCACTGTGGTGTTGCGGAGGTGTGAAGAATTGAATCTTGTGCTAAATTGGGAAAAGTGCAATTTTATGGTGACAGATGGAATTGTCTTAGGGCATCATATCTCAAAGCATAGTTTAAAAGTTGATAGAGCTAAAGTGATAGCCATAGAACGTCTTCCCCCTCCTACTAGTGAGAAGGGGGTGAGATCGTTTCTAGGTCACGCGGGCTTTTATAGACGCTTCATTAAGGATTTCTCAAAAATTGCTAAACCTCTTTGTAAATTGCTTGAAAAAGATTTTCCATTTCACTTCAATGATGAATGTTGTGTATCATTTCAGGTGTTAAAAGATGCTCTCACTTCATCACCAATACTTGTCACCCCGAATTGGAGCTTGCAATTTGAATTACATTGTGATGCTAGTGATCAATCCATCGGAGTGGTGTTGGGCCAAACAAGGGAGAAGAAGTTTAGAGCAATCTATTATGCCTCAAAGACCTTGAATGCATGCCAAGTCAATTATACCACCACGGAGAAGGATTTTTTAGCTGTAGTGTATGCTTTTGAGAAGTTTCGACTATACTTGGTTGGAACACAAACAATTGTTTACACGGATCACGTAGCTATAAAATACCTTATGAACAAGAAAGATGCTAAATCTCGTTTAATCCATTGGGTGTTGCTTTTGCAGGAATTTGATGTGGTGATCAAGGATAAGAAAGACGTGGAGAATGTGATCGCGGACCATTTGTCTAGATTGGAAAATGGAGGTGAGAATGAGGATGTAAATTCAATTGGGGATGAGTTCCCAGATGAAGAAATTTTGCTATTGGAGGTTGAGCAAGTATGTTCTATCATTGTGAATGTGTCGCCTTGGTATGCCGACTATATTAACTTCATTATTTGTGAAATCGAGCCCACATTACTTAATTAGTACAAGGAGAAGAAGTTTCATGTTGAAGTGAAGAAGTATTTGTAGGATGAGCCGTATTTGTTTAAAATTTATAATGATGGAGTGATAAGAAGATGTGTGGCCGAAGAAGAAGCAATGGGAATTCTTGAACTTTGTCATTCGTCTTTGTGTGGAGGTCACTTCACTCATCAAAAGACGGGAGCTAAAGTTTTACAATCGGGGTTTCTATTGGCCAACATTGTTTAAAGATGCAAAGAAGTTGTGGCTAAGTGTGATAGATGCCAAAGAATAGGGGGAATATGTAAAAGAGATTAAATGCCCATGACCCTGAGAATTGATGTGGAAATATTTGATGTATGGAGCATCGACTTTATGGGACCATTCTCCTCGTCAAAAGGATATTTACATATCTTGCTAGTTGTGAATTATGTGTCAATAGGTGGAGGCAATCCCCACTAAGACAAATGATGCTTTGATTGTTCAAAGGTTCTTGAAAAAGAATATTTTTGCTAGGTTTGGAGTTCCACGAGCTTTAGTGAGTGATGGAAAATCACACTTTGTCAACAAATTGATGGAAGTTTGTTAAAGAGATATGGAGTGAAGTATCGAGTGGTTACACCATACCACCCTCAAGCAAATGGTTTGGCAGAGGTTTCGAACTGCCAAATCAAGTTAGTTTTGGAAAAGACCATCAATGGAGGGAGAAAGGATTGGTTGGACAAGCTTGATGATGCCTTATGAGCTTATCGGAAGGTTTTTAAGACCATTCTTGGTGCGTCACCGTATCAATTGGTCTATGGTAAAGCTTGTCATCTTCATGTGGAGTTGGAACACCGTGCATTGTGGGCTATCAAATGCCTCAACATGGATGAAAGGGAGAGTGGTCAAGCAAGGCTGTTGAAGCTAGTAGAGTTGGAGGAGTTTAGAGGAAGAACATTTGATAACTCAATCTTTTATAAAGAGAATATGAAGAGATGGCATGATGCTAAGGTCAAGGAAAAGATGTTTGCTCCCGTGGACAAAGTTCTTGTATTCAATTCGAGGCTCAAGTTATTTCCCGGAAAGCTTAAGTCTAAATGGATAGGGCCATATGAAGTGATTGAGGTGTTAAATGGACATACATTGAAGCTAAAGGGTCCCAACAATGAGTTTATAGTGAATGGTCATAGGGTGAAACATTACCTATCTCCTTCTCAAGAGGAGGGAGATAGTGTATGTGGATACTCTCTCCTCTTGAAACTCTTTGAATACTTAGTAGAGTAGGTTTTATTTTATGTTTGTTTTTCATTGTCTTTTCTTGAATTTTTGGTATGTAGGTGGATTGTACTCTTGGAGAAAAATACATATGGAGAAGACGAAATGTGTTCGATTTGGAATGAAGATGCATGTCCCACCAATCTTTACAAACTTAAAGTTATCACTTGTGTTTGGGGGGAGAGTGCGTGGTGGCCATACTTGAATTTTGGGTGCACATTTGTCATTACAAGGTAACTTCATGAAGATCATTTGAACCTACAAGGGTATCCCACCACTTTTTGCAAACTAATTCTCAACTCTTGTTTCGATTTAAGTTTGGGGGGAGAGTGCGTGGTATGACTCACCACTTGAACGTGTTATAGATCATGATAAATGATTGATTGAGGGGCACTTTGTGTAAAATTGGGTCAATTTAAAAAAAAAAATTCTCATGAGTTTGGTTATAATGTTGGGAACAATTGGTTGTGTTGAAATGCATGATAGTCCTTATTTTTAGTCCAAGTGTTGAGCTAATGGTTTTTGATGAGTTGTTGAGCATAAATGAAGTATAATGGAAGCATGGATTGAGCACTGATGATCAAATCGAGAAGTCGTTGTGGATGTAATTCGGAAGCTCATGCCGACCATTTCTATTCTCAAATGTTTAAGGGAGTTTGCTCTACATCTCATCACTTCTAATTGTCTGACATGAATTGATATTGATTTGAATTGTATTGGATTAACATGCTACTTCATGTGTTATGTGTGTGGGACGTTTACTTTTGTAATCTAGGATTTCATTTTCAATTAAGGATGAGATATTTGTTGAGCTTATTTGTTATGTATGATGAGGTGATATGCTTTGATACTTTTTGATGGATAATTTGGTTTATGCATGTTAAATATTTTTGTATTGTTTGGTGATGTTTCTTTGATCATTGTGGTGTTTGTTGTTATTCTTATTCTTGTATAGGGATGCTTGGTGGTATGTTTTGGGAAGGTATTAAGTGTTTTTGAATGTGAGCTATGATGCATTGTTTGTGATGAGTGATGACAAGTATGTTAATGTTTTCTACTTATTGAAATTGTGACATGAATTATATAATTTGTTCAATTTTGAGAAGTATGAAGGGTAAGTATGTTTCTTTTGGTCCAAGCAAAAGCTTGTAAGACTTGTGCCTCAACCGTGCCTACATGGTTAATTCTTGATGAGAGGACCGGTTGTACTTAGAAAAACAAGAACTTGCTCATGAACTATAGGAGCGAACCTCGAATGGTGGAAATTTGTGAAATGATCTTAGGCAATCCTTGTTAAATGAAGTCATAGCCATAAAACTCCTTACCAAAAATATTATCCCTAGTGAACCACTTTGAGCCTAAAAGCATTTTTCTTTGTGATTTGAGCACAATACAAGCTATGATAATCCACTTGAGCCTTATATATAACCTATGTGTGGGTAATTGAGGATGATGATGGTTTACAAGGGAAGATGCAAAATGTACAAGTAAATGGAAGAAAGAGTGAATTAAGAAAAATGATGCAAGTGCAACTTCAACAAAAGTGGAAAATGAACAAAATCATAAAATATGCTCAAGGAATACAAAAGTCAAGGATAAGAAGTAGGCCATTCAAAAGAAGCTCAAGGAATCCATGTATATTGATATTTAGTGGTTTTGAATTGTTGACAAATGGAGGAAGTTTGAAAGTGAAGAAGTTGGAGAAAAGAATCATCTCTTCGATTATCTACACTTGAATAGTCACTATTATCCAAAGTTTCCTTCCCTACCAAAGAGTCCAAACATTACATCCTAAGATAAAGACCTTTTTGATCACTTATTGAAACTAGGGTGGCTTGTGAACATAGTCCATGAGCATGCCTATGGTGAGTCGGCTCTAACCAGTTGATGAGTGATGTTAAAAATTATATTCCATAGAGTGTTGAGTGAATTTGATATCCTATGAGAGGCTTGGATTGAAAGGGATTTGATTACTCTTTTATCATTCTTACGATTGAACTTGTTAATCTTTCATGTTATAAGTTTGATGATGTAGGGATACTTAATGTTATTTTGTAGTCCTTATTACTTGTGATGCGTTATGGTTTATGTTCGTTAGGTGTTTTTCTAGGAGAAAATTACTTCTCTTGTTTATCATTTTTTATTTTTCGAGGACGAACAATACTTTAAGTTTGGGGGTTGATCGTAGTCATTTTCACCTAGATTTTAGTGTTGTTATGTGTGTATTTTTGGATATTTTATCCGTATTTGGGTAACTTTTGGTGGAGTTTTATGTAATTATGAGAGATTTGGTATGGATTGATAAAAATGTGTAAATGAGCTTAAATATGTGCAAAACAGGTCAAAAATGGAGCAAAATGGAGTTGGGAGCTGAAACGAGTTGAAACGGGCCGAAAAACACCCAACTCGAGTTGCATGATCTTGCTCAACTTGCAACTCGAGTCGAGGGTCGAGCAAAGGCAGAAAGTGTCCAGTAGCTCAACTCGAGTTGCAATGTCCAACTCGACTTGCAACTCGAGTCGAGTTAGATGCCGACGAAAGTCAAGCTTCTGACACGAGTAGACAGGCGAGAGCTCGAGTTATTTTACTCGAGTCGAGCTGGGATCAGGATAAGTCGAGCAGCAAGTCGAGCTGGGGCAGAGCAGCATCTAAAATCATCCAGTGAGCTAACTCGAGTTGCAAGGTTCAACTCGACTTGCAACTCGAGTCGAGCTAGGGTCGAAAAATCATCCAGTTTGCAGAGCCACGTAACTCGACTTGACAGGCAGTAGCTCGAGTTGGCTACTCGAGTCAAGTTGGGTCAAAAGCAAGAAAATTTAGGAAAATTCTGGAAACTTTTAGAAGGTCTCCAAGGGGTATAAATGCACAATTGGTGCGAAAATTACAGAGGGAGTCTCATTTGACAGTTATTTTAGAGATTAACACACACACTTTCTCACCACCATTTCACACACTCCATCCGATCCATCTCTTTCACCCTTCAATTCATCCATCCACCCAACTTGATCTTCATCAATCCATCACTCCATCCATCCATCCACCATTTGAGAAGAGGAAAGCTTAAACGAGTGAAGAAGTTGATATATTGAAGAAGATGAAGGATTCTCCATGCAAAGGAAGCAATTCCGTTTTTCATTTGTTGATTTTCTTCTCAATTTGGCTCAAATGGAGTAATGTTTGATTTGTATTGAATTAATCACCATGTTTAGTGGCTAGTCCTATAGTAGGGCTAATCATATGAATGGTTGAGGTGAAGAGTTAGATATGTAAAACTTGAGTAATGATTTGAATTGATTTGTGGATTTCCTTTTATGATATATCAATCATGTTTCATTTCAATATTTGTGTGATTAAATTCTCTATTCATAGTATTAGGATGACCATTCCAATATTGTGAGTAGATGTTTAATTGAATCATATATTGAATTGTGCATGTATGTTAGTATAAGGGGAGGTAAGTCATACCCTCCTTAGGCTTGGAACATTCATAGAAGGACACTTATGAGATTGAGTGAAAAGACCCAACTTATGATCATATTACCTTAAGGGAATTAATATTAAAATCAATCTTAGGAGATTTAGGCTTGTAAAAGAGTCGAGAACCTAGTTGCCTTGGCCATAGGGACTAGGGGTAAAATTGTGATTGCTTTTAATCCACAAGTTAATGGAAAGTTAGCATCAAGAGTTTTGCATATCTAGCTTAAGTCTTAACCATAAGTATGATTAGCCTTGCTCTCTTCTCAAGTGAATTTCTACATCCATTCCATTAATCATTTGCTTGTTATTTGATCATTTGCTTTGCTAGTTTAATCTCTAGGTAATTGAGTAGAATCGTAAACAATAGTTTTAAATACAAAACCTTCAAACATATCATCTTTACAAAGCACAAATCGATGAATAACTCGGATACAAACTTAGGTTTCGTTTCCCTTGGGACGACATACTTATAAATTTTGTACTTGGTCGTGTGTTTACTCGACGATAGAGTCTCTTAATCTTACACATTGAAAAATGCGATTAAAAACAGAGTGGATACCCAATATTACGCATCAGGTGATTATGGGTGGTCTGATATGAGTAATATATATAGATAACCTAGGTTATGGTCCCCGACACTAAGCTGCACACAGTTCTCTCTTTCCCCATCTGAAGAGATTACAAAGATCCTGAGGGGATCCAGAGGCTTAGTAGAGGAAGGCCCTAAACCTGTTGCTGATCTTCCTTTTAATTACGCATAAGAAGATCAATGGATCTAGGTATTCCTTTATTTAATTATTTTATGGATCTTGTTGAATCATGTTAGGGCTTAAGGTGTTTGGATTAATGAATTATTTCCAACAAGTGGTATCAGAGCCACCCTAATTTTGATTCTCTGAGATTTGTAAAATCAAGTTTGGATTTAATTTTTTTAATCATAATGGATCCAGTCGCATATTTTAAATCAGAGATTTATCTGGCAATTGAAGTCGATGTTAATGGGTTTTTCGACCTGATCAGTTAGTCCGTTGACGTGATTTAAAAAAAATTAAATGGAGTAGTTTCGCGATATTCAATGTTGAATTTGAGTTGCAGATACTTGCATGATATACACTATCCATTTTTTATGAATGAATTCAACAAGTGGAATTGTGTTAGTGGCACCTGTAGTCAAGATCAGTATGTTTATTTATTTATTTAATCATGTACTGATTGATGTGATTTTCATAACTTTCAACTCCATGAATTGTGTCAGTGGAACTACTGATTTATTAATGGATCCCACTCTCGATTTTCGTGATGCACTAAAATTTTAATTTTTATAAAATTAAAATTGTTTCTGTATGTGCTCATGTATGAATCCAGACACATGTGAGTTGTTTATCAATTGTGTCAATGCCATGATTGCTCATTTTGGTGTAATTTATTTAAGTTAATGGGGTCATTTATGAATTATATCACATGTTGACCTGTGATAAATTTGGAGAATATAATGGTAGAACTGATGGCATATGTAGCAAGCCCCAACTTTTAATTTTTATTTTTGGTTAATTTTGAAACAGCCATAAAATGAGCTATTTGAGTATCAGCAACGTGGGTCGCTGATTTTGTTAAATAATAATTAAAAAAATTATGGAACACCACCATATTGTTCTATTATAATATTTATTACCTGTTGTTTTGTTATCATTTTGCCACCTCAATGTTTTGATCGGAGTACATTATGATTTGACATTTATGTAAACTTTAGTTTATGTGTTCCGAGTATTGGCCAAAATTTATTTATAATCTCTACGGTAACTTATGCAAAGTCTAATTTGATTTTCTATGCTTTTATTAAAACAGTGTAATTTTTGGGTGACTTGAATATTCATGAAAACAATAATTTTTTTAGTCATTAAAATAATTATGCAATATCCTGCAAAATCTTTTGTTTTTTATATATTCATAAAAGTCATCCAAAATGTAAGTATAGTAAAGGAAAATGAATCTCATTCAAAACACATAATGAGTTTATATAAATTGGGGAGACAGTTCGATGTCATTTAATTAAATTTAAATATTTTAAATATTTATTTAATTAGTCTAGTAAACCTTCAATCTAGTCAATCAAAGCACCATATTGCCATAGAAATATCGTGTGTGGAGAAAAGCTTTATTGAAATTACATAGATGGGTGTGGTATTATTTATGTGTTCTGTGTTCGGCTCATAGGTAGGCACAGTTTGACAGAATAATAACATACAGGTGATAATAAGTATGTGATAATTATTTGGATTGTTCATGTGAACATTAGTCGGTCCATAGATAGACTCTTGTTTGACAGAATTTATTGTCAATACTTGATTGTTGCACCAAGATTACCATTGTAGTTAATTTTTGTCCAAAGACGAGGTTAATGTTACACTTGGTGTCTTGAGATGGGTCCCCAATTTATTTTACTTATTCGTTCATAATTTGCTTTATGACATAAATGTTTATGAGTATACTTAATTTGTTCTCTATTTAGTTTCTATTGCTACAGCTCCTAACTTCTCTCAACAAGTCAATAACATCCCAATGTTTAATGGGACAAACTTCAAGACCTGGAAAGAGACACTTGAGATTGTTCTTGGCTGTATGGATTTGAATCTGGCTCTTCGGTCTGAATGACCCACTGCTACTGTTGAAAATCTAAATGAGGCTAAAATTGAAAAGTGGGATCGGTTAAACCGAATGTGCATGATGATCATGAAGCGCTCCATTCTGGAGGCGTTTAGGGGCTCTATTGCTGAGAGCAAAAATGCTAAATCGTTTCTTGATGCTGTTGAGCAGTATTTTGCCAAAAATGAAAAAGCGGAGGCAAGAGTCTTTTGGCTAAACTTGTCTCCATGAGGTACAAAGGCAAAGGGAACATAAGGGAGTACAACATGGAGATGTCTAATCTCACATCAAAGCTCAAGGCACTCAAGTTAGACATTTCTGATGATTTGCTTGTGCACTTGATTCTGATCTCACTTCCTGCACACTTTGGGCTATTCAAAGTGAGTTATAACACTCGAAAGGACAAATGGTCCCTTAATGAGCTTATATCTTACTGTATGCAAGAGGAAGAGAGAGTGCAGAGAGATAGAGCTGGAAGTGCTCACTTGGATGTAAATGCTCAAGGCAAGAAAAGAAATCAACCTAAGGGTACTGTGGTTGCTGCTTCAGAGCAGAAGAGTACTGTGATTACAGCTTCTGAGCAGAAGAAGCAAAAGGTTGAGCCTAAGGATGATAGATGCCACTTCTGCAAGAAGCAGAATCATTTTAAGAAAAATTGCTCCAAGTATGCTGCATGGCGTGCTAAGAAGGGTATGCCTTTTACTTTGGTTTGTTCTGAGGTTAATTTATCCTTTGTACCTAAAGATACTTGGTGGGTAGATTCAAGTGCTACTACTGACATAAGTATGTCTTTGCAGGGTTGCCTGAGTTGCCGACTGCCAAATGATGCTGAAAGATTCATCTTTGTGGGCGATAGCAATAAAGTTGCAGTAGAGGCTATTGGAACCTTTAGATTGCATTTAAAGAGTGGCTGTTATTTAGACTTGTTTGAGACATTTGTTGTACCGTCTTTTAGACGAAATTTGATTTCTATTTCTGCTTTGGATAAACTGGGTTTTTCCTGGTCTTTTGGAAATAATAAAGTATGTCTCTTTCAAAATTCCAATTTTATTGGTGATGGCCATTTAATTGATAATCTTTACATGCTTGATCTTATAAATTCCAATAATGTTATTCTGCAAACATATTCAAGAGGTACAAAGAGAAAATTTACGGAGGATTCTGCCATTTTATGGCACAAGCGCTTAGGCCATATTTCTAAACAAAGAATTCAAAGGCTTTTGTCTGATGGAATCCTTAATCCCTTTATCTTGTAGATTTTCAAGTCTGCGTTGAATGTATAAAAGGGAAACAAACTAATATGATGAAATTAGGAGCTGAAAGAGCTAACGAAGTCTTAGAACTTATTCACACTGATATATGTGGTCCATTCCCTATGGCATCATGGAATGGGCAACGTTACTTCATCACGTTCATAGACGACTACTCTCATTTTGGCTACCTATATCTGATTCATGAGAAATCTCAATCATTGAACGTTTTCAAATCTTTCAAAGCTAAAGTTGAACTTCAACTTGGTTAGAAAATTAAGGCTGTCAAATCAGATCGTAGAGGTGAATACTACGGTCGGTTTGATGGATCAGGAGAACAACGTCCAGGACCCTTTGCACTTTTCCTCAAAGAATGTGGAATTGTTCCGTAATACACAATGCCAGGTTCTCCTCGCATGAATGGTGTTGCTGAATGTCGGAATCGAACTCTTAATGATATGGTAAGGAGTACGATAAGTCATTCCTCCTTGCCAGAGTCTCTTTGGGGAGAAGCCTTGAAAACAGCAGTATACATTCTCTATAGAGTACCAAGTAAAGCAGTTTCGAAAACTCCTTATGAACTTTGGATAGGCAAGAAACCTAACATTAGACACTTACACATTTGGGGTTGTCCAGTTGAAGCGCGGCCTTATAAGCCACATGAAGGAAAACTGGAATCAAGAACGGTAAGCTACTATTTTGTTGGTTACTCTGAGCATTCACGAGGGTTTAAGTTTTACCATCCCACATCAAGAACCTTTTTCGAGACGAGAAATGCTAAATTTCTTGAGGATATTGAGTTTGGGAGGGAAGAGATTATGAGGAAGGTTATCTTTGAGGAAGATTCTGGAGTTGACGATGATTTGGTTACTTTACCAATCATTGCTCAAGAAACAACTCCAGAGACTCATATGGAAAACATTATTCCAAATCAAGACAACATTGAAATCCTTCCTCCATTAGCTGATGAACAAAACTCAACCACCTCAAGAAATGCCATTAAGAAGATCCACTAGAGAGAGGAGAAATGCTATTTCAGATGATTATTTAGTATTTTTACAAGAACATGAGGATGGAATTGGTTTGACCGAAGATGACCCTGTCACTTTTAGTCAAGCCATGCGCAGTTATAACTCTCAGAGATGGATTGACGCCATGAAAGATAAGATGAAGTCTATGGGTGACAATGACGTTTGGGATCTTGTCAAATTGCCTGATGGTGTGAAACCCATTGGTTGTAAATGGATATTTAAAACAAAAAGGGATTCAAAAGGCAATATCGAAAGATATAAGGCTCGTCTAGTCGCTAAAGGCTTCACTCAAAAGGAAGGCCTTGACTACAAAGAGGCTTTCTCTCCAGTTTCATCGAAAGACTCTTTCAGAACTATCATGGCACTTGTAGCTCATTTCGATTTGGAGCTACACCAGATGAATGTAAAGACTGCTTTTCTCAATGGAGATATTGAGGAAACCATTTATATAGCACAACCTGAGAACTTTGTCTTCAGAGATGCAAAGTCTACAGTGTGCAAATTAAAGAAATCCATCTATGGTCTCAAGCAAGCATCGCGTTAATGGTATCACAAGTTTCATCAAATTATCACCTCTTTTGGTTTTGAGATAAATGTTGTTGATGATTGTGTATACTGCAAGTTCAGTGGGAGTAAATATGTCTTCTTGGTTTTATATGTCGATGATATTCTTCTTGCTAGTAATGATATAGGCTTATTGCACGAAACTAAGAGATTTTTTGTGAAAAAATTCGAAATGAAAGATCTTGGTGACACTTATTTTGTATTTGGAATCCAAATACTTAGAGACCATTCCCGAGGTATCTTTGGATTATCACAAAAGAGCTACATCGATATGGTTTTAGGAAGATTCGGCATGAAATGAAGCAAACCACTAGACACCCCTGTGGCTAAGGGAGAAAAATTCAGTCTTAAGCAATGTCCCAGTAATGATCATGAGAAAAATGAGATGCAAAAGATTCCTTATGCATCTGCAGTAGGAAGTCTTATGTACGCTCAAGTTTGCACTTGTCCTAATATAGCATTTATAGTGGGAGTTTTGGGGAGGTATTTAAGCAATCCAGGACAGCAACACTGGAAAGCGGCCAAACGCGTAATGCGTTACTTAAAGAGAACAATGGATTATATGCTCACTTATCGGAGGCTAGAGAATTTGGAAATCGTTGGATACTCTGACTCCGATTTTGCTGGATGTCAAGATATTAAGCGTTCCACATCGGGTTATGTGTTTACGTTGGCTGGAGGAGCTATTTCTTGGAAGTCTGCCAAACAGACTCTTGTAGCTTCTTCCACCATGGCTGCAGAGTTCATCGCTTGTTATGAAACATGTAATCATGCAATATGGTTGCGGAACTTTTTCACTGGGCTGCATGTGGTTGACGGTATCGAAAGACCATTGAAGATGTATTATGACAATAGTTCAGCAGTACTATACTCCAATAATAACAGAAGTGCTACTAAAGCAAAATTCATTGAAATTAAGTACCTTGTTGTTAAGGAGAGAGTTCAGAATAAACAAATTACTGTTGAACACATAGGAACAAATATCATGCTAGCATATCCACTAACTAAGGCATTAACCCCGAAGGTGTTTCATGAGCATACTGCTCAAATGGGTGTTATTTCTGATGTTACCTTAGTTTAGTGGGAGTTTATGTTCTATGTATTAAACTTCAGATTTGAAACATTTAGAATTCTATAGAATAAAGTTGATGACCTTTCGGTTTGTTCTGAATTCACTAGAGTTAATTTCCATTTTGTGATATTTGCATTGTGGATTGATCTCACTAAAGTTGGACCAGTTGGGAATAGATATGTTATTAATCACATTTTACATGTAATTTCCATGCTACTCACCATATTTGATCTATGTCATTAAGTATATTAATATGGTGATTGTCGGGGTTTAACCACGAATAATAATGTGGTGAATGCCGCAGTAATTCCATTATTGGTATATGAGATGGACCAGATTGTTGAAGGTAGTCTGAATGAATAGCATAAAGTTGTGCACTTAAGGATTCTTAATATAATTGTCTTCGGAGATAATATATAGCATAAGTTGGAGATTGTTAGGAAATTTATATTTCCTATATTATTTAATTATGGGCAATATATTAACATTCAATTATATTAGCTGTTCAAATTATATGTTGGGCTTAATTAAGTGATTAAATTAAAGTAAAAGCCCATGGACTATACTTATTTGATATGGGCCAATGAACGGATACCCAATATTACATATCAGGTGATTATGAGTGGCCTGATATGAGTAATATATATAGATAACCTAGGTTATGGTCCCCGATACTAAGCTGCACACAGTTCTCTCTTTTCCCATATGAAGAGATTACGAAGGTCCTGAGGGAAACCAGAGGCTTAGTAGAGGAAAACCTTAAACTTGTTGCTGATCTTCCATTTAATTCCGCATAAGAAGATCAATGGATCCAGGTATTTCTTTATTTAATTATTTTATGGATCTTGTTGAATCATGTTAGGGCTTAAGGTGTTTGGATTAATGAATTATTTCCAACAAGTGGTATCAGAGCCACCCTAATTTTGATTCTCTGAGATTTGTAAAATCAAGTTTGGATTTAATTTTTTTTTAATCATAATGAATCCAGTCGCATATTTTAACTCGAAGATTTATTTGGCAATTGAAGTCAATGTTAATGGGTTTTTCGACCTGATGATGTTAGTCCGTTGACGTGATTTAAAAAAATTAAATTGACTAGTTTCACGATATTCAATGTTGAATTTGAGTTGCAGACACTTACATGATATCCACTATCCATTTTTTATGAATGAATTCAACAAGTGGAATTGTGTCAGTGGCACCTGTAGTCAAGATCAATATGTTTATTTATTTATTTAAATCATGTACTGTTGAGGTGGCACCTCGGGGGAGGCCTACAATCCCTGGAATCAGCAGTGCTATACTCGTATGTCTGATGAGAATCGGTGGCAGGGCCAGTGCACGGCGGATCCTTCAGATTGGCAATCTAATTGGGATCCTACTTCTTACCGACCAGCCTATACTCCTAGCCCTAACCAAGGTGGACATGATTCAGGGGAGACGTGGTTTGAAGAGCCCAGTTCGTATCATCCCTCACATCATATGCCTCCGTACTCCGCTCGTAGCTGGCATTATCGAGCTGTAGAGGAGCATGATAAACAACATCACTTGGATGCTGATGAGCCCCCATTGTTTAGTGGGAGTGGGAGGGGTGACGATCACAGATATGATCAGGATTTTAAGGAGAGGGTGTTCCGTAGACTGGATCAGCAGGATGAGTTCTTAAGCCAGCTGGCATGTCAAATGGTATCTGAGCATCAAACCCAGCATTACTTTCGAATTGCGCTTATGCAGAAGTTCAGGCGCTTTCGAGCTGATATTTCGTGCAACAGGTCTGAGCATGAGCCATCTACTTCCAGGTCAGGGGTTAGATCTCCCCCTTCTAGTGTGATGGATCCTGGGAGTCCCATGGCTCCGACACTAGGTGTCGCTCAAGGTAGTTTTATGCATCCTACACGAGCCAGAAACCCAAGTATAGTATTACAATCACCATTCACAACGTCTGAGCGGGAGCGCCAGTGGCAAATGTACTATCGATTCAAGACAAGCAACAATCTGTGAGTGCTAATCTACTCTTTTAGATGTTTTCATAGATTAGTTAGTTTAAATATATGTGCTTGTTTTAAATAATTCTTGAATTCAGGATTGACGTTGGACTTGGGTATGGAATAAGCAGTGGTTTTTTCAAAGGGATCGAGACCCCAGTGGTTGGTTTGACGATCCGGTGATTGAGAGAGTGGTCATGTGTATACTTAATACATAAATATGTTCATTATTATTCCGTAATAAATTTAACTATGTTTCAGCACCTGGATGCATACCTCCGCTTATTATCAGAGCGACCGACGGCCATAGGCGTACACGTCCATCCGGATGTTGGCAACTACTGCATTCTAGACATGCAATTCTCTGTAAGTAACAAACATATATTCAATTTATGAAATAATTTTCCATGTAATTTTGAATCCGATCTTATGCAATGAATTTCCTCAAAGGTCCGAGTTAAATCAGTATGGAATGAGCACACAAGGCTGTACAAAGATGATAGAAATGACATTTGTCAACATCCGTGATGACTTGTTGACGGATCTTCGTGAGTACGCAGCAAGGAGATTTCCCGTGGGGAGGGGGTCGAGGCCATGGATAGAGTGTGATGTGGTATTTTAGCTTAACCCTTGTTTTAATCAAATAATTATATCTCCTAATCTATACAAGTGTTTTACATCTAATGTATGCATTCTTATGAATTCTATGGCAGATAATGTTTATAGTCCATACAACTGCGCACTACTACCCATGTGTTCTCATTATGAAGGATATGTCCTTCTTCTATTTTGACTCGTTCCGGCACAGATGGGATGCCGAGCTCGACATGAGGGAGCATCGGCTATTGGAGACTCTTCCATTCAGACGTGTCATTCCAGCTTGTTGCGCGAGATTCATACCCAAGAGGTTCCGCCCCATTTGCATCTGAATCCAGCTCGAGTAGAGTTTTGTTACAGACAAGAGGGCGGCAGCAGCTGCGGCCCTGCATCTCTCAAGACCATTGATGAGTTATTAACGAGAGACTTTAACTGGGATTCTCCTGATTACATGACGCGTTATCGAAAGCAAATTGCTTTCCAAATCTTTCGCGCTGGCACCATTATTTCTACGGCATGATGTACATATATCTGTAGTGATAAAAATTATTTTTCTTTTGTTTGTTAACTACTGAAAGGGATGACATTTTGTGGATTTAATTAAAAAAACATGTTGATGAGAATTGATATTTACTCGCTCAATTATTTTATTTATACGCTAAAACAATCTAAATCCGGAATGATATATTGATAAAATATCCCCCTTATAGTCTACTGGTTGAATTGAGAAGGACAGTGTAGACGAGTATGTCCAATTTCACCACAAATGCCATATTTTTCTATCTACGTAAACTGGGATTAGGGACAACTATCTAATAGCAAACTAGTATAATACAGATTGTCATCCCGCAAGTATAACCACCGAACCTGTCCACCTTTGTGTAGTAACCCATCCTAATATCCACCCCAACTCATCCCAGCTGTTTTATTGCTCATCTGCACATTTTTTAAGAAAATGTAAATGACGACAACATTAAAACATTAGAAAATTAGTTGCACCTATTCTATTCGGCCAATATTGTACTCTATTCACACAACGAATTATTGTATTCGGCCCTACACTATTTCACTATTCAGCCTACCTTGATGTGCCTTCAAAAATCTCAGTATGTTTTTCTTCTATTCGGCCTACGTTTCTCTTATTCGGCCTATAAGTTGTTCTATTCGGCCTACCAATATTGTTCTATTCGCCCTACATATTTTTTTTAAAAATGAAAATTAAATGTGAAAGATTTAGTTCTTCTATTCGGCCTACGTTTCTTGTATTCGGCCCATAAGATTGTTCTATTCGGCCGGCAATACTTGTTCTATTCGGCCTACTTATACTATTTTCAAAAAATGACAAAATTTCATGTGAATACATTTTTTCTCTAATTCGGCCGACGTCTCTTCTATTCGGTCAAGAAAATTTGTCTATTCAGCCTACAAATGTTGTTCTATTCGGCCTACTTATTTTTTTAAAAAATAGGAGAAATTTTTTTGCCTATTCGGTCAACGTTTCTGATATTCGGCCTACAAAGTTATTTTATTCGGCCTACAAATCTTGTTCTATTCGGCTTACTTGTTTCTTATTTAAAAATATGAAAAAAATTAATGTGGAAATATTTTATACTCTACTTTTTCTATTCGGCATACTATTATTTCTATTATAAAACGTTGAATAAATAAAATACACTCATGAGGCATGTAAAAATGATCAAATTAATGCATTCATAGCTGTTAAAACAAGTTTAAAAACATACCTTGTATACTGCTCCCCAAATTCTCACACCTCTAAAAAACTAGAAAAGATAGTTGCTCCCCGAATGCTGAAACCTCGAAAATAACTTGAAAAATGAAATGAATATATGTGTATGATGCAGTACAATGGTTGGACCACCATTATATATATACCTCATTTTTTAAGCATACGAGGGAGCACATGCCTACATAGTTGTACTTTGACACTTTTTTCAGAAATAGAGAGAAATCAGATTTCTCTACTGTACTTTTGGTACTTTTGGTCAAAAAAGTGAGGAATCTGATTCCTCAAACATGTGAACAGTGGGTTCCTCTCAAGGGTATTTTGGCCAATTCCATTCAAAGTGACTAGAATAAATTGTATATAACACATGTGACCACTTAAAATTAATTTTAAGTAATAGTGACTACTTTTTGCCATTTTCGCTCGGACTTTTATCCAAAGTGGGTCAAATTTTATAAAAATGCGGGTCAGCATGTGAATTGAGTTTTCTTCAGGTTGCGTCTTCTCAATCACGTCATTCAACCACATCAACTCAGAAGGCCATATTTCCCCTTCTGGTCAGTCCATAGTATCCGGAGCCAAGAAAATTGGAGACAAATTGATGGAGTTTCAAGGGTTATAAAGAACTGGGATTAGGGAAGCCGACACCGATGGCGATGGAAGGATCAATTTTCGGGAATTCTCGCATGAGATTACCTCTGCTGCATTCAATAATTGTTGGGCTTGATTTTGAAACAATTAGATCCGATGGAGTAGCCCACCACCACCCACTCATGAATTCAATTTCATAAGCATTTTTCCTATTAGAGTCTTTAGTATCAACGAATCTTCTGTTTCCTAATCAACATTTTTAAGTTACTCTTCACTATTTATTGAGTTACTCTTTATAATGATTTAGGTTACTCTTTAATTTGAAACTTTGATTTTTTAATGAACAAGTTTTTGGATTACCTTTTTATGTTAATTTGTTTATTATATTATTATATTTAATCAATATTTTAAATTACTCTTTACTATTAATTGAGTTACTCTTTATAATTATTTGGGTTACTCTTTAATTTGAAATTTTGATTTTTAAAAAAATTAAGGTTACTTTGTTTTATTAATTTACTTTTATAATAAATTCGGTTAATCTCATTATTTGAGATTTTTAATTTTTTTTAAAGTAAAGGGTACAGTAAGAGAAAAAAATATTTATATAATGTCTATTTTTATTTCTACACAATGAGAAAATTCAAGAATACAATATATATTAATATATATCACAGTAGTACAACTCTTTATAAATTGATAGGTTACTCTTTAAAATTATTTAGATCACTATTTAGAATTTATTAGATCACTCTTTTGAAATTTCCAGCCTAATCAAATCACTTAGAGCAATTAAAACCTCTCCAAACTTATTTTTCTTCTTCAAAGGTGTATCATCTTCAAATTGAGCTGCCCGATGGACGTGACTATGCCTTTTCCCAATCTAGGTATGCATCCCACTTGAGTCACCAAACACATACAGTGATCATTAACCACAGTTGCCGGAGAAAGAGGCACAAAACCTTACCAGAGTAGACTCACATTTAAGAACTTCAGATATTGCAATAAATTTATTGTTTAGAAGAAAAAAAAATAGAAGTGCTTAAAGATTATTACCACAAACTTGGTGATTTATCCCATAGATGGAATTATGATATTTCCAAACTAGAATATTAAATTAATTATATTGTAAGGAACAACTTGCTATTCTGATTTACAAACAGAACATAATTAATAGCTAAGCTAACATATGCCATATATAATACCACTATATATACAAATACGAAATTAGTATTGGATTTATTCAGACATGCATATATAACCTTATTTTCTTCTCCACCTTGAATCTCTCTACTTGCTTCTATATTCCAAAGAAGCTTTCTAACACAACAAACTTACTCTACTTGATTTTGCGGGATAAATACCGATTTGGTCCCATAATTTTCCTCAGGGTCCTTTTTAGTCCCAAAAAGATAAGTTTGCCAAATTAGTCCCACCGGTGAAGAAATAGGGCCAAATACGGTGACATCTCTGGAAAATGGCACCTGATTGTCACGTGATGGCCAGAATTTTCCGGAGATGTCACCGTTTTCCGGCGAAAATAGGACGTATTTGGCCTTATTTCTTTATCGGTGGGACTAATTTGGCAAACTTATATTTTTTGGGACAAAAAAAAACCATGAGAAAAGTTATGGGACCAAATCGGTATTTATCCCTGATTTTGCATATCTGACTACATATGCTGAAAAGTTAACAGGATTGTTGAAAGACTAACACGTTGATTATGTGTTGGACTTGGAGTGGGATGAAGCACTCGAGGCATTGCTTTTTGCTTGCGAACTCTGATCAGTAGAGGAGGAATCAGTGAAGAAAACTATGTGTTCCTGATTGTCAACAAAGATTTGGAGCGATCGAGGCATATTGCAATCCATAAGGCCTTCGAGGATCTGAACCATCAGGCCCATTGATGGCCAAATGTTCTCATCATCCTGTATACACCAACAAGCAACTTTACATATCTTCAAAACCCCTTTCACATCAGGATCTAATAAGCAAAGTATGTCCCCTCCGTTGATAGTCTCGTTCTCAGCTAATGAAGGGAAAAATTTAACTTGCGCATCCTCAGAACTCTCAGAGTTACGTCTTCCAGATACAAATTCGAAATGCATCATCCCAAAACTGTAGACATCTGCTTTTGATGTTATGGCAACTCCTGAGAGTTAAATTTATTTTTTGTCCTATAATTAAGCAAAATTTCGATTTTTGCTCTAAAAAAGATAAGTGGTTTAACTAACGAATTGTTTCAATTTTTGCCCATTTTCGCCTGAAAATGCAAATTTCGCCGGAATCCGCCACATCACGCTTTAATTCCGGTTGGTCAATCTGACGTGGCAATTTTGACTTTTTTTGAGCCAATGAATCCGTCACGTCATATCCCACCTATTTATTTTTTATTTTTATTTCCAAATCAGTATAATATTTAATTAAATTAAAAATATAAAAAAAATAAAAAATAAAAATCAATTAATTAAATTAAAACCTGTAAAATAAATTAAAAAAAAAAGAAAAAAAATTAAACATGTTAAAACACTGCCCATGTACTCCGTCTTCCGATCCAGGAACCTTCCTGGTTCGAAGGCAGAGACCTTCTTCCAACTGCCTTCTTCCATGCTCAGTGCCCACCCATTGATCACCACTATACTGTCCTTTGGGATGACGTAGTCGCCGACTTTGCACGACTCGATGGCGCGGCGAAGAATGGGCCGGGAATGTGGAGCCTTAGGGTTTCCTTGATGCAGGCTTGAAGGTAGGTTGATTGGGTTAGTATGGATTCGTTGATACTATCTCCATTGAAGGCCTCTGCTACTTCGCGGCGAAGTCTTTGCAACATGTGTGGGTGTTTGAAGCTTTGCAGATTTGGAGATTTCAATGTTTTACTATGTTTAATTCTCTTTTTTTCTTTTTCTTTTTTTTTTTAAATTTATTTTACAGGTTCTAATTTATTTAATTGATTTTTCTTCTTTTTTTTATATTTTTAATTTATTTAAATATTATGCTGATTACAAGTAATGACATGTGTGGGTGGGGTGGGGTGGGGTGGGGATAGTTCAGACATATCATTTTAAAAGTATACAAATTACATGTTTTTAAAATATTAAGACAAACTTGATGTAGCATGCTTGAAATATGGCATTTTGAGTGCTGTCATTAAACTAACATGTGACTGGATGATGGAGATTACCGCGGATTCCGTCAAATGAGTTTCAAGTATATGTGATTGGATGATGGAGATTACCGCGGATTCCTCATGAGTTTCAAGGATGTCAAAATAACATGTAAAGATATAAGAATTTGATTTTGATTTTTTTTTTTATAATTTGAAATCAGTTCATTTGAACTGGAATTAAGTTATATTAAGTTTTAAACTACAGATTAAGAAACTATAACTTTTGGGTTTTATAATTTTTTTTGGAATAAATAAATAAGTTACGTGTATTAAATAAATAGGGGAAGATCACTTTTTTTTTTTAATTTTCAGCCCCACAATAAAAATAACATCTTACTTTAATTTAAAATAAAAAAGGCACGCAACATACTTTATATATTAATTCCCTAAAAATATCATATTACCTTTAAAAGTTAATAAAATTATACTTTATACATTAATTGCTTATAAATATCATATTACCTTTAAAAGTTAATAAAATTATACTTTATACATTAATTGCTTATAAATATCATATTACCTTTAAAAGTTAATAAAGATAGTTAATATAACAATAAAAGTGAACTATAATTTTTTTCTTTTTATAAGGTAAAAAATTTTGTAAAACGGAGAAAAATGAAAGTATAAAAACTTTTATACTATGGAAGGATTGTATATACTGTTTTTATAAAAAAATTCAAATAAATTGATATCTATAACGTATTTCTTTTATTTGTCTTTCTGATTTTTAAAATATATGAACACTTTAGTTGAAATTTATAAATGAGGAGCAAGTAAATTATATACTCATAACTAAATTAGTATATTAGAATATCATATGAAAATTTTAATTATGTGAGTAAACCGTATACGAGAATCACCGTAAACCGAACCATTCTTCGTAATTGCTTCATTGACGAATTCACCACAGCCACTGCTTCTTCTAACTCTCGCAACGACGGAAAGAAGAAATGGTTTTGGATTCTTTCTTTCCATTGATGACCTTCAAGAATTAATTAAAAGTGTATAAATGATTACTTTGTGTAAAAGTTTGAGCTAATAGAGTCGTAACTCTAACAGTGTAGTTATCAGTGGAGCGAGAAGTAAAAGATATTTTATACTACAAATCTTATATCAATCTCTATTAAACTTCTTCACTCGACCATATTCAATATTTGCAATACTGTTCATGAAATGGTTTGTTTAGACTATGAAAATATACATAAATAGAAAATATCAACTCTAGGCTAATAGTTGGATTTTATTCCCTCCCTTATGTCTCAATCACATAAATAGTGGCACGGAAGATGATACACAAGAAATGACAGAGAAGATCCGTTTGCTTAATTTACGGATAATGGATATGCAGGATCAGACACACACAATCACACATAACAACTCTAAACAATATTCTAGAGGTTAATTAACTAATTAAAAGCAATGGAAGAAAAATATGAGAGCTAAGTTCTAAGTAGATTAAAAAATTGATGACATCCAAAAGGATTAAAATAACCTGTCAAACGCTTTTAATATTATTTATTTATAATAAATCCACTTATTTTAGAGACCCTGCATTATTCCATATTTCCAAAAATAATCGATAATTAAAATTTTCTGTTTGGATATCCGAAGATTGGAACAGCATGCAGCATCTTTGGATTATTGTTGGGATGACCCAGACTAACCTCATTTCGTTAGTCTTTAATATGTTTTATGCATAACCTTGGAGTTTTTATTATTTTAAGTTTCACCACAAAGCGAAAATTAGAATTTTTAAGGAATTTGTGGACTCATTATCTGTATTAGTTTAACGTGTTTTTTTAATAAATGTATTATTTTTTATTCAACTTTATTAAAAATCTAATAGAATATTTGCTAAAAAACTAAATAGAGTATATGTTTTTAGTCATTTTTTTTAAATTTAATTTAATACCGTAACTTCTAACATTAGATTAATTACGTCCAATTTTGCTCGAAAAATTAAATCGTCACGAGCATGGGGAATCTGGTGTAATAGTTTTAAAACATCGATTTTGATACCAAAATAATTAGTATAAAATTTCAATTTTAGTTTTAAAATAATTACTCCAGTCCGCTTGTATCATTTTTCCATTTTGGGCGTCCGCCCCAAAGATCTCATTTCATTTTTTATCCACACACAACCACTAATAAAACTAAAAAATGGGACCCACACCTCCACTAATACAACTATCAAATACACATTAAATAACAATACTACTTAATCTCCGTGCCCAAAAGCAAATGACACCCTTGAATCCGGACGGAGGGAGTTTTTTTTTTAAAATAGTAGGAGTATTATTTAAGGGAGCGACTATGTGCACCCCATATTTACTAAACGAACCCCATAAATTTATAAATTTAAAATATGTTAACGTAGGTGAACTTGGTTTCAATTTTGGTATAATTGATTAGAGCAAGCGTACTCTATCGCGTAGTAGACTGTAGTGACCAAGTGCAAAATTTAGAATATCAAACCCAAGTACGAAAGTGAATGTATCCATATTTGAGAAATGTTTTACTCTAAAAGGATTAATCAATAAAGGTGGGGTTGATTAATTAACTACAAACTAACTAAGAAAGCAATTAAAGGATAGAAAATATGCATATGAGATGGATGATGGATGAATGTGAGCAATCTAAGAAGTATGTAAGACAAGCAATATTCATGTAAAAGGCTCATGTAGACTCACACACACATGCATTGAAGGTCAACATGTTATGATATTAAGGGCATGTACTTACGAAGAGTGTCTCCATCATTCTTCCTATAGGTACTTACAGATATTAATACACTAATATAGAGGTATTATCACGAAAAATTTTTTCTAGTAGACAAGGACGCTTTCCTATGTTCCCTTTCTAAGGTCAAGTGAGTCTTAGCTTGATTCCCTTCATTAATTCAAACACTTTCACAAGTATCACCACTAATGTCCTATCATGAGATGAGAATATGCATTCATAATATAAAATATTCAAACAATCATTTCATCAAACATGTGGTGTGCAAAATCTACATAATCCCTAACCAATAATATTGCTAGCCTCACATGAGGACTAGCCACTACAAATCATTAATAATATTATAGAATCTATGACATGCTCCAATTGAGCCAAATAATGAAGAAAATCACAAATCAAAGATAAGTTGGCTTTCCTTTCGAAGTAGCCATTCCCTTCCTTCAACGTTCTCAAATCTTTACTCCTTGATGTATTCCTCTTCATAGAATGGTGGATGGATTGATGGATGAATTTGAGGAGATCAAATGGATTGGATAGATGAAGGGTATGGAGATGGATGGAATAGAGTTATTGTGTGAAAATGTGGTGTAAAATGTGTGTGGAGCAGTTCCAAAATGATTCCTTGATGAGTGTAGAAATTGCTAGAAAATATGATCTATTTTTAGTTAATTTTTATATTATTAAGGTTGCTTTTATTGAGTAATTTTTTTAATTCCTTAATTTTTTTGGAGAGGATTATTTTGTTGGAATTTGCAGGATTTGTACTTAAAATGAGCTTCTACATTCAATTACAAAGGTGTGAGAAAAAACAGAGCTTGATTCGAAGTTAAAACGAGCAAAAACGCGCTGAAACAAAAAGAGTGTGCAAGCTGAAATTTTCAGCCAAAAAGTTACGGCCCATTGCAATTTTCTGGCCCATTTCATTTAAATTTGAACAGCCCAAGAGATGTGATTGAGCCCAAGTATCCATTTGGTGATACATCCAATTGCAAATAAAATGGCCCACTAATTGAATTGGACTTGTTTGATCATTAGCAGCCGACAACACGAGGAAAACATGCATTTGAATCAATTAAATAGGCCCACAACTCAATTTTAAAGAGGATTTAAGAGTTGAGATCAGCCACTTCTTTTAATTGGGGCCCACCAAATTGAAGCCTACCTATGTTGGGATTTAAAAAGAGAAAGGAGCAGAAGATTCGTGGGGAGTTTTTTTGACAGCATCCATTTTTTTCCATTCTTCCTCACTTTACCATTAATCAAATTCCATAGTCTCCACCCACTTAATTAATTAAATTCCTCTGTCATCTACTCCAAGTGATCAAGGAAGCAAAGGAGATTGAAAATTACAAGAGAATATAGGGCTTTCATTGAAGAAACTTAAGGGAAACATTTATTTTATTTTGTAATTTGCTTAAGGTTTAATCATGAATTTTTGTAAAACAATCTATTTTGTTTTGCTTGATACTATGTTAGGCTAATCTCACTTGTGAGATTAGCTCCATAATCGGTGTTGGATAATTTAGATTTTATGCAATTTAATATTAATCTTAATTGGGTATTTGTGTTATTTCTATCATTGATGTGAATTGCTTGATGTATATGTGTGATTAATTATCATGGACATGTGATTAGATTGAGAAATCAATTATATGTTTAGGATATTTCATTGAATCATTCATCATACACTTCATGTGCATTAATTTAGAATGAGATAGAGATACCTTCTAGATTTAGAATCCTTTGATGGAACATTTGATTAGCTTAATCAAGATATTAGTCAATTAGGTGAGGGGACACAAATCATTAGTGAATTCATAGTACCTTAAAAGGGAATATTGCCTATGATTTAGTACCTAATTAGGGAACTCGTAGAGTAATTAGTACCTAGTGGGAGGTGTTCGCTATGGTATTGATCATATGTACTTTTGGGAGCCTTATTGAGGGCCTACATCCTATCCATCTCGAGAGAGAGTTTATGTGGAATTAGTGATCGCTTCTAAGCCATGTCCATAAGAGATTAGAATTAATTGCATGATTTCTTTATTATCTATGCCATGATTATTGCTAATCTCATCTTTGCATCATTTGGAACCTATTTATTCTTGCATACATTTTATAATTTATTTCTTGCATTAGTTTAATTGCATTTATTTGCAGCCTATTCGCTCCATTCCGCCGTTCCTATAAAATCACGATAAACTTGAGATCACTTAAACTCTAGCACGTTCCTCCCTTGGGGTCGATAAATTTCTTTAATTGGTCATCCTGATTATTAACAACTAATCAAATGGTGCCGTTGTCGGGGAGGTAACGGTCGCTAGAAGTTTGACGAAGGATTGTTTAGAGTGGTCTTAATAAGGATTTTTATTTTATTTTTTTGCATCTTATATTTTTTTTAGAAAAATTGTTTCTAATTACTCTTTCTCTTGTAGGTACACACCTTGAGAATGAAGAATAAGGTAAACATGCCAAAAATATGAGCTACATGGAAAATATTCAAAATATGGTGAATGCAAATGCTCATCCTAATGGGGAGGCACAAGGAGATATAAGAATGGCTCAAGGGGTTCAAGTTCCTAATTTACAATTTCTTCAACAAGTTTATGGGAACCTTGTCGCTCCTCAACAACCAGTTTATTCTCAAGTTTTTCATAATGTATACCCTCAAGTTCCTCAAGGCATGACGAATATGACTATTAGAGATCATCTCCAACCGAGGGTGGTTCAACAAATTATGACTCCTCCGATCAATGCCAATGATTTTGAATTGAAGGCGAGTTTGATTCGAATGGTTCAATCAAGCCAATTTGGTGGAGATCCAATAGAAGATCCAAATGACCACCTTGTCCACTTTATGTAGATAGCGAATACTATTAAAATGAATGGGGTGAGTGAAGATTGCATTAATATGCGACTCTTTCCTTTTTCTTTAAACGATAGAGCACATGATTGGATTGAAACTATCACTCTGGGGATATGCATTACTTGGAAGGATCTTGCTCAACACTTCCTCAACAAATACTTTACACCTTTAAAGATGCTACAATTGCAAAGTCTCATTGCTCAATTTAAGCAATTGCCTCATGAGATCTTTCATGATTCGTGGGAGAGGTTTAAGGAGATGTTGAGGAAGTGTCCTCATCATGGTTTTCCAAAGGAGCAACAAGTGGGATTCTTCTATCAAGGTTTGAATAGAAGAGATCGGTTATTCGTTGATGCATCATCCGGTGGGTCTATTTTTGGCATCACCGCTCAAAGAGCAATAAGAATGTTTGAAGAAATTATCATGAATACCTACCAATGGCATACGAAAAGCAAAGAAGAGAGGTATGATTTGGAGAATGCAGCTAAGTGTGACGTAGTTTCTCCACCGACGTCCAACCCGGGAGTAAAAGCACTAAATGATGAGAGAAAATCACCTTTAGAGGATTTGTTATATAAGTGTATTGAGGATAATGAAGCTAGGATGAAAGCATGTGAAGAGAGAATTGAAAAAATCGAGTTGTTAGTTCTTGATGTGAAGAGTTCTATGGTGGTGAGAATGGAATCCATGGAGCACCATTTAGACCAAATCTCAACCGCCTTATAAAATATACAAAGAGCAATTAATAAATCTTCTACATCGGAGGCTAAGGACCAATGCATATTTCTCTACTCTCAGGGTAAGGAAAGAATGGTTGAAGAAGGGTTGGAGGCTTGTAAGGTGGTTGATAAAGAAGAGGACAAGGGTTGCAAGAGGGCATCAACACTTATCTTTGCCCGAATTCTTATCGGGGGATGTGGTTGAAATTTGTTCTTAATCACATTTTCAATGTGTAAGTGTAAGAGACTCTATCATTGAGTAAATGCACGATCAAGTACAAAATTTATAGTAATATCGTCCCAAGGGAAATGAAACCTAAGTTTGTATCCGAGTTATTCATCAATTTGTGCTTTGTAAAGATAATATGTTTGAAGGTTTTGTATTTAAAACTATTACTTACGATTCTATTCAATTAACTAGAGATTAAACTAGTAAATAAATGATCAAATAACAAGCAAATGATTAATGGAGTGGATGTAGAATATACTTGAGAAGAAAGCAAGGCTAATCATACTTATGGTTAAGACTTGAGCTAGATATGGAAAACCATTTATAGTAATTCTCATTAACTTGTGGATTAAAAGCAATCACAAATTTACCCCTAGTCCCTATGGCCAAGGCAACAAGGTTCTCGACTCTTTTACAAGCCTAAGTCTCCTAAGATTGGTCTTAATCTCAATTCCCTTAAGTTACTATGATCATAAGTTGGTTCTTTTCACTCAATTACTTAAGTGTCCCTCTATGAATATTCTAAGCCTAAGGAGGGTATGACTTACCTCCCCTTATACTAACATGCATGCACAATTCAATGTATGATTCAATTAAACATCCACTCAAAATATTGGAATGGTCATCCTAATACTATGAATAGAAGATTTAATCACACAAGCATTAAAATGAAACATGATTGATATATCATAAAAGGAAATCCACAATTCAATTCAAATCACTACTCAAGTTTTACATATCTAACTTTTCACCTCAACCATTCATATGATTAGCCCTACTATAGGACTAGCCACTAAACATGGTGATTAATTCAATACAAATCAAGCTTTGCTCCATTTGAGCCATTTTGAGAAGAAAATTTACAATAGAAAAGTATAATTGCTTCCCTTGCATGTGAAAAGCTTTCCTCCTCTTCAATTGGTCAATTCCTTCAACATTTCTTCAACAATTGATGCTTCAATCTTCTCAAATGATGGAAGGAAGGATGAAATGATGGATTTATGGAGTGAAAATGGATATCAAAATGGTGTTTTGATGGATCTAGATGGTAGAAATGGATTGTTGATCTAGTGTGTGAGGATATGTGGTGTTTTAGTGTGTGTAACTGCTTGTAATCTGATCTTCCTCTCCAATCCTTCCTCCCTCCATTGATGGTCTTCTCCAAAACTAACTTGATTTGGCGGTTTGAAACCTCCGCCAAACCATTTGCTTGAGGGTGGTATGGTGTAGCTACTCGATGCTTCAATCCGTATCTTTTTAAAAAACTTTCCATCAACTTGTTGACAAAGTATGACCCTCCATCACTCACTAAAGCCATTGGAACTCCAAACCTCGCAAAAATGTTCTTTTTCAAGAACCTTTGCACAATCAAAGCATCATTTGTCTTAGTGGGGATTGCCTCCACCCACTTTGACACATAATCCACGGCTAGCAAGATGTATAAATATCCTTTTGACGAGGGGAATGGTCCCATAAAGTCGATGCCCCATACATCAAATATATCCACATCAATTCTCAAGGTCATGGGCATTTTATCTCTCTTTCCTATTCCCCCTATTATTTGGTATCTATCACACTTAGCCACAAACTTCTTTGTATTTTTAAACAATGTTGGCCAATAGAACCCCGATTGTAAAACTTTAACCTCTGTCTTTTGATGAGCGAAGTGACCTCCACACAAAGATGAATGACAAAGCTCTAGAATTCCCATTACTTCTTCTTCGGCCACACATCTTCTTATCACTCCATCATTATAAATTTTAAACAAATATGGCTCATCCTACAAATACTTCTTCACTTCAACATGAAACTTCTTCTCCTTGTAATAATTAAACAATGCGGGCTCGATTCCATAAACAATAAAGTTAACATAGTTGACATACCAAGGCGGCACATTCATAATGATAGAACATACTTGCTCAACCTCCAATAGCAAAATTTTTTCATCCGGGAACTCATCCCCAATTGGCTTTACATCCTCATTCTCACCTCCATTTTCCAATCTAGACAAATGGTCCACGATCACATTCTCCACGCATTTCTTATCCTTAATCACCACATCAAATTCTTGCAAAAGCAACACCCAATGGATTAAACGAGGTTTAGCATCTTTCTTGTTCATAAGGTATTTTATAGCCACGTGATCCGTGTAAACAATCTTTTGTGTTCCAACCAAGTATGGTCGAAACTTCTCAAAAGCATACACTACGGCTAAAAATTCCTTCTCCGTAGTGGTATAATTGACTTGGCATGCATTCAAGGTCTTTGAGGCATAATAGATTGCTTTAAACTTCTTCTCCCTTGTTTGGCCCAACACCACTCCTATGGATTGATCACTAGCATCACAATGCAATTCAAATTGCAAGCTCCAATCCGGGGTGACGAGTATTGGTGATGAAGTGAGAGCATCTTTTAGCACCTGAAATGATACACAACATTCATCATTGAAGTGAAATGTACAATCTTTTTCAAGCAATTTACAAAGAGGTTTAGCAATTTTTGAGAAATCCTTAATGAAGCGTCTATAAAAGTCCGCGTGACCTAGAAGCGATCTCACCCCCTTTTCACTAGTAGGAGGGAAAAAACGTTCTATGGCTATCACTTTAGCTCTATCAACTTTTAAACCATGCTTTGAGATATGATGCCCTAAGACAATTCCATCTGTCACCATAAAATGACATTTTTCCCAATTTAGCACAAGATTCGATTCTTCACACCTCTACAACACCACAATGAGATTAGTCAAGCATATATCATTAGAAGCACCATACACAAAAAGTCATCCATGAATACTTCCATAATATTTTCAATCAAACCATCGAAGATAGCCATCATACAACGCTGAAAAGTGACGGGGCATTACATAGACCAAACGACATCATTCTAAATACAAATGTACCATAGGGACATGTGAAAGTTGTCTTCTCTTGGTCTTCCGGTGTAATCAATATTTGATTGTACCCGGAGTAACCATCAAGAAAACAATAGTACTCATGCCCCGCAAGACGATCCAATATTTGGTCTATGAATGGCAATGGAAAATGATCTTTACGAGTGTTTTCATTCAATTTATGATAATCAACACACTCTCCAACCCGTAATAGTTCTAGTGACAATGGTCTCATTTGCATCGGATCTCACAATTGTCATACAACCCTTTTTTGTCACTATATGTAAAGGACTTAATATTGACTATCATTTATTGGAAAGATTATTCCCGCATCAAGCCATTTTAATACCTCCTTTCTTACCATTTCTTGCATTATAGGATTCAATCTACGTTGGTTTTGAACACAAGACTTATCATCATCAATCAAATGAATCTTATGCATGCACATAGATAGACTAATACCTTTCAAATCTTTAATGCTCCAACAAATAAAGGATTTATGCTCTCTTAAGACTCATAACAATTTTTCTAATTCTAAATCATTAAGGGAAGAAGAAACGATTACCGGATATGTTTCATCTTTTTCCAAGTAAGCATACTTTAAATGCTTCGGCAATGGTTTTAATTTCACCTTCTTCTTCTTCTCTTGTACTTCCTCCTTTGGTCCTTCATCAAGTTTTTCAACCTTTGCTTCCTTCGCTTCCTCATTCGTGAGTGCTCTACAAGTATTTAAACCATGTAAATCATTAATTATTTCATCATTTTCCAAACGAAAAGAGGATTTAGATTTTAAAGATTCAATTAAGTAAGAATGACTTATGATAATTTCCAACAGATCATTGGAGTAAAGATGGTACATATGCTCTTCAACAATATTATCCACAACCTCCAATCTTCTACATTCCTCCTTCTTCTTGGGATACCTCATAGCCTCTCTCAATGAAAATATCACCTCTTCTTCATTTACCCTCAAAGTAAGCTCTCCCTTCTCCACTTCAATCAATGCTTTTCCCGTGGCAAGGAATGAACAATCAAGTATTAATGGAACATTTGAATCTTCATCCATATCTAATACCACAAAATCAATGGGAAATACAAACTTACCAACTTTGATCAATACATCTTCCACAATTTCCTTCGGATACGTCAATGATCGATCAACTAATTGAAGCGTAACCGACGTCGGCTTGACCTCACTAATACCCAACTTCTTGAAGATTGAAAATGGCATCAAGTTAATGCTAGCTCCCAAATCACATAAAGTTTTGTAGTTCTCATGCTCTCCCATCTCACATGAAATAGTGAAACTCCCCGGATCTTTCAATTTAGGGGGAAGTTTTTTTTGCAATATTGCACTACATTCCTCTGTAAGGTTCACCATTTCAAATTCTCCCAAGCTTCTTTTCTTTGACAATATATCCTTTAAGAACTTTGAGTAGTTGGGCATTTGTAATAAAGCTTCCGCAAAAGGAATATTCACATGTATTTTCGTCAACATTTCAACAAACTTATCAAATTTCTCTTCTAATCCTTTTTTCAAGCACCTTTGTGGAAACGGAATTGCAACGGACAACTTTGGAATTCCCCATTCATCCCTTTCAAACTTCTCCTCTCTCATTTCTTTTTGCTTCTCTACATTTTTCTCACTTGTTTGGAGACGTCATTTTTTCTTCTTCAAGTATAGGTGTACTTTCATCTTTTCCAATAATTTCAACTTCTTTCTCTTTCCCTTCTTCATCCAAACTTTCCATAGGCTCAACTTCACACTCTACCCCCTCTACTTTCGTTGGCATAGAAGGCCATTCATATTTTGTTCCACTACGAAGTTCAATAGCCTTGCATTGCTCCTTCGGAGTAGTAATAGTTGTAGATTGAAATTTTCCTTGACGATGAACATCCCCCTTTCACTTGCCATTTGACTCATTTGTGTCTCCAAAGCTTTGAATCGATTATCATTCAACTCCTTCTCTTTTTTCATGAACTCAAACATTTCAGCAACTTGATTCTCTACCGTAGGCTTTCCTTCACCATTTGGAGCTTTGTCCCTCGGATTAATGCCCGGTGAAAGAGTGAGGGCATTCCCTTGATTACCATACGACAAATTTTCATGCCTACGGGATTGGTTAAAATTCCCTTAAAAATTACCTTGCCCCCATCCTCCTTGTCTTTGTGGATATCCTCCTCCATGATTTCCAAAATTACCACCATAATTTCCTTGAAAGTTCCTTCACTGCATAAAGACAACTTCCTCAAGAGTCATCTCCGTGGACACCATGCATCTTGAATTCCAAAATTGGAGGACATAGCTTGTTGAGGCATAGAGGTAGGCATTTGATAACTTTGAGAAGATTGACCCAAATTAGGCATAGTCATGCCTTGTTGAGGATTAGGACACACTTGTTGATTTATCAAAGGCAATGACATACCTTGTTGAGGACTAGCAAAGACTTGTTGATTCACACCCAGTGTAGAATTCGGAGATATTTACATATTAGCATTCATCCTCTTTAGTATCTCCATAATTGCTTTGTCGGTCATATCTTCCTTAGGCATTTCCACCTTTTTCACTTGATGCAAGCACACTTCTTCCATCTTAGCAATTCTTTCCCTTTTATACATCCCCGTTGCACGATCCATAGGCCATTGACCCGTATTCAAAGCTACTTCCTCACATATAGTAATTGCTCTTTCCAGAGTTTGTCCCAAAATCGAACCTCCCGCCAAAGCATCAATGAGCATCCTCTCACTTTCATGCAAATCGACATAGAAGAATCCTATTTGTTGCTCTTCGGGGAATCCGTGTTGGGGACACTTCCTTAGCATCTCTTTGAATCGGTCTCATGCCTCACTAAATGTTTCAAGTGGCAATTGCTTGAATTGAAAATTTTGTCCTTTAAGATGCAACATCTTGGATGGTGGAAAATACTTGCTCAAAAATTTTTGTGTCAACTCTCTCCATGTGGTATATGATCCCGGTGGTAGAGTATGATATCAAGCCTTAGCTCTATCTTGTAATGAAAATGAGAAAAGCTTCATTTTAACAACATCCTCACTTATCCCATTTATCTTTATCGTGTTTGTCAACTCCGTAAATTGGGTTAAGTGAGCATTTGGGTCCTCCATAGTACCACCACCAAATTGATTCGCTTGCACCATGTTGATCAACCCCGTCTTGATCTCAAAATTATTCACATTCAATGGCGATCCCATTCTGTAATTCCCATATTGCGGTTGAAAATGATCATGGACTTTCATTCCCACTCCATTGTTTCCATTTTCACAGGGTTGATTTTGCACCACCGGAGGATTATTCCTTGCTTCTTGTTATGCCAACAAGTTTTGAATAATAGCTTGCATTTGTTGGTTTTGCAAGTGCATTTGTTGAGCATAAACTTGTGGCACATATTCTTGATTACCATAACCTCCTCTAGCATTATCACCACCTTGAAAATTTCTCAAATTACCTTCTTCATCAAACATGTTTGCATTATCCTTTACTTCTTCCATATTTTCTTCCGTAGGTTCCAACACTCCTCTTCTTTATCTTCTTAAAGTAGCTTCCAATTCCAAGTTCAAAGGTTCAATAGATTGAGACCAAGAACGAGTTTTCATGTACCTACAAAAATTTTCAAATTAGCTCTCAAACAACTAAGACAAGTAAACAAGTAACAAAATAAAAGAAATATCCTTATCAAAACTAATCAACTTCAAACTCGTTACAAACAAATATTTAACATTTTCCCGGCAAGCGGCGCCATGTTCTTAATCACATTTTTCAATGTGTAAGAGTAAGAGACTCTATCGTTGAGTAAACGCACGACCAAGTATAAAATTTATAGTAATATCGTCCCAAGGGAAACGAAACCTAAGTTTGTATCTGAGTTATTCATCGATTTGTGCTTTGTAAAGATGATATGTTTGAAGGTTTTGTATTTAAAACTATTACTTACGATTCTACTCAATTAACTAGAGATTAAACTAGCAAAGTAAATGATCAAATAACAAGCAAATGATTAATGGAATGGATGTATAATACACTTGAGAAGAAAGCAAGGCTAATCATACTTATGGTTAAGACTTGAGCTAGATATGCAAAACCATTTATAGTAATTCTCATTAAATTGTGGATTAAAAGAAATCACAAATTTAACCCTAGTCCCTATGGCCAAGGCAAGTAGGTTCTTGACTATTTTATAAGCCTAAGTCTCCTAAGATTGGTCTTAATCTCAATTCCCTTAAGGTACTATGATCATAAATTGGTTCTTTTCACTCAATTACTTAAGTGTCCCTCTATGAATATTCAAAGCCTAAGGAGGGTATGACTTACCTCCTCTTATACTAACATGCATGCACAATTCAATGTATGATTCAATTAAACATCCACTCACAATATTGGAATGGCCATCCTAATACTATGAATAGAAGATTTAATCACACGAGCATTAAAATGAAACATGATTGATATATCATAAAAGGAAATCCACAATTCAATTCAAATCACTACTCAAGTTTTACATATCTAACTTTTCAACTCAACCATTCATATATTAGCCCTACTATAGGACTAGCCACTAAACATGGTGATTAATTCGATACAAATCAAGCTTTGCTCCATTTGAGCCATTTTGAGAAGAAAATTTACAATAGAAAAGTAGAATTGCATCCTTGCATGTGAAAATCTTTCCTCCTCTTCAATTGATCAATTCCTTCAACATTTCTTCAACAATTGATGCTTCAATCTTCTCAAATGGTGGAAGGAAGGATGAAATGATGGATTTATGGAGTGAAAATGGAGATCAAATTGGTGTTTTGATGGATCTAGATGGTAGAAATGGATTGTGGATCTAGTTTGTGAGGATATGTGGTGTTTTAGTGTGTGTAACTGCTTGTAATCTGATCTTCCTCTCCAAATTTTGCACAAGTCATGATTTTATATCACTTATGGACCTTCTAGAAGCTTTTGGAACATTCTAAAAATTACACAGGATTTTGCACCTACACGGCCCGTGCAACATCGTACGGCCCATGTAGGGCACACCTACTTTGGCGTGTTGTGCGTGCTCCGGACACGGCTCGAGCTACGCTGCACGGCCATGGTTATAGCCGTGTAGCATTTTTTGACGACAATGCACGGCTTCTTCTTACAGGTCCGTGCTCCACACACGGGGAGTGCATCAACGCACGGCCCATGCACCAGCGCACGGCCATCCTCCTGGGCGAGCAGCGAGTTCTGATGACACTACACGGCCATTAGTTATAGGGCCGTGTTCTGCACACGGCCCGTGTACCAACATTCCTTGTTCTTCCGTCTCCTTTTCGTTCCTGACTCCGTTTTGTCCATTTCTTGATCTGTTTTACATATTTAAGCCCTTTTACACAGTTCTATAAATTCATAACACATTCCTCAAAATAGCAATAACTCTACAAAAAATAACACAAATACGGATAAACACATCCGAAAATACACAAATAACAATACTAAAATATAGGTGAATATGACAACGATCAAAATTCTAAACTCATATGGAGCCCGATGGAAAAAGTGAAATAAGTGGAAAGGACCATTCCTTGTGAAGAACGTCTTCGGAGAATAATTGCTTGAACTATTTAATAAGAAAGGAGATGTCCTAGTGATTGAGCGAGAAAGAACAAGACACTATTTCAAGAAAAAGCTTATAAAAGTGCCTAAAGATTATTCAAGACCACCATGAGCTTGAAAAACTTCCATCTAGCTTAAAGACGTTAAACCTAGCGCTAGATGGGAGGCAACCCATCATTATCTTTATTGCTTTCTTAGTTTGTTTTTATTTTATTTTATTTCTTGTCTTTTGTAGGAACATGAATGAGTTTTCCGGTGATTCACTTGAAGTGAAGAAAAGTGTAACAAATTTGGTAACAAAATTCTTTCCAAACTAAAATTGAACTCTTTGTTAAATTTAAGTTTGGGGGAGCTTGCTCGTTTTGTTACTTGTTCATCTTGTTCTTAGTTTGCACATTTTGCACCGGAGCACCTTTTGTTCCTCTTGTTCTTGTTGTTTGTTGTTTTTCCTTGTGTTTCTTATCATTCAATCTTCTCTTGTGGAGCTTATTTGATGGTTGTTTGAAGCTATAAGATTAGGTTGGATTATGTACTTGGATTGATGTGAATTTGTGAACATATTATGTTTGGGAATTTGTTTGCATGATGCTTGTTTACGCTATTGACGAACCGTGAGATTTTGAGCCTTGAATTCGTATTTGTTATACGATTCATTATTTCATGTGTGCATCATTCATGTGTATGTGTTCTAGAACTTGCAATTCGTCTTGCTTGAGGCTACGTTCGTGTGAAGACTTTTGAAAATGATCTTAGGCAACTTTGATATGTGAAGTAAAAGCCAAATACACGTTTTTCCTACCTTTCTACATATGATCCATTGCTAGCCAACTTGAGCCTTTATAGCCTATATTCTTTGATAAGCACATCATCTAGCCAAATACCATTTGAAGCTAAGAAAGAATTCTATGTGGAGATTAACTAGAGAAAGTGTAGTTAAACAATGTGAAAAGCAAGAGAAGGAAGGATGGAAGAAAAAGTGTTACAAAAGAAGAATATGAGATGCAAAACAGCATGAAAGAAAAAGAAAATCACAAAATAGCTTGAATTGTTATAGTGATATATTTTAAAAGATCAAGTTCAAAAAAAGCTCAAAGAAGGAAATTGTTGTTGTCCATGAAAAGAGGAAGTTGAAAAAGTCTTGAATAGGTGATAAGAAAGAAGGAGAAGATGTGAAAAAGAAATAAAAAGGGTTACAAAACTTTCAATGGGATCTCTCCACACTTTTAGTCACATTTATCCTATATTTATTCTTCCCTAATCAAAGAACCTTCATTACATCCAAATATAAAGTCCTATTTGATTCAATTGTTGACACACTTGATTAGTGGTGGAGAGCCTAGACTTGTGGCAAACCTATGGTAATGCATGCATGTGAATTGATTTTGAGAGTACACTTCCATAAGTTTCTAAATATTTTGAGAGTGAGTGCATACACATCTTGAAAGGATTAAGTGAGAATAAGTATTGTGCTTGCATTTTCCATCATAATTTTGTGCATTTGTTCATTGATATCCGATTATATTATTTGATATGATCGAGTAGTTAAGAACGACTATATTCTTAATCCACTCCATGCATCCATTTTACATAATTTCTCCCCTCATGTTCTTTTTCTTTTTCATTGTTTGGGAACGGACAACACTTTAAGTTTGGGCGTTTGATGAGTGTAGAAATTGCTAGAAAATATGATCTATTTTTAGTTAATTTTTATATTATTAAGGTTGCTTTTATTTAGTAATTTCTTTAATTCCTTAATTTTTGTGGATAGGATTCTTTTGTTGGAATTTGCAGGATTTATACTTAAAATAAGCTTCTAAATTCAATTACGAAGGTGTGAGAAAAAACAGAGCATGATTCGGAGTTAAAACGAGCAAAAACGGGCTAAAACAAAAAAAAGTGTGCAAGCTGAAATTTTCAGCCAAAAAGTTGCGGCCCAGTGCAAACCATTTCATTTAAATTTGAACAGCCCAAGAGATGTGATTGAGCCCAAATATCCATTTGGTGATACATCCAATTGCAAATAAAATGACCCACTAATTGAATTGGACTTGTTTGATCATTAGCAGCCGACAACAAGAGGAAAGCATGCATTTGAATCAATTAAATAGGCCCACATCTCAATTTTAAAGAGGATTAAGAGTTGAGATCAGTCACTTCTTTTAATTGGGGCCCACCAAATTGAAGTCTACCTATGTTTTGGGATTTAAAAAGAGAAAGGAGCAGCAGATTCGTGGGGAGTTTTTTTGACAACATCCATTTTCTTCCATTCTTCCTCACTTTACCATTAATCAAATTCCATAGTCTCCACCCACTTAATTAATTAAATTCCTCCGTCATCTACTCCAAGTGATCAAGGAAGCAAAGGAGGTTGAAAATTGCAAGAAAAGATAGGGCTTTCATTGAAGAAATTTAAGGGAAACATTTATTTTATTTTGTATTTTTCTTAAGGTTTAATTATGAATTTTTATAAGACAATCATTTTTTTTTTGCTTGATACTATGTTAGGCTAATCTCACTTGTGATACTAGCTCCATGATCGGTGTTGGATAATTTAGTTTTATGCAATTTAATATTAATCTTAATTGAGAATTTGTGTTATTTCTATCATTGATGTGAATTGCTTGATGTATATGTGTGATTTGTGTGATTAATTATCATGGGCATGTGATTAGATTGAGAAATCAATTACGTGTTTAAGATATTTCATTGAATCATTTCATCATACACTTCATGTGCATTAATTTAGAATGAGATAGAGATATCCTTCTAGATTTAAAATCCTTTGATAGAATATTTGATTAGCTTAATCGAGAGATTAGTCAATTAGATGAGGGGACACAAACCATTAGTGAATTCATAGTACCTTAAAAGGGAATTTGTCTATGATTTAGTACCTAATTAGTGAACTCATAGAGTAATTAGTACCTAGTGGGAGGTGTTCGCTATGATATCGATTATATGTGCTTTTGGGAGACTTATTGAGGGCCTACATCCTATCCATCTCTAGAGAGAGTTTAGGTGGAATTTGTGATCGCTTCTATGCCATGTCCATGAGATATTAGAATTAATTGCATGATTTCTTTATTATCTATGCCATGATTGTTGCTAATCTCATCCTTGCATCATTTGGAACTCATTTATTCTTGCATACATTTTATCATTTATTTCTTGCATTAGTTTAATTGCATTCATTTGCAGCCTATCCGCTCCATTCCATCGTCCTTATAAAATCACGATAAACTTGAGATCGCTTAAACTCTAGCACGTTCCTCCCTTGGGTTTGATAAATTTCTTTAATTGGTCATCCCGACTATTAACGACCAATCATTCCTCTCGTATTTTGTGATCAAAACTTGTACTTATACCCTCTGGAAGCTTATAGAACATGTGCAACACTTAATTCTGACTTTTGGTTGAGCTCGACTCGAGCAGGCACAACTCAAGTCGAGCTGCAACACGTTTTCGATGGTTTTTTAGTTTCTTACGGAGCTCGAATCGAGCTCTAAACTCGACCACGGTTGGCCGAGCAGACGTTTCACATGTTGGTACACGACCTCGTGTACAGGCCCGAGTGCAGAACACGACTCGAACAGCAACGCAAACTCGACTCGAGCTTAAGACGGCCACTCGACTCGAGCTCAAGGCTGGACTCGAGCCGAGTCAAGTTATGTCTTCTTCTGCGTCTTTGGCTCCTGACTCTATTTTGCTCCGTTTTTTACTTGTTTTTCATATATTTAAACTCATTTTCACACATTTATCGATTCAAAGCAATAATCTCCACCTCGTAATAAAACACCACAAACAGATATACAAAACAGATAAAAACACACGAAAATACATAATAAAAAGACACTAAAATTAAGGTGAAAATGACACTGATAAGTGAGAAGAAGTAAATATCCTTATATAAATAATAAAATAAAATTAGTTATAACAAATTGTTATATTGACCCCAATTAAATTTTTAAATGCACCTTAATTGTATTTTAATGATTAAAATTTCTTCTTCTTCCAACGATCGCCAAACCCTAAATCTAAATAGAGATCTGCTTTTTCCCCAAAATCATGTTCAGGACCAAGATCACCCACCAATACGACGTAGTTCTGGGAGAAGAAAGTCTAATTATAAGGGCTCCGACGCATCGTCATCAACGGTGTTATTATTATTTTATGTGAGGAATTTTGTGTATATATTACTAATCCTTATTTAATAAATTAATTACATCAAAATTGTCATGTCGGATTGACCAGTCGGAAACTCTCAAATTGAAGCATGACATGGCGAATTCTAACGAAATTCGCATATTTCAACGAAAATTTGGCAAAAATTGAAACGATTCGTTAGATATATGGCAAAATTAAATAACTTATCTTTTTAGGACAAAAATCAAAATTTTGCTTAGTTACAGAGCATAAAATGAATTTAACTCTAGGCTAGAAAAAGTCAAAATTGTCACGTCGCATTGACCAGACGGAAACCCCCAAATTGAAGCATGATGTGGCGGATTCCGACAAAAATTGGGCAAAAATTGAAATGATTCGTTAGTTATATGAAAAAATTGAATCATTTATCTTTTTAGGGAAAATCGAAGTTTTACTTATTTACAAGGCATAAAATGAATTTAACTCTTAAAATATCATTGGTGCATTTAGAAATTTAACTGGGGTCTATATAACAATTTATCATAACTAATTTTATTTTATTATTTACATAAGGGTATTTATGCCTTCTCATATTAACATATTTTAAATTTATAAATTTATTGGGTTCGTTTAATAAATACGGGTGCAAATAGCCGCCCCATTATTTAATTGGTCGGTTTACATTCAATTTACTTTAAAATTTTAAACTTTCATCGCAATTTATAACGTGAGTGACACATGATGATATTTGTTAAAAATATTCACTTACGTTGCATCTCATAACAAAATTCAACTTCAGAAATAAAATAAAAAATCTAATTAAATGAATTATAAATAAAAAAGACATGAATAGTTCATTTTCTTCTTAACACCCACAAAATTCGAAGAATAGAAGAAAAAAAAACGGAAATCTTTATCAAAGTTTAAAAAATACTAAAATCTTAACTTTAATTTCACAAAACTCCCACATTAAAAAAAAAATTAAACAAATGAAGTAAATTAGGATATGTCACATAGTATAAAATTTCTCAAGAAATAACAAAGAATATTCACATAATTTTCTTGTAGTACCTAAGTATATAGAAAATTCACGTGTTGTAAACTTCTCTAATACTGTTATTATTATTTTTTGACAATATTAATTACCCAAACCTGCTAAATCCATTAATTATTTATTGCGCCAGAAAATATTACTTACTCCCTCCCTCCGTCCCAACATAAGAGTCTCATTTATTTTTGGGCACGTGGATTAAGGAGTATTATTATTTAATATGTAGTGGGTAATTGTATTAGTGGGTGTGGGGGCCCCATGTTTTAATTGTATTAGTGGGTGTGAGTGGATCCCATGGTCCAAAAAAGGAAATGTGACTCTTTGGGTAGGACGACCAAAATGGTAAAATGACTCTCTTAACCTGGGATGGAGGGAGTATTATTTTAATTAGTTATCACTTTTATTTTAATTTTTTATTTATACTATAAATGGTTTATAAAATAATTTCGGTACACCATTATCATTTTTCATAAAGTATAATTTTTTATTAAAATGTTATTGCCACTTATTCGTGTGCACGTGACTTCAAAGGTTCTCGGAATAAAAACTGATTTCGTCCCACAACTTTGCCCATGATCCCTTTTAGTCTCAGAAAAGATAAATTTACCAATTTTGTCCAGTAACTTAATTTTGGGCCGATATCGTCCCGTATCTTGTGATATACTCTGATTTAGTCCCAAATTTTGAGAAATATTCGCAAACAATCCCAAAAGGTGAGGTGGCTTCTTAGCAAAAATTTTCGAAGCTTCTAAAATTTGGGACTGTTTGCGAACATTTCTCAAAATTTGGTACTAAATCAGAACATATCCACAAGATACGGGACAATATCGGCCCAAAATTAAGTTACGAGACGAAATCGGTAAATTTCAAAAGATAAGGGACAAAAAAGGACCATGGCTAAAGATACGAGACTAAATTGGTATTAATCCCAAAGGTTCTCACACAAGTTTTTGTTATTCCCAGTATATTTGCAGAGAAGTAACATTAAGTGACAATATAGATCCTAATTCAAATAAAAGAATAGAGGGAATGTTATTGATGATATACCACGTGAATTATATGTATTATTATAAGGTAAAGGGTGAGGGATAGGAGGAATCCAAACACTTGTAAAGATGGATAACAAACACAAGAAACAAAAACTAATCACATCCGATGTAAGAATTCAAAGTCCAATTAGAGAGAGCTGAGTGAAATTCAAAGTCCAATTAGAGAGAGCTGAGTGAAAAAAGTAACCTAAAGAAGCTCTAGTTTGGAACATACATGTATGGTATCAGATGATGAAAATTAACCTCTAACTCTTAATACCAGTCTCCAGTAATTTTATTTTCCATGCAGAAAATACTGATATAGGTGTTTGTTTCCACATGAGACACATTGCTTTGGACTCCTGCACCACCACCGAATACTCCGACCTGTACTCCTTTAGTATCGCTCCCATTCCGTCCGCCATCCACGGCTGCACTTCCACCTGCTCAAACCCCGCCTTCTTAAGCCTCATCTCCCACATTGAGAAATTCTCCGTACCTTCCGATCCATCCCCTCACACCCTATAATGTTTTTCACCTCTACCCCTACACACCCCTCCTCAACCCTAACCTCTCCTCCCTACTCTTTCCCCCCCTACTGCTTCCATGCACTCAAACACCGCCAAATAATGTTGTTAGCGCCGCATTCAGACTCCACTACGATCACTAGCTTTGGCAACCACTTGCTGATATGTAAGAGAAACTTATCACGGTCGTACGAACAGTTGATTTTCTAATCCGGCCATCTGTACAGCACGTGGGGGAGTATCACAGCTAGGGCTTCATCTTCTTCAAATGGAACACTAGGGTTGATGTCCGGATGAACACTCAAGAACTCAAATGGTGCTCCACACTTGTCCGCATACTCTTTCAGTTTACGACCAATTTCGTCTTACTCCTCCACCGCGCGGGAGTCACGTACGGCGGTGATACGGATACGTGGGGGCCCACGATTACGTTCTGCGAGAGCTCCAATGATGATCTCCCAATGAGCACCGTCGGCAATCTGGAAATCGACGATGTGGATGTTGTCCTCCGGCGCCATGGTTACTCCGAGGACGGCGCAGGCGGACATGTAAAAGAACATCCAGAAAGGGCATTCGCGGTTGAGCGCCGTCCGCTCTGCCGTGCCGCTGACTCCGATGAGCAGGCAATCCAAGGATGACTCCAGCCGGGACTTGATTGCGTCCAGAATGTACGACCCTACTCTTTGTAAGGAATTATCTCCGGTGAGCGACACTCGGCCACGTAGCTCGCCGACCATTGTTGACGCCATGGCCTTTACAAGTGTTTTCTGCTCCGATGACGTGGACGCTGACTCAGCTATGGCTACCAGTTGAGCACACTCTGTAAACTCTTCTTTCAGGTCTGCCATTTTTAGGGTTACAAGAACAAGAATGGCGATGGAACAAGGATGGGACGCCTATTTATGTGAGAATTAAGGGTTTGTTAGTGACGGTTACCATGTATTTCAGTTGGGGCTAATTAAGTTTAGCGGTGATTGAAAAAGTTATCAGTGATTATTTGAGTCATTAAACTAATTTGCAGTTTTTCAAGAAACTCAAGCCATTTCAACTACCATAATTGGATGATGGAGATTAGCGCGAATTCTTTTAAATAAGTTCATTTAAAATTCAAAGATATAAAATGGAAGAATTTGATTTTTTTTTTATATTTTTTTTACTTTTATAAATTTGAAATCAATTTGCAATGGAATTATTTTTTTAATAAATGAATGAAAAATAAATTATGAGTTAGATGGGAGTGAGTGATTTATTTTATTTTATTTTTTAAAAAATAAAGTGTATGGGTGAGGATAGTTGTTATTTGTTATTCCATCATTCTACATTAAGTTAACAATTTCCTCATATTCATGTGACCCACAATAAATCCATTTAAAAATAAAATAATTTCTCAATCCAAGAACTACAAGTTATACTTTATTTTCAAAATTGTTATTAAAATTTAACAAACACTCTATACACTATTTATTACTTAAAAATAACATATTATTATCAAAAGTCGATAAAATTAGTAAAATTTGTTTTTTTAAATAACGTAGAACAATAAAGATGAACATAAATATGGGACGTAGGGAGGATGGCAAGCACTTGTGTTAATCGGATTCACGGTGTAAACTCTGTGGTCCTTCATGCATTCTAATCTTATATTATATCATTATATACCTTATGTATTGCTATTATATAAATTAAAAGGGATTATATGATTTACACCATAAACCAAATTTACAATATACTAACAGAATGATATATGATTTCTGAAGTCCTATAAATTCTTGCAAAAGTAATAGAACTAAATTAGTAATTATATGAATAATTAAATTTATAAAATCTACATATGAATTGAATTGGTTTAGGAACAAATGGAATCATATATTTTATCATAAATATTTAATAAGTAAAATAGTATTTGAAATATACAGTAAAAATTAAATAGTGATCCTATTTGATATGCTGGAGGATAGATGAATGTATTTTTTTTTTATACGCTTCGTATATTTCCATTTTCAAAGAAATTGTCAATTTTGCTTGTTACTTTAATTTTACTCTCGTAGATGAAAGCATTGCAACACTGTATCTCCGCACACCGAGTCGCGTTATTCACTGTATACTGTATAGTTTAAAACCAAAATAGTAACACACTAATTTATTTTAATCAAAATAATCTCATAACATTTAATTTTTCAGAAATAAACACATCTTTCAAAACCTCAAAATTATTATTTTTACTTAAAAATGTTCAACTTTTCTAATTCCTTAGGATATATTGAATCGATGCTTAATTACAAAGGTATAAGACGAAATTGATCATAAAAAATATTATTTCGAGACAAAATCGGAGAAAAATGGAAGGATTTGGGATAAAAAAATATTTGATGCGGCTTTATGTTTTAAACTCATGTTATTCAAGTTCAACAACAGTCCTCTCTAATTTCTTCAACAGAGAAAAAAATAAAAAAGAAAAAAAAGAAGTCATTTCTTTTAAATAAAGATATAATCAAACAGAATTATGATCAGTAGATCTCCGTGCAGAAAAAGTAGATAGAGCTGTGTTCTTCCCAGCCAAGACACACATCACCATGCTCCTCAACTAGTGCATAATTGGAGTTGTACTGTTTTAGCATCTCTCCAACTCCTAGTCTAACCAACGGATTCAATTCCACCTGATAGAATCCTGCCTTTCCAAGCCTTTCTCCCCACTTTTCAAATCTCTCTGGCTTTACAACCCGATCCATCCCCTTACATCCGACCACGTTCTTCAACTCCTTCCCCGCACACTTCTCCTCTACCCTAACACATTGCTCCGGGTAAATCCAACCTGCTCCGGCTTCAATACACTCGAAAACTGCAAAGTAGTATGTTGATAAGGTGCAATTAACTACGCAATTACTCAGATTAATTGAGTATTAATTCGAGTATACGATTCAGCTCGAATTAACTTAGGTAACCCATGAAATCTTCTCAAGCACTTCAGCAAGCTTGGCCCTAGGATTATAGGGAAAAAGGTGCATAGATGTATAGTTCTAGAAAAGGAGCAACTTATGCACAAATGTTAAATAAACGCACGCTCATCTTTCTTAATCTTTTTGTGTTCATTTGGGATTCCAAACTGGTCATATCATATATGGTTAGAAATTCAAGGAAGAGAGGATCGTTTTGGAGTAAAAATCAATCAAATCGGAGTTCGAATGTGAAAGTTATGCTCAAAACGGTGGGACTGCGCAAGACTGTTCGACTAAGAGAACTTCCGTTCAATCTATGGTCCAGCTCAGTTGGCTCAGCCTAACTGACCTAGCCAGGCTAGTTCAGCCTATCTTTCTCAACATAATCAACCTCAACTCAGGTGGTCCGGCTCATTTAGTTTAACTCACTTGGTCGACACAATCAACCTCAGCTCAGGTAGCCCTGCCCGTTGGTTCTGCCTAGCTGGCCTAGCTCGACTAGGTCAGATCTGCTAGCTCAATCCAATCGACCTCAGCTCAGGTGGTTCAGCTCGGCTTGACTAGCTAAGGTGGCTCACCTCGGCTGAATCATGCAAACTACACTGAATACAATTGCGCCACTTGTCCAGGTTTAGTTGGCAGCTGGCTGGTTTGACAACATAAGAGGGTGCTGACTCATGAAGGCTAGGGGTCTATGACTATAGACCTAATGATTACACTCCCTAGGCTTTTTTGCCTATAAATAGCCCAACATTGTGTACATAGAATTTCAATTGGAGAATTTGACAAGTAGTGGACACCATGCCAACTCTCTGACTTAATTTACGTGCAACTAGCTATCTACGCTATTCCTCATCCTATCTAATTAACAGCTCAACTAATCATTCCGAATATCCTTTGTGTTTAATCAGTCTTGATTATCACCTAAGCTAAAGTTAAGAATTGATTATCAACATTTGGCGCTAGAAGGAGGTCCATATGGCTTAGACTTGACAAAGTTTGAGAGTGAACCTTCAAGGAACTTATTCAGAATGGCTGATCAGCATGAACACGTGAATGCCACCCTGGGGAAAGATCAGTTTGACCCGCAAAAATCTAGGGTAGCTGAGCGAGATACCATTCCCAACCTCGATATGATAGACTTACCTCAGAATCCTGAGGCCCTTAGAAAAATAATGGATGTGTTAGTTTTACAACTTTCTAAGGTAGAGCAGATGACTATGCTAAGGCCATATATTAAGGAAAGAGCCAACGCTGCAGCGAGAGAAAAGAATAGGATAGACCTCGACGATGTTTGAAGTGAAACAGCAGAGTCTGTAGTTCCAGCTAAAAAATGGGCATTGGCAAGACTAGGAAGAAAAATAATTAGAGGTGCTCGCCAAGTGATCGACGAGCATGGAGAAAGATCTCGAACAACTCAATTTATTTAAGATCAAGTAGATGAAGAAATGTCAATGGTGAAAGGAAAGAAAAGTAAGGGTATTGATGACCCAAGCACAACCCATAGAGTGAATAATGTTGCGGTGCAAGTTCAAACTCAATCTCAAGAAGTAAGAAGTGAGATGGAGGAATTCCACCTCTTAAAGAAAAGAATAGAAGAAATTAAGTCGCAGCAACGACGTGAGTTCGGTTTGCCCACCTTGGTGTCGGGACCATCACCTTTTGCCTCCAACATATTACTTGAGCCTGTACAACAAAAGTTGAAGATCCCTCAGATTTCGGTGAACAATAGTGATTCCGACCCTCATGTGCATTTAAACAAGTATGTGTCCTGGATGATGGCTCAAGGTAGCTCGGAAGCCATATAGTGCAAAAACTTTCCACTCACACTAGGTGATTGAGCGTATCAATGGCGGAGCTTGCACACTTGTTCTTGTCGCAATTCTTTGGATCCAGTGTTCGTAGGACACCCAAGCAGCACTTGGATAATATCAAACAATGAGCCGACGAGTCAACTAAGGCATATGTTAACCACTTCAACCATGTACTTCTTGATGGTGAAAAAATAGGAGATGAAGTTGTAGTACTTCTTGTAACTATGGGTCTACAAGTGGGTACCAGGTTATAGAAGTCTGTAAGCAAGAATTGTCTTAAGACGTTTCCTGAATTCATGCAGCGGGCTGAGCAAACTTGTGCAATTGATGAAGCATTAAAGCAAAGGGTGAAGGACGAAAGAAAGAGAATAAGATAGATAAGTATTGGAAGCATCATAAAAAAGATGAGATTTTAAGGCGTGTTAATTATTATTCAGTCTAACTGCTGATTTCAGTAAAGTCATATTTCAGCCTAGCTGAATAATTTTCAAAAATTATTATTCAGCCTAGCTGGTGATTTAACTAAAGTCATATTTCAGCCTAATTGAGTAATTTTAAAAAATTATTATTAAGCCTAGCTGTGGATTTCACAACAGTCATGTTTCAGCCTAGTTGAATAATTTTCGAAAATTATTATTCAGCCGAGCTGCTGATTTTACTAAATTCATGTTTCAGCCTAGCTGATTAATTTTCATAAATTAATATTCAGTTTAGCTGATAATTTCTCCAATTTCATGGTCGGCCTAGCTGATTAATTTATGTAAATTAATATTCAGCTTAGTTGATAATTTCTCTAATTTCGTGGTCAGCCTAGCTGATTAATTTTCAAAAATTAATGTTCAGCTTAGCTGATAATTTCTCCAATTTCGTAGTCAGCTTAGCTGATTAATTTTTAAAAATTATTATTCAGTTTAGCTGATAATTTCACCAATTTCATGGTCAGCATAAATGATTAATTTTCAAAAATTAATATTCAGCTTAGCTGTTAATTTCACCAATTCCATGGTCAGTCTAGCTGATTAATTTTCAAAAATTAATTTTTACATAGCTGATAATTTCTCCATTCTCATGCTTCAGCCTAGTTGAATAATTTTCATAAATCAATATTCAGCTTAGCTGATAATTTTTTCAATTTCATGGTCAACCTAACTGAATAATTTTTATAAATTAATATTCAGCTTAGCTGATAATTTCTCTTATTTCATGGTCAGTCTAGCTGATTAATTTTAAAAAATTACTATTCAGTTCAGCTGATAATTTCTCCAATTTCACGTATCAGCCTAGCTGATTAATTTTCTTAAATTATTATTCAGTTTAGCTGATAATTTCTCCAAATTCGCATTTTTAGCCTAGCTGATAAAGTCTTGATATGTTCATATCAGCCTAGCTAATTATTATTCCAAAATTCCATTTTAGCCTGGCTAATATTTCACTAAAATTGCTCACATCCGCTTGAGATAACATTATATATTAACTTAGCCGATAATGAAATGGCTATGATATTTCCGTGATATTAAAGTTATGGAAATATCAATATACTAAATAAGCTCATGGATCTGGTAAAGAATATAGCTTGTTAGACGGGTTTCGACCTACTAACCAAGCTTCGGGAGTGTTTTGAAATCCCACAAGTAGTTTTGATTTAAACTTAAGTTGGGGTAGTAACAACCATTAGCCGAGCTCAATATAAATAAAGTTCGCAGATGAACTGAGCTGGCCTCGGTCTAAGTCGAACAATCATCGACCATGTTCACAGATGAGTCAAGCTAGCCTTGCTCTAAGTTGTAAGAGAATCGATACACAATACAACTCAAGTTGACAAATGAACCGAGCTTGCCTCGGTCTAAGTTGAACAATTATCGACTAAGTTCACAGATGAGTCAAAGTTGAGCGAGAGTCAATATTAAGAACACCAAGTCAGCTGAACTGACGTTGCGAGTCTATCTAAATGCTAAAGCATAGAGCTTAGCTCCCATTACCTTTTCAAGTAAGGAGCGAACTCTCAACACTTCTACTTGGGGTTAATTTTCAACATCTACACTTGGAGCTAGACTTCACCTCCACATGGAGCTAGTCTTCATCACCTCCAGGCCTGGAAGTAGTCTTCAGTACCTCCACCTGGAAGTTCATCACCTATACCTGGAGCTAATTTTCACCACATCCACCTGGAGCAAGACTTCAAAACCTCCACCTAGAGCAAGACTTCATCACTTCCACCTGGAGCTAGACTTCACCTCCACCTGGAGCTAGTTTTCAACATCTCTACCTGAAGCTAGACTTCACCTCCACCTGGAGCTTGTCTTCATCACCTCCACCTGGAAGTTCATCACCTCCAACGGGAGCTAGTCTTCAACACCTCCACCTGGAGCTAGCCTTCAACAACTCCACAAGGAGCTTGGTCTGGAGCTAGTTTTCAACACCTGCACCGAGGAGCTCGTTCTGGAGCTAGTGTTCAACATCTACACCTGGAGCTAGACCTCACCTCCATCTGGAGATAGTCTTCAGCACCTCCACCTAGATAATTATCACCTTCACTTGGAGCTAGTTTTCAACACCTCCACTTGGAGCTAGTCTTCATCGCCTCCACCAGGAGCTAGTCTTCAACATCTCCTCTTAGAGCTAATCTTCAAACACCTCCACCAAGGAGCTCATTTTGGAGCTTGTCTTCAACACTTCCACCTGGAAGTTCATCACCTCCACCTGGAGCTAGTCTTCATCATCCCCATCTGGAGTTCATCACCTTTACCTGGAGCTAGTCTTCATCACCTCCACTAAGGAACTTGGCACGGAGCTAGTTTTCAACATCTCCACATGGAGCTAGACTTCACCTCCACTTGGAGATAGTCTTCAGCACATCCACCTGGAAGTTTATCACCTCCACTTGGAGCTAGTTTTCAACACCTATACGTGGAGCTAGTCTTCATCGCCTCCACCAGGGGCTAGTCTTCAACATCTCCTCTTGGAGCTAATCTTCAAACACCTCCACCAAGGAGCTCGTTTTGGAGCTTGTCTTCAACACTTTCACCTGGAAGTTCATCACCTCCACCTGGAGCTAGTCTTCATCATCTCCACCTGGAGTTCATCACCTCTACTTGGACCTAGTCTTCATCACCTCCACCTGGAGCTAGTCATCATCACCTCCACTAAGGAACTTGGCACGGAGCTAGTTTTCAACACCTCTACTAGGAGCTAGTCATCATCACCTCCACCCGGAGCTAGTCCTCATCAACTACACCAAGAAGCTTGGCATGGAGCTAGATTTAAAAACCTCCACCTGGAGCAAGACTTCACTTGGAGCTAGTCTTCAACACCTCCACCTGGAGCTAGTCTTCATCACCTCCACCTAGAAGTTCATCACCTCCACCTAGAGCTAGTCTTCGTCACCCCCACCTGGAGCTAGACTTCACCTCCACCAGGAGCTAATCTTTATCACCTCCATATGGGAGTTCAACACCTCCACCTAGAGCTAGATTTGAACATCTCCACCTGGAGCTAGACTTCACCTCCACCTAGAGATAGTCTTCAGCGCCTCCACCTGGAAGTTTATCACCTCCACTTGGAGCTAGTTTTCAACACCTCTACCTGGAGCTAGTCTTCATCGCCTCCACCAGGAGCTAGTCTTCAACATCTCCTCTTGGAGCTAATCTTCAAACACCTCCACCAAGGAGCTCGTTTTGGAGCTTGTCTTCAACACTTTCACCTGGAAGTTCATCACCTCCACCTGGAGCTTGTCATCATCACCTCCACTAAGGGACTTGGCACGGAGCTAGTTTTCAACACCTATACCTGGAGCTAGTCATCATCACCTCTACCCGGAGCTGGTCCTCATCACCTACACCAAGAAGCTTGGCATGGAGCTAGATTTAAAAACCTCCACCTGGAGCAAGACTTCACCTGGAGCTAGTCTTCAACACCTCCACCTGGAGCTAGTCTTCATCGCCTCCACCTAGAAGTTCATCACCTATACTTAGAGCTAGTCTTCGTCATCCCTACCTGGCGCTGGACTTCACCTCCATCAGGAGTTAATCTTTATCACATCCATATGAGAGTTCAACACCTCCACCTAGAGCTAGATTTGAACATCTCCGTCTGGAGCTAGACCTCATCTGCACCTAGACCTAGTCTTCAACATCTCCACCTGGAGCTAGACTTCACCTCCACCTGGAGCTAGTCTTCATCACCTCCACCTGGAGTTCATCACCTCCACCTGGAGCTATTCTTCATCACCTCCACCTGGAAATTCATCATCTCCACCTGGAGCTAGACTTCTTCTCCACGAGGAGCTAATCTTCATCACCTCCACATGGGAGTTCAACACCTCCACCTGGAGCTAGATTTCAACATCTCTACCTGGAGCTAGACTTCACCTCAACCTGGAGCTAGTCTTCATCATCTCCACCTGGGAGTTCATCACCTCCACCAGGAGCTAATTTTCACCACCTCTACATGGGAGTTCAACATCTTCACCTGGAGCTAGATTTTACCTCCACCAGGACCTAATCTTTATCACCTCCACATGAGAGTTCAACACCTACACCTAGAGCTAGTTTTCAACATCTCCACCTAGAGCTAGACTCTACCTCCACTTGGAGCTAGTCTTCATCACCTCCACATGGGAGTTCAACACCTCCACCTGGATCTAGTTTTCAACATCTCCACATGGAGCTAGACTTCACCTCCACCTGGAGCTAGTCTTCATCACCTCCATATGCGAGTTCAACACCTCCATCTGGAACTAGTTTTTAACATCTCCACCTGGAGCTAGACTTCACCTCCACCTGGATCTAGTCTTCATCACCTCCTCCTGGAAGTTCATCACCTCCACCTGGAGCTAGTCTTCAACACCTCTATTGGAGCTAGTTTTAAACATCTCCACCTGGAGCTAGACTTCTCCTACACCTGGAGCTAGTCTTCATCACCTCCGCGTGGAGCTAGTCTTCAACACCTCCACCAAGGATATATTTTGGGAGCTATTTTATCACCTTATTCATATGTTGAACTCAACCCCCGAATCACTTCAGGACTCGACTTCAGGAGCTTGTGTTGATAAGGTGCAATTAACTACGCAATTACTCGGATTAATTGAGTATTAATCCGGGTATACAATGCAGCTCAAATTAACTTAGGTAATCCATGAAAACTTCTCAAGCACTTCAGCAAGCTTGGCCCTAGGCTTAAAGGGAAAAAGGTGCATAGGTGTATAGTTCGAGAAAAAGAACAACTTGTGGACAAATGCTAAATAAACGCATGCTCACCTTTCTTAATCTTTTTGTCTTCATCTGGGATTCCAAACTTGTCATATCATATATGGTTAGAATTTCACGGAAGAAAGGATCGTTTTGGTGCAAAAATCAATCAAATCGGAGTTCGAATGTGAAAGTTATGCTCAAAAAGGTGGGATTGCACAAGGCTGTTTGACTAACAGACCTTCCGTTCAATCTATGGTCTAGCTCAGTTGGCTCAGCTTAGCTGACCTAGCCAGGCTAGTTCAGCCCATCTTGCTCAATATAATCGACCTCAGCTCAGGTGGTCCGGCTCAGCTAGTTTAGCTCCACTTGGTCGACACAATCAACCTCAGTTCAGGTAACCCAGCCCGGCTGGTTCAGCCTAGCAGGCCTAGCTCGACTAAGTCAGCTTTGCTAGCTCAATCCAATCAACCTCAGCTCAGGTAGTTCAGCTCGTCTTGACTGGCTAAGGTGGCTCACCTCGGCTGAATCATGCAAACTATACTGAATACCATTGCGCCGTGTGTCCAGGTTTAGGTGGCAGCTGGCTAGTTTTGCAACATAAGAGGGTGGTGCTGACTCATGAAGGCTAGGGGTCTATGACTATAGACCTAATGATTACACTCCCTAGGGTTTTTTTTCCTATAAATGACCCAACATTGTGTACATAGAATTTCAATTAGAAAATTTGACAAGTAGTGGATATCATGCAAACTCTCTGACTTAATTTACGTGCAACTAGCTAGCTACGCTACTCCTCATCCTATCTAATTAACAGATCGACTAATCATTCCGAATATCTTTTGTATTTAATCAGTGTCGATTATCACCTAAGCTAAGATTAAGAATTGATTATTAACACGCATTCCCTGAACCGGTCATTCAAACTCCAACTGTTCATGCTCGACTAGGGTCACAACCTTAAGAGGAGAAAATATCAATTTTAGTCACATAACTTTTTACTTGTTCAATGTTTATTCCTTCAACATCAATTTTAATTCAATAACTTTCGCAAAACACGTTTACTATTCTATATTGTTCAAGAAGAGTTTTTTTTAGTAATTTTATTGACTTTAGAGAGTATGATATAATTTTAGGTAATAAAAAATATAAAATAATGATATATATTGGTGAGAATGCCAAATTTGAAATTTAGTAATTTTTTAAGTTATGGATCATTCTCTTTTTTGAATGTGAATATTGTTATGGAACGGACAAATATACTAAGTGTTAAGGTTTTCAAAATACAGGGAGTAATAATTTTCGCAAAAACACCAAAAGTTGAAAAATTGAAAAGTTAAAAAATTGAAATTGCCATAAAAGATATAATCTCACCCTAGGAGACCATGCTTTCACCATCCTAAGTAAGCCATCCTGGTCTCTCATCTTAGAGTCTGTTTACTTTAAAGGTTTGAGGGGGTTATCCTTCTTTGAACCCTGGTTAAAGTGGGATCAACACATGTTTACATTTAAGATCGATAGAAAGGGATAACACCCAGGCCCTTGTCGGCCCGGTGTCAGAAGCTGAGGTATAGGGTCTTGCTTGGGCTACCGTAACCTTCGAAAATTAGAGGAATAAAATGTAACTCGAGGGTTAATAAGAGGAAATTATCACTTTGCCCTTTATCTTCTTCCTTTTCTTCCCCTTCTTTATTCGTTGGACAACAGGCAAATGAGATTTCCTAGTTTTGTCAAAATTTTATTTCTCATCTTTTTGCCTTAAACACCTTCTCCATCATCTTCATCTTCATCTTTCTCTCATTCTCTTCACCCATTTCACCTTCTCTCATCTTCCTTATTCTCATCATCCTCCGCCCACCTTATCTTCTTCTTTTTCTTTGCGGCAAACGTCGTCTCCAACGATAGAAGTGATGGGGTCGGTCCTGTTGATGATTTTTAGGATATGGGATATGAGGTTGGTAGTGTTTAGGATGGAAAGTTTATATGTTCTAGAATTATTACAAGAATTGTGCACCATATTATTTATTAATCCTCCTTGGTGCATATTTCTTGTACTTCGATAAGCTCTCGTAATGTCTCAAACTTTCCTCGTGTTAGTGCTTTAGTGAATATATCCGCTAGCTGTTCTTCCATCTTGCAATGCTTCAGCTCGATTTCTTTGTTTTCTTCTGCTTCTCTGATGAAGTGATACTTTATTTTGATATATTTGGTTCTGCTGTGGAACACTGGATTTTTCGTCATAGCGATTGCTGATTTACTGTCGCTATAGATATTTGTAGCTTTGCTAGGCAGAATTTGCGCACCTCAATTAAAATCCCCAAGTGTAGGGATGTCAATTGTAATGGCAAGTACCCCAATTAAAATAATATTGTTCCTACTGAGATAACTAATTATCTATTTAATTTATATTACTATTCAATTAGAATTATCATAACCAAATTTCCAAGATTTTGAATTGAATTAATTACTAAAGAATTTAAATGACAATTAATAAATAAATAAATGCAATAGGAATTATTCAAGATTGATCAAGAGAAAAATAACAGCTCTAAGGTATTAGGTGTAGTGCAATTGATTTGGTCTCCTAGACGTTCTACTGTTCATTCATACTGTTTTAATGGAAATACATCATAAGATGATGCGCGAATAGTTTTGAACCTCCTTCCTAGATACTAATAAGGAATATTTCATTAATCTCTGGATGGCCAATTCGACTAACATATATTCTCAGAAAGTACTACTCAAACTTATGCACTTCCTACTTGATTTCCTAATTGCATTGTTCCACTAAGACAATCAAGTATCTTATTTACCAGCCCTTGGGATTATCGTGTTCACGGGTAAACTACTATAATCCGAAGCACATAGACAATATTAATTATGTATGCACACAAGCTAACACAATATATCAAGCATCACGGGCAACATCAATAGCATATTATGAAGACATTACACACCTATTAACAAAGTCTTATAGAATCAAATAAACAATAATATACAATAGCATAAATTCGCAATATTTGTCTAGGGTTCCAAATCAACTACCCTAACCTTCAATCCTTAGAACTGTAAAAGGTATCTATCCCATGAGGTCACAAACAACCCTCAATGCTAACAAGTTCATAATCAAAACAACAAAATAAGAAATAAAAGAAAAGAATACGAAAACCTAATGTCACATGGTTTGCGTTTTTCCTGATGAGTGATATTTTCACCTAAATTTTAGTGCCTTTTTATATCCGTTTTCATATTATTTTATTTGTATTTATATGTTATTTAGTTATGTTTTGTATTTTTATTGAAATGTGTGTGAATGAGCTTAAACCTATGATTCTCAATTCGGAGTTAAAACGAGGGAGAACGAGCTAAAACAGCGAAAGAAATAAGGCATGCACCAACACAGGACGTGTACGGAACACGACTCTCGTAAGAAGTGGCCGTGTGTTGTCGTCAATTCATCCAACACGACCACCATGTGCCCGTGTTACAGCACACGAGCCGTGTTGCGTAACACGGCACTGTAAGTCTTGGCCGTGCAGCGACATCAATTCACCCAACACGGCCACCTTGTGGCCATGTTGCAGAGCATGACTCGTATTGTGTAAAAAGTTGTTAAAAGTTCCAAAACCTTCTAGAAGCTTCTCAAGGGGTATAAATACCCAATAATTCAACATTTGATGAGATTGGATGAGGATTTTACTGTTTCACACACTATTTCTCTCATTTTACACCATCATCTTCATCAATTCTTCATCTACACCATCTACCATCATTCCACCATCAATTTCTACATCCAAGTGAAGGAAAAGGATCAAGGAAGGGAGGAAGTGCAAAGAAGAGAAGGAGATCACCATTGAAGATAGATCAAGGGAGTTTCCATTCAATCTTTGTATTAAACCTCATAGTTTTATCATGATTTGTAAGGATTTAATTGTCTATGTTAATTTCTTTATGAATATGGTAGGCTAATCTCCCTTGTGAGATTAGCAACATGAGAGTTGTTGGATAATTTCGGGATTTGTGTATTTGAATTCATATGTTGATTGGACTTATAGTTTTCTATCATTGATTATTAATTGCTTGATTTGTATTGATGATTTGTGTGTTTAGTTGTTCTAAATATGTAATTAGATTGATAAATCAATTATATGCTTAAGATAATTGAGTGAATCATTTCATCAAACACTTCATGTGCATTATAAATTGTAAAGAGATTGAGAAATCCTTTAGAGTTTAGAACTCTTTGATAGAATATTTGATTGGTTTGATCGAGAGGTTGATTAATCGTGTGAAAGGACTTTCATTTCAAGCTTAGTACATAGTTAGAATTGTTTGAGTGAGAACCATCTCATTAAGCTACATTTAGAACCATATCATATCCATCTTGAGAGAGAGTTTAGGTGATCTTATTGTTGGTCCTTAGTCTTCAATCCACGATTCATGTGAATTCGATGCATTTATCCTAGGATTTCTACTTCTTAATTGTTGTTAATCTCACTTTTACTTAATTTGGAAAACCACTTTTCATTCATCTATCTTGTCTGCTAATCATTGCTTGTTTGCTTGCTTTGATTGATTTAATTTCTTGTTTGATCAAACTACCCATTGATGATTCGTCTTTATAAAATTGCGATAAACGTGATCTCGCTTAAGCTCTAGCGCCAACCTCCCTGTGGTTCGATAAATTGTTTTAATTGGTCATCCCTACTACAAAATAGCTAATCAAATGGCATCGCTGCCGGGGAGGCAACGGTTGCTAGTAGCTTGAAGAAGGATCGTTTTAAGTAATCTTAATAGAGATATTTTTTTTATTTTGTTTGTTTACTTGTATTTGCTTTTGAAAACCTTGTTCTAACTTCTTTTACTTTGAAGGTGTATGCAAGAAAATCCAAGGGAAAACAAATAGAACCTATTGATTTGGAGATTGAGCATACGTTGAGAAGAAGAAGAAAGGAGAACAAAACCAAAAATAGTGATCTAATGGAGAATTTTCAAGGAGATAATCATGTGGAGATAGAGCATGATGGGGAAGGAGGACAAAATGTGAACGTGCAATACAACACACCTCAATTCAATGCAAATCCTCCTCAACAAGCCTATCAAAATCATGGAGCTTTCAACAACCAAGTTTTGCTTCAACAAATGGTGCAACAAGTTCTAAGGCAACAAGGCTTTCCACAAGTTTATGCTCCTCCACAACAAGCATATGTAGTACCACCACCACCTCTGGTGCAACATGGAGTTCACAATGATCAAAGGGTGATCCGGAATTTCTTTATGCCGAGGGCGATGCCAAATATGATGGGTCCACCAATCAATGCCAACAACTTTGAAATTAAGGCGGGCTTGATTTTTATGGTGCGAGACCAACAGTTTAGTGGAACCCCAAATGAATATCCTAATGCTCATCTAGCTCAATTCATTGAGATTGTAAACACCGTGAAGATGAATGGGGTGAGTGAGGATTGTATAAGGATGAGGTTGTTTCCATTTTCATTGAGGGATCGTGCTAGAACGTGGCTATCCACCATTACTCCCGGTACGTGCAACTCTCGGGATGAACTTGCCCAAATATTTTTGAACAAGTATTTTTCACCTTCTAAGATGCTTCAAATGAAGAGCTTGATTACTCAATTCAAGCAAATGCCTCAAGAGAGCTTTTATGAAGCGTGGGAAAGGTTTAAGGATATGCTACGCAAGTGTCCACAACATGGATTTCCGGAGAATCAACAAGTTGGATTTTTTTATCAATGACTTGTGAATGGGCAAAGAGTGCTTGTTGATACTTCCGCAGGTGGATCCGTACTTGGTGTAACTCCGGAAAGGGCCATAAAAATATTTGAAGAGATTGCTATGAATGTTTATCAATGGCCATCGAAGAGAGTGAGTGGATGCTATGGATTTGAGAGTTTTGATCAAGGGCAATATTGTAGTGTGAAGAGTATTAGTGTTGATCAAAGTAAGCCAAGCATGGAAAAGATAATGGCGGAGGTTATGAAATAAATGAGCTTGAACCAATGTGTGAATAATCAAGGAGCTAATATGGTTGAGGGGTTACAAGTCAATCAAGGTGTGCTACCTCTGAATATTGTGAGTGGAGAACAATGGGCCAACTCAATGCCACGAGTGGAAGATGTGCAATACATGCAAGGAAGAAATTACCAAGGGAATTATCAAAACAATTACCAAGGTAATTTCAACCAAAGTCAAGGGAATTATCCACCAAGGCAAGGAGGCTTTAATGGTCAAAGTAGTGGAAGCTCATACCCACAACAACAACAAAGGCAAGGTAACTTTTCCTACTATAATACGAGCAATGCGGTTGTGTATCCTCCGGGATATCAACCAGGGGCTAAGGCACCTAACAACGAGGGACGAGCATTGATCGATGAGCTACTTGAACAATTGTTGGCATCAAACAAAGCTCGAGAAGTATCGGACAAAGCTCAAGATGAAGCTTTGAAAAAGCGAAAGAAGTAAATGAATAGAGGCTCAAAGCTTTGGAGTATAATGTGGGACACATTATAAGTACCTTGAGTGCTCAACAAAAAAGGAAGTTTCCGGCCACAACCGAGGTTAATCCGAAAGCTCAATGTTTGTTTGTTGAAATGGAAGAGGAACAAAAGGTTGAAGAAGGGTTGGTGAAGAAATCAAAGAAGTAAGTAAGAAAGTAGAGAAGGGGTCTAAATGGATACCTAAGTGGAAAATGGTGCAAGAGGAAAAGAAAGTCGAGGAGAAGGCAAAAGAAGAGGAGTACAAACTTGATTATTAGGGTATTCCGATCACTTCATTCCCTATTCCCTATCCACAAATGTTTGTAAAGAAGGAGAAGAAAAAGGAATTTGAGGAACATGTGAAAAATCTTTAAAAAAGTATGAGGAGAAAAGGAAAGAAGAGCTACCCGAAGTGAGTGATTCGATTCTCAAGGGGGCCTATAAAGGTTGGTGATCCGGGGAAGTTCATCATTCCTTGTGATTTTGAAGGGATGAGCACTCTTGATGCATTGTGTGACTTGGGGGGCAACGTCAACGTGATGTCTCATGCCACGTCTTGAAATTGGAGAGTTAAAGCCTACGACTATCCGTCTTGAAGTAGTAAATGGAGAAGTTGTGAAGCCATTAGGGATTGTTGAAGACGTTGAGGTGAAAGTGAAAGGGCTAGCTTTCCCAGTTGATTTCATGGTGTTGGAAGTGAAGGCGGACCCTCGAGTTCTACTTATTTTGGGAAGGCCATTTCTAGCTATCGGAAGAGCAAAAATTGATGTTGGAAGAAAAGAGTTATTCTTAAGTTCAAAAGGAAAAAGAGTCACATTCTTGTGCAATAAGGAAAAAAGAGCCAAGTCTCATACAAAGCCCCTCCGAATGATCTAATCTTGATGATGATTTGATGCTCGTGAGCAAGAATGGTGAAGTGGAGCTTGTTGACAAAAGGAGGGCTGAGAAAATGTTCAAAGTGAGGATGCGAGAAGAGAATGGGATGGATCATCCTTTGGTCCAATGATCGTAAAATTTCATCCAGCTTGAAGACGTTAAACTTAGCGCTAAATAGAAGGCAACCCACTCTTTTTATATTTTGATGCTTGTTTTGTTTTTTTTGGTCTAGTAGGTGGATTGTGCTTGTGAGAAGAAGACTTATTGAAGAAAAGAGAAGTGCTTCATGGATATGAGTAAGTATGTCACCACTTGTGCAAACTTAATTCTTGACTCTTGTCTCGAGTTAAGTTTGGGGGCTAGTGCGTGGTGAACATAACTTGAGTCATGTGGATGCATATGCTTCTCTACAAGAAGATCATTGATGAAACTACAAGGGTAAATCCCACCACTTTTTGCAAACTTAATTCTTACCTCTTAGTTCAATTTAAGTTTAGTGGGAGAGTGCGTGGTGTGACTCACCATTTGAGTGTGCTTGATATGATGATATATTGATGATGATAGGTCTTCTTGTAAAATTGGTCAATTTTAAAATTTTTCTCATGAATTTGGTTGGATTTTGGTATGATTGGTTGTGTTGAAGTGCATGATAGTCCATATTTTTAATGCAATTGTTGAGCTAATGGTGTTGTATGAGTTTTTGAGTATGAATGAAGGGTATTGGAAGCACGAATGGAGCTTGGAGTGAACGCTTTCTTTACCAAATGTCTATTGAGGGAGTACTCTATACCTTATCACTTCTAATTGATTTTGATTTGGATTAAATGGATTAGCATGCTACTTTATGTGTTATGTTTTTGGGAAGTTTACTTTTCAATCAAAGGTTGGGATGATTGTGAGCTTAATTGTCATTGATGATATAGAATGTGTGCTTTATTGTTAATGATGGTGATTTTTATTCTTGCATATTATGTGTTTTTGTTTTGTTTCTAGTTTGTTGAGTCTTTATTTTATGTTTTGTGTGTTTTCTTATTTTTGTCTTGGTATGTTTGGTGGTTTGTTTAGGGATGTCGTGAGTCATTTTTGAATATGAGTGATGACATGTTGTTGTGATAAGTGATGACAAGTTATGATTAAGAATCTCTACACTTTCAAATTGCAATATGTTTTATTTAACTAGTTCAATTTTAAGATGGATGTGGTGTAATTAGTCCTTAAGGTCCGAGCACAAGCTTGTCAGCGTTTGAGCCTCAATCGTACATACATGGTATTGTTCTTAATGAGTGGATCGATTGAGTTTTGATAAGCTAAAACTTGCTCTAGGACTATAGGAACGAGCTCGATTTGTGGAGATTAGTGAAATGATCTAAGGTCATCCTTGTTATTTATAGTCATTGCCAAATATTTTCCTACCATGAACATCATCTCTAGCCAACCACTTTGAGCCTTAAAGCCATTTTATTGTGAATTTGACACATTACAAGCCTTGATTACCCACATAAGTTTTATATATTTACCCTTTTGTGTGAGGATTGAGGAGATGGTAGTTAGAAAGGTTTTATGAGAAAGCAAAACGAAGAAAGAAAATAGTAAACAAGTAAGAAAAAAGGATGAAAAGAGCAAAACCAAGAGTGAACATACAACCTCAAAACAAGAAAAATGAGCAAAGCAACAACAAGATGCTCAAGAAAATAAAAATCAAAAGAAGAAAGCATGCATTAAAAGAAGCTCAATTCAAGGAAAGTTGATTATTAGTGCTTGTGATCATTAAAAAAAAAGAAAGGAAGAAAGAAATTGTTAAGGAATGGAAGAAAGTAGCTACCTCTTCAATTACTTACACATGATGAGTCACTCTTACCTAAATTCTCCCTACCATACCAAAGAGTCTATCATTACATCCTTGATTAAAGACCTTTTTTGATCACTAATGGAAACTATGGCGGTTTGTGAATGTAGTCCACGAGTAAGCTTATAGCGAGTTGAGCAAATCGATTGATGAGTGTTGTTTTACTACTTTAAAGAGTGTTGAGAGACATTTATAACCTATGTGAGGCTTGGACTAAAAAGGGACTATATTACACTTTTATTCTCTTTAGATTGAACTTGTTAATTTTTCATGTTATGAGTTTAATATTATAGGATGACTTAGCATAAATTGTAATTCTTATTGCTATCGATGTGTTGTTACTTATGTTCGTTTAGTCTTTTTCTAGGTGAAAATCTCACCCCTTGGTTTATCATTTTCGTTGTTCTGGGACACACAATACTTTAAGTTTGGGGGTGTGAATAGTGATATTTTCACCTAAATTTTAGTGCCTTTTTATATTTATTTTCATATTATTTTATCTGTATTTATGTTTTATTTGGTTGTATTTTTAATGAATGCTAGACATGATAACGAAGATGTAGGAAAAAGTGGATCTCAATTCGGAGTTGAAACGAGAGAGAACGAGCTAAAACAGTGAAGGAAATAGGGGCATGCACCAACACGGGCCGTGTACCGAACACGGCCCTGTAAGAAGTGGTCGTGTGCATTCATCAATTCATCCAACACGACCACACTGTGCCCTTGTTACAGCATACGAGCCGTGTTGCGTAATACGGCCCTGTAAGTCTTGGTCGTGCAGCGACATCAATTCACCCAACACGGCCACCTCGTGGCCGTATTACAGAGCACGACTCGTGTTGTGTAAAAGCTGCTAAAAATTCCAGAACCTTCTAGAAGCTTCCCAAGGGGTATAAATACCTAATAATTCAACATTTGATGAGATTGGACGAGGATTTTACTGTTTCACATACCTCACACACTATTTCTCTCATTTTACACCATCATCTTCATCCATTCTTCATCTACACCATCTACCATCATTCCACCATCAATTTATACATCCAAGTGAAGGAAAATGATCAAGGAAGAGAGGAAAGTGCAAAGAAGAGAAGGAGATCACCATTGAAGATAGATCAAGGGAGTTTACATTCAATCTTTGTATTAAACCTCATAGTTTTATCATGATTTGTATGGATTTAATTGTCTATGTTAAATTCTTTATAAATATGGTAGGCTAATCTCTCTTGTGAGATTAGCAATATGAGAGTTGGATAATTTTGGGATTTATATATTTTAATTCATATGTTGATTGGTTCTATGATGTTCTATCATTGATTATTAATTGCTTGATTTGTATTGATGATTTGTGTGTTTAGTTATTCTAAATATGTGATTAGATTGAGAAATCAATTATGTGCTTAGGATAATTGAGTGAATCATTTCATCAAACACTTCATGTGTATTATAAATTATAAAGAGATTGAGAAATCCTTTAGAGTTTAGAACTCTTTGATAGAATATTTGATTGGTTTGATCGAGGGGTTGATTAATCGTGTGAAGTGACTCTCATTTCAAGCTTAGTAATTTGTTAAGATTGTTTGAGTGAGAACCAACTCATTAAGCTATATTTAGAACTATATCCTATCCATCTTGAGAGGGAGTTTAGGTAATCTTAGTGTTGGCCATTAGTCTTCAATCCATGATTCATGTGAATTCGATGCATTTATCCATGGATTTCCATTTCTTAATTATTGTTAATCTCATTTTTACTTAATTTGGAAAATCACTTTTCATCCATCTATCTTGTTTGCTAATCATTGCTTGTTTGCTTACTTTGATTGATTTAATTTCTTGTTTGATCAAACTACCCATTGATGATTCGTCTCTATAAAATTGTGATAAATGTGATCTCGCTTAAGCTCTAGCGCCGACCTCCCTGTGGTTCGATAAATTGTTTAATTGGTCATCCCTACTACAAAATGGCTAATCACTTTCCCGCCTCTCTGATTGGATCACTCTCTCAATCACACTAGAATCCTCCTCTGGACCGATGAATGGATGGATGAATGATGGGTGAAGGATAGAAGATGAAGGCGGAAGCGGGAATGTGATGATGATCATGGCATTCTGCCGTGATTCTCTTTTTCTTTGATTTTGGTTGCTAGGCCCCATGTGCTAGCAATTAATTTGACTTTATAACCAACAACTAATTTTGACTATCCACAAACTTACATAAACTTGTTATCCACGTGGCCTTCAAGCTGCAAGAATACTCCGTCCAGCCATGATTACTACCAATTAATTCCAAACAAATCATGAGGATTTTATTTTGGGCCAAACTTTGACAAGTTTCGAAAATTTCGTCAACAGCTGCGCAGTCCCACCATTTTGGCAATAACTTCTTCATTCAAACTCCGATTAAAGTGATTCTTGCGACCACGCGTTCCTCTCTTTCGTGGCTTTCAAATCATTTCTCACACGTCCAGTTTTGACATCCACACAAACACAGAATAATTATGGAATGTGAACGTCTATTTGCTTGCAAGTAGCACAAGTTCACCCTTCATTCCAACTTTGCATTATTTATCCATTTTTCCTATCAAATCACAACAATATACCTTAGTAGCACCATAATCATGCGTAAACCATGCAATCCCACACGAATATGTGCCCTTTTTCTAAGGAAAACAATGTATTGTGAGACCAAAATATGTAAATTTCCACTCTCATCAAACCCCCCAAACTGCCATGTTGTTCGTCCCTGAAAAACGAATTCAAAACAAAAGAGAGATGAGAGTTGAAATTCTATAGCAAATAAGGGATCACACATCCAAACCAAGATAATACACCCAAATGCCAATATTCTATCAACTGAAACACGCACATCAAATTAGTCACTTCCCATTTCAGAATGCTCATCATCCATTCTCACAAAAGGTATTTACACTCATCGCTCAAATGCGAGCTATACACTCTCATGGCTAAAATATATGCACTCAAATCAATTTACATGCATGCGTAACCATAAGCTTGACAATTATTTAGACTCCCCACCAACTTGAAAAACTTAACGATGGAATCACAAAGGACTTGCTTTAGGTTATAACGTTGGCTCTTTGGATAAGGGTCGGTGAATATGGGATAAGTGACTCGATCACTAGTAGAGAATCAACAATAGAGATACATTTGAACACATATGCTTGACAAATCAATCTCATTTTTTTTCTCTTTAAATTTCTTTTCATCATTTCAATTCTCTCCTTACTTTCAAGCTCAACGTCTCTTTTCATCTCTTTCTCTTCCTTTTAAACTAGGGTACCAGTTTCAGGCACTACCCTATAACTGGGATATCAATTTCGGGCACTACCCCACCTTTTTGCAAGTTTTAACTATTCAACAACTTCAATCACTTTCCGCCAACATTCATCTTTCCAGATTTTTACACATCACCAATCCGACTCCTTCATTCTCTACTAGGATAGGTATTTCAAAGCTTTTAAAGGATTAAATTGGCTCTCTTTATAGACATCCAATGAATAAGGCTTTTAGGCTCAAACGAGAAGCTATTGATAATACAACAAGGTAGGATAAATATTTGGCTAGTGACTCAAATAGGAACAAAATGGCCTAAGATCATTTCCCATCATCTAATCAATCATCTAGTCTCAAGTAGATTAAGAGTCAAATTATGGAATACATGCATTTAAACGATGCTCTCAAAAAAGAAATCAATTATGTGTAATTCTCATGATTCATTGAAGCTCAAATCTCACACGGGTAATAGAATAATGAGCACTCCTACTTAGGTCTATAAACCAATTTTAATACATGCAACAATCTCAAGCATTCCAACATTAAAATACATCTCTAGCTTGATTATCACAATTATTTCACAATACCACATTATCAATTAATCACAAATTCAATTCAATCAAGTGCTTAGAAAGATCCAACAATCATCATCAAGAACCCAAAAATTAACCAAGTTAAAACTAGAATAAACACGCAAAAAAACAAATAAACGACACACACTTGGACAATCACAAAAAATCGACCTCTCAATATGATCAAATGAATCAAAAATACCAAAAAATCACAAAAAATTAATCATCCAAGCACACAACATAATTAAGCAACTTTACTTTGGTAGCAAGACGCAGGTATGCACGTATCCTCCCAAACTTAGATCAAACGAAGTCGAGCAATACCTAATAAAATTCTGACATTGACACAAACTCAATAAAACAAATAAAATGGAAGGGTCGGCCTCCAACAAGTGCTCAAGTTTAACGTCGGAGAGTCACGACGGATACCTCTTACTGACTACTGACTCAGAGCACTGTCCTCTCACATTCGTACCTTCAAGTACGTCCTTTCTCTATCATTGTTAACTCCAACCACCCCACCTTTCCTTGTCACCGATACAGGATCCTCTATATCAAAACACGGCCTGAACAAGTTAGAATCTTCAACACCATATAAGAAGGAAAATCTGGAGGTAAATTCGGAGGCTTCAAATATGGATCATCCATGATTCCTGCAAGCAAAACATTATCAAACATAATAGCAGAGTTATTAATAGGAAAAGTAAGAGATCCGCTTGCTTTGTCGATCTCATCTACTACTTCAACTCCTTTTTCCTCACATTTAACCTCCTCGGCCGCATGTTTCCTCGCCTCATTAACAATACCCTTCTTTTTCTGTTTATCCCTTGCATCACCTAATGCAAGTAAATTCTTAAGATAGTCAATACATGCATCATTGGATAGACTCTCGAACTCTGCATCAGACAGGGTAAAGTTCTCATCACACTCCGTGTCCAGTACTTCCAGAGACTTGCATTGTTGCTAAGTCGTAGGCCACTGCATCTCCTTATTCAAAGAAAAGATAATTTTCTTGTCATTGTCCCTCAGCCTCAATTCTCCTCTGAACACATATATGAGAGCTCTTCCAGTAGTGAGAAATGGATGCCCTAAGATCAGAGGCGCGCCATCCTTATCATCCTCCATATCAAGTACTAGGAAGTCAACCGGAAAAACCATCTCCGAAACCTTGATCAGCACATCTTCAACAACCCCCTTGAGGTATGTGAATGACCTATCTACTAACTGTATGGACACAGAGGAGGGTTTCAACCCTCCCCAAACCAAGCTTCTTGTACACTGATAAGGACATCAAATTAATGCTGGCTCCTAAATCACTCAATGCCCTTCTAGACGGTCATTTTCCTATCTCACAAGGAATGATGAAACTACCAGGATCCTTCACCTTCTCAGGTAACTTTCTTTGGATTATGGAACTACAATTCTTCATTAGGTTAACCGTCTCCACACTGTTCCACTTTCTTTTTCTCGAGATAAGCTCCTTGATGAACCTTGCGTAATCTGGCATTTGATTCAAGGCCTCTGAAAAGGGAATAGTAACTTGGGCATCCCTCATAACTTTAGCAAACTTTCTGAATTTCTCATCGAAGCTCTTCGACAATTGTTTTTGAGGAAACAGAAGTGGTACCTTTGTTTTTGGAATTCTCAAACCGTCTTTCTTGAATACCTCTTCCATTTCTCTCAACCTCTTTGCTCGCTGCCATTTTTTATCAGTAACTGCTTGATCAGATTAGTTCACTATAGAATTTAGAAGCTCAGGGAATCCCGGAGGTGAACTTGTATCAAGTTGGGGTTGAACTGCTCCCTTAAGCGCTTTCTAATTTACAGGATCACTACTTGACTCGATTTTGTCACCCCCCAATCCTAGCTCGGCTTGAACAGGGACCGAACTAGTGACCAAGTTACCTCGCTCTTTTTCTCTTCCATGCTGCCTCATTTCTCTCATGTTCTACATCAATTCTTGCCTACACTGCTTCCCGAACCTCAAAGTAATCGCATTTGCACTTTCATTCGGGTTGATTTCTGTATCTGAAGGAAATTTTCCCTTTATAATCTGCTGCTGCTGCTGATTTACCATAGTAGAAATCTAACCCATAGAATATGTGAAACTCTGCAACTGCTTATTTACTTCCTCATTCTGTTTTGTCATATTGGAGTCCATAAGTACTATGCAGTTATTGATTTTGTTGATGGCAACATCATTCTTCTGCATGTACTTTGCTAACACATCATCAATACTTGGCTTCCCTTCTTCAGTCTTCCTCCATGATCAAAATTAGGAGGATAAGGAATTGCATTATTCGGATTTGAATAAGTAAAATTCTCATGTCTTTGCTGATTCTGCCATCCTCCTTGATTGCTGGGACCTCCCCTTTGGTTATTCCTTTGGTTGGAATTTCCTTGAGGGTATATGTTTCCCTGCCAATTCTGAGGTGCTCTTGAACCCTGGAGACTCAGTCCCACAGCCCAATTTGCATCTTCTACTTCTTGTACGTTCATCACTACATCATCACTAGCAGGTCCTTGGTTGACTCTCCCACTATTACCTGATATCAAAGTAACCAGATGTTTATTCATCTGTTCTAACTGGGAGACAACTTTATCATTTCTATCTGCTTCAGAAAACTTCTCCTCAACCTTAGCAACTTTCCCAAGTATATAAGTCCCTCTAATCCTTTCTGATGGCCAATCTCTAGAGTTCATCAAGATGTCATAGAACAACTTCTCCACTACATTTGATGTTTTTCCAAAGATCGTTCCTCCAGCAGAAGCATCGACTAGTACTCTAGACTCATTGTCAAGACCATTGTAAAAGACACTAATGAGCTGTGACTTTTTGAGTCCATGCTGTGGACATCTCCCCAATGCATTAGTGAATCTTTCCCAGGCCTCTCTAAACGATTCATCTTTCCTTTGTTTAAACTGATTAATTTCTTGCTTCAATGCAAGAATCTTCCCTGATAGCATAAGATGATCCACAAAAAACTGCTGCAACTAGTCCAATTAGCACAGCTGTCTCCAGTCAACTTGTCATACCACTCCCTTGCCTTGTCAGCTAGAGAAAACTGGAAAAGCCTCATCTTCCATCTATTATTAGTATTGTCAGTGGCTTTAACTGTATCCATGTAGCTATTGAAGTGCTTCAAATGTCCATAGGTACGCCTCCGGCGAAAGGATTTTTCTCCACCATGTTGATTAGGGCTGGTCTTATATCATTTGCTTCATCAACTTGAATGGTCCCAACTACGCCAGATCCTCCAAGATTAGTAGACTTGAACATCTCCCGGATGACAATGTCATCTTCACTGATGTTTCTGCTTCAACTTCTGACTCAGCTTCTTTTGGGATAACCTGATATTCAAACTTTTCTTTCTCCTTCTCTACAACTCTTTAGGTGCTGATGTGTCCGCTTTCTTTTTCGGATTCGGTACCTTAACAGCCTTAGGAGGTGCTTTGATCTTCTTTGATGCTCATCTCCTTTTTTCTAGCAGACGCTTCAACCTCCGGATCAAATTCAGGATTTTGTGTTCCCTCCTTTGACCTGGTGTGCATGCAACTTCAAGAAAATTCAAAGTGTAGACAATTAAATCTTAAAGCAAATATTCTAATTAAATCAGTAACAAAAGCAAATAAATAATTTACTGTCCACAAGTGTAGGAATGTCAATTATAATGGCAAGTACCTCAATTAAAATAATATCGTTCCCACTGAGACAGCTAATTATCTATTTAATTTATATTGCTATTCAATTAGAATTATCGTAACCAAATTTCCAATAGTTTGAATTGAATTAATTACTAAAGAATTTAAATGACAATTAACAAATAAATAAAAAAAATAGGAATTATTCAAGATTGATCAAGAGAAAAATAACAGCTCTAAGGTATCAGGTGTAGTGCAATTGATTTGGTCTCCTAGACGTCCTACTGTTCATTCATACTGTTTTAATGTAAATACATCATAAGATGATACACGAATAGTTTTGAACCTCCTTCCTAGATACTAATAAGGAAAATTTCATAAATCTCTGGATGGCCAATTCGACTAACATATATTCTCTAAAAGTACTACTCAAACTTATTCACTTCCTACTTGATTTCCTAATTGCATTGTTCCACTAAGACAATCAAGTATCTTATTTACTAGCCATTAGGATTATCGTGTTCACGGGCAAACTACTATAATCCGTAGCAAATAGACAATATTAATTATGTATGCATACAAGCTAACACAATATACCAAGCATCACGGCAACATCAATAGCATATTATGAAGACGTTACACACATATTAACAAAGTCTTATAGAATCAAATAAACAAGAATATACAATAGCATAAATTCGTAATATTTGTCTAGGGTTCCAAATCAATTACCCTAACCTTCAATCCTTAGAACTGTAAAAGGTATCTAGCCCATGAGGTCACAAACAACCCTCATGGCTAACAAGTTCATAATCAAAATAACAAAAGAAGAAATTAAAGAAAAGAATATGAAACCCTAGTGTCACATGGTTTGCGTTCTTCCTGATGAGTGATATTTTTACCTAGATTTTAGTGCCTTTTTATATCCGTTTTTATATTATTTTATCTGTATTTATATGTTATTTAGTTGTGTTTTGTATTTTATTGAAATGTGTATGAATGAGCTTAAACCTTTGTTGTTGTCGATTGGAGTTGCTACAGTCTTGCAACCCTCCATCTTGAACTTCTTTAGCAAGCACTCGGCATATTTCTTCTGAGAGATGAAGATACCATCTTCTCTTTGATCTATCTCGATGCTAAGAAAATATTACATCAAGCCCAAATCCGTCATATCGAACTTCTTCAACATGTCTTCTTTGAACTCCTTGATCATTGTCTCGTTGTTCCTTGTGAATATGAGATCATCGATGTATAGAGAAACAATGAGTGTGTCTTCTGTACCTTGGGTCTTGATGTATAGTGTTGGCTCACTCATGCTCCTCTTGAATCCAAATCTGTGAAGTAGTCATCGATTCTGCTATACCAGGCTCGTGGGGCTTGCTTTAATCCATAGAGTGCTTTCGTCAGTCGAATAACTTTTTCTTCATGCCTTTGTATCACGAACCCTTGAGGTTGCTCCACATAGATCTCTACATCGAGATATCCATTGAGGAATACTGATTTGACATCGAGCTGGTAGATTTTTCATTTCTTTTGTGCTGCTAGCGCGATCAATGCTCGTACTGTGTCGAGTCTGGCAACTGGAGCGCATGTCTCATTGTAGTCAACTCCATATTGTTGTGCGTATTCCTTAGCGACAAGCCTTGCCTTGTGTTTTTGTATTGAACCATCAGAGTTAAGTTTTATTTTGTAGACCCACTTAACTTCTATGGCTTCTTTATCTTTGGGAAGATCTGTGAGCTCTCACGTCTCGTTCTTCTAGATCACGCGTATCTCCTCCTCCATTGATTTTCTCCAAAATGTCTTCTCTAGAAGCTTTTTCATATGTGTTTGGGTCCACAGTTGTAAAATTGTATCTTTCATAGATCTCTGTCAAAGATCGAAACTTTCTTGGAGTGGATTCTGGCGATGCAACCGCATCTTCAGTTGTGGCTTGTCTCGGCACATCTTGTGGGTCGACGTCATCTTCTTGTTGTTGGGCTGGCGCTGGTAAGTAGATATTTTTTTCTCTCAATTTGATCTGTCTCCCAGTTTTAAGTTGGGTTTTCATCAAACATTACGTCACGACTAATGATTAGCTTTTTGTTTTCCAAGCTATAGACTCGATAATCTTTTGATTGAGTGCTATAGCCCAAAAAATTCCTTTCTCTGCTTTCTCGTCGAGGTTGCTCCTTTTCTCCTTAGGGATGTGGACAACAAATGCACCCGAAGACTCTTAGATTCTTCGCTGATGGTTTCCGTCCACTCCATGCTTCAACTGGTGTCTTGTGTTGTACTGCTTTAGTTGGACATCTGTTGAGGAGATAGACAGCAGTACTCACGGCCTGTGCCCAGTACATCTTTGGACCCTTCTCCATTAGCATAGATCTTTCCATCTCCATCACGGTCCTGTTCTTTCTTTCTGATACACCATTTTGTTCTGAAGCGTATCCGACTGTGAGTTAGTGCTCCATGTCTTCATCTTCACAGAACTTTGTGAATTGGTTGGAAGTATATTCCTTTCCATGATCACTCCGTATAGTCTTAATTTTATAGCCACTTTATTTTTTGACATAGGTCTTGAATTTTTTGAAAATATCGAAAACTTGAGATTTTTCACGTAGAAAATAGACTCATATCATTCTTGTAAAATCATCGATAAATAGGATGAAATACCTATTTTTATCATGTGATAGAGTGTGCATCGGACCACATATATCAGTGTGCACGAGCTCCAATGGCTTCTTCGCTCTCCAAGATTTCCCGGATGGGAATGGTAGTCGATGTTGTTTCCCTAGCATGCACCCTTCACAGACTCTGTTGAGCTCTTTAATTGATGGCAAGTCTCGCATTATATTCTTCAGGTTTAGAAACTTCAATCCTTGTAGATTGAAATGCCCGAACCTTCTATGCCATAGCCAGGTGTCGTCCACGTGAGCTTTCATTATAACGTTGTTTGCATATCTCCATTGTATGGAAAAATATCTATTGTCGCTCATATGGACTTTAGTAATTATGAGAGATTATCCTTCTTATCATAGATTGTGCAAGAGTTCCCCTCAAAGTGTAAGGAGTAGCCTTTCTCGATCATTTGTCCCACATTAGTACGTTTTGTTCTATTGTTGGGACTAGAAGGACTTCACTTATGTATCTTTTTCCTTTATTTGTGTCTATGGCAATGGTTCCCTTACCAGTTGCCTCCATAAAAGCACAATTTCCAAGTTTACTTTTTCAAGTTCACAAAAGATATCCTTATTTTTAGTCATGTGGTTGCTACAACCACTATCCAAATACCAAGTGTCTTTCTCTTCTTTAGATGCAGCTTGGCAGACATAAAATATATAATCTCCATTTTCTGAACTTCTGGAGAAATTAGCTTGGTGTCTACGATTAAATCGATTGACCTTTCCTCCATGTCTAAATTTTTTTTGATTTTGTGGTTTTTCCTTAAACCAACAATCTTTTTCCAAATGGTTTCTTCTTTTACAAATACCACATGTTAGGAACTTATTATTGTCCTCCTTAGTTTTTTCTTCATTCTTCTTATTATTCTGAGACTGCAAATTTACTTTAGATTGAAAGGCATTATCTATGTCCTTTTCATAATGCCTTTCTAATCGTTTTTCATGAGCTTCTAAAGATCTCATTAATTATGTGGCTGTTAATTTTGTTATGTCCATAGACTCCTCAATAGCTGCTATTATGGGATCATATTTTTCTGTGCAAGTTATTAAAATTTTAGCAACTATTTTGTTGTCAGGAAAATCTTCTCCATAGGATCGAAGTTGAGTAACTACTTCATTTACTCTAGCATAATAGTCCTTAGCAGTCTCAGAATCTAACATCTTCAAGTTCTCAAACTTTCTTCTTAAATTTGAAGTTTAGTAGCGCGTATCTTTTCATTGTCTTGGAACTCCTCCTTCAACTTATCTCACGCTTCTTTGGATGTTTTTGCTCCCATAATCCTCGAAAAGTATTTGTCTGCTAAGATCATCTGTAAAGCTAGAAGTGCTTGAGAATCTCTCTTTTGATTCTCCTTAATTTTCTTTCTTTGTAACTCATTCAATGTGGAGATATCTTTTGGTGTTGAATATCCAACAACAACGATATCCCACAAATCTTAAGCACAAAGATATGTCTTCTTTTTTATCTCCCAAAAATCGTAGTTGTCACCACGAAAAATTGGAATTGGAATAGTCCGGAATGTGTCAGCCATAATGACGCCCGATAGTATCGAATGAGACTCTGATTCCACTGATGATATTTAGGATATGGGATATGAGGTTGGTAGTGTTTAGGATGGAAGGTTTATATGTGAGTGGTAAATGATTTAGGCTAGATGTTTGGATTAGAAAATAGGTGTTTAAGAGAATATGGGAGTTGAAAGGCTTTAGAGATTTTGATGAATGTTTGTAGTTTTCATTCACACATTTACAATGCATTCTACCCATATTTATAGGTACGAGATGATGATTCTAGATCCTTAATGGATCATTCCTCACTAGTCTAGATTACATGTGTTCTAGATAATTTCATACATTTCTACAATATTTGGAGATTTTATCTATAATCTTGATTATTCCACTTAGTTCTAATTATTCTATCTTTTTCTTAATTTTGCTAGAGATTTCTAGAATTGTTACAAGAATTGTGCACCATATTATTTAATAGTCATGTTGCGGTGGAGGGCTTGAGGAGGACAGTATGATTTCGACTAAAGGCGGCAATGGCGCTCCCGATTTCGAGAGGAAGGTGAAGCTTTGGAGAGAAGTTCGTTTTAATTTCAGAAAAGAGAAGCAGCTAACCTCCTTTTTTCTCGTGGTGAACAACGACGAACTCCGATATGATCGTCGTAACAATGGCGACGACATTCCATCGTTTGAAGGGCAAAAGTAACTCTGGTTAATTTTGCTTTGAGGAGAGCTGTATGTAACTCTCATTTCATTAAGAGAGAGAATGTCATTGTCTTGGGAGATGGAGGAATCAACTCCTTCAACTTTACCTTTCAATTTTTTAATATTTAATTTAAGGGTAATGTTGTAAAAATGTTTAAAACTGAACTGCAAAGTGAACAATCAATCCTAAATCCCTATGCATAGTTAACTTTAACTCAACCCTCAACAAACCTCAACAAAAGGTTACGTTATCTTAGTTTTGTAAACCTTAGACATCAAAGTAAACGCACTCTTATACGTCACGTAGGGTAGATTCACGGCCACCGCTTCTCCATCTCGAATCACAATATAATTGAACTGTACAATCTCCAACTCGAGCGCCACACCGTTCGACTTAGCAAACTCAACCAACATCTGCCCCCCACGCGGCGCATGGACAGCCAAGATCCGAATACGCGGCGCCACACCTTGCTGGCACGACAGAGCACTGATGATGAACTCCCATTGGTCGCCCTGTCCGATCTGGAAATCGATTATGTGGACCTTCTCCTCCATCGCCAGACAGCATTAGCGGACATGTAACCGAACTTCCAAAAGGGACAGACGTGGTTGAGGAGGGCCCGCTCCGCCATGGATTCAGAGCTTCCGCTGTACATGCAGGCCCACGATGACATCAGCCTCGACTTGAGTGCTTCTAGAAGGTATGCTCCCATTCGCTGAATGGAATCGCCGTGTACGGACACCTTCAGCCGCAGCTCCCGGATCAGAGTGGCTGCAACGGCTACTGCTAGTGATTTGTCGGACGACGTCGTTAAGTCAGCTTCTGACATGATTCAGCACACTCGATCAGTAATTGTTTCAGATATGTATGCACCGCCATTTCTAAGACGTACGTATCTACCAAATGAAATGAAGAATATGTTTATTTAATCAGAGTTAGTTGTTAGTATATTTAATTCACCAAGCCACTCATACATCCTTCTATCTCCAAGTTATTTGTAATAATTAAATGTAATTATTTAAATAGTTTTGTTAATGATTCATTACCAATTACTAGTACTTGGTTTTATGTAACAGTCAATAACATAACATCCGATTTTCACTTTGATCCTAACTAATAGCTTCTAATAAGGGAATTGGCTTTGAAGTTAATTCAAAAAAAAAAAAAAAAACTATATCTAAATAAAAGCATAGAGTGCTAAAAATAGTAAATTCCGCTAAAACTATTCTCTTTTTATAGAAAGTAGTTAAATAATTAAAAAATAATAGGAGTAATAAAAAAAAACATTTGTTAATTAGTAGATTGGAATGATGGAATCCAGTTAGAACCGAGAAATAAAACAGCCGTTCGAAGCGAAAATGGAACTAGCGATTCCGTAGTCAAACCGATAATATACCAATTCGATTCCGAATTGGCTACTTTTTTTTTAATTAAATCACAGTTAAGACTTTCATATTCTGTTTATATAAAATACTATACCAAAATTCATGATCTTTAAATATTTGCATCCATAATTTGAGTATTGATTATAATGATAATGAATGATAAAAATTTAATAAAGTTGAATATATAAAAGATGAAATAAGTAAAGGAGATAATGTGATTCATTTGAACCAGTGATGAAGTCAGAAAAATAGTTTAGGGAGCAAATTAATATGCGTAAATTTAATAATTGATATTTGATCTAAATCGACTATACACCATAGTAAAATAAAAATTAGTTAGAATTAATTATAATTTAAATAGAAACAAAACATGTTTGTAAACTAAATAATACACATATAATTTTGAAGCAATAATTTTGTAGCAAAGTTTTGAACGGGAAGAGAATAAAAAATAATAATATAAATAAATAAAATAGAAATAATAAAAAGAAAATAATAACAAAGAGAATAAAAAATAATAATATAAATAATTAAAATAAAAAAATAACAAATAATAATAACAAATAAAAATAAAAAGTAATAACGAAGAAAATAAAAAATAATAATATAAATAATTAAAATAAAAATAAGTCGAGGTGAATGATTAGGGAAAACTTAACCACTATCAATTATCCACTCCTTCCGTCTCCCTTCAGATAACACACTTTCCATTTTGGGTTATCCCACAAAAATTTGCACATTAAAAAAAAACAAAAAGTAAAAAACAATCACCCTTCCCCATATACTTTATTTACAAAAAAAATCATCTCTACCTAACATATTTTATCATTTATTTATTACAAAAAAATACTATTATACTCCTAAAAGTCATCACTTTCTTAATCTCCGTACAGAAAAGAGGGGGCGCAAACTTTTCCAGAACGGAGGGAGTACTTAATTAACTATTTTTACACAGACAATGACGTGTAAACAACCTCCATTTTGGTACAACTTCCTTCTTTCACTTTTAGTGTGTGTGTTTTTTTTTAACTGTTGTTGTTATTGTTTTTTTATTATTTAATTTTTGTGATATAATTGCAATTATACCCTTGTGATTTAGGGTATAATTTATACCTATAGTTTATGGCATAATTATAATTTTACCCTTGTAGTTTAGGGTATAATTTATCCTAGGGTTTAGGGTTTAGAGTATAATTGTAATTTTACCCTTGTGGTTTAGGGTATAATTTATCCCCTAGGATTTAGGGTATAATTTATCCCTAAAGTTTAGGGTATAATTGTAATTTCACCCTTATAGTTTAGGGTATAATTTATCCACAGGATTTAGAGTTTATGGTATAATAGTCAGCTAAACTCATTAATTTGAACATTTTACTTTTTTTTATTTAATTATCATTTTTATACAAGATAATATAGCTTTTCTTAAAAATAATATGACTTTTTATTTATATTATAAATTATTTATAAAATAATATGGTGCACCATTATCATTTTCTATAAATTGAATATTATTTTTTATTAAAATGTTATCACCACTTTTCCATTTCACACGAAAATATGTCATTCCCTATATACTCTCTCCATCCCATTCAAAGAGTCTTTTTTTTCTATTTTGGTCGTCCCACCCAAAAGGTTCAATTTCCTTTTTTATGCACATGGGACCCACACACCCACTAATATAATTAAGGGACAACACTTATATTGCCCTATTTCACCCATGCAACATCTAATTTGCCCTAACTTTTTAAAAATGTCTAATTTGTCCAGTTTTTTATGTATATACCTGATTTACCCCGTGATACATGTCATTTCTTTTTTCTTATTTTTGGAATCTTCGAATAGTAGCCTAGCAGGTACCTTTTTTACCGCTTTACTGGCATTGAAATTGGGGACAGAATCTTTGACCCCTTTATCTCAAAATATAAATTTGTTATTTACTCTCTCTCTCTCTGTCTATGCTTTTTCTCTCCCTCAAACTCTCGATTTTTCTCGTGGACACAACTCTCTGTCCAGGCCTCTGGCGGTATCGTCCAATCCCTCATCATCTCCACGTCGTAAAGTAGCATAAGCAAATATAGATAATTAGGGTTTTAGGGTTTTGGCAGAATTTCGATTAATTAAATTATAGTGAATTTTTTTTTGTTTTTTCCGTAGTCGTTTGTATAGATCTATGTTGATGTAGTGTAAATTTTATTCGAGTATAATGGAGTATAGATTGCTTGTCCACCGAGGAACTTGGTTGTAAATATAGATCTGTCTGTAAATATAGTGCAATTGAGTATGTGTAGATGTATTGTAATTGAGTATAATGTTCTTGTCCCCCTAGGAAGTAGTTTGATTTTAGAATTGTAGCTGTAGGAATTTGTCGTGTCCGCCGAAAATAAATAGTATATAATTACATGTTCGACGATAATTTGAGTATATTTGGAAATTTCAGCCCTATCTTAGCAAAATTTAGCATGTCTGCCAAAATTTCTACTGTAATTGAGCGTGTCTACCTATTTTTATAATCTAATTGAGCTTTTTTGACGATAAATCTGGCTTAATTGAACATGTCCGCCGATATTTCTAGCCTAATTGAACATGTAAACCGATATTTCAACAGTAATTGAGCTTGTCCGCCAATATATGTAGTATAATTGAGCATGTCCGTCAATTTTTTTACCATAATTTAGCATGTCCGCCGATGTGATTAGCATATTTCAGAATGTCCCCCGATATTTCTAGCCTAATTGATCAATCCCGCCTACATTTGTAATGTAATAGAGGTTGTCCACCGAATTTCTTAGCATTGTTGAGTATATTTTGCCATTATTTGTGCATAAAATAGCTTGTCCGCCGATTTTATAGCTTAATTGAGCTTGTCCGCATATGAATAAGTGTTTAATTTGCATCCCGCTGATGCTTTACGCTTTAAATAGCCTGTCCGCCAAAATTTTTAGCATTATTTAGCATAATTTACCATTTTTCTGCATAAAATAGCTTGTCCGCCGATTTTGTAGCGTAATTGAGCTTGTCCGCCGATGAATAAGTGTTTAATTTGCACCCCCACTGATACTTTAAGCTTTAAATAGTCTGTCCGTCAAATTTCTTAGCATTATTTAGCATAATTATCATTTTTTCTGCATAAAATAGCTTATCTGCTGATTTTGTAGCTTAATTGAGCATGTCGGCCAATGAATAAGTGTTTAATTTGCATCCTCGCTGATACTTTAAGCTTTAAATAGCCTATCTGCCCAATTTCTTAGCATTATTTTGCATAATTTACCATTTTTCTGCATAAAATAGCTTGTCCGCCAATTTTCTAGCTTAATTGAGCTTGTACGCCGATGAATAAGTGTTTAATTTGCACCCCTGCTGATACTGTAAGCTTTAAATAGCCTGTCCGCTAAATTTCTTAGCATTAATTAGCATATTTTGCCATTTTTTCTGCATAAAATAGCTTGTTCGCCGATTTTATAGCTTAATTAAGCTTCTCCGCCGATGAAGAATGGGTTTAATTTGCACCTCCGCTGATACTTTAAGCTTTGAATAGCCTGTCCGCCGATAAAATTGTTTGGTTATTGCATGACAGTTGGAAAATTAAGGCATAATTTTAGTGTAATTAGATACCTATTCTAAAAAATATACTTTATTATTTAAATTGTAGGAATATAATAATGTTTTTAATTATTTTGTATTAGAAATTTGTAGTATAAAATGTAGTCAAATCTTATATCTAATCGAGTTGGCATGCATTGTAGTGGAGCTGGAAACGACGTGGACTTCAATCACGAAAAGTTGGGATTAAAGGGTATTGTAGGCCTACGAAAGTTTTGAATTGCATACGTGAGGTGCATATAAAAAGTGGCAATCAGACAATACGGATATTCAAAAGATCGTGTTTCGGTCATTTCTAGGATTTAGATTCTGATTATGGGTCTCCTAAAGCGTTATTTCAGCTAATGGCTCAGGAGGTTTTAATCCCTGGTTCAAATATGTACACCCGGTACTTCTGGGTGTTTGATATAATTCTTAGCTTCACACCACTGGAGTTTATGCGTGTTATGGAACTAGGGTTTGAGGATGGTGGGGATATTAACCCAAATGATTCATTTCACCCACCACCAGACAGTTTGTTTGCTAGCTTTCATACGAAGAGGGTCCTAGTTGATGAACTTATGAAAAGATTCAATGAAAATAAATATAAGGGCCATACCGCGGTGAAAGCAGCCAACATTCTACTTCTGTACTACTTTTTGCTAAGCGGAATACGTCCAAAGTATACATAGAACCCTGGGTGTGGTATTTAGTTTAAAATGCTCACCAGTTAAACTCTTTCCCTTGGGAAAAGTACACTTACCTAACCCTACTGCACCATATGGACTCTGTGAAGACTACGGTGGCAGAATTAGGCAAACAGCAGCGCATCAATTTTTATGGATGCTCATTTGCCCTAGCAGTAAGTGATATCGAGTTTATGTGAACCATTTATATTCTTATATTAATTGCATCTAAAAAGATATATGTTGACATAAAATCACTTTGATGTTTGGTCACAGGTTTGAGCCTCTGAGCATATCGAAGGTTTTGCATCACACTTGACCGATAGACGGCCCGAGCTTGACGTTAGACCTCTGTGTATTCGCTGTAAATATACAACTGCCAAAAAAGTTGACGATACTCAGTTTTTTAAACAGGTTTGTCAATTTTTTTTGTATGAGTTTAAGGTTTTGAGTATCTAAATTGGATGCATTTGGATACTATTTTGGTCACCTGAGTATATGTCATTATGTTATATTATTTCACTTTCAGGACCCGAGAGTTGTTGATTTACCTGCCATACTTACTGATAAGTCCCACCGATCATATTTTTGGGGAATACATTCTGATTGGAGTTCTGGTTTTCAGATTCAGTTTAGGGTCTTTGGGGATCCAAATTCAAAAGGGAAGGGTAAGGGTAAGAAACAGGTGGTGCGCTCTAGTTCTGATTACGAAGATGAAACTATTAGTCAGGGTGCCATTCCGGTTGAAGTGAATATTTCTTCCAATTATGCTGGTGGCGAGCAATACTGTGGAAGGATAAATGTTGTGGTTGATGATGATACAGCATTTGGGGGGCAACACAGAACAGCAGAAGACTTACTACGTGATTTTCATACCGTCGAAGGGGATGACGAAGATGATGATGATGAGTTTATGGGTGATCAGGATGACACCTCTGACATACCATTTGTGGATTAACCCACGCGGCCATCTCATTCTGGACCAGAGTATCGCACTCGCATGCCTCCTACCCATGGCCCCCATAATGTTGTAGTTCCACACCCGCTGATGGCCATTCCGGAGAGATCATATCCTCCTGTGTTTGGAAAACCATATTTTCCTTGTGCTGGATTTCAACCATCATCTCACTCTTCTCCTTATGCTAGATATCAGGGCCAACATCAATCTCATCCTTATGGTGGAAGTGAAGGATCACAACAGGGTCATTATAGTGGGTTTGAAGGATCTGTCTATAGTCAAGGAGGTCTAGGGTTTCACGGATCACATGGTAGCCCTCCATCTACACAGGATGATTACCATCCTCAATCCAGATCAAGTCTACAGTGGGATCACTCAGTGCCTCATCAACAGAAACAAGACAGTGGAGGTCTGTCTCAAGAACAGTACGATCGGATTATGAGGAGAATGGATGATCATGACCAAAATTTTTTTGAACATGACGCCCTTCTCACTCAGCTGCTGGATCGAGACAACAGATGGAGAAGAGGTTTGACACACAGGATACACAGCTAGCTGATATTCGTAGAAGCCAGGAGGAGGACCGCAGTGAAATTAAAAGGTCTACTGGATGGTTGATTAGAGCACAGACCCAGATGCACCGTAGCCACGAGATGTCAATTCTTGGTTCGATATATAAAATGTTTAAGGAGGGATGCAAGGGTCCACCACCTGAGCCATCTACCTACGAAGCACCAAGTATTCCATCTACATTTGAGGAATAATGGAGTGCTCAGACTACACCCCCACAGAGTAGTTATGCAACACTAAGGGGCCTCTTTACCGGAGATGTGGAATTGGTACCAAGTGGCTCAACATGATTGCCTGAAGGGCCCAGTACAGGAATTCATGCAGACACTGGTTTCAGTATGGTGTCAGCTGAAAAGCACTTCAAACGTCATCCGCAACGTCCAAATAGAAAAGCGACGGCAATCCAATCCCCATACACAACTGTGGATAAACCAAGGTCAACAGAGCATGGGAAAAGCTCATGATATCCCCTGTAACGTAAGAAATGTCCTTAATATCTTCTTCTTTTATTATTAGGGTTTAGGGTTGTTTATTATGTAAAGGTTGGTACATACATGTGTAGGATGGACGTCGGCATAGGGTTCCAAGTGAAGAATGATTTCTTCGTGAGAATGATGACGCCAAAAGTTTGGATGAAGGATGAGGTATACGATATAACTTAAATTTATTTACACATTAATCTTATATATCTCATCATTGAAATGTTTTCTTTCTAGCACATTGATGCGTGTTTGGCTATACTGGCACATGCCCCTGATTACGTCGGTGTTCACCTGGATCATCGAATGCAATCGTATGCTATTCTACTGTATCAGTTTTTGGTAAGTTTTTACATACAATAGCGTATGATGAGTCTACGCTGCCAACCATGATTTTTATTCATATTACAACCTTTTATATTATAATTTTTTCTTTATCAGGCAACTCTAAAAGTAATTTGGGATGAGCATGTTATCGCACATGGCGATGACCCCTCCGAGTTGGCTGAATTACCTCAAGAGAAGCTACAAGTTTTGATAGGTGGTGGAGGCCTCCGCAATGGACCAGTGGCCATAGAAACTGGGATAAGGTTGAACGGGTGAGTATGTCATTATTTTTTAATTTTTCAGGGAGAACTAGATCATTACTTTCATAATTTGGATTTCATTCTACAACTGTTGTTTGTAGTGCATTTGCATTCACACCATTTCGCTGTATGTGTTTATATAAGGTCTTTGAAGATTGATGTCTTCAATTCTTTGTTTCACACGTGGGAAAATACGAAGTCCATTGAAGATAGTAGAAAGGAGAGCACCTTGCACTTGCGACGGTTGCTGCCTTTGATGTTCCATCGAAGTGGTGCCCTATATGACACTCCAGAATAGAAGTTCAGAGCCACTCTGAAGTGGACTAGACCATTAGCATCCATGTACTGCATTCAGGATGACAGTTGGTTTTGTGGTCAGGCTAGCGTCAGAGAAATACGGTATCTACTCACAGGCGACGATTCATGGAGGAATGATCTACACCTATTGGAGTACCTGAAAAAATGGGCACGAGATATATTTGCGTACAACATTTATGTGAGAAAGGGTGCGAATACGGACCTTTCTTTTTGTTAGTCTGTTCTTTTTTTCATGTTGTATTATATGAAACTAGTGTACTAAAACATTCTGAGAAGGAAAGCAAGGGACATTTCTCCTGTTCTCATGATAGATCATACTTAAAACATAAAAACAATAACCAAGTTCAAACTGTTTTTTTCCACCAATATTGCATTTCAATCATTTGATCAACAGTTCCCCCTTGTGTGAAACGCTATATTGGCTCGATATTTCACTTTGTTGTGTCCCGGCTCTCCAAATCTGCTGCAACGCTGACGTTCCCGAGTACCCCTCGAAGTCTCTGCTGCAGAACACAGATGGGTGGTACGAGATCTGCCTGCTTGTCGATGTGCTGGTGGCTCGTTCACACGGACACTACACACGCACTCTAGCGTTGACCAATCAAATAGATCGGGCACAGGCATAACAACATCTTGCCATAATGAAAGGATAGTCGTTCGATGATACCACAATGCAACAAATGCACTAGTCGCAAGTTTGCAATGGTTGTTACACGCACATATTGAGACCAAAGTATTATGAATTAGATAATTATCATATTACGGCAACTACTGAATATGAAAGCTTATAATATAAGCATAATAGCATTTAAACTTACTCTATCACCTTCAATGCGTGAATGAATGGGTATTGATGGTACTGGAATCTGCCACATGAGCAAGTACAATCTTTTAAATCAACAGTGAAGGTTTTTGTGGTGGAAGTGACCTGGAATGTTGTCGCTGTAAGATTTTCCACTTTAAGTTTCCATGCCTCACCATTCAACGATGCCAACTTTCTTTGTACTCGTGTGCAAAATATTTTTTGACTATTCTCTGCACTCGTTCATCTATCATAAAACCATCTTTGAATGAGAGCACGTACAACCTCTAACAAACTACAAATGTGTAGTGTCCTGGCCCATAGGATGGCCTTGTTAAAGGTCTCAGCTACTTTCGATGATGTGAACTCGTAACGAGTGACCGGGCAGTGAAACCTCGACCATTTATTGTAGCTCCACCTCTCCAACAAAGCCATCAATCGAGCATTATTATGGTTGCGCAGCTTCCCTTCCCATATGTGCAGTACGGTAATGTGATAAATCAAATAAAAACTGCATAGTAATACTAAAAAAGGCCCATACCTCCTGAATTCACGCTTCGTGTATGCCTCAACAACCATATTGAACTGATGCAACACATTCTTTCCAAAACCTTTGAGCCTTTTCTTTAGATGATAAAAACATAAACCATGGTGTGCCTTAGGGTACGCAGTATTTACAACGTGTGATATACTTTTATGTACGTCAGAAATAATAACTAGCCCATTAGGAGCGTTGTACGATTCCTTCAACCTTTGCAGAAACTATCACCATGAGTCATTATTTTCAGTGTATCCTACACCAACGGCTAGGGGAAAAATATTATGGTTGCCATCCTGAGTGACTGCAACAAACATGATCCAACGGTACTTCCCTCTCATGTGTGTACTATCAATGACAATCACGGGACGGCCTGCTCTGGCAAAACCCCGTATAGAAGCACCAAGTGCGTAGTAGACATACATGCATCTTAGTATTTAGTACACCTATATACCTCATAATTTAAAAAAGTATGTATTTACTTACTTGAAATAACTGTCATCTGCAGTTGCCAGTGCTATGTACGTGTCTGGGTTTTGCAACTTAAAGTGATGCATGTACGAAGGTAGGGAACTGAAGGAAGAACGATGGTCTCCGTACGTGTGTCCCACAACAATATGTTTTGATTTGAGGGCCAAATTATAAGAGATGTCGAAACCAAATTCTTTACGTATCTCATCTGCCATTCCAGCAGGACACAATGCTGTGTTTTATTGAACTGTCGAGCTATATAATATCTGCCAACAATTTTTGAATCAATTTACCTTGGCGCATTAGTGTCTGGATTCAAACGACATACATGTGGAGGTGAGAACTTGATTACCCTCCATACTCCATCTAGGCCACTGGAATGCATCTCAAACATACAACCCTGCTCCACTCGGTACTTGCAAATGACGTTGAGCCTGTACCTGTCAGATATCTTGACCCGTGTCTCAATTTGATTACGCAAGTTATATATGCCCAACGCAAACTAGCAATCAGCTTTGTTATCAAAGACACTCTTTTCATGTATCTCTACTGAAGTATCAATATTGTTGTTATCTTCAACTTCAGCGTCCACATTACACTATTCCAAGAACCCTGCAAAAAAAGATTAGTTATTCTTCAATTGGTATTAGAATACAATAAGGTTCATTAAATTAACGGGTACTATATTGAACACATACCTAGAATGCTCCATGGATGGCTGCAAGAACTATCTGTATCTTGACTAGGACGTACCGATGTGGGTATCTGAATGTGTGTCATAACGGGGTTCAAGAAACTCATTCCTCCTTTGGATCTGATGTACGAACAGAACCTCTCGAACAGAGCAGTTTCATGATCCTCATCTTCAGCGTTGAGTTGATCACCATCACGCCCCTCATCTTACGAAGCCTCAGCACCCTCAGAATCCTCATACTGTGGACCTTCAAATGAATCATACCCATCGCCTTGCGATCCATCAGACCCATCATCTTGAGAACCAGTAGAACCATCAAACCCATCACTCTCTGAACCCTCATACGCATCACTTAGAGAACATTCATTTGAATTGTCCTCAACTTCATTTTCTCCAGATAAGCATATGTAATCCACATTATCCTCCTCTTCCTCAACCTGTTCTTCGCCAACGTACTCACTGTTCAAATTAATATTTTTCGTACTACTCGAAAGGTTCACACCTGTACTCCTACTCGGTCCGGCCACATCTACGGGACTAAGAATATTGATAGATAAATTTTGTGAATGAAGAAAGTCGGTCCAATTACTGCTCCCAAATGGCACCGCACTAGGGCAACAATTATCAACTGATTGCTGTGGTATGGCCTTAACTGTGACAAATAGCATCGGCTCATCAACCTGGTGATACAAGCCCCTAATATCCATATCATCCTTCACCTTATGTTTTGTTATACAACCACCAATGTCCACAAGTGTGTGTATAACATATTTCTAATTATTCACATCGACACGAACTAAACTGTGCACATGCCCAATAATAAAATCCAACTTCAACTGATCTGAATTTAAAACTAAGCTCGTGTATTGGTCACGTATGTACTCTAAACCTTGCCAACAGCCGCCCCACCAGATATAAAAATTTTTCATTTCCATGCCAAACCCTAAACCTTTCAGCAAACGACAATTAATTATTATATTCACAAAAGATTAACCTTCATTAAAGTATTTTTATACTTTTGTGAATATGTACACACAAATTAAGCCTTAAAAATATCAGCAGACATGCAAGTTAAACATTGAGTCGTACGCAGACAAGATCAATTATGCTCCCATAAATTGACGAACATGTCTATTATACTAAAAAAATTGACTTACATGCTGAATTATGCTCAAAGTTGATGGACATGCTCAATTACCCAAATATAATTGGAGGATATCATATAATATGCTTAAAAATGGCCAAACATGCTCAATTATGCAATAAAAATTGGCGGACATACTCCAAAACTGTAAAAATTCGGCGGACATGCTCCATTAGGGTCAAAATATCTGACATGCCCAATTACGCTAAGAATATCGGAAAACATAATTAATTAAGGCAAAATAATCGGCGGACATGATTAATTAGGGTGAAAAAATTAGCGGACATGCTCAATTAGCATTAAGTAGTCGGCGGACAGGGTCAATTACCTAAAAATCAGCGGACAGGCTCAATTAAGGTCAAATAAATGGCGGACAGGGTCAATTAGGCCACAACATCGACGGACATGCGCAAGTATGGTCAAATAATCAGCGGACATGCTCATTTATGGTCAAATAATCGGCGTACGTGTTCAATTATAGTCAAATTTTTGGCGGACAGGCTCAATTGGTTTACAAATTTCGGCGGACATGCTCACTTAGGCCTAAAAATTGGCGGATATGCTCAAATTAGGGTCAAATAATAGGCGGACACACTCTATTACGCTACAAAATCGGCTGACAGGTTCGATAAGGGTCAGATAATGGGCAGACATGTTCGATAGGGCTCAAATAATTGGCGGACATGCATAATTGGCCATGCATAATTAGCGAACAAGACTACAATGGGTGTATGTAGTGGTATTCATGCATATTACATGCATACTTGACCTTTTTCCTCGGCGGACATGCGTATTACATGCATACTTGACCATTTTCTTCAGCGGATGCGCATATTTAGGCAAATACATTGGAAGACATGGATATATATAACCATTTTACTCAGCGGACATGCATTTTTTAAACCCAAAAATAAAAAAAAAAACCTAAAATCGATAATATTATAACCCATAAATAAATTAAAAGCAAGATTGAAAGAACAGTTAAACCACTAAATAAAATACAATGCAAAACAGTGTTCGTATCTTACCTTTACTATAGATCCATCGACAAAAACGGTGGGTAACTAGGGGAGCCGATCACCTTTTTTTACACAAATAATTTTTGGAACAAGAGGAGTGAAGTTTGAATCCACTGTCTCCAATTTTGTTGTTTGTTGGTGGTGTAGTTATTTGGTTTATGGGGATAGGTGAGAGTTTAATGAGACAAAAATTTAAATAAATGAACTGTTTCTGAATAGTTCCTTAATTCCTAAAATTCAGTCCATTAAATGAATAAAGTTTGAGTGACAGTGATAGCTAATTAATGCATGTGCTTAATTACCTAATTAGTGCATGTGTTTAATTTAAATATGCATATTATGTTCGCTTATTTTGATAACAATTTAAGGAATTTTGAAATGAATTTGATTGTCCGCCGAGATTTTATATTTCAAAATAATAGATTCTAATTTTCTTGTCCGCCAACAGTTTTTATTTAGGAAGTAACAATAATTTATAGATTTTCCATTTATTTATTCCTTTTGTACTTAATGTGTCATAAAAGAATCTCATATTATTTTGACACATGGATTGTTCCTGCAAGTGTACTTGTCATCTCATTCTCAATACTAAAGGTGGGTCACTCCATGGGGGTATTCATGGTATTGCATGTTTTTTAGGGCAAATTAGATGGAGTTAAAAGTTTATTTTGTCCCATAACTATTGAAAACTTTAGATTCTGTCCCAAAAAAGATATTTGTATCGATTTTGTCTCATAACTATTAATTTTGTTTCAATTTCGCCCATTTTTCGCCGGAATCCTAGATTTTTGCCGGAAAACAGTCATGTGCGACGCACGTGACCGTTTAATTTGGAGGAATCTGGCGAGAGAGAGTGACCTCGACATCAGAGAAAATTTAGGCCAATAGAACTGCCACGTCATCAAATTAATAAAAACATAAAAATAAAACTAACTCAGCACCACCACCGCACACTCAATCTCCACCTCCGAAGACTCACCACACACCATGACTATCACCGCCATCACCACCGCAGACTCAATCTCCACCAGCAAACCAATATTCAATCACCACCACCGCTGACTCAATCTCCACCACACCATAACTATCCACCATCGATAGGCGCTGCCCCCACCATCACTATCCACCATCGGAGATCCGAGTAAACCAAAGACGCCGCCTCCACCATCAGAGATCCGAGAAATTAGCGATGCCGCCTCCACCATCGGAGATCTAAGATAATCGGCGACTCTGCCTCCTTTACCACCAAACGGAACAAAAAAAATTCACGGCATCGCCACCGCACTAGACCCCCTCTGCGAATGATGGCGGCGACTCCGACACCGAAACACCCGACGAGCTCTCAAAAGGATCGGGACTTCAGCTATTTTCTTTGAAACCACCGCTTCACGAAGTCCGATGCGACCTCCGCTAGCGGCATCTGTTAAGGCCTCTTGGAATTTTCCAACCATCTGCTGAATTTTTAGCCCTCTTGATCTTCCCATAAACTTGAGAAATAAATTGTTTTTCCCATCATGATTGACTCCGGAAATTCCAACAGTGCGTTTTTCAGTGTTTTCTTACCCTCCCACGAAGTGCAATTGCCGAAGAAGCTTTTGTTAGAAATTATTAATTTCCATTATAATCTAATTGTGGGCAATATATTATTATACAATTATATTCGCTATTCAATTATATTATGGACTTAATTAAGTGATCCAATTAAGGTTAAAGGTCCATGGGCCATAATAATAAATGATATAGGCTTATTGAGTAGATACCCAATACTACGTGATTAGGTGATTATGGGTGGTCTAGTCAAGTAGTATATAAAGGTTATCAGGTTATGGTCCCCAATATACTAAGTCGCACATGGTTTTCCCTTCTCCACATCGGGAGGGATTACTACGGTCCCCATAAAGGAATTAAGAGGGCTTAGTTGAGGAAGACCATACAACCACTGATCCTAAGTTCGTGTTCCGCCTAGAGACTCATATGGACTAAGGTACGCTTCCGCTTTACGTTTTAGATCTCGTTAATCATAATAGGGTTAAGGTTTCATTGATTAATTTCCAACAAGTGATATCAGAGCCCACATCGGTTGGGTGTCAAGCAAAGTCCCATATCGGTTAGACATGGGGATGGCAGAGGGTTTATAAGTGTGGATAAGTCTCTCCCTAGCATGAGGCCTTTTGGGTGTGATGCCCAGAGTAGTAAAACTGTGCGGGCCATTGAGCGGCCCAAAGAGGACAATATCATGTCAGTGGATTGAGTGGGCCCGGCTCCCTGGGCGGATAAACCCAACAAGTGGTATCAGAGCCAGGCCCTAGACTTAAACGGCCCAGCCCAGGGTTGGTGGGATGTTCGGATCTTTTGGGTGTGATGCCCAGAGTGGTAAAACCGTGCGGGCCAGTGGGCAGCCCAAAGCGGATAATATCATGCCAGTGGATTGAGTGGGCCCGGCTCCCTAGGCGGATAAACCCAACAAGTGGTATCAGAGCCACCCTATATATGATTCTCTATGATCTGATATATTTATGATTATTAATACAAGTTTTTGAATAATCATAAATTAATTCTCGAACATGTAAAGCCTTAATTTTGTTCCGCATTTTTTGTATAATATACTTATAAAGTGAAGAATCCATGTACGGATTCAATTGGAATGTTCATACGTATCTAATGATGTGGAGCATGTTTCGACTGTTGTGTTTGTTACCTCAATTAAATTGGGGATTAAGAATGTTGATTGTGTTTTCTTTTAAGCTAACGCATTCTGCTTTCAATATCTTGTTTAAATTACGTTGCTGATCATGTTGAATTAGACATTGTAAACTGAATTAAATTTTGGTAAATTATTTTAATTCAGTTAATTAGTCACATGAAATTAGATTAAATTTCTGTGAATTTAATAATCCATTCTTGGTGGGTATGTGATCAGTACATGTATAAGAGTGTATGCGCCACTTGTGTTTTTGAGGGATAATTTTCAGTTTAAGAATAATATTAATTATTTCTTTTAAATTTTGTTGTTCATCAAGGTGTTATTAAAACATGGTAGCAAATGATTTAATAATTTGCATTAATAAAGGATCCGTATGGATCAGTAATTGGTAAATCCTGCTTTGGAAATCAAGGTGTCCAACATTCTTGTGTTGGATAATTCGGTGGATTTATTATTGATTTTCACTCATAAATTTCGTTGTATTTATATGTTGTTGTAGCGCATATTGATGTGCTCATATTGATTAAAATTATCACGGGAATACTTGTTCATGCCTGTGAATCTGTTTTTTTTAGTTAGATGATTCGATATCTTATTTGGTTAATTAGTCCTAGAATAATTTATCATATTGATAAATTCATCAATTAGCGTAAGTTTCATTCAATGCCATCTGGTCTCGAAATTCATTGATGGCATTAAAACTGTGTGGAATTAATTTACACCATAACAATTTGATTTATTAGTGAGAATCTTTTAAATTTGGAACCATTATGAATTTTGCCATCTTGACGAGGAGTAAATTATTTTGTGATAGATATTAAGGACCTATTAAGTTATCTTTGTTGTTTATGGGTTCATTCTATAATTATTCGATTTGATTAGTTAATTATGGTATTGAAGTTGATAATTTCGAATCATTAATTGGTTGTCAATAAACTTTCTTATCATTTGATATGTGTGGTTTTTATGACAATTTTATTAAGAATATTAGCTTAATTTAGATTATTCTAAATTAGGGTATGAAATTTTTAATTAAGTTAAGAAATCTTTCATTATAATATGAATCATCTAATATTCTTATTTGGTTAGTGGAATAAAATTAAATTAAATTGGGGAGACAGTTAAATGTCGTTTAATTAAATTAAATATTTTAATATTTATTTAATTAGTTTAGTAAACCTTCAATCTAGTCAATCGAAGCACCATGTTGCCACAACAATATCGTGTGTGGAGAAAAGCTTTATTGATATTACATAGATGGGTGTGGTATTATTTATGTGTTCTGTGTTCGGCCCACAGGTAGGCACAGTTTGACAAAATAATAGCACACATGTGATAATAAGTATGTGATAATTATATGGATTATTCATGTGAACATGAGTCGGTCCACAGATAGACTCTTGTTTGACAGAACTTATTGTCAATACTTGATTGTTACACTAAGATTACCCATGCAGTTAATTTTTGTCCATAGACGAGGTTAATGTTGCACAAGGTGTCTTGTGATGGGTCCCTAATTAATAATGTTGTGCGAGTATATTTTCATGCGGGTATTGATCGGCCCATATGTAGATTAATATTTGGCAGAAATACACAAGCACCTGTGGTGGTAAATATGTGACGATTATTTATTTAACATGTGAGTAATAAGTCGGCCCACAGGAAGGCTATTGCTTGACATTTTTATTGTCAGTATTTGACTACACAAAGAAGTGCCACTTACAAGTTAGTATTGTTGTCATTGGACTTGATACTAATGTTGTGCTCGATTCCTTGAGATGATTATAAACTATTTAAAATTTGATGATAATCATTTTGGATTAATTCTCTGTACAATTAAGAAGTCTGTTAATTAAGTTTAACTTATGTCAACAACAAAATTATACATGATGAGAACTTCAACAATAAGGATGAACTAATAAGTTCTAACAAACTCTGTCTCAATAAAGTATAAGGGCAACAAAGAAACACCCGTTTGGAAAGCTGTTAAAGTATAACCTTTTGTTTTCTCCTAAAGGCTTGTGGAATTGTTTTAAAATACACCACATTAAGATTCCTTAGTATGAATGGTGTTGTGGTGTTGTTAAAAGACAAAAATAGTACTCCACAATATATGGTTACTAATTGGAGAAATACTAAAGATTGCATCAATAAAGTTCCAACCAAAGTAGTTGTGAGAACTCTTTGAGTTTCACATATGGTGATATCCAACTAAGGCTAGATCATTGGGATCTACTAAAGAAAATTGGATTCAAATAGATACAAACTACAATATTGGTATTAAATAAAGATAATAAGTTTATGATCCAATTGATCGGATCATATTTGAGACGGGTAATACGGTATTATGTGAGGATGTTGATTTTGGGGGAAGAATAATATTAGAGACATTGTCCTTAAGGGGGAGTCGATTTGATCACCACTTATGCTTTAAAGAATTAGTGCAAATTCAGAATAACGATATGACAATGTCAATAATATTTAAGGAATAACAAATTCAACAACCTCAAGAATTAATGTCACTAAGGAAACCACTAGAGTTGGGAGAAAGATAATTCAGAAGATTATGTAGTTTTCTCCTAAATAATGAGGACACTATGGAATTAATGGTAGAACATTCAAACAATGTTCATCAAACCATGAAAGGTCCAATTACTCCAAAGTGTGTTAATGCTATAAGTTATGAGTATAAATCAATACAAGATGATTAGGTTTGCATCTTGATATAGGATTATACTCAAAAGGGAAGGAAGACATTATTATAAGATAATCGTGACATTAGTAACACATTTTGATCTTGAATCATATTATATGGATGTAAAGATAAAGTTCCTTGATCGCAACACTGATGATACGATCTAAATGGTTTAAGAACTAATAGGAAATCCATCTATGCATTCAAGCAAAATTTTTTCGTAAAGGAATCACAAGTATCATCATGAAGTAAGTGTCTCATTTGGTTTTGAGACAAATGTAGATGATTATGTGATTCAGTGGGAGAATGTTTAAGTTAAACTAAAGGAGACAAGTGCAGTCTCAATCAGGTGCCCTAAAGTTAAACTAAAGATTTAAGAAATGTAGAAACATTTCATATTCATTGGTTGTTGGATGTTGTTATATGATGAGGTCTCTACAAGACCTAATTTGGCTTATGTTGTTGGTATATTAAGTAGACATTTAAGTAACTCTAGTATGGATCTTTATAAAGTATGTATAGAGAACTAAGAATAATATGCTTGTACATCAGGGATCAGATTTGTTAGAAATCATGAGGAATTCTGATTCTGAGTTTGTTGGATGTCAATACAGTATAAGATCCACTTCAGGCTATATTTTCTGTTGGTTGGAGAGTTATACAAGTAAAAGTATTAAGCAAACACTTTAACTCATTAACCATGACAACAGAATTAGTAGCACACTAAGGGCATTCAAACATGAAATAAAGGTTGCGAAGATTTGTCACATAAAGTTGATTATGACAGTTAGTTCGCAGTAAAGTATTAACGACAAAAGTACTTATAAGTCAAGCATATTGACATAGAATTCTTGGTTGTTAAAGAAAGTGTTTTGTGTAGATAAAATTTTAGAAGAGCATATTATGATAGACTCTAAATATGGATCCACCAATTATGTATTCAACGCCCTGCAATTTTATGAGCTAGCTAATCATGTGGGTGTTATATGGTTTTAGAATACATTAGTTCAGTGGGAGTCTATATTTATTGTTCTTTAAAGTTTTCAAAACACTTTGATTTGGATAATTCAGTTTTCTGCAGAATAAAGTTCATGGCTTTGAATTTATTGTGAATTCACTTAAGTAATTTCATTTTGTAATATTTTACATTATGGATTGATCTCACTAAAGTTTAAAGTTGGACCAGTTGGAAATAGACATGATGTTAATCACATTTGACATGTAATTTTCATGCTACTCACCGTATTTGATATATGTCATTGAGTATATTGATATTGGTAATTGTCGAGGTTTAATCACGATTTATAATGTGGTGAATGCCACGGTAGTTCCATATTAGTATATGAGATGGACTAGATTGTTAAGTATAGCCCGAAGAGGAATAGCATAAAGTTGCGCAACTAAGAACTCTTGATATAATTGCTAACGGAAAATATATAGCCCAAGTGGGAGATTGTTGGAAATTATTAATTTCCATTATAATCTAATTGTAGGCAATATATTATTATACAATTATATTCGCTATTCAATTATATTATGAACTTAATTAAGTGATCTAATTAAAGTTAAAGGTCCATGGGCTATAATAATAAATGATATGGGCTTATTGAGTAGATACCCAATACTACGTGATTAGGTGATTATGGGTGGTCTAGTCAAGTAGTATATAAAGGTTACCAGGTTATGGTCCCCAATATACTAAGCCGCACATGGTTTTCCCTTCTCCCCATCGGGAGGGATTACTACGGTCCCCATAAAGGAATTAAGAGGGCTTAGTTGAGGAAGACCATACAACCACTGATCCTGAGTTCGTGTTCCGCCTAGAGACTCATATGGACTAAGGTACGCTTCCGCTTTACGTTTTAGATCTCGTTAATCATAATAGGGTTAAGGTTTCATGGATTAATTTCCAACAGCTTTGGGTCAGGCTGCTCCGATTCGTCGCCCGGCGATGCTCTTCAGGTTCCACTCTTTGATGAACAGCTTGACGGATGATTATTTTTAGTTTATTTTCCAAAAATGTTAAGATATTAGGTGTTTAGATGACTCAGCATTTATAATTTTTAAATTAAATTAAATTGGAATTTATTTATTTATTTTTATTAAAAAAATGTGATGTGGAAGATTCATTAGTTAAATTTATAGGGTTCCAGCTAAAATCGGGCAAAATTGAAACAAAACCAATAATTACGGGACAAAATCAATACTAATATCTTTTTTGGGGCAAAATCTAAAATTTTCAATAGTTATGAGACAAAATAAACTTTTAACTCAATTATATGTATTACAAAAGGTAGGGCAAATTAGATTTTGGTCAACCCATATAGGGCAAAAAGTGACATTTCCCTATAATTAAAATATATAACTCACACTCTCAATAATACAACTATATACTACACATTAAATAATAATACTCCTTATCCACATAAATTTACAATACGTGTGGGACGGAGGGAGTATTTATATTTGCAATATAGAGAAGTTACATTAAGTGACAATATAGATCCTAATTCAAATAAAAGATTAGAGAGAATGTTACTGGTGATATACCACATGAATTTTATGTATTATTAGAATCATTACAGGGATAGGGTGAGGAATATAGGAACCCAAACACTTTTAAAGACGGATAACAAACTCAAGAAACAGAAACTAATCACATTTGAATTCAAAGTCTCAAAAGTCCAATTATTAGAGAGAGCTACTGTTAGTGAGGGAGTGAAAAAAGTAACCTAAAGAAACGAGTTAAATTCATTTTTTGTCATATAACTAAACAAAACTTCATTTTTTACTCTAAAAAAGATAAGTGGTTCAATTTTGTCCTATAACTAACGATTTTTTCAATTTTTGCCCATTTTCGCCGGAAAATGCAAAATTCGCCGGAATCTGCCACGTCAGGCTTCAATTCCGATTGGTCAATCCGACGTGGCAATTTTTGACTTTTTTTTAGCCAACGAATCCGCCACCTCATATTCACCTATTTATTTATTTATTTTTTTCATTTCCAAATCAGCATAATATTTAATTAAATTAAAAATAAAAAATCAATTAAATTAAATAAATTAAAACATGTAAAATTAATTTTAAAAAAAGAAAAAAAAGAATTAAACGTGTGATAACAGTTGAAATTCCCAAATCTGCTCAAACCCTAACGACGCCGTAAGATATCACGACAGAACATAGCAGAACGTAGCAAAACGCTGGGTTCAACCTCTATCCGCCAAAATTACGAAGAACGTTCGATCATCGCACCCAATATCCGTAGATGTCGCGATCGATTGAGGATGGGCGAACTGTAAAATGCTATTGTAATGAGTTTGCAATAACAGTGACTTCGTGGAAGGAGAGCAATGTGGGGTGGGACCATATTCGGGGTGAGACCAGTCCACGGCACCTTTCTTACGTTCAAAAACCATCTATCGCGCACCGACGGAAGGAGTGTTCTACGTGTCGTGATATCTTACAGCACACCGCACTAAGAAAAGCCAAGAACCCAGCGGACCGAGGGGAAGGAATGTTCGCGGCGTCGTTAGGGTTTGAGCAGATTTGGGAATTTCAATTGTTATCACACGTTTAATTCTCTTTTTTTCTTTTTCTTTTCTTTTCTTTTTTAAATTAATTTTACATGTTTTAATTTATTTAATTTAATTGATTTTTTTATTTTTAATTTAATTAAATATTATGCTGATTTGGAAATGAAAAAAATAAATAAATAAATAGGTGGATATGAGGTGGCGGATTCATTGGCTAAAAAAAATAAAAAATTGCCACGTCGGATTGACCAACCGGAATTGAAGCGTGACGTGGCAAATTCTGGCGAATTTTGTATTTTCCGGCGAAAATTGGCAAAAATTGAAAAAATTCGTTACTTATAAGGCAAAATTTAACAACTTATCTTTTTAGGGCAAAAAACGAAGTTTTGATTAACTATAGGGCAAAAAATGAATTTAACTTAGAAGCTATAGTTTGGAGGAACATACTGTATGGTATCAGATGAAGAAAATAAACCTCTCTAACTCTTAATACCAATCTCCAGTAATTTCATTTTCCATGCAGAAAATACTGATATAGGTGTTTGTTTCCACACGAGACACATCGCAATGGACTCCTGCACCACCACCGAGTACTCCGACCTGTACTCCTTTAGTATCGCTCGCATTCCGTCCGCCATCCATGGCTGCACTTCCACCTGTTCGAATCCCGCCACCTGCTCGAATCGCGCCTTCTTAAGCCTCATCTCCCACCTTGAGAAATTCTCCGGCCTCACCTTTCGATCCATCCCCTCACACCCTATTACATTCTTCACCTCTAACCCTACACACCCCTCCTCAACCCTAACTCTCTCCTCCTCCCCCTACTGCTTCCATGCACTCAAACACCGCCAAATAATGATCCAGACACCCGTCAAAGAAACCATTCTTGTTAGGGCGGCATTCTGCCTCCACTATGATCACCAGCTTCGGCGACCACTTGCTGATATGTAAGAGAAACGTATCACGGTCTTACGAATAGCCGATTTTCTCGTCCGGCCATCTGTACAGAACGTGGGGGAGTATCACAGCTAGGGCTTCCCCTTCTTCAAATGGAACACTAGGGTTGATGTCCGGATGGACACTGAGAACTCAAATGGCGCTCTACACTTGTCGGCATACTCTTTACGACCGATTTCATCGTACTCCTCCGCCGCGAGGGAGTCACGTACGGAGGTGATTCGGATACGTGGGGGCTGCGAGAGCTCCGATGATGATCTCCCAGTCAGCACCGTCGGCAATCTGGAAATCGACGATGTGGATGTTGTCCTCCAGCGCCATGGTTACTCCGAGGACGGCGCAGGCGTCCATGTAAAAAAAATCCAGAAGGGGCATTCGCGGTTGATCGCCGTCCGCTCCGCCGTGTGCCCGCCGCCTCCGATGAGCAGGCAATCGAGGGATGACTCCAGCCGGGACTTGATTGCGTCCAGAATGTACGACCCTAATCTTTGCAAGGAATTATCTCCGGTGACCGACACTCTGCCACGTAGCTCGCCGACCATTGTTGACGCCATGGCCTTTGCAAGTGTTTTCTGCTCCGCTGGCGTGGACGTTGACTCAGCTACGGCTACCAGTTGAGCGCACTCTGTAAACTCTTCTTTCAGGTCTGCCATTTTTAGGGTTACAAAAACAAGAATGGCGATGGAAGAAGGATGGGACGACTATTTATGTGAGAAGGGTTTGATAGTTAGTGACGGTTACCAAGTGTTTAAGTTGGGTTAATTAAGTTTACGGGTGATTGAAGTGATTATTTGAGTCATTAAACTGATTTGCAGTTTTCAAGAAACTCAAACCATTTCAACTACCGTAATTGGATGATGGATATCATTAAGGCGAATTCTTTTAAATAAGTCTGGATCACGCGCCTGTGTCACGCCTTAATTGCGTGACACAAAGGAAAAATAAATGCAATAATTGCCTCTAGGGTTTAAGGTTTAGGGTATAGTTTCCTCTCTCCTATGTGTCGTCCATCTAATGATTTGGAGATGATATACCAAAATAACACAGAGAATCCTAGCCGAGTTTGGATCGACTCATTTAAAATTCAAAGATATAAAATGAAAGAATTTGATTTATTGTTTTTTTTAATTTGAAATCAATTTGCGATGGAATTATTTTTTTAATAAATAAATGAAAAATAAATTATGAGTTAAGATAGGAGTGAGTGATTTATTATTATTATTATTATTATTATTATTATTATTATTATTATTATTATTATTATTATTATTTTAAATAACGTGTATGGATGAGGATAGTTGTTAGTACTTATTACTCCATCTTTCAAAGATTAAGTTTACCATTTCCTCATTTATATGACCCACAATAAATCCATTTAAAAATAAAATAATTTCTCAATATCCAAGACCTACAAGTAGACATGCACAAATGAACCGGAACCGGCGGTTCGAACCGGGGAATCGCCGGTTTTAACTGGAATCGGAATCACCGGTTCTGGAACCGGCAAAAAAAATCAGAACCGGCTAAGGAAGGTTCGGTTCCGGTTCCTCATATTTGGGAAAAAACCGACTGTTCCGGTTCCGAACCGGCGGTTTCGAACCGGAACCGAAACCGTCGGTTCCAGAACCGAAAGCTTCGTACCCCGGTTCGGTTTCGGTTCCCCTTATCTTGGAACCGGAACCGCCAGTTCGGAATCGGAACCGGCGGTTCCGAACCGGGGTGAATGTCTACCTACAAGCTATACTTTATTTTCAAAAATGTTACTCCCTCCGTCCCATACTTATCTGCACCGGTACTGTAGATATGAGTTTAAGAAAATTTGTTTTTTGACCAACTTTATTGATTTTTTTGTGGTATTGTGGTATTTTTAGGTAATAAATATATTATAAAGTATGTTATGTGTGTTAGGTGGGAGTGATATTTTTGAAATTATGATAACTTTTGAGGTTGTTAGTTAATGTGAAGTTTCATTTTTTATGTGGTGAAAATAAATGTGGGACGGACGAAAATAGAAAATGTGAAGATAAGTACGAGATGGAGGGAGTATTAAAATTTAACACATACTACATACTTTATACACTAATTATTACTTAAAAATAATACATTATTCTCAAAAGTCTATAAAATTAGTAAAACTTATTTTTTTTCTTAAATAATGTAGAATAGTAAAGATGAACATAAATATGGAATGCAGGTAGAGAATATGACAAGCATTCGTGTAAATGTGTAAACCATGTGGTCCCTCATGCATTCTAATCTTATATTATATTATACTTTATGTATTGTTATGATATAAATCAAAGGGTACCATTTGATTTACACTGTAAAATTGATTTTAAAAAAAAACTAACTGAAGGAGTATATGATTTCCAAAGTCTTATAAATACTTGCAAAAGTAATTGAACTAAATTAGTAATTATATGAATAATTAAATTTATAAAAATCTACGTATGAATTGGTTTAGGAACAATGGAATCATATATTTTATGATAAATATTTAATAAGTGAAATAGGTTTAGGAACAAATGGAATCATTTATTTTATGATAAATATTTAATAAGTGAAATAGAATATGAAATATAAAATGAATGTGTGTATTTTTTTTTATACGCTTCGTATATTTCCATTTTCAAAGAAATTGTCAATTTGGCTTGTTACTTTAATTTTATGTGTAGGTCATGAGACCTTTTTTTCAATTGTTAAAATAATTATTACTTTCGCTATAAAACGTTATCACTTTCGCTATAAAATATTATCACTTTTTATTTATATTACAAATTGTTCATGAAATAACATTATCACTTTTCATTAATTTATTATCACTTTCTTTTATAATAGTTATCACTTTCTGGCCGACTCACGTAAGCCCTTACGTGAGACGGTCTCACACAAGTCTTTTCCTAATTTTATTTACGGAGATGAAAGCATTATAGAACCTTGCAAGAATGTGCCTCCGCACACCCAATCATTTTATTCACTGTATACTGTATAGTTCAAAACCAAAATAGTCGCACACTAAATTACTTTAACCAAAATAATCTCATAAAATTTAATTTCTTAGAAATAAACTAATATCTTTTAAAATTTCATCAAAATTATTATTTTTACTTTAAAATGTTCAATTTTTCTAATTCTTTAGGATATGACTGAATAGGTGATTTTACAAAGTTATAAGATAAAATTGATCATAAAAAATATTATTTTGAGACGAAATTGAAAACATTGAAAGATTTGGGATAAAAAGATATGTGATGCAGCTTCATGTTGTAAACTCGTGTTACTCAAGTTCAACAATAGTCCTCTCTTATTTCTTCAGCAAAGAGAAAAAAAAAGTCATTGCTTTTATAAAATAAAGATTTAATCAAATAGAATTATGATCAGTAGATCTCCATGCAGAAAAAGTAGATAGAGCTGTGTTCTTCCAGCCAAGACACACAGCACCATGCTCCTCAACTAGTGCATAATTGGAGCTGTACTGTTTTAGCATCTCACCAACTCCTTGCCTAACCAATGGATTCAATTCCACCTGATAGAATCCTGCCTTTCCAAGCTTCTCTCCCCACTTTTCAAATCTCTCCGGCCTCACTACCCGATCCATTCCCTCACATCCCACGACATTCTTCATCTCCATCCCCACGCACTTCTCCTCTACCCTAACTCGTTGCTCCGGGTACATCCACCCTGCTCCTGCTTCGATACACTCGAAAACTGCCGAATAGTACTCCACGCATTCCCTGAACCGTTCATTCAAACTGCAACTGCTCATGCTCGCTTCTTGCTCGACTAGGGTCACAACCTTAATTAAGAGGAGAAAATATCAATTTTAGTCATACGACTTTTTACTTTTCCAATCTTTAATCCTTCAGCATCAATTTTAATTCAGTAACTTTTGCAAAAACTTTTACAACTTTGAGAATCATATCCTTTCTGAACGCTTCACGTTTATTATTTCATGTTGTTCAAGAAAAGTTAGCCTTTTTTTACTAATTTTATTGACCTTGGAGTAATTGTATAAATTTAGATAATAAAAAAGTATTCACTCCATTCCGAAGAAGTTAACACAAATTTTTAGCATAGAGATTAAAGAGTATAATAATATAATATATAGTGAGGTGAAAAAAATAATATTTAATGTTTAGTGGGTAGTTGTATTAGAGATGTATGTGGGCCCATGAGAATAAAATAGTATTTGTTTTGTGTGGTTCTGTGTACTAAATAGGAAATGTGTTAACTTGTATGGACAAATCAAAAATAAAAGTGTGTTAATTTCTATGAGACGGAGAGAATATAAAGTAATGATATGTGTTAGATGAGGATGAAAATTTTGAAATTTAAGTAGTTTTTTAAGTTATGGATAAAGGAATCTTTCCTCTATCGGACGTGAACAAATGTAGCAGGGTTTTCGAAATATAGGAAGTAATAATTTTCGCAAACGCACCAAAACTTGAAGAAATGAGAAGTTAAAAAATTGAAATTGCCATAAAAAATTAAATTTGAAATAACGTAAAAAGTTATGGAATTAAAATTGATTTCCATAGGGCTAAAATTGATATTTTCTCACCCTGGGAGACCATGCTTTCACCATCCTAAGTAGGCCATCCCGGTCTCTCATCTTATACATCACGTATGGTAGATTCACGGCCACCGCTTCTCCATCTCGAATCACAATACTATCGAGCTGGACGGCCTCGAACTCGAGCGCCACCCCGTTCGACTTACCAAACTCGACCAACTTCTGCCCCCCACGCGGCGCGTGGACAGCCGAGATCCGAATACGCGGCGCCACACCTTGCTGGCACGACAGAGCTCTAATGATAAACTCCCATTGGTCGCCCTGCCCGATCTGGAAATCTATTATGTGGACCTTCTCCTCCATGGCAATGGTCTCTCCGAGGACAGCATTAGCAGACATGTAACCGAACTTCCAGAAGGGACAGACGTGGTTGAGGAGGGCTCTCTCCGCCATGGATTCAGAGCTTCCGCTGTACATGCAGGCCCATGATGATGTCAGCCTCGACTTGAGTGCTTCTAGAAGGTACGCTCCCATTCGTTGAGTGGGATCGCCGTGTACGGACACCTTCAGCCTCAGCTCCCGGATCAGAGTGGCTGCAACGGCGGCTGCAAGTGATTTGTCGGACGACGTCGTTGAGTCAGCTTCGGACACTGATTCAGCACACTCGGTCAGTAATTGTTTCAGATACGTATGCACCGCCATTTCTAAAGACCTACGTATCTACCAAATGAAGAATGTGTTATTTGCAATAATTAAATGTAACTATTTTCATTGTTTGGTGGATGATTCATTACCAATTAATTACTTGGTTTTATGTAACAGTCAATAACATAACATCCGATTTTCACTTTGATCCTAACTAATAGCTCCGAATAAGGGAATTGGCTTTTGAATTTACATTGTTGATTGGAATTACTTGGTCAAACAAAAAAAACTATATCTAAATAAAATTAGAAAGTGCTAAAAATAGTAGATTCGCTAAAACTATTATCTTTATAGAGAAAGTAATAAAATAATAATATAAAAAAAACATTTTTTTGAGGTTTCAATGAAATTGAAATCGGCATTTCACACACACACATATATATATATACCCCTTTGTCTTGTAGAAAAGATTATGTTTGCTTTTTGATGGGATTAAAGAATGTAATATTTAATGTGTATTGAGGTGAGAGAAATAATATTTTTATGGTGAGTAGTTGTATTAGTGTAGTGTTGTGGGCTCCATGGAGATATTTAAGTGATTTGTGTAGGTCTTATTTACTATAAAGGAAAATGTAAACCTTTTTATGTGACGCACAAAATGGAAATGTGTAAACATTTCTATGGGACGGAGGGAGTAATAGGGTTATTTTGTGGTTCACCTAGAAGTTTAAGAGTAAATATTATAATTGGTCATGAAAGTATGACCGATAACAACTTTAGTCCTTTATCATTTAAAATTCTCAATTTTAGTCATTTTTTGTCTAATTTTAATCCTTATAGTTCAAATTTAGTCATTCTCTCAAATTTAGTCATACTGTTTTGTCCAAATTTAGTCCTATATATTCAAAAATATCCAAAATTGGTCCTAAATGTATAAATTTTGGATCAAAAGTGAACTATAAAAATGACCAAAAGTAGACTAAAAGAACCAAAATTGAGAATTGCTAAAAAATAAAAGACTAAAGTTGGAATCGGGCATACTTACAGGACTAATTTTGATATTTACCCGAACTTTAAAGGGTAAAATTGAGGGTTAAAGAGTAGTTATTAATTTTATTTTTAATTATTTTATTTTATTGAGTGGTGAAGATTAAATAAAAATATAATCTTACTATTGAGATTATTTAGGTGCATCGTGCCGCACTATAGACTCTAAATAATGGCAAAAACTTGTGTGCACCCGGGCGCACGGGGCACATTGCGTGCGCCTTTAGAATTTTATATTAAATTATATAACCTTTTAATATAAAGAGAGAAAATTGCAATACTAGTCTCACCTGTCACGGTTCCATTTGAATTTGGTCACAATAGTCTTGACTTCACTCCCAAACCTTTTTTTCAGCAATAATGGTCCCGCCGTCAACTTTCTCATTATTCCCGTTAGCAGTTTTGGTCCCACTAGATTTAACCTTAAATATCGGGACCAAAATTGCAAAATCTTGTAATTTTGGTCCCAAAAGCACCTATAACATCCCCTGCTTCTTACTGTTTTGTGCAGCCTTTTTCTTCAACTTAGATGTCTTCGTGAGAGTGTTAATAGTCACAAACTTCTTACCCCCATTTTTCTATGACTTTTATACCCTCTCCCCTACTACTTTCACCACCTACATTCACATTGCATCCAATGAATGTATTTGGACTGAGAAGTGTTATGTGTGTGGCTGACTTACTAATGCTTGTACCCCCGAAGTGCACCTGACCTCCAATGAAATTATGTGAATGAAAAATCATTGGTGGAGGAACCCTAAACTTCACTCCAGACAAACCTTGGCTACAAGTGTCTTCTGCCATCTATTATCAAAATTCACACATGTAAATAAGTAATAAAGATCAATAGGATCAAACAAAATCGTTTCTCATAAAACACTCTCTAACAAGACAGAACACTTTGAGGTCTCAACAATCCAAAAATAGGAGAATATGTTATAGATAAAATAAATAAAAAATAAGGGGGCTTGCTTAACCAAATTTTAAATCATGATGTGAATCTGAACTTCACAAGTGTCAATTAGTTATATATCAACCGAAAAGCATTTTCTTCAAATATGAAGAATTAATGTTTTTTAAAAAAATAAAAAATAAGTAACCAGCCTCAGGGTCTTAGAAAACATATAACATTATATTAAATGGTTCAATTTTTAACTTAAAACAAATTCAGGACGCAAAACTATTCAAGAACGATTTTCAGCCATGAAGATATTATTATCAACACTATGAAATTCATAACAAGAATGGTATTTTCTGATAATTCATGAATTATGAGTCATAATCCATTGTAAATTATGATACTTCTTCTTAAATGAAATTCATACCAGTCCCTAGATACTCTGGATGAGTAAATTCCAAGTTTACCAGACTGATTCATTACTTCTTGATGGTTACTTAGATTCGAATTTTTCAAATCATGGGAACGGCAGTAACGGAAGTAGATCCATACAATGGAGGAGTGATTACATAGAAACATATTTCGGACTCCACCATGAGAAAATGATAATATTGGAGCCTTGTGGTGGCCAAAGTATCTGTATGGTTCTAGAAACTTCGTAATGGACTTAGATGTGATTTTGAGTTTGCCCAAGGTTATCACAATTTATTGTGATAAAAATGGTGCAGTTGCAAACTTGAAAGAATCACAAGTCCATAAGGAAATTAAACACATTGATAAATAGTACTACCTGATATGAGAAATCGTATGATGAAGGGAAGGTTGTTGTCGCCTAGATTGCATCGGATGATAACCTAGTAATCCTTTTACAAAGATCTTAGGGCGATAGCCTTTAATGGTCATGTAGTGGGAGTGGTAATCAGATGTATGGCAGCGAATATGGCAGCATAGTCTTTTAGTATAAGTGGGAGATTGTTGGATTGTATACTAAAAGTCTTGTTTTTTGTATGAACAATGTTTATGACAACATTTGAAATGAGAATCATGTGATCGAACATTTGCAATAATAATATTGTTGCAAAAGTCCATTTATTTTATACTGTAGATAATGTGGTGTGCGGCATCACACGGAAGATCATATTATCGGCTCCTTATAAAGTATAAACAGATGTTCACAATTGAGATAGATGGGGACTATCTATCGGTATGGTTGTAGTGCGATTTGACATTAGTCTGTCTTGACTATAAAATTATACTAGTGCACTTTGAGTGTATTGAGCAGGACCGCAGTTGAGATCGTTCAGTTTATACTGACTATATAATAGAAATTGATCTCTGTTATTATGGAAGTTCGTACTCTTAATCCCCATACAATAACCTCGACACGTAAGCCAGTATTTATTTCCTTAATTCATCAATGAGTGAGATTTAATAGTTAACTCAATATGCTCGGTGAATTGAGAGATAATATTGTCTCTGTGGTGTGCTGTTGATTGTAGAAGGAATTCGTGTCCTAACGGAATTGGTTGATGATGTCCCCTTGAGGAACTCATAAGGATCATCATGTAAACCCTGCAGGTGGATTTATTTTGGCATAATAATAAGGTTGAGTGGTACTACTCTCGGTAAATATATTAATTAATTGAGTTGTCAGTAACTTAATTAATTAATGAACATTGAATCTTAAACATGGGAAGATTAACGGGCTCATAATAAGAAGGAGCCCATAACCGTAATTTGGGATTATGGTGGCAGTGCAATAACATTTCTATAGTGGAATGATTTATTGTTATTGGACTTAAGTATAAGTTTTGGGCTAAACTTAGATGCTTAAGCCAATGGGAGGCACAAACCCTAATTTCTCCTCCTGGTCCCTGTTGTAGTCTATATATAGCCACCTCAGCAGCCCGTTTGTTCACAATGATATACAACACACGAAAGAATCGTGAGACTGAGAGGAGCTGCAGATTGAGTTCTCCTTGGTAATCGTTGCCCACACAACGTCAAGAAGAGGCTTAGAAATATAATAGAAGACCGGAAGGTCGTTCACTATTCATCCTCTACATCAAACCCGGTGATAGGTAATTCTGATCTTGTACTTTCGCTACTGTAGAATTATATGATGTCCTAACTGTTCACGCTTGCCTAAAGATTCGAACGCCAACAAAGAGATGAAGAAAATGGAGAGGATGGATGATAGGATGGTGGATGGATGATGATGAAGGTGTAAAATGTAGAGAATAGTATGTGTGGTGTGTTTCTTGAAATCTCCCCCTTGCAAATCTGCCTTCAAATATTGATATTGGGGGTATTTATACCCCATCAGCACACCTGGAAATCGCACTTAAAATTTAGCACTTTTGCATAAAAACACGTCGGTATTTTTCTGTACTTGACCGTGTTTTTATGCAGATTTTCAGCATTCTATATGTTACCCCATTTGCATGAAAACATGGTCAATGACGTAAAAACACGGGCGTATTTTTACGTCATTTTGCTAATTTTCCATTTCATTCATTCTTCTCCATTCTTCATGCTTTTTATCACCATTTATCTTCATAATCACCTATTCAAAGACATGAAAATCATCGTCATCTTTTTTCCAAAATACTATATAAAGAGTTGCAAAAATACGGAACAAGGTAACAAAAAGACACACAAAAATGATACAAAATCTAGGTAAATTAGACGACAATCAATAGTCCAATTGTTTATACTGTAAACAACAAAACATGCCAGATCACTTCCTACAGGTTGATTTTTTACAGCTTAAACAACACATAAACATCAAAAGGACATTGTACAGTCCTGTGTTTATGCTGTAAATAACAAAAAATGGTCAGTTTCAGTGCTTAACCAACAAAAAAGATCATCCATAGATGATGATCAGACCTCAAAACATTGTACAAGTTCTGCAATGTCATAAACCTGTTTGTAGTTGGAGTCCTCCCCTAGTAACTTCAATATGCAGCCCATTACCAATTCTGCATCAATCTCAAGATTGATTGGCAAAGTTCCCTCCCTTATCATCTTAGCTTTCCCCAGGTGTGGCACTTTATAGTTGTTACCCCCTTTACCTTCATTATTTCAATTAGGCAGGCTTGTAGGCTAAGAAACACATTGTTGAGTGTAGCTGGTGTTAGGTTATCATAGGAGATTCTCACATTCTTGATCAGTTTATCCACATTGTAGCTTGCTGTTTCCCATTGTAGTGACCGTATAGCCCTAAACCACCCTAAGTCATTGATATTGGTGTCTGGAGAGTTTGGAGGCTGGTTAAGAAGTCTGATGTTGAATCCATCAGATCTTGCAGCCATTCCAAAGTTCACATCAGTATCAAGTATGTGTGATTTTGCATTATCCTGTTGAATAATTATATCCTTACTCATATTTGGTGGCCATTTAACCTTTATGGCTTGAATTATCTTTCAATTAGGGTAAACATTCTTATGAAAGTAAACTAGTAAAGACAATACTTGATTTATGAAAATAATCATGTAAAGACACTAGTTGTTTCAAACTAGAAAATGGACCTTAAAAGAGAGTCATGAGTTACCTGATTGATTATGCAGTCTCTTATCACTTCTTTATTGACGGTGTCAAATGGTTTAGTAATCATTGTCCCTCTTACCTTATTCTATGACTTTCTTTTTGTTGGCTCAATCCTTGAGAAAGGAAATATGTCAATTTTACCATCAAACAAAACCTTCCCCCCACTTTCAAGTATAGGCCTAGATACGGCACACATGAACATTACCTTAGTTATGAATTTCTTTGACTTGCATGTGCAGTGCGGCTCTTTCTCCCTTGGTATGATGTAGTACCTCTCATTCACCATTGTCATGTAGAACCATTTTTCATCAATATGGACCACATTGTATATTTCATCAAACATCAATTTATCTGCATTACTGTCATGATGAATCTGATGCAAACAATAGTTGAGCCTTTGAAGCTTATTCTCCGAATTTAGCTCAGGTTTGATTGAGTTTGTATGAGCTTTGATGTCTCCTTTTTTTATCCACATGTCCACTGTTGATTTGAAAACCTTTAATTGCCCAGCAAAACCTCTTATTGTACCTCTATTTTCAAAAGCAATCTCTTTCATTTGCTCGGGATCTAGCATAACCCTTTTTGGCTTTGCAACTCTTTTTTTTGTTAAAAATGAAGTAGAGTGGCTTGCCTTCTTCAATCTGTAGTTTAGCAGCTGCCCAAATATTGAATAATGTTCTTCTAGTAACCCTAAATATCTGTGCTGCCTACCTTGCTTTCCCAAAGTGAATATTTCCACGGCTGCTATACCTTAATAGGAACTGCTCAATCAGATTTCTTGTGTGTGGAGTAAGGTTTGGGTTTGAAGGTGCCATTTAATGTTAACTAATCGTGCATTAATGTTTGACCCTTTGTCCCACCATATTTATTGTGATGACTTGGGAGGAAATTTTCAGAAGATTCAAAAAGGATTCATAAAAAATTAGAGGGAAAAATTAAAGGGTTAGTGACAAATTTGGTGACAAAAAGATAAAAGGACAGTTTGGTGGGAAAAAAATCTCAATGATGAAATTAAAATCTGAGGGAAAAAGGCTTCATAAGAGAATCAGAGGGAAAAATTGGGGTTTGTTGAAAGATTTGGTGGGAAAATAAAGTAAAGGACAGTTTTGGAGGGAATAGAACACTTTTAAGGTGTTTTAGGAGGGAAATAAGTACCAAATTATGAAAAAATAGTCTGTATGAATATTGATTCTAACAATTTATTTAAAGGTTATTTCCTATAAATTTTGTCATATTCACATGAATTCATTTCATTGTTTGTATTTTCAGTAATTTATGAATAGGTAAATGAAGATTTCTCAAGCTTTTTCACTTGAGAAGAAATCTGTAATTTTTTTTTTTTTTTGTAATTCAGCAATTTCTATAATTTAATTTGAAGTGTAACAGATTTTCGTAATTTCTTGAATAGCTACAGCAAATTTATGTAATTTTATTGTAATGATGTAATTTTTGTGTAATTTTCTTTTAATTTCTGCTGATTTTTTAGAGTTACAGGTCTTTAAAAAATTAATTTATGGGATTTTTTAAATTTTTATTATTTCTGAGATTTTTAATTTATTTTTCGGTAATTAGGGTTTAGATTAACTTTAATGATAAAGTTAATCCAAACCATAAACCCAGAAGTTTGGACCGTTTTACCCTTCAAAAGTAAGTTGAAAAAGTAAAAAATCAACTTTTCTTAAACAACGTGGAACAGTAAACGTGAAGGGTATTCCGGGACGGAGGGAGTATCATTTTTGGGACGATTCAAGAAATTTTCAGGAGTTGTGAAACGATTTCAATTAGAAAATATCCCATAAAATTTTGAAAGCTTCTAAAAATTTGGAACGGTTTTGAAAATTTTTCATGAGTTATTAAACAATTTGGGACGAAAAATTAGTTTTGGGATGAAATCTAAAATTTAGAGATAGCTGCGGGACTAAATCGAAAATTGTAAGTAATTTGGGATGAAAATCGAATTTCGCAAAAGCTATGAGACTGTATTTAACTCATGTTAATATAATTACCTATTACACATTAAATATTACTCCCTCCGTTCGCTTCTAAGGTATCCATTTTACTATTTTTGGCGTCTGCTTCAAAGTTATCCATTTTTCCTCTTTAGTAAAAAAGTACACAATATGGCTCACAACTTCCCTCTAATACAACTACTCATTTTACATATAATAATAATACTCCTTAATCTATGTGAAAAAAACAAATGAATACCTTAAAACCGGACGGAGGGAGTATATTTTTCAATTCACTATTTATTAAAATATTATATTTATTAATCTCCGTACAAAAGCAAACATGACATGAGTGTGAATGACTTTACTTATATGATCAGAGTCGACTCCCATATGACAGGATTGTCATTTTAATTAGTGATTGTGATCACACATTATTACTTCACACACAAAATCACTAATTTATCATATTTGATTAATTTACCATATTAGTACTTGTCATTTTAATTAGTGATTGTGATCACACATTATTACTTCACACACAAAATCACTAATTTATCATATTTGATTAATTTACCATATTAGTACCACTCGTACCACTCCCATATAAATTTGTGATCGTGATCACACACAATTTTAGTTATCACTAATTTTGGTCATATATACAAAATCACCCATTTACCATCAATTTTAATTTCACTTACTTTTAATTATCTGATAATTAATTTATTAATTAATCCTCATTAACCAATTAATTAAATTACCTAACATGAGTTATTATAATTTTTTGAGTGTGCAAATTATTTTTGGATGGCCAATAAAGAAATTGTGCATATAGAGAAACAGAAATGATACAATTATTATAAAAAAAAATGTTTAGCTCCACCCTTGACGCCTTGGTGGGTTGTGATACATATAGGTTCTCTTCTTTGTTTACGAAAATAGGGTTTGAAGTTACTAATAAAATCCAAGGGGAAAAGGATTCTACCATTTTTCATCTCGTTTCTTTAATTTCGTAAAATTAGTGATTAAGATCTTTTCTGCATTCTCTATATTTAATCACTAAATATCCCTAGGGCATAGCTCAAGGGGTAGAGTGGAGGGTAGAAAGGTCTTCCAACTGGTTGCTGCAGGGTGGGGTTCGAATCCTGCCTTTAGCATGGATTTGGCCCCTTGTAAGCACAAGTTAAACAGTGAGTCCTCCCTATAACCCACTTGAAGCACATCCTGGGCAGGGGCCCTATAACCCACTTGAAGCACATCCTTGTAAGCACAAGTTAAACAGTGAGTCCTCCCTATAACCCACTTGAAGCACATCCTGGGCAGGGGCGGTGGAGCCCCTAATGGTGGCTGGTGGGGTACACCATTTATATTTAATCACTAAATAACAAAATGGCAGAGCAGTCAGAGCTGAAAAAATCGCTCACCGAGTGCGCTGAAATGGCAGCCGTAGCTGATTCAGCGTACACGTCAGCGCATATCAAAAAACTTGCAAAGGGCATGGCGTCGTCGGGAGCTACGTGGCAGCGTCTCAGTCACCGAAGATAATTCATTGCAAAGATTAGTGTCCTACGTTCTGGACGCAATCCACTTCCCGCTGACGTCATCCCTGTTCTTCGGCAGCGGCGGAGAGGGCGGTGCTCCATCACGAATGTTCTATTACACATCTGCCAACGCCGTCCTCGGAGAAACCATGGCGCTGGAAGTGGAGGACAACATCCACATTTCCAGATTGCTGAGATTATCATCGGGCAATCGTCGATTTTGGGCTCAATTGCATTATATAAAAAGAAGAAGAGGAGAGGCGGCGGCGAAGGTAGAGAACGGATGAGGCGCAGCCGGTGGGAGAAAAGAGGGGAAGAACGTAAAGAAGAGAGAGGGGAGGGTAAATGACCGACAGTGAATGGGAGGAATAACCCATTTGGGTATTTTGAAATAATATACTCTGTCGATTACGTTTACTTTTTGCACGTGAATTAATGAGTATAGTATTTTAATATGCAATGGTTACGTTTGCTTTTTGCACGTGAATTAATAATATAGTATTTTAATGTGTATTGAGGTGAGAGAAACAATATTTTAATGTAAAATGGGTAGGTGTATTAGTGTAATGTGTGGGTTCATGGAGAGAGAAGTAATTAATTTTTGTGGATCCTCTATACTAAAAAGGAAAATGTAACAATTAGGATGAGACGCCAAAAAAAAAATATGTAACCAGTAGGATGTGACGGGGGGGAGTACATCCATTTCTAATTATGGGTCATGTTATTAGTGTAAACCTATTGTACAATAGATTAACTCATTGAAGAATAATGGATCAGTTGATTTCGAGTTGATTTCGAATTTAGCCAACGACAATGACTAGGGTGGTAAAGAGGCATCAGTTTTGAAATGTACAACGTCCCTCCTTCACCTTCAGTATGTGTGTTTTACTGTTTTGATGAAAGAGCAGAAATTAATTAAGGTGTGGATCAAAGAGGTACCTATCAATTGGTACCCTGATGGTAACCTGTTACTCTCTTTCAGCACTCATTTAATTCGAGTAATATATTTAATTAGATGAAATCTAATAATTTATGTCCTTAATTTAAAGCTTAGAATATACTCCATAAGGCTATAATTGTACTTATAATAGGCGTAACTTCAATCATATATATATTCCATATTCAAACATAGGGAAAAAATAATTATTCAAATATTTCGTTCTTATAAAAGCATGAGGCTGAATTTGATATCATGACTAAGTTTACGCAGAAAGATAATGAACCCAAGGCCGGTCCTTACTCTTTAGGAGTGGCAAGGTGGGCTCTTCCCATGAATCCTAAATTTTAGGGGTCCCAATATTTTTAATACTTCTCTATATATATTTATTTGATTGATTAAATTTTAATTCCAACAATAATTTTTTTTATATTTATTAAATTTGATTAATTTTAGGCTCAACAATCACTCTCTATATATTTATTGAATTTGATTAAATTTTAGGCCTAACAACTATTAACAAATTGGGTTTTAAATTTATTTAATGTAATGTCTATCAAACCCATTTAATTTTATAGGAACAATCTAATAATCACTACTCCCTCCGTCCCGTAAACCCATTTAATTTACAAAGGAAATTTGAAGAGTTTAGCGGGATGGATTATCCCAAAAAATCTTAAAACACCATATTCATATTTCATATTAATGTAGAATTAGTGATTTAAAATATCTAATTTCACGTCTAATCCTCCGTTCTCCATATTTTTTTAAATTAATTTTAATACTATCCATTTTAATGGCATCAATGTATCAAAGGTTAGAGGTAAACTATTATTCTTTTTTTTTTCTTATAGATATTTTTTTTCTTTTTGTATTTTATGAGTTATATTTTAGAATAAATTTTAAAAAAAATTTGGAGTCTCATTTTGTTACTTTGTCATCAGCCCCTAAATTATTAGGGCCGGCCCTGAATGAACCGGTATGTGAAAATAAATTACCAATAAAAAAATACTAATTAATTTTTTGACCATGAATTTCTTAAACTCTAAATTTATCACTTCTTTATCATGTAAATTGAAACCCCAAATAATCTCTAGGTATAGCAAAAACCTGCAAATTAATTTTGAAGATAGGATTATACTGACATTATTTAATATAATTAAAAACAATAAATATATTACTTGATTAAAAATATTTTATTTTACAACTTCATTAACAAATAATGATCATAATGACTTATACACAGTAAATCTGTGCATAACACGACATATTACTATTTGTACCTCCACATATATATATATATATATATATATATATATATATATATATATATATATATATATATATATATATATATATATATATATATATATATATATATATAAAAGTATTTTATTTCCCCGTCCAAACAATCTCATTCTAATATTGCTCAAATTTCTCAAATTTTTTTCAATTTATCATATATCTCTCTAATTTCTCATATTTTCTTTAATTTATCACATGTTATCATTTATCCTCATATATCTTCCCAATTTTTCATCTTTTCATCAATTTATCACATATTATCATTTAGCGCGTTACATCCTGATATCTTCCCAATTTCTCATATTTTCTTCAATTTATTACATGTTATTAGATATTTTCGCATCATTCTCATCTAAGATATTTAATCTAATCTAATTATAATTAAAGATTATAACCTCCTATTTATCAAATAATATCAATTACATTTATTTTTATTACTGTATCTTAATTAAATATTGTCAAACATACTTTAATATGATTATGGAATTATTTCATAAATATTCTATATATTTCTATTTCAGTGGTAAAGAATTTAATTAAAAAATGTTTGACTTTAAATTACTAATACATTTGGATAGATACTTTTCTCTTGATTTTTTTATCATTTCAGTTGTTGCAGTTTATTGGGATGAATATGATTTTATAATGATGAGATTAAAATCTTTTAAACAAAATTATTTTTTTTAGCTGTAATATATCAATTATTTATTATATCAAACTTTGGGTTAGTTAACCGTTTCCTTTCTTTTATCATATACACTATTACAAAAGATTTTTTTCAGTGTTAGAAACGTAAATTGAATGAAACGCTAATGATGGTTGATAATCAAATTACTCATGGAATGTTTCTACAATTTCAAGAAATCATTAACTCTATTTTACTGAAAGATTGTCAAATTTTGAAAAAGATTTAAATATATTGTTCCATAATATTATATCTTTTATATAGATATAAAAACCTAAAAAATGAAGGATACACAAAAAAACTTAAAAAATAATGAGAAAAGACACATTTTATTTATTTATTTATAATATTTAATCGTTCGTGAAAATCAAATAAGGATATAAAAAATATTTATATACTCTCTCCGTCCCAATAATACATTCGCACTTTCCATTTTGGTCCGTCTCAAGAATACATTCACCCTCTAAAAATGGAAACATTACACAATATCAATAATATTACAATATTGCCCCCAGGGCATAGCTCAAGTGCTAGAGGGGAGGGTGGAAAGACCTTTCAGCTGAGTTTGGTTGCTGCAGGGTGGGGGTTCGAATCCTGCCTTTGGCATAGATTTGGCCCCTTACAAGCACAAGTTTAACAGTGAGTCATCCGTATAAGCCACTTGAGACACATCCTGCGATTTACCTCCTCCACCAATCCTCAGGGCAGGGGCGGTGGGGGCCCCTAATGGTGGGGTACACCAATAATATTACAATATTGCAATATTACAAAAATATCACCTTCTTTTTACACACAATCTAGTCAAAGTCAACTATATCATACACTTTATTCTACTCAATTACCCAAAATACCCCTTCTCTTTCTTACATCACACCACCAAAAAAATACTTTTCCTAAACTTCGTGCCAAATAATACGCGAATGTATTCTTGGGACGAATGGAGTAATATATTTGACCGTTTCACGAAATAATATTTATATGGAATACTCCCTCCGTCCCAACTTAAGAGTCTCATTTGTTTTTGGGCACGTGGATTAATGAATATTATTATTTAATGTGTAGTGGGTAGTTGTATTAGTGGGTGTGGGGCCTCATGTTTTAATTGTATTAGTGTGTGTGGATGGGTCTCATGTGTCCAAAAAAGAAAATGAGACACTTTGGGTGGGACAACCAAAATGATAAAATGATCCTCTTAACCTGGGACGGAGGGAGTATATAAAAAATATTAATAATAAATTTGATTATTTTATGAAATAATATTTATATGTTTTAATTTTTTAAAATCCATCGATGCAACTCACGGTAAGTTTTGCTAGTTTGCTTTATAACAGACTGCTTTATAGCAGACTTTACATCCATTGATGAATAAAATACAACAATCATAATGAAGTCCTAATTTGCCGTGGGTTTATAATTTTCCTTTACACTCACGTCTCCACACCAGTGAATACGACAATGATTGGATTCAGGAACAAGTGTTGCCCAATAAATATGATTTCTACGATGGGTGAGTGTACAGTGGATTATTTCGACTATAAGCATCAAAATGAATTCCAGCCGTTGATTTCCGCCTCCATGACACGTGGACAAAAAAGAAGGCATGACTACGGTGGTCCGTGTCGCACTATTCCGTGGTGCACGGACACTTTTGTTGGATATAGTTATTCATTTTTTTTTAATATTTTTATTTGATCTAAAATGGCTATTAATCAGTTGTTTTTATCTTATATTCCATTCACCATATATAGTTTTACTTTAAATTTTAGAGTTCAGTGTAACCGGTACATTGATGTATCTAAAATTTAAATTTAAAAATCTTAAAAGCAAATTGTATAATTACAACAATACTCTGAGTTTAACTTATATAAATTTTAGAGTGTACTCATGATGCATCAAGTGTATCACAAAAATTTATTTAGATTTTTTTCTTTTCCTGTTCGAATAAAAAATAAGGACAATGTTAACGTTTCATATGCTTATAAATATTAGTTCTGTGATTTAATATTTACAATTGAAATTTGGTGTTAATTTTAATAGAATAATCCTAATTAATTTAAAAGAAAAAAAGTTTGTGATGTTGTTAATGATACTCCCTCTTAATTTTTTAGGATCCCGCACTAATCTCCATTATCCAACTGTATGCTAGTTTAATGACTCAAATATTCACTAATTGGCATTTTGAATCATCAGTACTAAACTTAAAGTTAATCAACCCAAAAGAAACAGATGATATACGTCGGTTCTCTTCTTTGTTTACGAAAATAGGGTTTGAAGTTACTAATAAAATAAAATCCAAGGGGAAAAGGATTCTACAAATTTTCATCTCGTTTCTTTAATTTCGTAAAATTAGTGATTAAGATTTTTCTGCATTCTCTATATTTTATTATCACTTAACAAACAAAATGGCAGAGCAATTAGAGCTGAAAAAATTGCTGACAGAATGCGCTGAAATGGCAGTGTACACGTCAGCGCAGAATAAAACACTTGCAAAGGGCATGGCGTCAGGCTCAGTTGCATTATTTTTCACATGATTATATGTATCATTACAAGTAAATTGTAAAGAAGGATAAGAAATACAAGAAACAGAAACAGTATCCAATTAGAAACCCAAAGCTAGCCTTGAAGAAGGTTACCTACATTTCAGTACTAGGTAGCTACTTCACTCTTGTTTAATCTTCCACACTGAGACAGGTTTGTATTTCCACACCAGGCACATGGAGGTGTACTTTTCACGCACTGCGTAGTTGGAGCCGTACTGCTGTACCAGATTTCTCATTCCTTTTCCAATCCATGGCTTAACTTCCACCTGCTCGAACCCTGCCCTCTCAAGCCTCTTCAACCATTTACCAAAAAACCGTTCGATCCATCCCCTCACACCCTATTATGTTTTTCACTTCTAATCCCCTCTCCTCCATACTCATTCTCTCCCCAGCTACTGCTTCTTCAATGCACTCCAACACGTTCGTATAATACTCCAGACACCTGTCCACCCATTCTTGTTTGCACCGCATTCAGCCTCTGCAACGATGACCACCTTAGGCAACCACGAGCTGATCTTCGTAAGAATTAACCAATCGGGACCGTATGAAGAGTCGATTTCTTCGTCTGCCCATTTGTACAAAATGTGGGGGAGTAACACAGCTACAGCTTCCCCTTCTTTAAATCGAATCCCAGGCAGCTCAACACTCGAGAACTCAAATTGAAATCCACGCTCGTCCGCATACCCTTTCAGTCTCCGACCGATTAGCCATGTACGGCCGTGATGGTCTCCCAGTGAGCACCGTCGGCAATCTGGAAATCGACGATGTGGATGTTGTCCTCCTCCGCCATTGTTTCTGCGAGGACTGCCCAGGCACACATGTAATAAAACTTCCAGAATGGACGTGCGCGGTTGAGCACCGCCCGCTCCGCCGTGTACCATTCACTTCCGATGATCATGCAATCTGGGGATGACGTGAGACGGTAGTTGACTGCGTCAAGAATGTAAGACCCTAATCTTCGCGAGGAATTATCTCCGGCGACTGAGACGCGCCTACGTACATGCTGGACCATTGCTAACGCATTTTCCTTTGCTATCGAACCGAACAGAACAGATGAATTATTTATTCTGTTCGGTTGTTGCTACAGAACAAAATAGATGAATTATTTGTTCTGTTCGATTTTTGTAATCGATCATATATAAGTTTTACAAGGGCAATTATGTCTTATTGAATATATATTGGGTACGTTTAGTAATTTTGGGATGCAAATAGTGTTCGATCATCAAACTTACACCGACCATTCACGTAGGAATGAGGGGTTGTTGGATCATTCGGGGATACCAGAGAAGGGTTCGATTCCCTTCCATCCAGCGGAGTAGAGGAATGGTGAACTCATCTGGCTCATGACCAGAAGAATACAGGTTCGAATCCTGTCTCCGCCTAATCAGTGGAATATTGGTAGACGGGTTGTTTTGTAGAGGTGGAGTTGAGGAAAAGGAGTTCTGTTGCGCCGCTTCTTCTTTTATTACGGGATTTTCTCTGCGCAAGCTTTCTCTAATCGCCCATTGTAATATTTGGGTATTATGATTTTTTTTTAATTAAAAAATAAATTATGTGTGTTGAAAACTTGTTACTCCCTCGTCTTGGAATGACTGGCACGTAATTCAAGATTTAATGAAAGTGACAGTTCGCCCACTCTTTTGATCTGACTATGATTTTCAACCTTACCAATACCACCTCTAACTCGCCTAGTGGCTACCTTTCATTCATTCATCTCAACTTTAATTTATCAAAAATCCAGGTATAAGTTTGGATAATATTTTTGTTTAATTTTAATAATTTTGCGGCTATTTTTTGTTTCAATTAATTTGAATTAGAATTGATCCACTACTAAAAAACATTGACCTGATCGATATAACAATTGATACTAAATGAAATTATTTTCATCCAATTTCTCGATCGGATACTAATGCTAATCTTTTGATAATACAATTTAATTTTAAATCGTAAAATTTTATTGATTATGTGAAGATGTAGACCTGCATGTGTGTGTATTGCATGAGATTAAGCAAATACCACACGTGGAGTTTATTCATTGGTTGATCGAGTGGTAAGAGGATTGCATGCATGAGCCGTCGGATTGATTTGGAGCTGAGATGATCAGCTCTGTGACGTGGCAAAGCTGGAAGCTTCTAGAATCATGAGCTGAAGGCATCAGAACGGTTTCAAGATTAGTTGGTTGCAATTGATTCAAGTTGCATGCGTTTGATTGGATGGAAAGGGATTAAAACGTTGGCTGATCATTGGTATAAGTTGAAGAAGGATCAGTCAGTTAAATATATATCATCTTCATCACATTATCTTCATATATCAGTTCAAGCATTAAGAGTTAGGTTTTTGATAGAGTGCTTGTAAGCTTTGTAACCTTCATCATCATCTTAGTGGATTCTTATCCTTAAGAAAGTGGATGTAGGCTTACGCCGAACCACTATAATCCCTCGTGTTCATCTTCGTTTACTTCTTGTTCAATTAACAAATCAAACATGAGAGAATCTTGAGTGATCAATCAGTGAAATGTGTGAGAGCTTGAGAGGAACATCAAGAACTTGCTTAAGTTCATAAGAAGTGGCGCCGTCTATGGGAAGGAAAAGCAGCCACAAGTAGTCAGATCAGAGGGAAGAATCATGGTGACAACCAAGTTTGATATAGAGAAATTTACAGAAAAGGTTGACTTCAGTCTGTGGAGGATGAAAATGGAGGCCATTCTAATCCAACAAGGGCTTTCCAGTGCAATTCAACCGCTTCCAGAAAATCAAGCAGCTGCTGTTGATGCAGTTGCACAAGCTGCTGATCAAGATCAACAATCAAAGGCCAGAAGTGCAATCATATTATGCTTAGGTGACAAAGCTTTGAGAGAAGTCTCAAAAGAAGTATCAGCAAGGGATATGTGGAAGAAACTTGCTGATCTTAATATGGTGAAGACCTTGGCAAATCGGCTGTATACAAAGCAAAAGTTCTATTCCTTCAAAGTATCTGAAGATAAGTCTATTCTAAATCAATTAGATGATTTCAATAAGATCATAGATGATTTAAAAGATATTGATGTAGCACTGTCAAGTGAAGATAAGGCTGTCATACTAATGTCAGCTCTTCCTAAATCTTTTGAAGGATTGAGAGATACACTACTATATGGAAATGTTGAATCAATCTCCCTAGAGCAAGTGATTCCTGCAATCAAAGCAAAAGTGCTCCATAAGACATCAGATAATACAGTTGCAGGGGAAGGTCTTGTGGCCAACAAACATAACAAGTGGAACAAGAATGATAAGAAGGGTGGCTCTGATAAGAAGAAACAAGAAAAGGGGAATCAGAGTTCATCAGCAGATGAAGATAACAATAAATGCTTCCACTGTAACAAACCTGGTCATTTCAAGAAGCAATGTCATAAGTGGAAAGCTATGGTGGCAAAGAAGATTGCAGAAAAAGATGGAAATCAAAGAATACATGTCAATCAGGTAACTGAGAATAAAGGTAATAAAGATTAAGATTATATTGAAGCTTTAGTTGTTGATTCTGGACAAATGTCAGATCAGTGGGTGTTAGATTCAGGCTGCACTTTTCATATGACATCAGTTAAAGATTGGTTTACTGAATTAAATCCATATCATGAGGGATCAGTCTTGTTAGGCAATGATCAAGCCATCAAGATTGAGGGTATTGGCTCTGTCAAATTTAAAATGTTTGATGGAACCATAAAGCTGCTCACAAATGTGAGATATGTACCAGGATTGAGAAGAAATTTGATATCATTAGGTATGTTAGACTCTCTGGGATGTGAGTATTATGTGAAGAAAGGTGTACTCACCATCATGAAAGGAAAGTCAGTAGTAATGAGGGGTGTTAAGAGCTCTGATCTTTACTTTCTTGAAGGATCAGTTGTCTCAGGCCAGTTGAACACTTCACAAGATCAAGAAGATATTCATCTGTGGCATGGTAGATTAGCGCATGAAAGTGAGAGGGGGTTAAAAGAACTAGCAAGACAGAAGCTACTAGACATAAGTTCAACCTGCAAGTTGGATCAATGTGGAGACTGCATTCTAAGTAAGTCAAAGAGGTTGAAATTTGGTTTAGGAGAACATTCTTCATCAGAAAGACTTCAGTATATCCATACAGACCTATGGGGGGCATCCAGAAAACCAACTATGGGAGGAGGAAGATATTTCATATCTTTCATAGATGATTACTCTAGGAAGCTATGGGTGAAAATCCTAAAATCAAAGGATCAAGCATTCACTGCATTTAAAGATTGGCTTGCTGAAGTGGAGAATCAAACAGGGAGTAAACTGAAATGCTTAAGATCAGACAATGTACTTGAGTTTATTTCAGAGGAGTTCAGTAGTTTCTGCAGAGAAAGAGGAATTAAGAGGCACAAGACTACACCTTGAACTCCTCAACAGAATGGAGTTGCAGAAAGAATGAATCAAACTCTGCTTGAAAGAGTTAGGTGTATGCTGAGCAGTGGAGGATTTACAAAAGGGTTTTGGGGTGAACTTGTGACTACAGCAGCCTATTTGATCAACTTATGCCCATCAGCACCTTTGAAGGTCAAACCACCTGAAGAAGTGTGGTCAGGAAAGGCTCCTAGTTATAGTCATTTGAGAGTAATAGGCTGTCAAGTATACTCTCATGTGAAGCAGGATAAATTGGAACCAAGAGCAGTAAAATATGTAATGGTTGGATACCCCAAGGAAGTTAAAGCATACAGGTTGTGGTGTTATGAAGCTAACAAGTTTATTGTTAGCAGAGATGTCACATTCAATGAGAAAAAGATGCCATTAGTTGAAAGAAACTCTATAGTATCTATCACTACAGATATTGATGAGCCTCAGGTGGAGCAAGCAAGAAAAGATTCACAACAGGACAACAAGATTCCTGATCAGAGTAGTGAAGAGAGCTCACTTGGTTCATCAAGTTCCAGATATGACTTTAGCACTTATCAGCTTGTCAGAGATAGGTTAAGAAGACAGATTAAGGCTCCAGTAAGATAGCTGATATAGTATCATATACATTGTATGTTGCATCTGATATAGAAAATTATGAGCCAAGAACATATGATGAAGCTATATCAGGAAGTGAGAAAACAAGTGGATAGTTGCTATGGAAGAAGGGTTACTATCTTTGCATAAGAAGAAGACTTGGCAGATTGTTGAAAGACTAAAGAATAAGAAGTTAGTAAGTTGTAAATGGATTTACAAGAAGAAGCCTGTTACAAGCAAAGAATGAGGTGTTAGGTACAAGGCAAGGGTTGTGGCAAGGGGTTTTTCACAGAAAGAAGGTGTTGATTATAATGAAATATTCTCACCTGTTGTTAAGCACTGTTCTATTAGAATTCTTTTGGGATTAGTGACTCAGTTTGACCTTGAGTTACATCAGATGGATGTTACTACAGCTTTCTTGCATGGAGACTTAAAAGAAGACATTTACATGAAAATTCCAGATGGTGTAAGTGTAGAAGGTGCTGACAGTAAAGCTTGTTTACTTTTGAAGTCATTATATGGTCTGAAGCAGAGACCAATGCAGTGGTATTTGAAGTTTGATGATTACATTACATCAAATGGATTCAGCAGGAGCTTACATGGCAGTTGTGTTTATATTAGAATTAAGAAAGGATGTTATACATACTTATTGTTGTATGTAGATGATATTTTTATAGCTTGTAAGGATCAAGCTGGTATAGATGAAGTAAAAGATTTACTTAAGCAGGTGTTTGATATGAAGGATCTAAAAGAAGCAAAGGTGATTCTTGGTATGCAGATTGAGAGAAATAGGTCAGCTGGTGAGTTAAAGTTGTTCCAAGAATCATATTTGGATAAAGTGTTGAAGAAATATAATATGAATCTCAGTAAATCAGTAACAACACCAGCAGAGCAAGGAGTGAGTCTGTCACTACTCCAAGCTCCTCAGACAGATCAAGAGAAGATTGAGATGAACAAAATACCCTATGCTAGTGTTGTTGGCAGTTTGATGTATGCAATGGTTTGTTGTAGGTCAGACTTAGCATATGTGATGAGCATGATCAGTAGGTTTATGAGTAATCCAGGCTCACTACATTGGGATTTAGTAAAATGGGCACTCAGGTATGTGAAAGGGACTATCACAACAGGCTTGAAATTTTAGAAAAAGACAACATGGGATAAGGCAATAGTTGGATATGTTGATGCAGATTATTCAGCAAACCTTGATACTAGGAAGTCACTTACTGGTTATGTATTCAACTTATTTGGTACTGCACTAAGTTGGAAGGCAGCACATCAACATATAGTAGCCCTATCAACTACAGAAGCAGAGTTTGTTGCTATCACAGAAGCAATCAAAGAGGGAGTATAGCTGACTGGTATAATGAATGAGTTTGGGGTTCAGCAAGATTCAGTTGAGGTGTATTGTGACAATCAGAGTGCAGTACATCTCTCCAAGCATCAGGGGTATCATGAGAGAACCAAACACATTGATGTGAGGTTATATTTCATAAGAGATGTGATAGACAAGGAAGTAGTGAGTGTCAAGAAGATCAAAACTACTGAGAATCCAGCAGACATGTTCACAAAGGCTTTATCAGTTCATAAGTATGAGCTTTGTAACCAATTGGTTCAGTTGAGTTAAGTAAGGAAGGGAAGGTGGCTGCTACCTTGAAATAGCAGCAAGATGGAGAAGATAGGATCTAGTATGGTGATGCACGGTCTAAAGTGGAGATTTGTGAAGACGTAGACCTGCATGTGTGTGTATTGCATGAGATTAAGCAAATACCACACGTGGAGTTTATTTATTGGTTGATCGAGTGGTAAGAGGATTGCATGCATGAGCCGTCGGATTAGTTTGGAGCTGAGATGATCAGTTCTTTGATGTGGCAAGCTAGAAGCTTCTGGAATCATGAGCTGAAGGCATCATAACGGTTTCAAGATTAGTTGGTTGCAACTAATTCAAGTTGCATGCGTTTGATTGGATAAAAAGGGATAAAAACGTTGGCTGATCATTGGTATAAGTTGGAAAAGGACCAGTCAGTTAAATATATATCATCTTCATCGCATTATCTTCATATATCAGTTCAAGCATTAAGAGTTAGGTTTTTGATATAGTGCTTGTAAGCTTTGTATCCTTCATCATCATCTTAGTGAATTCTTCTCCTTAAGAAAGCGAATGTAGGCTTACTCCGAACCACTATAATCCCTCGTGTTTCTCTTCATTTACTTCTTGTTCAATTAACAAATCAAACGTGAGAGAATCTTGAGTGATCAATCAGTGAAACGTGTGAGAGCTTGAGAGGAACATCAAGAACTTGCTTAAGTTCATTAGAGATTCAAATATAGTTTTTAGTATCATCAATTTCAGATATTATATATATGGCATTTAATGTAGAATAGCTTTAGTCATTGGTATCCAAATCATACTGACGTTAATACACAATTGTTTGATTGTTTGATGCTAGTGAGATTGCTCTTTCGAATCTAGAGGAGTTTCAATACCAATGAAGAGAAAAATGGTTCGTTCTAGTATCGAAGATAATCGATAACAATAGTTTAATTAATTCAAAAAATTTTAAAAAATAAACGTTCCTTTAATATCAGAATCAGAATTACCTGATGCTAATGTTTAATTAAAAAATAAGAAAAATATTTTCTTTTAAAAAATTAACGACCCTAATATCTAGATGGATTTAATAATATATATATATGTATATAAATAAAAAAGTATGCCATTTATGGAAATAAGCCAATTTTCCCGCCCAATTGTCCTTCCATTTATAGAAATACATTTATGATCTTTTTAATATTTGTTAAAAAAAAATACTTTAGAATTATTTTTTTAATTAATAATTGCAGTTGTACTGCAAAAGTAAATATAAGCATGCAGTTGTACTGTATATGAAAATTCGTGAGTGGCCGCCCTCCCTGGAAAAGCATTCTTTGAAGATTGCACTTATTTGAATTTCAAAAAATTTCAGACAAAATCTGTAAAATAGAGAAATCCCACCTCCCAACCCTGCTATTATTACATGATGATGTTGAAAAATGTGTGAATCTTCCACAGGAAGCCTTGGCCCTTTAATGCAATTATCGCAAGTAGAGATTGTAATTCCACACAAGAAAGAGAGAGAGAGAGTGAGGGGTAAGAGAGAGAAACATTTGTTCTTCTTCTAACTTGCACGCCCCTTCTGATTTAATCCCGCATCTTAAATCCTTTCTTCCAAATCATCTGTTCTTCTGATTTTTTTTTCACAGGGTTCAATGTCTACGGGGGATTGAGGCTGTCGTTCCCGTCGCTGTTCAAGAGAAGTACTGCAATGAAAGGTCTGTACCCTGTTTAGTTTTGATATGTTTTTTTATTATTTTTTTTCTTGATTGCTTAAAAGTAATTCATCTTCCTTCTTTGCTGATCTGTATAACAAGACCCTTTTTTGTGTTTTGTTCTTTCCCTGATACAATTGTATTCAGTGATTCGAAGCTTCATGGGTTCATTCAGGCAGTTTAATTTATTTCTACATTCCTCATTGCAGACTATGAAGAGGCGCCGGCTGTATCCTTCAATATTCCCTCGGTAAGAATACTACTATTATGGAGCAACTCAAAGTAATATTCCATCAATCCAAATTCTATTCTATATTGCTAGCTTAAAATTGGTTTGAGATGGAGGATAGATGTTAGACTGTGTGATCACAACAGAAGGCAGGGTAGGGCTAAACAAAGGTTTAAAATACTTTCTTTTGTGCAGTAAAACATGAATTCTGAATATTTGACAAGATTTGAGTTACATAATCCTTCAATTGTTTCTGTTCCTGGCATGCTTTATTTTCCCCTCTTGAATTTTTCGATTTAATGGTGATTTCGAAATATGTGAATCCCTTCCCCCCTCCTTTTCCCAATAGCATGCAGTTATATTTGCAGCTTAGTTATCAGGTCTTTGGAATTTGATTTTGATTTTTATCTTCAAGTGTCAAGACTTGAGGAGTAGAGTTGCCTTGCAGAGTCTAATTTGATCAGGTTTATTTTTCTATTAGTCACGTTTAATTTGGAGAAATTTCATTGCTTCAATTTATGGGTTTATCTCTATTTCTCTGGCTTGCATTTGATTATTTGTTCTTGGTAGAATTGTCTACAGTGAGTAGTTGTGTGTAGGAAAACTGTTAGCTGTGTTCATTGAGTTTGTGTGTGTATGTATGTAATTCATGATTCCATTTAGTTTTCCTTTGTAATGGATGTTGGTGCCTTTAAGTTTATGAATACTTATTTCCAGACCCATTTGATAATGTAAGTGCATTATAGAGTTGCAATTGTTGTTGTTCTTATTTCCAGCAATTAATAAATTGCCTAATATTGGCAGAGTTCCAATTGTAATATTATGAGTGAGTACAGAGGGTTAACATGTAGAATACATCAATTTCTTCTTTATATGATATGATGAAACTGTAGGTACATCTTATGTTGATGTGGATCACATTATCAGGTTTCAATTTGACGTTTAAAGTTGATTTGAATCTGCTACAGTCCAATTATTATTGCTTTACATTTGAGAGAAAATGACCACGTCATCGCTACCAAGATAAATGTATTCCCGATTATAGTTACCAAGAGAAAGTGATCAAATTGGTTACTAAACAGGTTCAATACGCTCGAAAATTACATCAGATCTCTTTATAATTACTGTAGATTTATTTATTTATTCAATTATTCATGTTTTACCAACTTTATAGCCAGCTTTAGCGTGAGTAACTGGAGGTCCAGCTGTAGATCCACTACCAAGATATGGCTAAATTAAGGAGCTTTTACATTCATATTACTATTATTTTAAAATATTTCTCACATATTCATATACTTTTAAAAGTTACTTTTAACTGTAATTTGATCATTATTCCTTGCCCTCTCCACATTTCTTGCTTCTGTCAAATTCTCGAATGTCTTCATGATCACATGTTTGAGATGAGCAAGTTTAGGGGGGGGGGGGGGGGGGGGGGGGGGTGTGTGTGTGTGTGTGTGTGTTTTTTGGCCATTTGGTTTGTGTTCATGTTGGGACAGGATGTGAGTTTCCTGTGTCACCAATTGGTATAAGTTGTGCATGAGCCTTGAGTTGAATGTTTATATTGGTTGTTGAACCTATTAGAAATACACTTTCCTTTTATACTTTAATGTGGCAGAAATAGTGTTTTCTGTGGCTTTCTTTGATGCTGCCTGTGATATTAGATTTATGATAAACTCTATCAATTGGATAGGCCATAATATTGCCTGGATTACCAGGCTGAGCAATATCTCCCGCACTATATGACAATTTGTGATTGGCTTCGAATAAGTTTAGACTATGTCAATGGATTCTTTGTCGTATTGTTTTCATCTCTTGAGGTCAATTTTGGAAGTAAGAGGAGGGCTGTTTAATACTTAATCAGGTTGCACTCTAATACATCCCCTCACATGCTGGCGGGGAATTTTTGCCTCAAGCCTAGCATGTGGAATTTTCTTATAAATGGGTGGCGGTGAGGTTTGAACCATGAACCTTTGTTAACTATTGACTCTGATACCATGTTAAATGACCCCCTCATCTAAAAGCTTAAGCTATTAGAGAGGAGAACTTTTTAATACTTAATCAGGTTGCATTCTAACAAAAGTAATAGTAGATATAATAATAATTTGATCTCCTCAAATCTATCTTGCTTTATTATTTTTTTAAAATTTAAAAATCTTAATGAGGAGATAAAAATTCATTATTTCACTTTTGAACACAATTTCATTTCAATAATCTTTTTTTCTTAAGAACAAATTATACCCAAACTTTTGTTTTAATATCACCCAATAAAATTTTCGAGTTCCAACAACTTAAAATCATATTTTTATGTAACGTAGTATATTGACTATCAATAAATATATTTATATAACAATAATAATTTAACTCTTCTCACATAACGGCCTCACAAAAAAAAATCTATTACATTTATATAGTATTATTATTATTAATATTTTTATACAATAATAATTTAGACGTAATATTTTTCTGGGCATGTGTATTACTAGTAAATAAATAAAAACACAAATCTTCGTCACTAGCACAATTCCCGCAGAACGCCCAAATACATATATCTTTTACGGCGAAGCAATTTTCTCTCGTGGTTGCTTCTCCGGCGAGTCGCGATTCTCACCCAGTGCACATTTGATTGTCTCTTTCTCCGGGGAAGGAATTTTCTCTCTTGGATTCTTACCCGGCGGAATCGCGTTTCACTCTCAGTGCACATCCATTTCTCTCTATGTCCTCTTTCAGTGAAGGCTAATTTCTTTTCTGTTGTCAATTTTCTCAGATTTGAGTTCGTATCTGATAGGCTTAATTGTATTCTGAATATTTTCTGATTAAATTGTGATTGAAGTAGTGAGTCCCTCTTCTTCGGTTCTTCTATCATTGATTTGTCTCTTCTCTCTTACTCTATTTAATATTCTCCCCTCTAGCTCTCTTTTGCATCTATGGAAAACACTATTTCTTTGGTTTGCATCTTTATTTTTGAATGAACCTTGCCATTTATGTTATCATTTTGTCCATATATTGTATTGATTTAAAATTATGATGAAGTTTATGTCTCATACTTTCTAGGGTTTGGGTGTTGGAATTGCTGATTTTTTTATACACGAGTTCCACATGGAACATGCAAGTAATGACATCTGAGGCAGAAAGTGTAGTTAATTGATTGACAGTTCATTCAGGAATTACAGTGTCTACTTGATCTTCTGTTCAATTGCAAGGTAATAGTCAGTATCCTATTTCCTTTGGTTCTCTTACGGTGAGGAAATATATATATATATATATATATATATATATATATATATATATATATATATATATATATATATATATATATATATATATATATATATATATATCTTCATCTCCTTATTTCGTAGATGTTGGATCAACATATAATGTTGAATATATTGCTTTATAGTTTAATCCCCTTGTTGGCTGATCAACTGTTATCAATGGTAATGTCTCTATTTTCTCTATGGTGGGGTTCTTTGATTGTTATAAGAGATCATGATAGGTGTATGAAGAAGATTTGGTGAAACTGTTTATGTGGTTCTTGTGTGTGTGTGAGGATTTCAATCTCTCTCTTTTCCCTTCTGTCGTATATGATCAAGTTTTCTTTTTTTAATTGTGTAGGCTGATGTAGGTCTTTCCATGGGGATTCAAGGCACAGAAGTTGCAAAAGAGAGCTCAGATGTTATTATATTGGATGACAACTTTGCTTCTGTTGTAAAGGTTTGTTTCTGTTTCGTAGATTCATGCTTGTGCAGAGAGGTTTTTGATTAAAGTTATCATGCATTACTTGTGAACTCATTTGAATGAACGCAGTAGTTTACTCCTGCTTGTTTTATGGTTGATAAAATAATTTTAGTATAACTTTGAAGTCTCATCTTTCTTATTGTGTTGCTAGTATCCATTTAATATAAAATGGCTGGTGGTTTAAAAAGAATGGAAATGTGAATTGATGGTAAATCAGTTATTATTATGCATTTCTGATGAGAATTTCTTGAAGTGCACGTGAAATTTTAGAATGGGTTTTGCTAATAATACGTTCAAGATGATTAAAAAATAAAGATTCCATCCATAACTTTTGAGTTTTGAGCCATTATGTTTTTATTACCACAAGCACAAGGAGATTGTGGAAGAAACTCTATTGAGGTTGCACTTTTGGGTCAGTTTGAATTTACAAAATCATTGCAGCCAGTAAGTCAGGCACTCAGTGTGTCCCTGTGAAAATTGCAGGTTGTGCGGTGGGGACGGTCTGTTTATGCCAACATCCAAAAGTTTATTCAATTTCAACTCCCGGTTAATTTTGCGGCCTTGGTTATCAATGTAGTGGCTGCTATTTCTTCTGGTCATGATGTCCCACTCAATGCCATGCAGGTGTGTAATATCTCTTTCATGTTAACAGTGCAATTCTTTTTCTCACTCCTTTATCATCTGTAGAGTTTAGCCAAAAAATTATTTTTCTTTATTTTCTATCCAGCTTCTTTGGGTGAACCTTATCATGGATACATTAGGAGCTCAAGCACTGGCCACGGAGCCTCCCACAGATCACCTTATGCATGGACCTCCAGTTGGTAGAAGGTTAGAGTTACGCATTTGAGATACTGATGCTGTCATTTGCGAAATTTCTGTATTGGTTTCTTAGAGTCCTTATATAATTAGGGTCATCCTCTCCTGACATTTTATCTGGCTCCCCTCTTTCAAACGCTGATATCATACAAATCAAATTTGTTCTGTAGAAATTTTTTGGATCCTTTGTATAGTTTCTGGAAGTGAGATATTCATATTCTTGGCTTCCTTTTTTCTCCAGTAAGGTGCTTTTCGCTACATGATGGAAATGACCATGCTTTCAAAGTCAAGAACACTGATTTTTAATGCATTTGTCTTCTGTCAGGTAGTACATTACATAGTTGATAAATAGAATAATTATCCTCTCAGGAATTTATTTTAACTCTCTTTTAACACATTTCTTGTCAATGCATATGGTAATTATTGGTATCAATGAATTTAATGCTCGAAAGCCTGATGAGATCAATGTATGGAAAGGGATTACTAAAAGCCATCTCTTTATGTAGGTTCAATATGCATAAAGTTTCAAAAAGAAATGTTACCATATAACTTTGGGACTTGGGAGGCCAATGGAGATTTTGTTCCATGTGGGAGCATTACTGTTGTGGTGTCTGCGCCATAATGCAATTCTCTTGCTTCTAATACTTTTTGTTATACAACATGGCTTCTATAGATGTTTTATCTTGTCTTAAGCAATTGTATTTGAAAATCAAAATTTTATTTTAATTTGTTTGAGATGCTGACTTTCGGGTTGGTAAGCATTTATGTATGCTCCAAACTTTGGCTGCAACAACTTATGAATATTGATTGATGTATAATACAGATTTCAACACTTTTCAACTTAATATGTAACTTGAGATCAAATTCCTTGAGATACTCCAAAATTAGTCTGTCAGTCACTAATATGTACTCCATAATCTGTTGGTTTACCTTGGATGATTGAAGCATAATGTCCCTTATTTGATATATGTCATTGTCTTTTACGCAGATATGTTATCGATTCTACAGATAGAGACAACATCCTTATCTCTTGAAGCGAACTGCATGATCTAATGACATAGTCCACTGCAAAATACTGACCGGTTTTGAGCAGAGTAATATAATGTGCCACTCGATCCAAATTTGTGAGTATGCTCGTATTGGTTTTGTTGGCATTCCTTAGGTCAAGTCTTCTGTGTAAATACCTTGATATTCTCAACATAGTGGTTGTGTTTAAATTTTATATGGATTCAATTGATATTAAATATTTATGATTTAGCATGCCAATTTCCTTTTTGATTAAAATATATGATAGGTTTTTCTTTTGTAATAGTTTCTGATAATTATGACATGTATTTATTAATATAATCTCATATGGTTCCTTTTCTTAAAATAAGCACTATAATCTCATATGTTGCATAACAGTCAGAACAGGGGATTAGTCAGCGAGACAATTATGTATTCTGTATTTATTTATCAATCTTTTGAGATATTCCTGTCCCATTTTGAATTAGTTGTAATTTTATCTGTTTAACTAGTTTTGGAGCTGTTGCTTTGAGGTGATTCACCGGTGTTTGGGATTTGAAAATTTTTACACTTGTTATTAAGTAGTCAAGACTCTTAACAGTCAAAAAATTTGTGGTCTGTTTCCTGGATCATTTGATTGTATTGAGATTCAATTTAGCTGACTATGAGATGAATGGATCATTTGTCTCTGTGAGACTGTGACAATTTGTGCAATTATGATGTTACAATTTGGAATGTTCTGCATATTCCTCTTATGAATAATTGTTTTGTTATTATATTTTTTCATTGTATAATTTATTTGATTTCCTTTTTGTCATTTTTCAGGAGGAATCCAGAACTCACTAAAGAACTCAGCACTCTCCCTCAGGTTCTTGTGATCTCCATTAATTTCCGACAAAGTACTCATAATCGATTATTTTTAGCAGATCAAAGCATTTTTTTTCTTTCCAGTAGTACTTTAAAGCATGTTTTGGAAGCAGTATTGTATGTGAATTCGTACTTATAGGAAAAGTTAGTGGACAAGCGTTGTATGTGAAATTCGTGTTTCTTATCTTTGTTACTATTTTAAATATAATAGATAAAGTGATCATTTATCAATTGTATTAATAATTTTGGATATTTATGGGTATTTATTGAATTTTTTCATAAATGCATTAGTTCAGTTTTGATTATAGAAATTAGGATTTAGTTATGATAGTTTTGGTATCCGTATAACTGATACCAAAGATATGGCATAAGAAGTTTATGTTTGATACTATGTATGGATAGCATCAGGAAAATTAGTTGATACTAATGTATAAGTATTAGTATCTCATATAACGATACAAAGATTTTATTATGCTATAGTAACTTCGGATACTAAAGCTTATATCTGTTGTAACAAATATTTTTCTTCTGATATTATGTCTTAGCAACGCACATATAAATATCATATCAGAACAATAACAACGCACATATAAATATTAGAACAATAACAGAGGAATTTTTTATACTAAAATTAATTAGTATCAATTATTCAATTTTTAGAATCCGTAATCTGTAAATACTAAAAGCCTTTTTTTATTAGTGTGAGATATACTTCTCACACTTATTTTAAAGTTTTTAATTTTAGATGGGAGATTAACAGAGACAAAAACTCATGTAATCTGGGGCACGTGTCCCATAGGAATAATAGAGTTTTAAAAGGATAATTGTTACATTTTTACTTTCTTCTTTCCCAAGATTAAAATTACCTTTTCAAATTTGTCTTAACCTCAATAAGGTTCACCCTCTTTAAAAAGAAATAATCCCCATAGGAATAATAGAGTTTTAAGAGGATAATTGTTACATTTTTACTTTCTTCTTTCCCAAGATTAAGATTACCTTTTCAAATTTGTCTTAACCACAGTAAGATTCACCCTCTTTAAAAAAGATAATAATATCTCAGTCGAAAATATTTCTTTTTTTTTAATATTTTTTTTATCGAATGCCTTTTGTAATATTCCATACGTTGATAACGTACTCATTTTGTCATTTTAATCATTCACTATAAAGGTATTATTTTTTGTTAGTAAAAGGACCCCACATATGACTCACCACTTCACACTAATACAACTACATACTTTGTATAAAATAATAATACTCCTTAAAATTGATGATAGAATGAAATTATGATGGAATTTTACGATGGAATTGAATGAACTTATAAATGCAGTAGAAATAGAAAATGAATAATAAAAATGATAATTATCATGATTTGTATTGTTTAAGAACAACACAAGTATGGATTAAAACTAATTTGGTCCCGTTATTCTTACCGAATCCAATTTTAGTCCTAAAAAAGTTAATTTTTTCGAATTAGTCCCAAACAGTAACGAATTGTGCCAATGTTGTCCCAAATTGAAATTTTCGACGAACTGATCCTATGTGGCCGATGACGTGTCCTGCGATGTCCATGCGAATGCCACATGGATAAAGATTAAATGCCAGTTTGTTCATAACTTTACCAAATTCAGTTTTAGTACCAAAACTTTACTCGAATTCAACTTTAATCTCAAAATAACCGAATTTTCAATTAATATATATAACATAACGTGTTATTAAATCGAAAATATTAAATTGATCATACATTGATTGTAATTTTTTTAAATAAATCATATATTGAATGAAACATAAATATACAATCACATGGTACTTCATCATTCAAGTACCTTTTTTCCCGACCTTCAATTCAAATTGAATTATTTTTTAAAATTTTAAATTATTTATTGTTTGAATTTGAGAAAGATTATACGGAGTATAATGGAAACCAGATGAACAATAGATGTAAATCATGCAAATTTTCATTAAGAAAATATGAACTTTATAGTTGGAATGGAGGTGGCCCAGGTGGGTATACTAAAATTAAAATATTTTTAATTATATATATATATATATATATATATATATATATATATTAAAATATTAATTATGTTAACTATCTAAACTAATCTTACATTTTTATTTTAATATAAATTTTTTAAATGTTTATTTAAATAATATTCATAATAATATATTTAAAATATGCATCTTCCGTCCCACATTCAATGTTATAATTTAGTGATGGAACCAGCATTTTAGATCAGGGAGCCAGAGGCTATTTTTGTTTTGAGTTTATATGAGGTATGAAAATTATTTAATAATAATAATAATATATGTTTGTTTTATGGTTAAAAAAAAAGATAGGTATGTTGTAACTTTATAACAAATTAACATATAAGAGATATGTGGTAATACATGTAAAAAGTTATTAGTTGATGTGAAAAAATAGATGAGAGTTGAGAGAAAAAGAGAAAAAAAATATTAATTGAATAGAGAGAAAATATAAAATGTTAGGTGAATTTTTAAGGAATTAACCCCAAAAATTAAAGGAATAATTACTCTAAGATGTATATTAATGATGATTATTACTCTAAGATACGTTTATCCAATTATATTACTATTGAATAAAAAAATTAAAATAATATATCTAATATAACCCTACTTTTAATTAAATATTTATATATATTTAAAAATAGATATATTATGTAATGGCTAATTATAGTGTGCACCCGGGTGCACCCTAAGATAGGGTGCACCCATATACAAATATAAATAAAAACATATACAATTATGAACAAAAATATATACAATTTAATTGTTAGTTTTTTTAATGAAAATTTGAGTGTAAAAAAATATACAATTATTAAAAAACATGACTATACACTATTGAATAAAAAATTATACATATGTGGATGTTATTTTTTAATGAAAATTTTAGTGTGAAAAAAGCATACAATTATTACAAAACACGTATACAAATTAGAACAACATGTATACAAAATAGAATAAAAAGTCATACACATATGGGTGCACCCAATATACACTCTTATCTAATTATCTATTATATCCCCTCCCAACTAGTATCCTTATTTTTTGGTCAAATTGTACGCTGTGAATTTTACTCTGTTTTCTTAATCTATCGTTGTTGCAGAATATGAATAAGCTCATTATTTATGTTTTCTTAATCTATTGCAGCGTCGTTGCACACCACGAATAAACTCACCATGTCATCGTCGATAGCTCACCGATCAGTAAGTTGCGTCAAAAATTTGGGATTCGAAAGACACACCCTCTTTATTTCTTTTAGTAAATGAGTTGTTGAAAATCTATTTAGAACTCCAATCTTGAAATTGAAGATAGATTGGAAATCAAAGATTCCAACTATGCTTAATAAGAATACAATACGTAAAATTAATTTCTCATATTTAAAGAAATTGATTGTGCAGTAATATATAATAGATTGTGCTTATTATTTAACATAATGTGCAATAATATAATAAATTGTGCAACAATTTAATTTATATTATATAACAAACCAATCATGCACAAAAATAAAAACTGATTTTTATCAAATAAATACTCCATATAGGTCTAATTTATTTCCAACAAATAAATACACTTTTAATAATATTAATGTTGTGCATTCTTATACACAAATTATGCAGACATAAAGCCAATTGTGCAACCTTAATTACTAATTGTGGAGACATGAAGCTTATTAAAAATCCAATGCAAATTATATACAACTAATTATGACTGATTTTGAAAATTTAAATGCAAATTATGTACAACTAATTATGACTGATTTTGAAATTTTAAATTAAATATCATTTTATTCACAAAATGGTTATAATACGGAATGATGATACAATCTGTTGCAACTTTTATGGTAGACATGTAGAAAATAAAGGGTAAAATTGAGTTTGTGCAATATAATTTTGTAATTAAAGCCACGTATCTAATAGTAATATCCTAATATCTATTGCGATATCTATTGCAACTAACAGTAAGTCTCCCAAAATTAAACTATAGAATTGATTAATATTGAATTTGAGTAAAGTTATATGATTAAAATTAAATTCGATTAAAGTCATGAGCTAAAATTGAATTTGAGTAAAATTATGTAACCAAATTGATATTCAATAATTACACATGTGGCATCCATGTACACTGGCACAATTCCTTACTAAACTTAGATAAGTTTATCCCAGTTAGAGAGAAGGGAAGAATTTTCTTCTTCTTTAATTCACAAGCTCTCTGAAAAACTTATATCTCAAAATGCTCTCAATAGAATAGCTAATCCACAGGTAGACCAAATTGATTTTAATCCCCATATCTTTTCAAACTTCCAATTATAATCTGTAGAATTTTATGTAGTATTCGATCTCCATTATTTGTGATTGATCAATTTGTGTAAAATTAACTAATCAAATTCATTCTTCAGCAAAATCAAATGTAAACACGTAAATTAATAAAAGAATTGAGTAATTAATTCCGGCATCGAAATAATCATGTTTTGAACATCACATCGATTTGGTTGGCATCTTGAAACGGCAGACAGGGCAATAATGGCTAATTTGGAGCCACTTATATACGCAAAGGTGATGAAACACATGTCCACACGGCAGCTTAACGGCGTCACTATCTTGATCGGAAAACTCCTCCAAGCAGATGGAGCAACTCCCCGTCGTTACTTCCGTCATCTCCAACGGCTCCAACGACCAAACATCCTAATCGGTCTGACTCATCAAGTTCAACATGGAAACCCGACTCTCGAGGCATATCCGTCGCCGGAGAAATAACCGTCGCCGCCGGAGAATCCATTGAGTCTTGCCTATCCATTGAGTCATCCCCCCAATCGGTCACTGAACCAAGGTCGTCGTCGGAGAAATACCCGTGGCCGCCGGGGAATCCATTGAGCCACGTCGCCGCCGGAGAATCCATTGAGTCTTGTCCCCAATTGCACACTAAATCAAGGTGGAAATCCGACTTTGTTAGTGTGATTGTATATTTGATTTATTAATGAAATTTCATTGATAGTATATTTATAAGTCTAACTAATCCACGATCTAGATGCACGGATATATTAGGGGATAATGATTTGTTTTATTAACCTAATATTTTGAGATTATCAATCATTGATTGATATGCATGTATGTATATTTTATCATGGAGTCTCTATTTAAAAATAATGAGTCGAATTGCTATGCATCATTGCAATTCATGATCTTAACCGTTAGATTAAATTTTAATTTGATCTCTATCCTTAAATAAAATAAAGGATTTATTACTATTTAGTACAAGATATATTATAATATTACTGACAGATACAAAATATATATTTTATTATTGACTATCACAAAATTATTTTATAAATAGTAACAAAAAAGGAGTTAAAACTTACGTAAACTCTAATTAATTAACTATCCTTAACAATATAAATTTATAATACAATCTCAGTCTTTAGAATAATTTGCACCAGTAAATAAATAAATAAATAAATAAATAAATAAATATATATATATAAAAGAAATAATTTTTTAAGCTAACGTTATTACTTTTGATGAATAATGTAGTTTTTTTAGATAAGTAAATTATAAAATAAATGAAGTTTATTAGGCAGGGATAGTGATTTTGAAATACTATAAGATAATTTCTTTATTGGGTGGTGGAAGATATTGTGGAATGTAAACAGAACAAGGGGAGGAAACTTTTTGTACGGAGATACAAATATTTTAATATGTAATGAAGTGAGAGAAATGATATTTTAATGTGTAGTGGAGTAGCTGAATTAGTGTAGTGTGTGAGACCGTATGGAAATAATAATGATTTTGTGTACGTCACGTCAACCAAAAAAGAAAACGTATACTTTGTTTTAGGATAAGAGGAAAAATGTATAGTATACCTAGTCGTGAGTATTTAAGTTATGATATTGTTAATTCAATTACTAGCTAGTATATATACATATACCATTACAAGTCTTCCCTCCATTTCTTTCTTGTATCCACCTGATTTCTCTCTCTCATCTAAAGGCACTCTAACCACACTGATCTCTCTCACTCTAGCTATGGCTCTTTATATGAGGCCTTGAATTCCAAATCCATGGCTTCCATCCTCTTAGATTAATGATGTAGGCAATAGGCATGCCAAATTAGATATAGAATTCATTCCATGAAAGGAATGCTGGACCTTTATCAATTGTCATGGTAATACCATGTTAGATAATCACCTACTCCCTGTCCCAGCGTGAGAGAGTTTTTACTTTTTTGCACGTAGATTAAGGAGTATTATTATTTAATATGTAGTGGGTAGTTGTATTAGGGGAGTGTGGGCCCCATATTTTAATTATATTAAGGGGTGTGTGGTTGTGTCTCATGTGTGTAAAAAATGAAAGAGGATCATTTGAGTGAGACGACCAAATGGAAAAAAGACCATCCGGATGGAGTAGTTTAAAAGTAGAGATATCGTATAATTTAATATATTTAAACAAGTCAGTCTAACCATTAGATCAAGGATGGGTAAAACATGATTCAACGGGCTAATTAAGGAAGACTTCAATACGAGTACCATATATATTCTGAATGTATCAAAAGCAAAGGCGTGTAATCAAAATCAAGTGACATTGTTGCAGAATCAAAATCAAGTGACATTGTTGCAGATGTCTGAAGGGGGAAAAACATATGACGATCATTTTTATATGAGAGCGGCTATTTACATCCATTCCCCAAACTTACTGAACAAATCCTAAAAATCATTTAATTAATATTTTTTAAAATTAATAAGACTAAAATACCCTTATTACTAAATAAACTCCAAAATTAATATTCATTCCCTTACTAAATCATCATCAATGGTGTAAATGTACTCCTTTCTTATAGACCACCTGCAAGCAGAATCCTTAAAGGAGATGCAAGAAGCCTTTGGTCCCAGAATTCTGTTGATATTAGTGCGAAGTTCATAGTCAAAACCCTCTGGGACTTTGATGGTTTTTGAAGGGTCGCCATCTTGAACTATGATTCGATGGTATTTCTCAAAGAATGGACTCCACATCTCCAGAAAATCAAGGTTTCTGATGGTGGGAATCTAACTGATCTTTCACCAGAGGCATTGCCTTCTCTCCTGCCATTGCTGGTGTGCGTGTTTGTGCAGGGGGAGAGAGAGAGAGGGGGATAATAGTAAACTCAGTGCTTCTCTCCCCTCCCCATTCATAATCCCCACACTTTCAACCAACCTCCAATTCTCCATTTCTCATCAGATCAATCCGCTGAATTTCAATTTGCAGGTGAGATCGATGTCATCAATCTCGCTTTCTTCAAACTTCAATTGCTTTTCGAGTAGTAAAATCGACGACATCGCCGCCAGAGTGGTGGAGGAATTCGCTTTCGAGGAGTTCTACGACGAGTTTTACTTCGATGGCGGAGAGGATGATGAGAGAGAGAGAGACAGAAAGTGGCGTTGTTCGTGATGGCGGTGAGGATGAGAATTCGAGTTTGCTTTCGCGAATCGGGAATCTGAGTTTTCCTCGCCGATTTCTGCTGATGAGATCTTCCACAACTGTTAGATTCGACCTGTTTACCCGTTTTTCAACGGAGATTTGTTTTTGCGTCGTACGGAAAAGGAGGAGAGAGAGCGCGAAATTCCGATTCCAAGAAATCTCCGCCGACTTGCCTTCCGTTGAGAAAGCTCTGGTCTGGGGTACATTCGAGGAGAAAGCTCCACATCGTGTAAAATAAGACTGAAGAAGGGGGTAATTTGGGTATTCTGGTTTAAAAACAAGAGAATAGTGGCGTTGGAACTTGGAAGCGTGAAGAAGTGTAGAATAGTTCCATTAGACGTTGGGCTGGAATCTTAATTGGGCCCAATTTTTGCTATTAGTTGAGCTTCGTCGCTCCAAGTAAAAACTTGGGCCTCTTATTTCTTAAGTGGTGGCTTGCTTTAAAATTTTAATTCAAGTGGAAAAAAAATTATAATATATTTGGAATATTCCATTTTTATAAAATAAAATTAAAAATAGAAATGTCCTTACTAAAGTTGTTTTAATGCGCTTCTCATATGTGATATTAGATACCAAATAATATATATCATATATTACAACAATTGCGTGAATTTTAATTAGTTATCTATTTTATTAAAAATATTATTACTTTTTACTTAATTACAAATTGTTTATAACATAATTTTTATTAAAATATCACTTTTATCTATCTCACATAATTTATTTCATGAGATGCTTTCACAAAAGTATATGCCTATGATACAACCATTTATATATAACTAGTATATAGCCCGTGTGTTACGCGGTTTATAAAATTTTATTTTAATATTTTATTTAATAATATAAAATATATTTATATATTTATGTTTAATATAATATTATTGAATGAAAAATACAAAATTAAAACCTATAATTAATATTTTGTCTCTTTAGAAAATAATTAAAATTATTATTATGTTTTCTTTTATTTTTGTATTAATATTGTGATTCAAGTATATACTCCCCCGTCCCAGACTAAGAGGATCATTTATCCATTTTGGTCGTCTCACTCAAAGAGTCCGCTTCCTTTTTTACACACATGAGACCCACACATCCCCTCTAATACAATTAAAATATGGGACCCACACTCCCACTAATACAACTACCCACTACACATTAAATAATAATACTGCTTAATCTATGTGCAAAAAAGCAAATGACCTTCTTACGTCGGGATGGAGGGAGTATGAATTATGTTGGGGTAAAGACTTGTACACCCTTTTTGAGACAGACAAAAAAAAGTGATAGCTTTTTATAATGAAAAGGATACTCAATTAATGAAAAATAATGATGTTATTTCATGAGTAATAAATGAAATTGATAACATTTTATAGAAAAATAATAACGTTTATATCGAAAGTGATAACTATTTAAAAAGTGTAAAATGATCTCACGTGAGACGGTTTTACGCAAGATTTACTCTTATGTTGGTGACAAAAAAAATTAAAAAAAAAGATATTTACCTTACCATACAAATTTTATTAAATTAAAATACTACTGAGCACTTTCTTAAATAATGTCACAAATTTTCAAAAAATCACATTAAAAATAATCTTTTATCATTCATGATATGTAATACACCTTTTAATTGAATAAAATAAAATAATTTTTTTTATCAATTATATAATATTATAAAAGTGATCAAATTTAAAGTAATGTATAAAATTAAAATAATTAAGTCTCTTGTAAAAAGTTTTTTTTATTAGTATATAAATTAAAAAATTGATCGAATTTAAAATAATGTATAAAATTAAAAGTGATCGAAACCCTATATTTATTATGATTTTATTGTAACCTTTTTTTTTCAATTTAAAGGTGATAAAGAAAAAATAAATTAATTAAAAATATTAAAATAGAATAACAATTATAATCAAGAAAGAAATAATATGATTTTTTAAATCTTTACATAATATTAAAAAATATTATAAATAATAGAAACTAAAAGATTAAAATGTTAAAAAAATAAAATGTTATTTAATGTATAATAAAGAAAATAATTAATATATATAATAAATGCTTAACCAATAAAATAATGTCACATACTACTTTGCTAATTATATGTATTAAGATTTAATATATACTTTGCAGCGAGTGACCTCATTTCAGTTTTTATAAAATAAACATGGTACTTCCTCAGTCTCTTAATTTAACATGTAGATAATTACTTTTTGACAAATTTTACTTGCTCCGTCTCTTACTTAATTTTCACACGTAGATACGTAGTTTAAAAGAATTATTTTTTTGACAAATTTTATTTACTTTAGCAGTTTTATGATATTTTTATATAATAAATAAAGTACACCCTCCGTTCCACCTAAAGGGTTCCTTTTTGTCATTTTGATCGTCCCACCAAAAGGGTCATCCTTACTTTTTTACTCACATGGGACCCACACACCCCCTCTAATGCAATTAAATATGGAGCTCATACTCCCACTAATACAACTACCTACTACACATTAAATGATAATACTCCTTAATCCACGTGCCAAAACGCAAAACAACCCTTTGGGTGGGACGGAGGGAGTATATTATACTCTCTTCGTCCCACAAAAGTTGTGACATTTTCCTTTTTGGGTTGTCCCATAAAAATTGTTACATTCCTTTTAAAGCATATGAGACTCATACAAAAAATATTAACATATTCACATTGGCCCACACACACTCCACACACACTACTAATACACCTACCCACTACACATTAAATATTATTTCTCTCACTTCACTTTACATTAAAATATTATACTCCTTAATCTCCGTGCCAAAAAAAATGTCACGACTTTAATGGGACGGAGGGAGTAAGTGTTATGAGAGTAAGATATTTTTTAAACTAAAATATTTTTTAGTAATAAATAAAATATACTTCCTCCGTCCCAGGAAAGATGACACACTTTCCATTTTGGGTTGTCCCACAAAAGTTTGCACATTCCTAAAAAAAGCAAAAAGTCAAACACAATCACCCTTCTCCATAAACTTTATTTACAAAAAAATCACTCATATCTAACACACTTAACATATTTTATCATTTATTTATTACAAAAAAATATCATAATACCCCTAAAAGTCACCACTTTTTTAATCTCCGTATCAGGAAAGGGGATGCAATCTTTTTTGGGACGGAGGGAGTATTATGTGTATTATGTGAGGAGGATATTTTTGAAATTAAAATGTCTTTTTATCAGATTATTGGTTTTTTTTTTTTTGAATTCGAAAAGTAGGAAGATAAATTTGAGATATGTTTTATTCATATTAAAAATTATTTATGACATAATTTAATAAGATGATTGTAAGTGCTAAATCTCTTTTTTTTTTTTAAATTAAAAATATTATAGTGTTTTTGCCGACACTTCCTAATAAACAAATTACACTTTATATTCTCTCCATGACTCCGTTCATCTTAAAGATTGGGTATCGTTCGCTTAAATTTACTTTTTAAGGTTATTATTTTATAGTGAATTTCTTCATTTGCTCCCTTTTTTTTTCTATATATCTATATAAAATACTCCCGCCGTTTCACCAAAAGTTCATCGTTTTGCAATATTGGGCGTCCCATCCAAATGTCCCAATTTCCCATTTTTAGTAAAAAAGTACCATATGTGGCTCATCACTTACTACTAGTACAACTACCCACTACACAAAATAATAATACTCCTTAATCTACGCACAAAAAAAACCAGTGACATTTGGGCGGGATAAAGGGAGTAATTAATTATGGCAAAAGCTTCTGCGCCCCCGAGGACACGGTCCATGTCCTCATGTGAACACATCTCTTCCACTCCCTATTCTATTTAAACATATGTATTGCTAGAGAGTTTAAATTGTAAAGGGGTACATAAATTATAAAGGGGCACGAATCTAAATCCGTATTCCTGAGCGCACAAGAGACTCTCTCTTAATTATTTTACATTGTCTCACATACAATACTAACCCAACTATTTATTACTCATTAAAATTAACACATTAATTTTAACAAAACTTTTAGTTGCCTAAATTTTATACTCCCTCCGTCCAATAACTTTTTGGTTTGTCTCATTAAAGTTAACACATTTCCTTTTTAATACATGGGACCCACACAAAAACAATTACTTTATTCTCATGGGTCCACATACCACATCTAATACAATTCTCACTATACATTAAATATTATTTCTCTCACTTCACTCTACTTCACTTTACATTAAATTATTATACTCTTTAATCTCCGTACAAAAAAAAAGAGTCAACTTCTCTGGGACGGGGGGAGTAATAGTTATCCTTATGAACAATTTAGTCTTTACATCGATAAAGATATAACTCCTGTTTTTACAGTAAACTATAATATGTCATTTTACAGATGACCGTTTACATTTTTCTTTGTCTTAGATAATTGAAAATTATATGAAAATACTTTTAGGTTGTGTTTAGATGGAAGGATTTGAGGAGGGATTTGTAAATCTTTCCCTCAAATCCCTCCATCATGTTTGGATAATACTTGAAATCAATGGATTTATAAATCCAAGATTTTAAATCAATGGATTTCAAATCAATGGATTTGATTTTGAATTTTTTTAGTTGTTTTTGAATTGATTTCAAATCCTCACTGAAACCGTGTCATTTGAAATCCTTCTGTTGTTGTGTAATTGATATATTAATGGCTAATTATAGTTTGCACCCGGGTGCACTCTAAGATAAGGTGCACCCATATACAAATATAAACATAAACATATACAATTAAGAGCAAAAATATATACAATTTAATTGTTAGATTTTTTAATGAAAAATTGAGTGTAAAAAAATACAATTATTAAAAAATATGTATACACTATTGAATAAAAAGTTATACACATATGATGCTAGCTTTTTTAATGAAAAATTTAATGTGAAAAAAGTATACAATTATTACGAAATCCGTATACAAAATAGAATAATATGTATATAAAATAGAATAAAAAGTTATATACATGTGGGTGCATTCTTGCACCCGGGTGCACCCAATATACACTCTATATTAATATATAAAAATAATATATAAAATTAATAAATTAATTATATATATATATATATATATATATATATATATATATATATATATATATATATATATATATATATATATATATATATATATATATATATATATATATATATTTTTTTTTTTTTTATATTTTAAACTCTACCATCCAGCCTATCCCCTACCCACCCCCACCCCCCGCCATCCCCCCAAAAAAATTTTTTTTAATAAAATTTTAAATTTTTAATATTTGAATAATAAAAATATTACCACCCTGCCCTATCCCCTACCCACCCCCACCTCAAAAAAAAAATTTTTTGGAGGTGCGGGTGGTGGGAGGGGGAGGGTAGGGGGTAGGTTGGATGGTAGAGTTCCTCCCCAAAAAATTATTTTTAATAAAATTTAAGATTTTAATATTTAATATAATAAAATTTTATTATTTTTACTTATCATATATAAAATTATATTTTAAAAATAATTTTTGAATTATGGATTTAAAATCCTTTCAAAGATCCATAATTTATCCAAACACAGTGAAATTTAAATGAATTGATTTAAAATCTAAGGAATTTAAAATTCACTCATTTTCAAATCCATTGAATTTGAAATGACTCAATCCAAATAAAACTTTAAATTGTTTCAGTAGCAAGTTATATTTTTATATATATTGCACTATGATGTATTCTCTCCATATATATAAGAGAAATTAGTGTGATTGCGTAGAGAGAATGAAGATTTTAAATAATTTAATAAAATAATATGTATATCAATTTTTTAATATTATAAAAATGTTATATGTGAGTTGTTGGTTAATATGTACACCAATCTATCACTATTGCAGTGAAATCGAGTAGAACTGTCACGCCCCGACCCCAGACAGAACGCGACAACCGCCACGTTAACCATAAATTTCGCAGAATGGGTGCACTCCACTCCACAAAGTTTATAGAAAACGTAAGGCTTGCTATCAAGTACCTGTAGACTGAACAACTGATAACAACTGGTACAACCCGAGGACATCATCTCAAAAAGTATCAACAAGGATTTACAAAGGTACAAAATACAACGGTGTAACTTAGTTTAAAGAAAATATACATGAACGATATAACATCGCGAAGGTACAAAAAGAACATCAAGGGGGTCACCAAATATAAACTATACAATCTCGCCAATAAATCCGTCAATTTACATAAAAGAGAAAGTACCCAAAACACGGATTGGATGACGAGCAAACGATAGGAAAACCTCCAACCAAAACGATATCAACAGCCTGAAAAGGAAAGAATGATGGGGTGAGCAAAACCACTAGCTCAGTGAGGTGATAAGCCGGTCACCCCGACCCTTATACGAAGCATGTATTCCACTCGCGGTTCATAACATAAAATCCCACATTTCGTCCCACAATAACTATTTCTCACTTAGTATATATATTAATGAAAATAAAAACTTTAGTGCACATTTACGAATAACACAATTAGTTCAAACAATATGTTATCACATAAAAGACGCGTGGGTAGTCAATATCCTCCTCGAACTGAGCTCTCCGTCGAGAGACAGTCCAAGCCCGTCACCGTTACTCTAGATAAAATGCACATTAATATTCTTTCTCAATACGCCAAGTGCTAAAGTTCACAATTCAATATCGACGTGAATACTTGAAATGATCAAACATATAAACATATATGACATGCATGTCCCACACCGGTGACGTTGACTGAGCCTATAATAGACTGATCCATCTAACGATCACCCTCCAGAGTATCAGTATTTGGCAAATGGACAGGTGCCCCGTTAGATCTAACTCACCCAGGTTTGCCAATCACGGGCAACTTGGTTGTCACTCTAACTCACCCGAACCGCGACAATTCGGGCTACTTAATCAATATCGCTCCAACTCATCCGAACCGTGACCAATTCGGGCTACTTAACCTTGGTACCAGGCATACATATGCATGTGCATCATAAGATGAATAACGACTCAATTTAGAGTCTTAATTGGCACACAAGAATAACCAGAAATCAATAATACTCATAAAATGGCTAACATGACTCTAACCAGAGCAATCGAGCCAATCAGACTCTTTACCACATAACATAATACCAAATAATTTTCTTATCAATTAACTAAAACTAAAATAAATGCACATTTATCGAGGGTCCACACTTCCCACAAGAGAAGGCGTTCCCGAATTATCAACTCACAAAGAAGTGATTCACTCTTTTCTTTCCCCTCTTTTGCTTTTCTTCTCCCGTTCTTCTCTCTCTTTTTTTTTTTAACTTTAGCCTTACTAATTATATATCAGGCCATTTAAGTGGGCTGAAACTTTGGGCCACAAAATAAATAAATAAATAAGTTTGGGCTTTCTAAAAAAATCTAGTTGGGCTTAATTGGGCTGGTCTTTTGGGCTATAAAAATAAATAAATAGGTTTTGGGCTTTCTAAAAAAAATCTAGTTGAACTAAGATATTATAAGAACTCTTCCCGCAAAAAGAAACACATTCTGGTAGTGCTTTGGTCGGATCTTCCGGCGAAGCACATTCAGGTAATGCTTTGGTCGGATCTTCCGGCGAAGCAGCACCGCTATTCATGTGGTTTCAAAGACCTTCTCATATGACAAAATTGCTATTTTAGTTAGTGATTGAGATCACACACAATTTTATCATGTGTTCACATCCAAATCACCAATTTAAATTTACCATATTAGATCAATTCCACATGTGAAACTTTTCAATTACTTTAATTATCATTTAATTGATGATTAATTTATTAATTAATCTTTACCTACAAATTAAATTTCCTAACATAGTTATTATAATTTTTTGTTGAGTGCAAATTATTTAAATTGATGATTAATTTATTAATTAATCCTTACCTACCAATTAAATTTCCTAACATAGTTATTATAATTTTTTGTTGAGTGCAAATTATTTTTTGGATGGACAATAAAGAAAGTGTGCATATAGAGGAACATAAATGATACTAGTATTATTTAATGTTCGAATGTAAATCGATTAAAAAAAAAGTTGTTTAGCTCTACCCTTGACCATGCCTCAATCTGTACACTTGCATAGTGTTGTTTTAGTTATGGAAAATGAGCTTTTTATTACTTGTCGCATTCTGCACGCATCTAAGTTTTTCGCACTATTGTCGGGTTTTTTTTTTATTTAAATATTTTTTAACCATTTCATTTGCAATCTTTTTAATTGGATCGGAAGGCTAGAAGACTTTTGCGTATGAATTGGAAATAGAAGCTACAACGGGAGAATAAGGAGAGAAATAAGAATGGATCAAAATCTGACAAAAAAAAAAAAAAACCTCCTCCGTCTCATATCAAATCTTTTACATTATTTTCATACATCATCTTTTGTGTTACACATTTGTACCGTATAAAGATTAAGAAATGTTATTCTTTCAAATATATAATGTAAAAAAAAATAGAGGTAAATTGGTAACTTAAGAGAAAAAATAAATAAAATTGTTGGGAATAATAAATAAAATATAAAAAAGTAAATAAAGTTATTAATATTGACGAGAAAGTGTAAAAAGTCAATAAAATATATAGTGTATTTTTATCATTAATAAAACATATTTAAATAAATGTAACTCCACAAAATAAAAAATGTGTATAAATACTCGTAATAAGGAGGTAGTAATAATAAAATGAATTGCTATTGTAGAACAAGGCCTGATTCACCAACAAAATTACAACTCCACCGCCATACGTTGTTATTGATTAAGTATAAGTAATGCTTTTAATCTGAACGATACTCAAGTAAATTGATGAAGAGTTGATATCTGGTGGTACAATTGCAAACGTGCAGTGTATGATTTTTTATTTAATATGGTATATATGTTTCTTAATAATTATATATATTTTTTACAATCAATTTTTCATTAAAAATATTAGCATCTATACGTGTATAATTTTTTATTCAATAGTGTATACATATTTCTTAATAATTGTATTTTTTTATACTCAATTTTTCATTAAAAAAACTAACAAATATAATAGAAAATTCGCTAATATGTATAAATTTTTGTTCACAAGTGTATATATTTTTGTTCATAATTGTATACATTTACGTTTTTTTAAAGTGAATGCACGTATCCTGAGATGCACCCCGTTGCACTGGCAATTTGTCATTGTAGAATAATGGATCAGCTGATTTCGAATTTAGTCAAACACTCATTTAATTTGGGTAAACATAATTAATTAGATGAACTCTAATAATTTATGTCCTTTAAAGTTTAGGATATATAATTTTTAAATAGAATGGTTACGTGTTTGTAATTATATGTTTGGTGGCTTAGCTTTGTAAAATCATCATGTGTATCGATCGATATTATCAAGCCCTCTTCATTTTCTTTACAGGAGATAAAGCTAAGGCGTCACTTTAATCATATATATTCCATATTCAAACAAAGGGAAAAAATAATTATTCAAATATTTCGTTCTTATAACTCTAAATTAATCATTTCTTAAACTCTAAATTTATCATTTCTTTATCATGTAAATTGAGAAAATTGCAAAACAAGTTCCACCCGTCACAATTCCATTTGGATTTAGTCCCAATAGTCATGATTTCAGTCCCAAACCTCCTTTTTTTCAACAATAATGGTCTCGCACAAATTTTTTTTTTTTTGCAACTTTGATCCCACCGCCGTGTAAATTTAACAGAGAAGCTCACGCGTCCGTTAAATCGATAGAAAGAGGTTTCTCTACCCAAATGCAAAACACAACGAATACCTTTCCCCCAAATTTGAGTCTGCCCTAATTCCCTTCCAAAATCAATTACTTCCCGTTGAATCCTTAGATTTTTCACCAGATTGCGTCTGCCCTAATGTCGGCCATCAATTTGCGGGATTTTTTTGGGAGAGAAATGGGGCCGGGGCGGAGGGAGAGCAGACAGAGGTAGAAGTTGGAGATAGCCCACAGACGGATGTGGAGGCAGGATATTTTGGAGGGGCAGGGGCGGAGGGAGAGTAGGCAGAGGCAGTAGAGGGAGGGGTTGGGGTTAGCCCGCAGACGGATGGAGGAGGTGGCGCATCACAGAGGTGACGCAGGTGATGCGGCTGCAGGATATGTCTCAGACAATTTATCCATTTGATGGAAGAGAAGGGAAGTGTGTAAACATGGTGTCATTCTTTTTGTCTCCAACCTTCGTATCTCACCCATTACAAGAACCAATTTCTCTTCTTCTCAACCACCGCCACCATTCAATATTCCTCCTCCGCCTACTGAACACACAGTAGAGCCTCCGTCGCCACTATAAGCGGACGTGCGTTTTCCATAACTTATCGTATATAGCTATATCTGAATAATTTGATGCATATAATAGATGATTGGTGTGTGGTAGTTGCTTGGCTACAACTCACATTTCGACTGAGTTATACTATGATCCATTTCTCTTTCTCATTACAAATTGTCCGTAGTGTGATTGCTAATATATGTTCTATGTTATAATCGTCTCAAACTTGATATAGTTTGGTTCGTACTTTTAATTGAGATTTTTTTACATGTGAAGTCATTGTCTATGCGCAGCACACAACGAATGTAATTCCATCGGGTGTGATCTGATATCTATCAATATAAGTATGTTCTTTCTACAAATAAACTCTGATTTTCATAAGCAATGAAAGTGCAGACGAGGTGTTCGTCAAAATGCCTGATCTAAATGCTGGCATTTTAAAAAATGATGTGTCACACGATTTTCTTTACCACTTCTGCTTTAAGTTGATTGACCTTCCATGATACATTCTTCATATGACTCGTCACCATATATGAAGCTTATTTGCTAGTTTGCCTTGTTATGAAGCATTTGTTTGGAGTTGTGTGAATGACTTGTAATCTTTGTTTGTTTATTGTCCTTTTGCGTTGAGTCACTGTCGAGTACTACTAGTTTTGTAGTCAACTGGGTCTGCGGCAACTATGAACTTCAGACGCTTAAACAAATTTCGGTGAGTAAATTTTGATTTTGAACTAAGGAGAAGAGGACTGCCATTTTTTATTCTGTGGAAGGGCAGGTGCTGGTATTTTTATGTATGGCCTTCTGACGAAAATGAAACACGAAAGAGTGATGAGCATATAATCTAGAGTTTTAGAATCGTACTCTACTCATTGGAATATTGGGCAGGTTTCTTTTTCTATACTCCATACTTCTACTTATTCAAACCTTAAAGGTATTATGTTTTTATCTAGCTAGCTGCTGATAAGTTGTATGAAACAATGTAATGATTGCATAGCAGAATTTATGAGTGAATAGTATGTAATTTTCCAGTTGCATGATTAAGTTGCTTGCATCATGCATGGTCTAGATTTCGTAATCTAAATCATTTGAGATACTCTAATGCTTTTATTGATTGATATAGCAGAGCTAAAAAATACACACAAGAGGAGCATGAGTTTGCACGAGCTTCGACATCTTGCCTTTTGATATAGCATTCGTATATCAAGCATTATGGATTATATTGCGCTCACCAAGTGTTTGATGTAATGTCCGAGAGAGTTTTTATATATGTGACTCTCCAAATTTACATATTTGATGTAACCTCATCAATGCTGATCACATCTAATTTTTTTTACTATGTTCCTTAATTTCTGACATGGTCACAAGTTATTCTTGGAGATGATAAAAATGTATATAAAATTATGTTTATGTGTGGTTCTTGGAGATGATTAAAGGATGTTTATGTAGATCCAAAAGTTATCCCAATTTACTGCCAAAAATAGATGTTACAGACTTACAGGTGCTTTGGGACCAAAATTATAAGATTTTGCAATTTTGGTCCTAATATTTAAGGTTAAATCCTGTGGGACCAAAATTGCTAACGGGAATAATGGAAAAATTGATGGCGGGAGTATTATAGCTGAAAAAAAAGATTTAGGACTGAAGTCAAGACTATTAGAATCAAACCCAAACGAGACCGTGATTGATGGGACTGGTTTTGCAATTTTCTCCATGTAAATTGAAACCCCAAATAATCTCTAGGTATAGCAAAAACCTGCAAATTAATTTTGAAGATAGAATTATACTGACATTATCTTAATACATATAATTCATAATTATTTACCTTATTTAATTATTTAAAAAGTACACGTGTTGTGATTATAGAGAATTTCTACATAAATTTATATGTGTAAGCATTTCATTGGTTAAGCATTAATTAATTAGTTTCCATTTTATTTTTTTTAGTATTCTACACTTCATACTTTCTATGATTTATAAGGAGTATTTTTATATTATTTAAAAACTTAAAATCTTATTATTCTTTTCATTAATTGTTGTTTTGTTTGATGTTTTTAATTAATTATTTATTTTTCAATCACCCTTGAATTGTAAAAAATATATAATGATATTATAATTAAATGTTGGGTTTCTATTATTTTAATTTTTATATAATATTTTACTCCCTCCGTCCCATTAAGGTCGTGATATTTTTTTTGGGCACGTAGATTAAGGAGTATAATAATATTTTAATGTAAAGTGAAGTGAACGAAATAATATTTAATGTTTAGTAGGCAGATGTATTAGTAGTGTGTGTGGAGTGTGAGTGGGCTAATGTGAATATGTTAATATTTTTTGTGTGGGTCCCATATACTTTAAAAGGAATGTAACAACTTCTATGGGACAATCCAAAAAGGAAAATATCACAACTTCTATAGGACGGAGGGAGTAAATTTTATTATTAATCAAATTTTCATTAAAATAGATCATTTGATGATTAATTTAACTTATATACATTATTTTAAAATTTTGTTGTATGTTCAATTAAAAGGTGCATTACATATTATGAATGATATAAAAATTTATTTTTATTTGTCTATTTTTGAAAATATATGACATTATTTAAGAAAGTGTTCTATAGTATTTTAATTAAAATTGGATTATAAGGTAATTTTTTATAGTGTATTTTAAATCACATCACATTATTAATACTAACAGTAGAAGAAATATAGTAAATAAAAATTTTAATTATTCTCTAAAAAACATAAAATATTGAAATTATTCTCTAAAAAACATAAAATATTGATTATAAATTTTAGTTTTGTATATTTCGTTCAATATGTACTCCCTCTGTCCCATTTCAGATGCCACACTTTTCATTTTGGGTTGTCCAATAAAAATTTACACATTCCTAAAAAGCAAAAAGTCAAATACAATCACCCTTCCCCTTACACTTTATTTACAAAAAAATTATTTTTACCTAATACATCTAACATATTTTATCATTTATTTATTACCAAAAAATAACATAATACCCCTAAATGTTATTACTTTTCTTAATCTCCGTGTCGGAAGAGACATGCAAACTTTTGTGGAAATATATAAGTGTACATTTAAATATAAATATATTATATATCTATTAAATAAAATATTAAAATAAAATTTTAACTTCACATAACACGCGGGTCATATACTAGTTTAATATAATTAAGAACAATAAATATATTACTTGATTAAAAATATTTTATTTTACAACTTCATTAACAAATAATGATCATAATGACTTATACACAGTAAATCTGTGCATAAGACGAGATATTACTATTTGTACTATATAAGAATTTGTTTTATAACAGACTGCTTTATAGCAGACTTTACATCCATTGACTAATAAAATACAACAATCATACTGAAGTTCTAATTAATATGAGGGAGGTTTATATAGTTTTCCTTAACATTGCTTTCCACACTAGTGGATACGACAATGATTGGACTCAGGAAAAACTGTTGCCCAATAAAAATGATTTCTACGATGGGTACGTGTACAGTGGATTATTTCCACCATAAGCATCAAAATGAATTCCAGCCGTTGATTTCCGCCTCCACGACACGTGGACAAAAAAGCAGGGCAGGACTACGGTGGTCCGCGTCGCACCAAAACCATCTTCTCAGTTTAAAGCCTCGCTCACTTTCTCAGAGCAGTGTGCTCTATTTTCGCACTTTTCGGGAAATTTTTATTTTAATATTAAAATATTGATATTTGAAAACCCCAAAAAAACGTTTCGTTTTCTTATCCGGTGTGGCGTCGCCGGGGAATCTGGCTGCCGGATTTCGGAGAATAGTTTGTTGGAGAAGGTAACGAAATTGGGTGACTAAAAAGTGAATAATGAATGATGCTTTTTTTTATTATTTATTTTCCACATCATGTTTTAAAAAAAAAAAATTAATAGCATATGAGGTGGCTATTATTGGCTCAAAAATAATCAAAATTGTCAAGTCAAATTAACAAAATCTCCAAATTGAATCTCCACTTGCGGCGTAAGTAGCGTTTTCGATAAAAATTAAACAAAAATTGAACTTCGCAAATAACTTTCACCGTTATTCCGTGGTGCCCGAACACTTTGTTGGATACATATAGTTATTGTTTTTTTTTTTAAAAAATATTTTTAATATTTTTATTTGATCTAAATTGGCTATTAATCAATTGTTTTTATCTTATATACTCCCTCCATCTCATGCTAATGGTTATATATTTTTTTTGGCGTCTCATCCTAATGGTTACATTTTCCTTTTTGGTAAAGGAGACCCACACATATTAATTACTTCTCTCTCCATGGGCCCACATGTCATACTAATACACATACCCACTACACATTAAAATATTATATATCTCACCTCAATACACATTAAAATACTATACTCTTTAATCCCCGTGCAAAAAGCAAACGTAACTATAAGGACGGGACGGAGGGAGTATTCCATTCACCATAGTTTAAATTTAAAAATCTTAAGAACAAAATATATAATTACAATAATATTCTAAATTTAACTTATACTCTCTCCGTCCACCCAAAGAGCGCATTTTATTTTTTTGTATGTGGATTAAGAAATATTATTATTTAATGTGCAGTGAGTAGTTGTATTAGTGGGAGTATGAGACCATATTTTAATTGTATTAGAGGGGATGTGTGGGACCCATGTGTGTAAAAAATGAAAGGAAACTCTTTGGGTGAGACGACCAAAAAGGAAAAAAGTGACCCTTTGAGTGAGACGGACTGACGGAGAGAGTATGTACTGATGACCAGGTGTATCACAAAATTTTATTTAGATTTTTTTTTCTTTTCCTGTTCGGATAAAAAATAAGTACAATGCTAAACGTTTCATATGCTTATAAAATAATCTCTCCGTCCCACACTTATGTTCACCATCCAAAAAATAAAACTTTATATTAACCAACAACTTCAAAAGTTATTTTAATTTCAAAAATATCACTCTCACCTAACACACATAACATACTTTTTAATTTATTTATTACCTAAAAATACCACAATACCCCTAAAAAGTCAATAAAGTTGGTCAAAAAATAACTTTTCTTAAACACCGTATCTACAGTGTCGGTGAACTTAACTATGGGGTGGATGGAGTATTATTTAATAAATATATAATAAATGAGAAACTCTCTGGTGAGACGGTTTTTTGTGAGATGGGTTGACCCATTACTAAAATATGCTTATTATATAGGTAAAATATGTTTATTTATAGTTACAGTATGTCAATAATGAATCATATTATAACATCCTAAAATCATACTTTAATTCATCATTTATTATAATTTAGAAAACATACTTTAACCACTATTAAACATATTTTATCTATATAATATGCATACTTTAACACGTCTCACAAACCGTCTCACAAGTGAATTTGTCATAATAAATTTTTTTTAAAAAATTAATATTTTAGTGTGGGCCGGGGCGACGCTAGTACCCGTACCCACCCTGACTCGTGTGCGGGGCAGGGCTACCCCGTCCCGTTCTCTATTTGGGGCGGGACGAGTTTGGTCCAAACGGGTCGGGCTGGGCGGATCAACTGCGGGCCAGGCTAAATTGACATCCCTATTTGCAAGGAGAATTTGGCCTGGGGTTGTGATCAAAGGATTTCAAATGTGGGCCCATCATATTTAAGTTTGAGAATTGGGCAGCATTTCATGGGTGGGCCGGTATCTCAAGCATTGAAGCAGTGGCCCATGAATTACTTGCTAACCCTTCACGTGGAGAAGCCCAAGTCAATCACCGCGAAAAAAACTTGTCCAATACACGCACGTCAGGAGGTAGAACAGAACGCACCACCCACTCACCATCTGCACGCTCTCGCCATCACCATTCTACCCATTCCATTCATCTATCATTTCGGTGTGCGCGATTCAAGGAGAAGGAATCATACGATTAGAGGAGATAGAGAGAAGAGGTTCAACAATTCTTCGATCTAGGATTTTGTTTTTAAACTCAATTTTCTTGATCACATACCAATTTAGAGAAATTACAACCTCCATCCTCATCCATCTTCCATCTATACACCTATCCATCATTCCATCATTTTAATTCACCATCCAAGGAATAAAAAGGAGCATGGAGGGTGGGAATTGTTAAGAGTTGAAGAAGATCTCCATTGAAGAAGTTTAAGGGAGTTTTAATTCAAGTTTTGTAATCAACTTAATAGTTTTGTCATAGATTTTGAAGATACAATTGTGTATATTATTTTCTTTAAAATTATAGTAGACTAATCTTCTTTGTGAAATTAGCAACACTAGTAGTATGAAAATTCTAGAATTAATTTATGCATCAAACTTATATGTATCTTTGGATAAATATTAAGTCAATAATTAATTTCTCATAAACTCCTCTTGAGACAAATAGGATATAGAACCTTACGAAGACCTCTAAATAGCTTCTAGGATTGAGTCTTAAACAAACACCTCTCAATAGGTACCAATATCCCATCAATTCCCTTAAGATGTATTAAGCGTAGAATACTCTCCCTTTTTAGGTACTATGTTTCATTTAAGTTTGGTTCCCCTCACCCGATCAATCGACCTCTCGATCTAGCCAATCAAATGTTCCACCAAAGAGTTCTAAATTTAAAAGGACATCTCTATCTCATTTTAGATAAAAATGCACATGATTTGTATGACAAAATGATTCAATAATATACTACTACTCATATTTATGTTCATCTTGTTTTACGTTGTTTAAGAAAATTTTATTTTAACTAACTTTATTGATTTTTTAGAGTAATATGATATTTTTAAATAATATATAATGTATAAATATGTTAAAAATTAATGACAATTTTGAAAATAAAGTATAAATAGGTCTTGGATTGAGAAATCATTTCATTTTTAAAAGAATTTATCGCAGGAAAGATAAATGAGCAAATGTTAACTTAATCTTGGAATTGAAGGAATAACAAGTAAAAACTATCCTCACTCATATACTTTATTTACCCCATAAAAAAAAGAATAAAATTACTCATTCCCAACTAACACATAACTTATTTTTCATTTATTTATTTAAAAATAATTCCATACCAAAAGTTACATATCTCTTAATTTCCGTTTTATGTACTAAAAACCAATACGTGAGAAGTATATCTCAATTCTAATGCAAATGAATTGCTTTCAAATTAAAAAAAATAAAATAATAATAATAATAATAATAATAAATTTAAATTCTTTCATGTTATATCTTTGAATTTTAAATCGGCGCAAATCTCCAATATCATCCAATTACGGTAGTTGAAATGGGTTTGAGTTTCTAGAATTAAAACTGCTGGAATTAGTTTAATGACTGAAATATTAATGAGTGAAAAAATTTTCAACCACCACTAAACTTAATTAACCCCAAACACTTGGTAACCGTCACTAACTAACCCTTCTCAGATAAATAGGCGTCCCGTTTCATCCATCGCCATTAATTCTTGTTCTTGTAAACCGTAAAAATGGTAGAGCTAAACGAAATGCTTACAGGGTGCGCTGGAGTTGTAGCGGACCGCGTGTCAGTCACCGGAGATAATCCCTCGCAAAGATTAGGGTCGTACGTTCTTCACGCAATCCACTCCCGTCTGAGGTCAACCCCGGATTGCCTGTTCATCGGAAGCGACATGTCCATTCTGGATGTTTTACTACATGCCTGCCGGCGAGAAACAATTGCGGAGGACATCGTCGATTTCCAGATTTCCAACGTTGCTCACTGGGAGAATATCATTAGAGTTCTCTCATACCGTCAACGTGGGCCCCCACATATCCGCATCACGGCCGTACATGGCCCGGGGTGACGCCAGACGAAATTGGTCGGAAACTGAAAGCGTATGCGGACAACCGTGGAGTGCCACTTGAGTTCTCCATTGTCCAACTGAGAGCACCCCACTATCCAGGTTTTCAATTTAAACAAGGGGAAGCCCTAGCTGTATTACTCCCCCATGTATTGTACACAATGCCTGACTAAGATATCAACTGTATATACCACAGCGATATGTTTCTTACACATATCAGAAAGTGGTCTCCAAAGCTGGTGATCGTAGTGGAGGCAGAATGCGGCGCTAACAAGAATGGTTTCCACACCCGGGTGCAAAAGTGTCTGACTGTGATGGAGTGCATTGAAGAAGCGGCTGCAGCGGGGAGGATGAGTAGGGAGGAGAGGGTTAGGGTTGAGGAGGGGTGTGTAGGGTTAGAAGTTGTAAATAATATATAATATTATTTATATTTAATATATAAGTATATATTAAATAAAATTCACATGTGAAATATTGTGGATAAGAGAGAGAGAGTTAATAAATCAAGTTTTTTTAACTCCCATCTTCTTGGAGATTAATACTGCGCCATGCAGTTAATATACGTTTATGAACATATAACGCAAAACAAGCGTACGTAGAATATACAGAACGCAATCCAGCGTTTTCTCTCTCGGTTCTTCTCTCAATAAATCATATGCAAATCTAATATACATATTCTACAGATTTATACACATTCGTGGAACACAATCTACAGCCTCGTATTGTATGATTTGATCCAGAGATCACGGTTCAACAACGTGAGTACCAACAGGTTCGTAGATAGTCTTCCGCTGCAACACAATCCTACGATGAGAGGTATGATTTCTCTCTATGTATGGACGTGAGTTTTTCAATATTGGTATCAGAGTCAATGATTGGTACTCCGTAATTATTGTCTCTGGAATTTTTTTTTTTGAATATTTTCTGCCTTGTGATTTACATGTTTTGCATGCTTCATGTTTTGTGTAATAAGAATTGTATTATGTGACATTGATAAGTCATAAATATGATTTTGAGGCAGATTAACTTCGTTTCCAGTGTATATGTGTTAATGATGTTGTGATCCATCATGAAACTTGAAAGTGTGATTTTTTTGTCATTTTTTTCTTGCAAGCAAAAGCATATTTTGTTTATACTACTGGATAGGTATCGTCAAGAGGAGTCCGTCAGTATTTTTTGTGCAATTTTTGGCCCTCTAAAACTCAAGATATTTTTTTTGAAGTTTTTTTTCGTTATTGGGGCTAAACTGCAAACTTTCAGAAACTTCAAGGGTTGTTTTTTGAAAATTAGAAACAGTTGAGGGACTTTTCTGTAATAATCATAACTGCCATTGAATTGGGGCAAACCGGGTCAAACCCGGTGGAGTCGGGTCGGACCAGGCGGGTCAGCTCGTGGTCGAGACCACCGGCGGATAGGCGAAGGACGAGGCGCGTGCACAACAGGCTCCGGCCACGGTAGCATCGGCGGCGGCGCGTGAAGTCCACACGCCGGTAACTGGTAGTGGCACGTGAGGTCCACGCGCTGAACGACACTGTCTCCGGCGGTGGCGCGTGTGTTACACGTGTCGGACTTTAGCCTGCTGGCAGCCGCGCGTGGCGGCGCTTGGGAATTCCTGTCGGCGCGTGGCGGTGCGTGGAGGCATTTTTCGGCGTATGTCCGATGTATTCTAACATGTTTCGATGCGTGGAGTCCGATGATGACGTTTTCGAGAGCGTTTGACGTTATTTTTTAGTGTGTATGTGTGGTTTTACTTAATTTTATGACATATTTGTTGAATACGAACCTATGGGGTGACTATTTGGTTGCAATATTTGGTAATAATGCATCTTAATATGTCATTTAGTTCTAAATTCATAGTGTTAGTGTTGTTATAATTGTTCAAACTCCTGTAGCCTATGAAAGTGGGAGCCAAAGTAAGTTGGACTGATACACTTGTGAATATGCCTATTGCATCTTGGAAAGTTGTTTCCATATGCATTATATGAAAAGGAAATTCATGTGATATAGTTTGACTAACACTGGTGTGTTTGATATTTGGTTGCTCGGTTTTCTCAGAGACATGTCAGGATCGAGAACAATTACAGATGAAGACATTAGGACTAAAGATGAGGTCCTCCATGAATTCTTGAATTATAAAATGAAGCATACACACAACATAAGAGACCACACAATTGTCTTGATTGAACTATACAACCAGATGATGCGTTTGATTTATAGCAAAACGGTTTCAAGTAATGAGTATTTTCAAATTACTAATCCTCAGACCTGGGTGAACACTTTGCCTCCCCATCTAAAAAAGGATTTTTGGGCTCAGTGGGAGACTTACCAAGTGAAACCTAATGGTTATTTCATTATGCTTGATTTGGTCGATGCTTCTGTGGCAGAAGATAGGACACAGGCACTGAGATCAACCTGCTTAAGGATGGGGAGGATTCGACGTTCTGATTTTTTAGACTGAGTGGTCGAGACAAATGTCAGATAAAGAATCCTTATATAGATCCTCTAGGGCGAGCTGTCTTAAGTATGGGGACTAGAGAATTTGATTGGGAACGTTATTTTAAATCTAGTGATAAATTAAGAGATACAATCAATATTTATTGCTAGTTTTTATTTCCATTATATTTCTAATTAGAAACTCAGGGAGTTCATTAGAATTTTATGTTCTTGACCTGTCAGACTTGGAGTTTTTTTTTGCTATTGTGAATGGTTGTTTAAGTTATGTTTATAAGTGGTTGTTCAATGTTATTTTTAATTACTTGAACCTTAAATGTGTTTTACGTTTTGAAATAAGAATCTAATATTATGACACTTGATGAGATTGATGATTAGTAGTCTCCGAGCTATTTTTCGAGATCAAGTCTTGTGTTATTTATTGAGATGACTCTATTTGGCTTAACATAAAACTTAATAAAATATTATTAACATACTGAATCACTTTAATCTCTATCAAATAAATGAGCTTCGAAATCTATTGTCGCTGAGTTGAACAAAAGTGAGAAACTCAAAGGTGACATTCATAACACAATGCGTCATAATATGTAGTACGTATTGTATGAACAAGATGCATTGGATGCTATAAACCAAGTAGTGATGGCTGATCTAGGCGTGGGTTTTTGGAAATTAAGGGAGGCGTGACTAAGAAACGTACCATGCATGGAAAAGGAAAATCACATTGCACTAGGTATTCTTGTAAGCTTAGTAATCGATGCGATGATTCATGAATCCCACCGCACATGATATCTGGGAGTATCTGCGTGAGAAGTATGGTGGTACATCGGTTATAAGGTTTAGGTAGTTGACTATTAAGTTTGACACCTACAAAAGGAAACCTGATCATAACATTAGATAACATCTCAAGGAGATGTCTAATATGATCATCGAACTTAAGACTGGCAGTCACATGCTCTCTGATGAACAACAAATCTAAGCCCTAATCCGCTCTTTACCTGTTCGTTGGGAACATCTGGAAGCCAACTTGACTCATAATGAAAACATTAAGACTTTCAATGATGTTGCTTATCATGTTGAGCTGGAAGATGAGAGGCTCAGAGCCTCAAAGCCCTCTTCTGGAGCCTTCTATGCCGGTTCTACTTCCAAGGGAGCTTCGAACTTTAAAAGGAAAAGGAATTGGCAGAAGGGGAAGAAGAAAAATCGATCTGACGGTGGTGGTGGTAAGCCTGAAAATAATCCAACTAAAACTGATGAACGGAAAAAGAGAAAGAAGCGTGATAAATAGAATAAGAAGGATAGAAGCAAGATGCCATGTTACAATTATAATAAACTTGGTCATTATGCTTGTGAATACCCTGAGCCGAGGAGGGACAAGGTTGATTCATCTTATTCTGTTTTGTGTGAAATTTATGTCTTGAGTACTGTCTTGCTGTCTGATTCTTATACCTTATGGATTATAGACTCAAGAGCAACGGACCATGTGACAAGATATAAAGGAGTTTTTTTGCAGACTTCCATCGCTTTCAAAAGGGGACTAGGTGGTTCTATGTTGGAAATAATGCTCGAGTCGAAGTCAAAGAACTTAAGACTTGCAAAATGGACCTTGACGATGGTCGGGTTTTATCTTATTTGATGTTCTATATGCTCCGGAGATCACGTGAAATCTAAATTCTATTTCAGTTTATGATGTATTGTTTACTAAAGGCACATGTTGTATTTAGCATTGATGATACTTGTTATGCATCTGGACATATGACTGATGGCTTTATGGTTTTATATTGGAATAGAATGACGTTTAGTTGTTATGAAGATTATTCATATTCGCTAAATGCTTGTTCTTCTGGCAATGCAAATGTGAATGATGATGTTTGGCATGCTAGATTAGTTCATATTGGGCAAGATAGGATGAATAGACTTGTGAAAGAAGGATTGTTGAGTTTTTCTTCTAAAGTCGAATTATCCAAATGCGAACATTATCTTGATGGCAAAATGACTAGAAAACCTTTTGGTAAAGCTGTTATGTCTGAATCTTCATTAGAAGTAATCCATTCTGATATATGTGGTTTTGTAAATGTTAGAGCACGACATGGAGCTCACTATTTCATTACGTTCATTGATGATTATTCAAGTTTTGGATGTCTATTTGATATCTCATAAGTCTAAAGTGTTGGATTTTCTTAGATGATTCTTGAGTGAGATTGAAAAACAATATCTATCAAAGTTTTAAGAACTGATAGTGGACGTGAATATCTATCAGAACAATTCATGGAATTTTGTAATGAAAAGGATATAATCCGACAATTAACTGTTACTTATACACCTCAACAAAATGGTGTTACTGGAAGAAGGAATATGACTTTGTTGGAGATGGCTAGATACATGATGGCACAAGCTAATCTAACAAGATGCGTTACCTATGGCAGCTTATGTGCTTAATCGCGTGCCTTAAAGTCAGTTGCTTCGACTCTATATGAATTTTGGACGGGTAGAAAACCTGACTTGAGTAACCTTAGAGCTTGAGGATCAGCAGCTTATCTACATGATTCATCAAGTCAGTATGGAAAGTGGATCCTATAGGCAAACATTCTAAGGGTTACGTGTTCATAGGAGATCAAGAAGGGAGCTTAACTGAGACAGAATCACGTAATGCTCATTTTTCTGGAAATGGAATTTCCTAGTAGAGGGGGCATCAGGGATGCTGAACTTATTTTCAAGGTGGTAGAAAGCCAATATCTACAAGCTCCAAGTGGGAGTAGTAGTTTAGCTGATGGTGTGGATCTTGATAGATATTTGCCAATTGAGGATCAGACAATTCCCAATGAGAGCATTTTATCTACAGAAGATTATCAATAGCTATCTCGAAAAAATTCTAAGAAACATGTGCCAAAAAGACATTATGATATTGACGGACATGTCTTCTTTGTTTCACCAGAAAATGGAGATGTTTCTCCTGTTGATGAGGAAGAGCCCAGAAATGTTAGAGAAGCTCTGACTTGTCCGACAAAGGAGAAATGGATGAAAGATGAGATGGAGTTTATGAGTCAAATCAAGTCTGGAAACTTGTAGATCTTCCGAAGGGACGAAAGGCTATTGGGAATAAATGGATTCTCAAAATCAAAAGAAAGTCTGATGGCTCAATAGAGAGGTATAAGGCTCACTTGGTGGCAAAATGTTATACTCAACAAGGGTATAGACTACGTAAAAACCTTTTCACCTGTAGTGAGGTTTGCCTTGATTCGTTTACTGTTGGCTATATTGGCTAGTATGGATTTAGAATTACAGCAAATGGATGTTAAGACCGCATTTCTCAATGGAGAATTAGAAGAAGAAGTCTACATGCAACAGCCTGTAGAATTTATTCTTCGAGGTCAAGAGGATAAAGTTTTTAGATTGAAGAAGTCGATCTACGGACTCAAGCAATCCTCTAGATAGTGGTATTTGAGGTTTCACACTACGATCATCTCATATAACTTTGTTATGATAAACAAAGACCACTGTGTTTACGTTAAACGGTCCAATGGTTGTTTTGTGATTCCATCCTTGTATGTGGATGACATTCTACTAGCTGAAAATAACAAAGAGTATCTTGAAACCATTAAAGGATGGTTGTCTTCAAATTTCGAAATAAAAGGTGTGGGTGAAGTAGAGCACATACTTTGGTGTGTAGATCCATAGGATCGTTCAAAGAAATTATTGGGTTTGTCTCAAGAGACTTACATCAAGAAACTTTTAGAACGTGAGGTGCCACCCACCCTGGCCCGCCCTATTGTCATCCTACTTGCAAATTCATTATGCATATCGTGGGTCCCACATTGCATTCCTTGGACCATCACTCGGACATTTTGATGTACACGACCATAGCTCTTCTTCGCCAATTTCTATATTTCTCATCTCTTTTAACTCATCTTCTCAAATTTCATTTATTTCACATAAAAACAAATCTAAAATCTACAAAATCTCAACTATACCGTGAAGTCATAGAAATTATAAAAATAAATTATAAACCCTACAAATAATACAATAAATTATATAAAAACATCCTATAAAAAACGCGAATTTTCGTGTTGAACAGTGATGTATCTGTTCAACAATCTATCCTTGATAATCTAGCTGCAAGGTTGAAAATTAGGGGTATTTATACCTCCTTAGAAAATCCTGAAATCGCATTGAACTGCTAGAATTTAAACATGGACGTTCGACTGAATTTACGTGCTTCGACGAGTTTCTCTGCGTTTCACGTTTCTTCGATCTAAATCACCATTTTTTCCTCCAAGTTGTACAAAATTTCAACCAATTTTTAGTGCTTCGGTCGAATTTTTCTGTTTTTCTGAAATTTTTATCCATTCTATAAGAGAAATTCAATCGAATTTCTATGCCCCTAGCCGAATTCAACTCAATTTTCACCCTGAAAGAGAAATTCGACCGAGTTTTCTTGACTCGCCTTGGAATTTTACTTCATCTCCACTTTTTGCTCGATTTTTCATCCAAAAACACCTATTTAACAACAATGTAAGATCAAGTTAGTGCATTTCATCATATCCATCAAAATCATAAGAATTACGACACGAAACACACAAAACGAGCACAAAAATAACATAAAAACACTACAAATTTTAAGTGAATTAGAATACAATCAATGTAGTGCTAAAAGTATTGATGAATTAAAGGAGGAATACAATAATGCTAAAAGCTCGTATATTCAATGCAAACAATTCTAGCAGTCCAGTGGAAAATCTGAAAGCGATGCCAGGATTCAGGATTTCCAGCATGGTTCATTTGGAATAACTAAGACAGAAGAGAGAATTGGGTATGACGTTGTTATTGAACTGTAACACATAATTTCCACATCAGCTTGAATTATGTCACAAGACCTCAATTTCTTCTGAATGTTCATATTGTTTCCTGCAAATAATTTGTAGGCAGTAGCTGAAAGTAAATCTAACTATCGTTGGACTATTTAATTTTGAATGCGAGATGGTAAATAAATTTTATAGTAATATTTTGGGGTCATTCTGCAGTGATGGTGCACTTGCAAAACATTAACGTATAATAACCGCTAAACAACGCTTCCTTTTATCTTTTATGACCACAATTATCTAATCAAGATCTAAAATTATTTAAATATTAAAACAAGTTAAAATATGTAAAAAAAATATTTATAATATATTATCTTTTTAAAGTTTTCAAATAAATAATTTTATATTATTTCAAATTTATACTTCAATTAAATATATATTTTTATTTTAATATTTTTCGTTTTGGAATCTTAATTTATACGTTTTTACAGTAATTACTATAATTAATTAGATTATAATTATATTTTCATATTTAAAATTTCATTTGCTAATTAATAATTTGACAATTTATTCAAAATAAACATTACTAGATTTAAATATCAATATTATCGTTATTATTTATACCTTCTAATCCTCAGTATACACCTCAAATATTATGGATTAAGTAATTATTACTTAAAAAAAATAATGTTTTTGTGTTTGATGATCAAATAAAATTTTTATTCAACCACCAAATCTATAGAGTTGTATACTTTTGGTATATTCAATAGAGAAAAAATTTTGAATTGATGTAGGTGTGTTTAGTAATTAGAGTATGTATAGAGAATCTGCTAATGTGAATAGTCTGAACTTATTATTTACTGATACACTATATGAACTAGTTTTTAATCCGTGCGTTGCACGGAAATGATGTTATCATTTTAATTTTATTTATTAGGTTATAATATTAATTTATAATTATTAATTATTTTATTTATAAACATTGAAATATGATTCATTATTTATTATATATGAAAAATATAAATGTAATTATATAATAATTATTATTATAATACAATTGCTTAATAATAATAAATATTTATAGAAATTGAATAAATAATTAAATTTTAATGTAATATTAAAATCGAATTATTATATTTAATTTGACGTAAGCAAAATATATTAAATTGAATTAGTTAATAATAAAACTATATAGTTATTACATGTTTATTGTAATAGTAATTTTGAGTAATTATCTAAATTTTTCCCTAATTGGATTCAATCATTTTATTTCTTGATAACTAAAATAAGATATAAAAGTCAAAACTCAATTCTACCTGTGCAAATAATAAATTTTAGAATAAAATACTAACAAATCTCTTTTTTTACTGAAAAATCAGTAAGTCTATATATCAACATGTGCATAAGATTCAACAACTTGAGATAGAAATATTCTGTACTACTTATGTATTGCCAAAAGGTTGTTATAACTAATTGAATCTACGTAATAGACACACACGTATAAAAGATGCATTTCTAATAGATTGTAATAGAAAATAAATAATAATAATAATAATAATATAATAATAATAATAACATGCAGATTCAATGATATATATATCTATACTTCACAGAAAAAAACCAAAAAAAAAATAAATCAAATCAATAATAGTTGAAATATGGAGAAGTTTTATTTTAATTAATTAATACATTTTTTCAATTTACATTGTTAAACACTTCTTTATAAACAATATTTATTGTTTCTCATGAAACTTTGCCATCATCAGAGTATTCTCAATTCTTTCCTACTTTTCACCCTGGATACTGCAACGTATAGTTGTCCATGAGTAAACACCGGCTTCGGAAGAAATACACCGACTTCTGAAAGCGACTGACCTGACTCTTATTAATGGTCATCGCGAAACAAACTAATATTGGGAACTGTCTTCTCTAGAATTTGACTGGTAGCGTATCATCAGAAGGACTTAAATTTAGTCTAGGAATATGAACTTTTGCTTCAATACTTTTATCAGGAAGTATTGTAGCTTCAATAATATGATTTCCAAACCTGGTAACAATCAATCTTGTTCTGTTGCACAATCCAGAGCTTTGATCTATGTTTCGTAGTAGAATAATTGGCACACCTACCTTCAATTTTAGTTTATGATTTGGAATTCCAGAACAACGAAGTGAATTTAGAAAATCCACTGAATATAATTGCTCATTCGTCCTAGATCGTCCTTCTAACTCTCAAATAGTATCTGAACTTAAATATTCCTTTTTCTCACCTTCAATCAATGAAAGCATATATTCATTAATCATCTCAACTGCCTTGTGTGTTGGTGCAAGAATAGCTCTATATGTAAAGTATCCAGTGTTCTTGTAATTAACTTCGATGTTTGGATAAATAGTGTTCACAATTGATGTGACGGGATCTCCATCATCCGCTATCAAAAGGTCTTCAGGTATTTCAATCACTGTCTCACCGTAACTATTATCACCTAGCCTTCCATCACCCAACTTAAGAATCCATTCAGAGAATTCCTTTAATTCATTAGTTTCTAAGTTGGTCCCCTTGCAATTCTGTAATAACCTCATATTTTTTGTAAGCTTGAGTACTTTGCAATGCTCCCAAAGATAAGATGAGTTAATTATTGCAAACACAATATCCTCCCTTGAAGCTTTAGAAATTACTGGTAATATCTGTCTGAAATCACCTCCAAAAATAATTGTTTTCCCTCCAAAAGGTAGATCAGCTCAAGAATTATTGTTCTCTCTAACGATGTCCTTGATGCTGCGATCTAAAGCTTCGAAGCAAAAACGATTAGTCATATGAGCCTCATCCCAAATAATCAATTTGGCCTTTTTAATAAGATTGGCAAGTTCAGAACCATGCTTGATATGGCACGTTGATGTTTCAGTGACACTCAATGGAATACCAAATCTCGAGTGTGCAGTACGTCCACCAGGGAGAAGGAGAGCAACTATACCACTTGAGGCCACGTTCAACATGATTTCACCATCAGAACGTATTGCAGCGGATATTTTATTCCATATAAATGTCATACCTGTTCCTCCAAAACCATAAAGGAAAAAAATACCTCCACTTTCAGTTTTTGTGGCATCAAGAATCTGTCTGTATGCATCTCTTTGTTTAGATGTCAATTTACAAAACAACATGTCATGCTCAGCTTTCATTAGTTCTTTGTCATATCTTTTCTCTTCTTGTATTAGTCTATTAATACCATCATTCAACAAAGATTCATTAGGCAAAGACATCGATGGAAATCTGGTCAGAGAACTTCCATTTTGCTCCAATATCTTCTCAATCTCAAATAGTGCCTGATTTTTCAACTTATTCTCGCTCAATCGAAGATCTGATCAATTTTAAACATTGAGATATAGTTAAAGTTATTTTACACTACTTTAAAATTTTAATAGATTAAGAAATGATTTATTTTTGTGAACATAATTAGTAAAAAAAATAGTTATAAATCTTGTACAAATTTGAAATAGTAATAAAAAGTTCCTTCAACTTGTAAAATTTTTTAAATTCTTTTATTTTATTATGTTTCATATGAATTAAAATGTTTTTATGTTAAGAATTTTAATTCATGAAATTTGGAAGGTGTACATGTCGAAAGAGGTTTTTGTAAAAAAAAAAAAAAAAAAAAAGAAAACTAAGACTCATATGTAGTGTAAAAAATGTATTGTAATAATATAAGAATGAGGAATGCAGTCGAACAACATAAATAAAACCATAATTATTACCTGGTATATTCATTAAGCTACGTTGTATGTGTTGTAAATCATCACTTAGGTACATCCAAGTTTCCTTAAAGACTTTCTCCGGTGATGTCATGCAGTTAGATATCAATAGTATAGCGAATAATCTCCTCGGTTCTTTCCCTGTTGCAGTCAAGCCAACTTCTTTAATCCCATCGATATATTCTTTATCATCATGTAGAAGGACAATCGAGTAACATGCATCTTTAAATGTAGGATGTGTAAAACCTTCAATGGTTCTAATGTCCTCATGACAAAATGCACCTTTATTATAATGAAGTAGAATCCCCAAATAGTACATCTCTCCAGCTCCAGGTCTAACGCTGATTAACCTTGCAAGGAAGGGTCTTTGCTTTCTCGGGACCCACTCTCTCTCCTTGGCTTTCCAAACAAGTCTTGCCTCTTCATATTTCTTATTGCATTCCATCTAAGCTAGAAACATTGATTGTTGTGCACTTGATCGGTTTAAAACATCATCCAGAGAATCTCCTTCCTCAAACACAACATTCTGTTCATTAGGTAGATGATATGTAAGTCTTTGCACTACAGGATATCGGAATTGAATATCATAACTAAAAATTCTCCAAACTACCTCACATGGTGAAATGTATCTACAATTCACGAAATCTCTTAGTTCATTCTTTTGTCTCACACACTGACGGTTCTCATCATCTTCTCTAACATGTGTTGTCACTCTATCAGGACCTTTATTTATGTATTTGAAAAGGTACTTGATAGTGTGATGCTGGTTACAACATTCAACATTCAAATGTCCTCTGAATTTCATCATTAACACTTTGTTATATGGCACGACAAATCTATTGTCCACTTGAATGTCACCTTTCATCACAACTGCACCATTATCTCTCTTCTTATAAATTAGGAATCCATCATCATCAACTGAGGTTATGCTTGTGAAACTTTTGGGGGAAGAATTTTGAGCACTTTTTATCCTTCATACATGGTGATTTCATATTTATAATGCCACACGGACCATGTTTAATCATAAAATCACCACCAATTGATGCAAAACTGGCTTCTTTTTAACATCTGGAATTTCAGCTGAAATTATACGATCAACATCACTTGCATTCGGAATTTTATTTTCCCGCTGGAGAAATAAAAGAATATGTGCATGCGGTAATCCTCTTTTTTTTTTTTTAATTCCACAGTGTAGACAACTGTGTCACAACAAACATATGTCAATACACTTTGGAACAATAAGTAACGTTAAATTTTCAATATAAATAATTTATGAAGCAATAACATTGAAAATAATTAATTAAATAAAAAGTTTTAAAAAGAAAAACTAAATTTGGATGTAATTACGTGCATACCAGCGTTTATTTTTCCAAACATTTCTTTGTCCTTCAATTCCGCAATGAGAATGTCAAGTTTCATCTTGAATACATGACAAACAATATCGGCTCTGTCTTCTGGATTAAGATTTCTACTTGCCACAAATTTAGTGATCTCTGGCCATCGAGGGTTGCAAGTAAAAGTGATGAAGAGGTCAGGATAGGAAAACCATTTGCATATTGCCATGGCATCAAGGTAATTTTGAATCATGTATCTTGGTCCTCCTGTAAATGAAGAAGGCATTATACACTTTCCTGCCTAATTACTCTCACTGCCACCTCTCCTAATAGCATCTCGAATACTTATATAATTCTCTGCTCTTAGTAATGTCTGATTATTTCTAATAAAAGACAACCTTTCAGACTCAACCATGGTGTATGCGTCAACCAAAAATTGTTGAAACAGTCTCCTTGAATTAAGTATTGTATGGCCCTCATCAAATCTTTCTTGAATTCTATTTGCAAAAAATTCACGCATAGAAAGTTGTGTTCTTTTTCTGGATGTGTATTCTGCATCCTTATGTTTTATTCCTAAACGATATCCATCCTCTCCGTATGGGAACAACAAAGGATATTGCATAGGCAGATATAACGTGTGTAGCTCGCTTATTCTTTGTAAGGAACCATCTGTTGTTTCCAGAAGAATATCCCTTGGTTGTAAATTAACATCAATATCTCCAACAATCAGTGCTGCAACCTCAGACGTTGAAGGTAAATTATATACTCTGCAATCATATTTCCTCTCTTCAATCAATTTAAGTTTCACAACATGCATATCACAGTTATTAAACCTCTCTCGTGCCATTCTGAAATTTTTTGCAAGAGGATTGAACTCATCGAGCATATTCTTGAGATATCTGCCAATACTCTCATCTAAAGGGTCATCAGGCTGACATTCACCACCCCTTATAACATGTGGACATTGATATTTAAAATTAATACAATTAATAAAAAATAATATATTTAAAAGGAATAATTAGTTAACTTAAATTGATTTGTTTTAAATATAGTGTACTTATTTATTTTTTCATTTATTATTTTTTAATGCATATGCATTAATTATGCAATTAAAATAACAATCTTCTATCTTAAGAAATGAATTGTTTAAGTAAATATAAAAATTAGTATACATACCTCACTGCATTAAGTGTTTCGTTCTTCATTATTTGTGTCATATATGTAAAGTTGTCTGAAGACCTTCATTCGGCAACAAACTTCTAATCCTATGGTAATTTGCTCCTTGAAGCGGAAAAACATATGGTGCACTACCACGATTGATCGTCGAGTCAATTTTACCTCCCATTGATGTAAAACTGAATATCATGTTATACGATCTAATATTCTGAATGAATTCCCTACTTCTTGGGTCAATTCCATTAAGTAACTTCCTTAGCACTTCCCGTGGTTCTTGAAGTTTCGGTAGTTGAACCTTTCCATGCGAACAACAAAGTAGGAAACTTGGTGTTTTTGATTTAATTTCTTTTGAATTCTCTCCTCGTACCAGAAGATTGCATTGCAATGAGTGCAACAAAATGATGGATCTCCAACGGATATATACTCTGTATTATCAACAATGTTTTCGTAATATAATTTTATTTGACAAATGTAAAAAATTAAATAAAAAAAATATAATTACCATGATATTCATGTTGTGCAGATTGTTCTTGTATATAGGTACATGTCCGATATCAATACTATTATCTGTTAATGAAGTAGACAATAAACTGTTAATAATATTTATAAAATTAAAAGTAAGTAATACTTAAATGGATTATACAGTTAAATAATCAATCTAGAATAATTGTGAGATAAATTAAGATTAAATGATTTTATTTTAATTAATATTATAATAGATATTCAACTGAATGAATAATAAAAAAATACATTGAGAATATGTATACTTACTATATTCAGAAGATTTTTGCCTCATTAACTTTTTGTTAATATACGATTGCCCAAGATGTAAGGTTTTCTGCACATCATGTTGGTATTTCTGTAATTTGAATGAAGTATCTTTCCTTGGTCTCTTATATAACGGTGCTTCTAAAAACAATATAAATATTGAATTAACATAACAAAAACACAATCTGAAGATGTATACATATTTTTCAAAAAAAAAAAAATTTCACGTGCAAATTTATCGGGATGTATATCTCTTAAGTCATGTTAATTAAATCTAATATTTTTAGATTATGTGATATTTGAAGTATTACTTTTAAAATATGAATGCTATATATATAAATAGTAGGATAAAAATTTTGATTAAAAAATTAATATTATATGTGGTTCATTAAAAATATTTTACTTATATATATTATTACATATACCTGGTATCAATGAAGCGGAATTGCATTGATCACTCCAAAGAGGGCTACTACTATTGAAATATTGATCCATCGGACGTTTTCCTAAGTATATATAAACACAACAGAAGACCATTAATGTGATAACAAACTATTTAATGTGAGATCTCATCAACTTAGTTCGTTAAATTTGTGTGTGTCAATTTTAATAGTATAACTTTTAGAGTTTAAATGATTTTCTTTTTGCAAAAAGATAGAAAAACATGAAAATTGCGGAAATTTATTATATATTTTTTTATGAATCAAAACAGAATAATACTTAAGTTGTCAAATTAAAATAGAATAATTAAATTTTTTTATTAAATTATAAAAATAAAAAAAAATTAACTTTAAAATTACAACAACTTAATTCATTTTCTCATTGTTTTGATGTTAAAATTAATATTTCCACTTCACTTAACAGGTGCATCAAATCAATAATTTAAATTTTAAAATAAATATTAAAAGAAATGATAAATTCTAATAACAAAATTTAAGTTTTTGATACATTACTGTTTTTTTTTCTTATACCTGAATTACGTAGTAGTTTTAATTAGTTTAACTTCCAATATCTTTTGTAAATTATCTGTTTAATATAATCTGTAAAGTGTTTTATTTTTACAGAATTTAAATTTATTATTTTGAGTTATTAAGTGATTTAATAGCAATGACAAAATGAATGTTTTAAATAATTCAAACATTTCAAAGGTAGCATACCCTTATCCAATTGATGAACGATTGTGCCATGAGATTGATGAATAGGGTTATGACCTGCTCAAAATAAATATATGGAATAGTGAATACATGAGTACAGTATAATATAAATTAAGATGTAATAGTTATATTGGCCAATCATTTTCTAAATAACAAATTAATGATACTATAACAATTAATTATTTGTAAATTATATAAGACACTAATTAATGATACTACATTATTTGTAAATTATATGACACTTATTAATGATACTATAAAAATATATTATGTCTAACAGTTGTAAATAATTTATGACTACTATAACAACAAATTAATATTACGGGCTTCTGATTCAAAAAATTAATAAATATAATAATTAAATAATTCTATAACAAATTAATGGTAAAAAGTATCATAATAATAAAAAAATAACTTGAAATTAAGAATATTAATTCAAATATTTATCTTGGTTACCTTTATTATTTGTTATGTCAACAAATGCTGTCCGGTTTAGAGAGGGCAATGAATAAACCGTTGAAATTGATAGAGTAGAAATTAATTAATGTATAAAATAAATAAATTAAGGCATAAGAATAACGAATGTAAATATAATAATACCTAACGACTTGGTTCGTTTTTCATTCAATATCTGTTTCCTCGTCATTCTAGCCTTCTGTGGGGATAAAATATTTTCATCTTCGCTTCCTGTATTTAAATAATAATAATAATTATCTAAATTAAATATTATATTTATTATTATCGATTTTAAATTATATATGCTTAATTAATTAACAAAGATAAATAAATAAATAATTTTTTTTTCTGGGCAAGAAAAATAATAAAAGAGAATATATTCATGATTATAATAATAAATACAAAGATAAAAGTATAATTTACAAACTTTAGGTTCAAAATATTTACCTGTTGATTTTTTGTTTCTCTTTTGGTTCAGTATATCTTTCCTTTTCATGCGGATAGTGCATCATCCTTTTTTTTTTATGTCCATCACTTTTTTTACACTATGAATTCAGTTGGATTGAAAAAGTAATCAATAAAAGAAATACTGCCTTAATATATTTATAGCATTCAAGTATTTGATACACAATTAATTTTGTGAAACAATTGAGTAGAATATGTCTAAAAATATGCTATTAATTTGTAACTGATTTTTTTAGTTATAAATAATATTAAAGTGTCATTAAAAAAAAAATTATGTTACATGCAATAAATGGTTTTTAAAAAAAAAAAATAATAATAAATATATATATATATATATATATATATATATATATATATATATATATATATATATATATATGTTATAAAAAGTAATATTGTAAAATAGTGGAAAAAAACTAAACTATAAAGTGGGAAGAAGTATTATAATTAATAAAAATTCCTTTATTATTTTATATCCATTACTTTTTTTACACACTATGAATTCAGTTAGAATAAAAAAGTAGTCAATAAAAGAAATAATGCCTTAATATATTTATAGTTTTCAAATATTTTAAAAACAATTAATTTTGTGGAAACAATTGAGTAGAATATGTCTTAAAATGTGCTACTAATTTGTAACTGATTTGTTTAGTTATAAATAATATTAAAGTGTCATTAAATAGAAACTCTATATGACATGCAATAACTAGTCTTTAAAAACTATAGATATTATTAAAAGTAATATTACAATAAAAAAATGAAAAAAATTAAATATTAATTGGGAAGAAGTATTATAATTGATTAAATAAATACTTAACATATGTATCGGTTTCATAAATTACATGTAATTAATGAAATAATTAATGTTGTAATTGATGGATCAATACTACTTTTCAAGCATATATAAAATTCGGATTAATACTCAAAGTCAACTATTACAAATTAATTAATGTATGTACAAAATATAATATAATATAATTTATATATATATATAATTGCTTATTTTTCTTATATGAGTATATAATAATATTATTTTTCCGATTTTTAATAAAATGATTAATATGTCAACGTATATACATCATATTTTTATTAATATAAGTTTTCATAATTTGAGAAATTGTAATAATTCATAAAAAATAATATTATTATATATCCGAGTTTTAATAAAATGATTAATATTTTAATATAAATTATTAAAGGGAGATTGCATAAAAATTTGATAATTGATTGCAGTAATCAATCAATTAAAAATACTAAAATTAATAATCAATTAATTAGAAAAACTGTAATTAATAATCAATCAACGTACAATAAATATTTAATTTCTTTAAATCACATTAGTTATTCTTCCTTAAAATAAGCTAAAAAATTTGAAGCACTATTTATGTAGAAATTAATATTGAGTCGTAATCAATATTACATTATTAAGAACTACTATTACAGGGCTATTTTTTTATTTTTTATTTGCAAAATTTAATCAATCAACAACAAATGGGTGAATATATAATAAATGTCGAATTAATAATAATGTATAATCAACATTAATAACAAAAGAAGTGCATTACAATAATTAATGCATTTTTATTAAAAGTGAAGAAATGAAAACCAAAATAAAGAAAAGTAAATTGTTTCACTCATCCTTCTCAATCTTAACTTTCACAATCTTTAATTTTTTGACTGTTGAGGAACCTGCTTCTTCGGGAAATCCATTGTCTTCGTCAACGTCAATTAGTATGTTAAATGATAACGCACGCTTAGCAGATTTACCTTCGATTTTCCCATGGATGTTATCAAGAAAAGACAATGAGGATGCCTAGATAAAAAGAAAAATAAAGAATAAGAAAGTCCCTTTTATTCATATGATTCTTTTTTATCTATTTTTTAAAACTTATAACAAAAATGGCAAAACGTGATAATTCAATATATAATCTAATAAATGTATTACAATTTCATTGACAAATATTAGATTAGTCATAGAACGAACCTTTGGAAATTCAGGTTTTACTTCACAATTATCAACATCAGCAATTGAAGATATTTTGTTTCCAGATAACTAAAATAAGATATAAAAGCCAAAACTCAATTCTATATGTGCAAATAATAAATTTTAGAATAAAATACAAACAAACCTCTTTTTCTACTGTCAAATCAGTAAGTCTATCAACATGTGCATAAGATTCAACAACCTGAGATATAAATATTCAGTATTACTTAGGTATTGCCAAAAGGTTGTTATAACTAGATAGAAATATTCAGTATTACTTAGGTATTGCCAAAAGGTTGTTATAACTAATGTAATCTACATAACAGACACACACATATAGAAGATGCATTTCTAATTGATTGTAATAGAAAATAAATAATAATAATAATAAAATTATTACCTCATGAGCAGTGACATGATTTAAGTAGTTTGCAATCAAATCTTTATCAACAGTTGTCTTCACAACAGAAAAACTCCTATCACTTGCACCCAATGAATATTCAGTTATATATAGTTTAAATAGCAAGTCCAAATCCAAAAACTTATTAAGCTCTTCAGCAAATAAGTCTTTATCCCCATCCTATATAACAACAAAAGATCGAAGTTACATAAATGCATTTAAAAATGATATTATTATTAGTTAAAAATAAAATCACAAACCCTTTCCAAAGCAGATTTTAGTTGGGCTGCTGATTTGCCCAATATTTCAAGTGCAGGATTCTTAAAAAAAACAATTGAATCTGAACCCGTATCATCCATGATGAGTAGATGTACCTTGAAACTGGATCAGTTTAAAAAAAATTAGAAATTAACTCAATATCTAAAGTTACATATATAATATTTCATTGTTTACATATATTATGACAACCTATCTTAAATTAAATTTAAAAAAATTGTATTAATCAAATTTAAATGAAATTAAAAGATTAAATACCTTGGATAAACATCATTCACATAAGATTTACAGTGCTTGCAATTGAAAAGGCGTCCTTCATCATACACCTTTTTGTTGCATTTCTTGCATGCCAAGTAATACCAATTATACTTTGTTTCTAACTGTATTATCTTGGCATACACAATGCATTAGGAATCCTACACATATATAAACAAAGTAGTTTCACTTATGCTGTGCAACAATAACAAAAATAATATATAGTAATCCAAGAATAATGAATGTTATATAAAAGACACAAAATTACAATTAATACCTTCTCACAATTTCGCAAGTCAGCAACAACCTTCATGTGTTGTTTTACATTGAATTCATTATTACCATCCAACTGAAGGTCATCACTGTCTAATCCAGTGAAAAAATTTGAAGAACTATCATCTCCAATAGGTATTCTACATTAGGAAGTGTATAAACATGAGATAAATTAATTAATACAATTATAGTGAAATAGCCTGTTTTTATACAAACATAATACCTAATAGGAGTACATAAAAGATATTTTATTTGATTGATTTGATTGTATATATCTTTCCATATTCGGTGCCACAAATTGTGGATCGCTGTTGTAATCTTGTACTTAAATACGTCAATACAGAAGATCACAAACACAGTGATAATTATTTCCATTCTCTCATCTTACATGGTATCAGCCAGGTTCATCCTCTGAACCCCTCTCTTCTTCGTTCCTTCTTCCTCTTCCCTTTCTCTTCCGCTTCGTCTCTTCCCTTCTCTTTTTTCTCCTCATGGCAGGTGTTGACACTCTTCCCATCACCACCATGATAAACATGATCCCTATCAAACTTGATGCCACAAATTATCTCTCCTGGCGTCGCCAAATTCTTCACATGGCTGAGTGTTTCAATCTCATGCCACTTCTGGAAGACACCTCCACCATTCCCGCTGTAACCATCACCGACGCTGCCGGTGTTGAAACGCCGAACCCTGCATTCCACTCTTGGAAGATGACAGACATGAAGTTGCTGAGTGTGATCTACACATCTCTCTCTCCCGATGCCGCATCTGAAGTTATCGATGCACACACATCACTTGCTGCCTGGACTACGCTGAAATCGGTGTACTCTTCCTCCTCTCGTCAGCACCAGTTGCGCGAGGAGTTGCTGTCCCTCCGCCGAGGCGACTCCTCCGTTGATGATTACGGGCGCCGTTTCAAAACCCTGTGCGATCAACTCCATGCCATCGCACGCCCAATTGACGAGGCTGAGAAGAGCCATCTCTTCTTGCGTGGATTGGGGCTTCAGTTTGCGGGCTTTGCGGATACCAGAATGGCCCTGACTCCGGTGCCCTGCTTCCGCGATCTTCTCAGCCAAGCAAAACAATATGACATGATGCTTAAATCCATGGAGGGCTCCTCGTCGCAGGTTTCCTTTTTTGCAGATCGAAGAAACCCTCATCCCTCGCGTACTGGAACTCACGGCCGAGGCTCTTCCGGAGGATTTCAGCAGCAGGTTGGACGTGGCTATGGTGGTGGCCGTGGCTATGGCAATGGCCGCAGCTTTGTTCAGCGTGGTGGTCGGTCGGATTCCGGAGGGAGATACTCCGGGGGGCCGACGGGTTTCAACAGCGAGCGACGACAGTTCGTTCCTCGTTGTCAGATTTGTCGGGGGGAGCACTATGCTGACAAGTGCCCCCAATACCTTGCTGCTCGCGACAGTGTCAAGACAGCCAACCTTGCCGAGGCATTTGCCTCCTCCTGCACTGTTGCTGCTCCTTCATCAGATTAGTACATTGATTCGGGTGCCTCCGCCCACATGACGAATCAAAATGCTGCCTTGACCTCTTACGAGCCCTATTCCGATAATAGCAAAGTTGTTGTTGGCAATGGTAATTCTTTGCATATCTCGCATGTTGGCTCTTATGACCTATCTGCTGATATTAAATTGTTGGATGTTTTAGTGGTTCTGCTTATAACCAAGAACCTTCTGTCTATCAGCAAACTGACTTCAGACTATCCTGTTAATGTTGTGTTTTTTTATAATTCTTTTATAATTCAGAACCGAGTGACAAACCAAATTCTGGGCCAGGGAAGATGTGAGAATGGCTTATACACCCTTGATAAAGGGATTCCTGCTTTGGTGACGGCTGTGAGAGAAAATAAATTAAAGGCTAGTTTTGAATTATGGCACTTACGTTTGGGGCATGTCCCATTTTCTGTTATTTCTTTGCTAAATAAACTTGGACATTTATCAGTCACTTCTGTTTTACCCAGTCCTAAGCTCTGCTCTTCTTGTCAGTTGGCAAAGAGCAAGAAATTATCCTTTCAATTAAATGATAAACGTGATGCACATGTTTTGGATCTGATACATTGTGATTTATGGGGGCCTGCACCAGTTTCTACTTCTACTGGTTTTCGGTACTATGTGGTCTTTGTGGATGATTACTCGAGATTTTCTTGGATTTATCCGTTATGCAGAAAGTCTGATTTATTTGATACTTTAGTCCGGTTTCATGCCTTTGTATGCACTCAATTTTCAAGGCAGGTTAAGATATTTCAAAGTGATGGTGGCACTGAATTTGTTAACTCAAGAGTACGTGATTTTATGCATAAAAATGGTATTCTTCATCGTATTTCATGCCCATACACTCCTCAACAGAATGGTAGAGCTGAAAGAAAGCATCGTCACATCACAGAAACTGGTTTATCAATGCTCTTTCATGCTAATGCTCCGGCATCCTTTTGGTTTGATGCATTTGCTACAGCAACCTTTATTATTAATCGAGTCCCTTCAGCAGTGTTGCATGATAAATCTCCCTTTGAATTGCTATTTGGCTATGCTCCATCATATTCCGTCTTTAAGCCCTTTGGATGTCGAGTATTTCCCTATCTTCGTGACTATGCAGCTCACAAACTAGAACCGAGAAGTCGTCCTTGCATTTTTCTGGGGTACAACAATGTCCAAAAGGGGTTTCGGTGTCTAGATCCTCATACATCTCGGATCTACACGACTCGTCATGCTCAATTTGATGAATTATTATTCCCTTTTTCTACTGACTCTTCTTCTGAGTCCACCACAGAATTAGACTTGTCTACTTTTACAGATGCAATGGAGCACTCTGCTACATCTCCTGCTTCACTAAAATGCTCTCCGTCAAATCCCACTGTAAGGCGGCCTCATGTCTCAGAGGATCATAATGAGCTACCTGGGCCCATCATTCTCGCTCTGCCTGTAGACGATCTTCCATTACCAAATACGGAGCCGTTTGATACTCCAGGTGTTGGTGATCTTCCACCTCTCGACAATGAGCCACCCATTGCCCCGACCGATATGCCAGCCAACATGGAGTCTCCGATCATTGTGCAGCCTGCACCACGGCCGGCACCACCGCTGCACCACATGGTTACAAGGGCTCGTGATGGAATTTTTAAACCAAAGTACCTAGTTGATATTGCCTCCACGGCTCTTCTTTCTTCTCTTGCCGCTGCTTCTGAACCCCGTGGCTTCAAATCTGCTGCTAAGCATCCGCATTGGTTGGCCGCTATGCAAGAAGAAATTGATGCCCTGCGTTCAAACAACACATGGGATCTTGTACCCTGTCCTCTTGATACCAACATTGTTGGTTCTAAATGGGTATTTCGCACGAAGTATCACTCTGATGGATCTATTGAACGCCACAAGGCTCGTTTGGTTGCTCAAGGCTTCACACAGATTCCGGGAACAGACTTCCATCATACATTCAGCCCTGTTGTAAAAGCTGCTACGGTTCGTATCATTCTGACACTTGCCGTACAGAATTCTTGGCCCCTACATCAGCTGGATGTCAAGAACGCATTTCTGAACGGAGTCCTTGATAAACCTGTTTTCATGGCGCAACCACCTGGATTTGTGGATCCTCGCTTTCCCACTCATGTCTGTCAGCTTAAGAAATCTTTATATGGTCTCCGTCAAGCTCCTTTGGCTTGGTTTCAAAGGTTCAGCACATACCTCTACAGTTTGGGTTTTCTCCGTAGCCAATGTGATCCGTCTTTGTTTCACTTTCATAAAGGTTCGTCAGTCGTGTATCTTCTTCTGTATGTGGATGACATTGTGGTTACCGGCAATGATTCACGCCTGCTGGGCGACTTCATCTCCAGAACGCATGCTGAATTTGCTATAAAAGATCTTGGTCGGCTCAACTACTTTCTTGGCCTTGAGGTTTCTTACACTGAGTACGGTATCTTTGTTGGCCAAGCTAAGTACGCCTATGACATCCTTGATCGAGCCAAATTATTAGATTCCAAACCCGTTTCCACTCCTCTTGTAACGGATGAATCTCTTGTCAGTGACGGAATTCCCTATTCTGATCCGACGATGTACAGGTCTCTTGTTGGTGCTCTTCAGTACTTGACTATCACTAGGCCAGATCTTTCTTATGCAGTGAGTTCAGTTAGCCAATTCCTTCAGACTCCCACTGATGCTCACTTTCAGGCGGTGAAGCGTATTCTACGCTATGTTAAAAGAACCATCAACCATGGGCTTTCTTTTATTCGGCGACAAGACTCTTCTATTATCGGCTATTCTGATGCCGATTGGGCTCGTTGTCCTGAGACACGGCGTTCTACGTATGGGTACTCTATATTTATTGGAGGCAACCTTGTCTCATGGAGTGCTAAGAAACAACCAACGGTGGCTCGCTCTAGTTGTGAATCTGAATATCGAGCGATGGCAAATGCTTCAGCTGAACTCATCTGGGTCACGAATCTTCTCCGTGATATACGTGCACCTTCTTTGTCTCGCCCCACGCTCCTTTGTGATAACAGAAGTGCTGTGTTTCTTAGTCAGAATCCGGTGGCTCACAAACGAGCTAAGCATATTGATATTGACTATCACTTTGTTCGGGAGCTCGTTTCATCTGGGAAGTTAGAGACAAAATTTGTTCCGTCTAACCTCCAACTTGCTGACATCTTTACTAAGAGTCTCCCTCGACCTGCCTTCGAACTTCTGCGCACCAAGCTCTGCGTTTGTCTGCACCCCACGCATTGCTTGACAGGGGGTAATAGGAGTACATAAAAGATATTTTATTTGATTGATTTGATTGTATATATCTTTCCATATTCGGTGCCACAAATTGTGGATCGCTGTTGTAATCTTGTACTTAAATACGTCAATACAGAAGATCACAAACACAGTGATAATTATTTCCATTCTCTCATCTTACAATACCTTGCTTTGAAAGTGTTGATTTCATCAATATCAGAGCCTATAAAGAGCTTACTCGAGTAAAACGAATTCGAAAGCCTAGCAACACCTAAACGAGTAAAAGTGTTGTCGTCATCTTCGTTGTCATGGAAGATGATGTTTTCCAAAGACAAGAAATGGGGTTAGAGAGAAGGGATGAAGAAAATGGAGAAAGTTGCATTCTTGAAATTGATTTTATTTCTTGTTCAAAATTTTTTACGGTTGGTTGGTTTTTTTTAAATTAATTAACAAGAATGGTGAATTGTTGATCTTGCTGTACCTTGAGAGTATAGTTAATTGTGTTAATTGTGTATGAGATGAGAGAGAGAGGGGATGAATTGTTGATCTTGCCTGTGAAGCATACTAAACCCAGACCTACCTTCAACAAACAGTGAGGAAATGACAATTTGACTTCCATAAAGTTTGATTTTATTCTGTTATTAAACAAATCTTACTTACACCCATTGTGTTTTCTGAGTGGGGGGACCCGCCCCCACTGGCTACTACAACCTCTCACCTGTTCAATTGAGTAGGAGTAGTCTCTTACTCTCTTGGCTCAACGTCAATATTTTGGAGTACTCAACATTGTTTTAGCTTTTTTATTAACTGAGTTGCATTTTATAATATGAGTAATATAGTATAATTGTTTAAAAGATTAAATTACTTTTTAATTTGAGTATTTAATCAAAATATTTTAAATTACTCTTTCATATTCATTAGATTACTCTTTCTTATTAATTGGGATACTCTTTATAGTGTTACTCTATAATAATAGAGATTTTTTAAGTTATTATATAATTTGAGTTTTTGGTCAATATCTTTTAGAATACTCTTTTATATTAATTAGGTTACTCTTTCATATTAATTAGGTTACTCTTTCTTATTAATTGGATTATTCTTTATAGATTTTTAAAAAAAATTAATTTACTATTTAATTTGATTATTTGATCAACATCATTTTAAGTTACTCTTTCATATTAATTAGGTTACTCTTTCTTATGGATTACTCTTTATAGTTTTTTTAAGATTAATTTACTATTCAATTTGATTATTTGGTCAACATCATTTTAGGTTACTCTTTTATATTAATTAAGTTATTATTTCTTATTAATTGGATTACTCTTTAGGTGTTCAGGACTCCATAGTAAGATTAAATCTAGGATCTCGGGTGCGAAGTATTGTGCCAAGAATCTCCAGATGTCAATTATGTGTTGATGGCGGCAAAATTGTAGTGTTCCAACGGATTTTCATCATCATTCAATTCCCTCTCCTCTCTAACATAAGCACTAACACTTCAAATCATTCTTTTCTTTCTCATTTAGTAGTTTAAGGTATCCATAATTCAATCTTTATTTCCAATTCCTTTTAATTCAATCTACTACTCTGCTTGTCTGCAGTCTCTCCATACATACTAATCAGTGTAGTAGCACTTTATACATACATCATGTACAATGTATGCATTCAAAATTACATATTTCGTGTGACAAAGACTTTATTAATTACATCAATCTTAATATATCATTACAAGTTAATAAAAATGACATTAATTAGGACAGGGCGGAAGATCAGTGAAATGGGCGGGCAGGCCAACCCGGCAACCCCGCAGTCACGATGAAGTCGATGAGTGGGAAAGGGGGATTCCCCTAAAATGGCGAACATGAAAGAAACTCTACTTGTACGATTTGTAACCGATAGCAACACTACACTCTATCTATTAATTTGAGGACAGACCTTAAATATTTTCATTCACAATGAACAACAGATTAGAATTAAGAACCCAGAATTAAATTGCCGATAATTAATCTAAGCTAAATAGTCATCTGGGTCTCTGGCAATTTGCAGAGAGAAGGCAGATACGAACAAACACGCTGTACCATATAGTTCCCAAGCATGAAATGATTTTTACCTATGTTAATCAACTTTCCTACAGGCCATGAGATTGATGTCACTCTTGTATCAGTGAAACAAAATCCACTTTCTCATAAGTTTGTCTATTATTTAAGAAAAGAAAATAATTAACATGATGAAGTAAAAAAATAAAAAATTAAAGCATAAACAAACACAGAGGGGAGAGTTCTCAATTATACTATCGAATCGCGAATCTCTTCCTAGTGGCGTGTGATTCGAGCCAGGCGTCAATACTATCGGGGTGGAAAACTTGTCTCATTTGGGCAGCACAAGCAGTGTTCGATCTCCTCAAATTTGTTCAAACACATAGCGCACTGTACTCCCCTTTTCCGATCTGGTGGAACTTCATCTTCAAGTAGGTGAAATTGGGGAAGGTTTCGATGACGGCGGGATCAAGGCCTTACGTGGCTGCTGCTCGGCAATTGCGCAAGGAGATAGTGAGACGGACGCTGGCGGCGGTGCCGGAGGAATCGGAGCAGTTATGAATGTAGATGGAGAAAAAGAGAAGAAGCCCATTAAGAAGAGAGTAGCAATCAGAACTATGATAATTGCAGCCATGGAGTCTTCTGCGGATGGGAAGCTAAGCATCATTGGAGAGAAAATGAAGATGTAAGTCTGAAAAATTTTAGGGTTGCTATTTCAATTTGTAAGAAGGGGATCTGGCTAGCGCGATTTGCAGTAGAGATCCGGTAGCAACCCGCAATCATTAAAGGAAGGTGAGTGGAATCCGGTTCCATGAAATTTTCATAGGACCGATGGCAACCAAATCATTCTCTATTTAAATTTATTATTTTTAATAGAACTTCCAAAAAAATTCATTAAAAAATATTATTTAAATCATAATTAGTGAAGAAAGAAATATTAATTTAATTTGATATTTGAAAGATACAAAATAAGAAAATAATTAGAATGTATTAATTGTAAATTATAATTAAAAAAATTAATATATTGTAATAAAAGAAAATGAAGAGCGCAAAAAAGAAAAAAAAATAGATGAAAGGAGACAATTGATAAAAGAAAATTAAGGTTGAAATTTGAATAGACACCGATATTGAGTAGAGTGATTTTATTAAGATAATAATAAAGCAATTTATTAATTTAATATAAATAAATTATTTTTAAAACACAGCCCTACAAATTGATGGGCCCTGAGGCGATTGACTCATCCACATGGCAGCTTAAGGCCGCCACTATCTTGATCGGAAAAATCCTCCAAGCAGATGGAGCAAATCCCCGTCGTTACTTCCGTCATCTCCAACGACTCTATCGACGCTGGAGTCGTACCCGTCGCCGGAGTATCCATTGAGTCATGCCCCCAGTCGCTCACTTCATCACGTTCACGCTCGATACCCGCTCAAGTCATACGTTCAAGCTTGAAACCCGCTCGAGTCAAAAGCATACGCAAGGCCGGAGAAATACTTGTCGCCGGTAAATCGATCACTACATCACGTTCAAGATCGACACCTGCTTGAGTCAAAAGCATACGCATGGCCGGAGAAATACCCGTCGCCGGCCAATCGGTCACTATAACACGTTCACGCTCGACACCCGCTCGAGTCATAAGTGTAAGCATGTCCGGAGAAATACCCGTCGCCGCCGTACAATCCATTAATGTGATTGTATATTTGATTCATTAATGAAATTTTATTGATCGTCTATTTATATGTTGAACTAGTCCGTAATCTAGATGCACCGATATATTAGGGGATAACGATTTGTTTGATTACCAAATATTTCTTTTATTTTCATTGATTGATATCATGTATGTATATTTTATTATGGAGTCTATTTAAAAAATTATTGATTTACATTTAAATAAGTAAGTCTTATAACAACACTTTTTTTTTTCTTTTAAGTATACTTTATCAAAATCCAAAACAAATATGGACCGGAATAATATTATTTATAATTGATTTATTATTATTAATAATAAATTAAATTAAAAATATGAAAGAAGGGGTGTATAAAACTGTAAAAATAAAACTTGTGACAGATTTTAATAAATTGTGTATTAAATTGACAAAATAAAAAAAATAAAAAATATTAAATTAATTGTGTAGTGAATTGAAAAAAATATAAATTATTTAGGAATTAATTACCCTAATTATTACATTGGTTACATTTAAAATGAAAAGAATTTACAGTGGAATTGAGGGAAATCTAACATGTCAATTGATTGTATTGAATTACAAGGAGAGTGAGGTAAATATTATCCCTGTACTGAGATGGCCAAATTTTACACCCAAACGTACATACATCAATATTATGATTTTTGAACTAAAACACAATGGAAATGATGATCAACTCCAGCTTGCGCAGGAAGAAAGAACCGTGAAAGATGAGATGTTTTTGTGTGCGCGCAAAAACTAATGAAGAGAGAAATATTATACATTAATTGCGATTTTCTCCAAATTTGTTTGGTTTTATTGTGTTTCCCCTAATAATATTGAATTGAGGTTGGGTAATAACCATATTAAGTACTCTCTCCATCCCACACTTATATTCACATTTTTGGTTTTCGTTCGTCCTATATTTATGTTTACCACCCAAAAAAGGAAAATTCACATTAACCAACAATGTCAAAAGTTATCTTAATTTCAAAAATATCACTCCCACCTAACACACATAACATATTTTATAATTTATTTATTATCTAAAAATACCACAATACCCCTAAAAAGTCAATAAAGTTGGTTAAAAAATAACTTTTCTTAAACTCCGTATCTACAGTGTCGGTAAACTTAATTATGAGACGGAAAGAGTATATTATTTCAATTTTGTTTGTATCTAGTCTAATGTTAACCACATTTCTTTCCACCGGCCCCCTGCACGCTATCTCTCTTCTCCCTCTACAATCAATGTGCCCCTCCACTGTAACACTGTTGTCACTCTTCTCTCTCTACAATTAGTAACGGTGTCTTTTCTCTCTCTACCATTAGTGTACTCTCTAACTCCATAAAATATTATACACAAAGCTTCTGTATATTAATTATTAAAACTTATGCAAAAAGTTTAATAAGTATATATTTATGAGTCAAACTTAGTGCACCGGATACACCGATATACCTAAATAATCTAAGTCATTAGATTATAAATATATTTAGTCCTAATCACTAAATAAAATAAATTAATTAAAATTAAAAACAATAACGACCCACTAACTACCTCATTCACTCTATAAATTCTCAGGTGCACCGGTGCAATTGGTGCACCACTAAATAACCCTATATTTATTAAGGTGATGTTTGTTTTGAGGTTTTGGGGAGTTTGAAAATCATGAGTAGTGATGTTGGGTTTGTTTTGGGTTTTTGATAGGATAAGTTTTAACTTTATGTCAAATCGAACATGAGAGGGAAAATATAAAGAGATAGTGTATTTATTGAGGAAAGAGAATGCATATAAGTATATATATATAGATGATTTTAAAATTTGGGTGTGAAATTTCGATTTCAGGGTTTGAAACCGGAAACAAACATAGGGAATTACTAATGTGCAACATATTGTTAGCATACCACAAGTTGACCCTGACCCGCTTAGAAAATTTGACCCGATGTATTTAACCGTTGGAACCCCTAATTCATTTGAGTTATCGTCACACCCGCTCTTCTCCTTCTGCTATCTAAATTCCTCACACACTCTCTCATCCTCCCATCCGAAGCACTCCGCCGCTCACGGCCACCTTTTCCATTGTGCTTCGCCGTTCTTCTTCAAGCCGTTTGATGTGATTTGATTTGTCGAAATATTTCTTTCGCCATTCTCTACGCCGCACTCGTGCTCCACCAGTGGATGTGGATATGATTCTCCGATTTATTTTTCACGCGCCGATATGTGGATTTGATTTCTTATAGATGTTCTTCACATTGCTGTGGTTCGAGGTCTGATGCACTGGTGTTTGTTAAACTAACGTAGTGTTTACGATGGATGAATCTGATTCTTCAATTTTTAGGATATTTATAGATTTTTGTTTTCTTTTTCTTTTATACAAATTTTCGAGATAAATTCATTGTAGATTCTCCAATGTTTAAAGATTTTCATGGCCAATGAAATTTATGATGAGTGGGTTGACAATTCTGTATTTGTTAATCTCCATTAATTTGATAGGTTTACAATGATACTTTTACAATATTAAGGGGGTGAGAGAAGAAATTAGGAGTAGTTAATGAAGATTGGGGAAGAGAGATAACAAATTAGGAGAAGCAGAGGTAGTAGAACTGTTGAAAATTGGAGGAGAGTAAGAGCTAAGGGCAGTCAACGAGAATTGGTAAAATCTTTAAGAGAAATCACGTTTTAATTCGCTATTGTAATGTATTAATTTTCACTCTAAATTGTATCAATAAGTTTTAATTCTCTATGGTATATAATGTCTTAGCCTCAACTAGAATTTTTTTTAGCCCAAAATTTATTTATTTTTGTGCCCAAAGGCCGGCCCACTTAAATGACATAATATATTATTATTAAGGCCAAAAAAAAAAAGAACGTGAGAAGAAAAAAACAAAAGAGGGGAAATAGAGAATGAAGAGAAGAAATTCTTGCTGACCAAATTCTCTCTTATAACTCTCATTCTAGGTGGTGTCTAAGTTGCGTTGAGGTAAGTAATGTGTAAACCAAACTTCCTTTTTCCATGATTTTGTAATTTTGTTGCGTATTTCTTTCTGGTATTGGGCAAATTTGCAGCTACTGCTCGAACTGCTTTTGATATAGCTATTGCTCTCAAAAATTTGCAAACTCAATTTCTGTACGTAGTTGAATTCGTTAGCTTTCTGTAGCCACTTGAAATGCCTCAATCTAATTTTTCTACAATTAGTTATGATTTTTCTTGTAAACTGCCGCTAACTGGAAAATTTCAGAACTTTTATGTCGAATTCAAATTTATTTCCTATCATTTCGTTTAAGAAATGATCTGAAACGAGTTATGTGAGATTGAAAGATGATGTTGAGGAGTTACGGGCTGTTTCTATTTAATATCGACTTGCTCGAGCTCTATTAAGATTTTTTTAATGATGAAAGGCGATGTTATCGCCTAATAGTTATGTATATTGATTTGTATTTATTTGATTATCTCCTTTTTAGGTAAAGAACCATCGACGGAGGGTAAGAGACCGACTTCAGATTCCGGAGAGAGTTAGTCATTTTCTTGTGAGTTGATAATTCGGGAACGCCTTCTCTTGTGGGAAGTGTGGACCCTCGACAAGTTGGCATTCATTTTTTTAGTTAAGTGATAAGAAAATTATTTGGTAATGTGTTATGTGGTAAAGAGGTTGATTGGCTCGATTGTTCTGGTTTGAGCCTGATTGGTCTAATATGGTCCATTGATTATCTTATATTATTTCATACAAAGTCCTGTCGGCCATATGTTACGAGTATTGTTGATTTTAACTTATGTTGTAGAGCCTTGCCGGCTCGATATCTGATATCATTTATTGTGAATTATTTGAAGATTGATTTCTTGTTATTCTTGTGACTTGTGTGCTGATTTAGACTATGACTTGAGTTGTTATGCATTTGATGATGCATATGCATACCTGGTATCGAGGTTAAGTAGCCCGAATTGATCACGTTTCGGGTGAGTTGGAGCAACATTGATTAGGTAGCCCGAATTATCGCGGTTCGGGTGAGTTAGAGTGACAAACAAGACGCCCGTGGCTTGACAAATCCGGGTGAAATAGATCTAACGGGGCACCTGTCCATTTGTCAAATATTGATACTCTGGAAGGTGATTGTTAGATGAATCAGTCTATTATAGGCTCAGTCAACGTCACCGGTGTAGGACATACATGTCATATATGTTTATATGTTTGATCATCTCAGGGATCACATTGATATTGAATTGTGAATTTTAGCACTTGGTGTACGTTGAGAAAGAACATTAACATGCATTTTGTTTAGAGTAACGGTGATGGCTCGGACTGACTCTCGACGGAGATCTCAGTTCGAGGAGGATATTGGCTACCCATGCGTCTTTTATGTGATAACATGTTGTTTGAATAAATTGTGTTATTCGTAAATGCGTACATAGGTTTTATTTTCGTTAATTTATATATTGAGTAAGAAATAATTGATGTGGAACGAAATGTTAGATTTTATGTTATGAGCCGCGAGCATGAGTACGTGCTTCGTATAAGGGTTAGGGTGACCAGCTTATCACCTCACTGAACTAGTGGTTTTGCTCACCCCCATCATTTCTTTCCTTTTCAGGCTGTTGATATCTTTTTGGGTTGGAGGTTTGCATATTGTTTGCTCGTTATCTGATCAGTGCTTTGGGTACTTTTCTTTTTGTGTAAAAATTGGCGGATCCATTGGCGAGATTATATAGTTTATATTTGGTAATCCCCTTGATATATTTTTTTGACGTTCGCGATGTTAAATTGCTTGTGTATATTTTCTTCAGACTGAGTTACATCATTGTATTTTGTACCTTTGTGAATCCTTGTTGATACGTTATGAAAATGATGTCCTCAGGTAGTACCCGTTGTTATCAGTTGTTCAGTCCTACTTGATAGCAATCCTTACGTTTTCTATAAATTTTCTTAGAGTGGAGTGCACCCATTCCGCGAAATTTATGGTTAACATGGCGGTTGTCGCGTTCCGTCTGCGGAAATTTATGGTTAACGTGGCAGTTGTCGCGTTCCGTCTGCGGTGGGGTGTGACAACTTTCTTGGTATCAGAGTCTGGTTATATGATTCTCATTCTTTTCGAGTCGAGCCAACAGATCTAATTTTGTTTCTATGTCATTTAAAGGTATCGTATTACCTTGATGTTGACCTTGTATTATTTTTCTTTCTTTCCTTCAGTCATTATGGCTCCTCCAATTCATCGTCGAGGTCGAGGACACGCTCTTCGTGATCCTCTGAGTCCTCTATTTTCTTCTGTCCTTCATAGACCTCGAGGACATGTTTCTCCTTATCATGTCGTTCATCTGACGTTTACGGAACCTATCAATTCTGATCATAGGATACCGGTTACCCAGGTAGAGCAACCACGGGCCCAGTTGCATGTTGAGCACATGATGACACCAGAGCAGTACCAGTTGTATTATGATCACATTCGAATAGATGGTGTTCCACCACCTACGACGGCTCCTACGACTACGACTGGCACTAAGGATGTTCTTCACGCTAATGAACCAATTCGACCTACATCTAATGTACTAGTTTCTGTTCCAAAAATGGCTTTAGAAGGTTCTACTTCTCGAGGTGCACTTTTTATGCCTGATTTAGTGAAAGCAATTGAGAACATGGGAACTTCAAAATTTGACAGTGCAAGAGATGTTTCTAAAGCGGGTGCGTGGTTAAAGGAGATTACAGAGACCTTTGATATTTTGATGATTGAAGAATGTTATCGTGTGGTCATTGCGACCAAGCTGTTATGCCTAGACGCACGACGATGGTGGCAGAATCTAAAAGAGACATCTTCGGTTACTATTACATGACCTATCTTTGTGGAACGATTCAAAGATCGATACTTCTCTCAGTACATCAAGGATCAGAAGAGAAAGGATTTCTTCAACCTCTTTCAAGGCACTATGTCGGTCGTGGAGTACGAAAGAGTTTCTTGAATTGCGAGAATTTGCTCCTGAGTCATATACACGAGAGACTTATGCAAGAGATTTGAAGATGGTCTTAATCTAAATATTCAAGATTGCATCAAGTCCGGAGACAAGTACGAGAGTCTTGACAAGCTCATAGAAGAAGCCCTAAGGGTAGAAAGTTTAGTTTAGGCAAGACATAAGCTTGCAGAGCAGTCTCAAAAGAAAAGGCAACGGAGCGCATTTCCAGGAAATGCATCGAAGATGTATAGGGGTGTGGGATCTTTGCGTAGTGCACCAAGTTCTGTATCTATTAGTTTTTCTCAGCCTCGGGAGCAGTTTAATAGAGGCGGGAGCAATGTCTCAGGATCGGTTGGTGAAAACCGCAAGTGCTAGAATTGCTTAAAATATCACGACGGCCCTGCAAGGCTCCTTAGGTATGTTTTCAGTGTCGACAGTCGGGGCATATGCGAGGTTCTTATCCTCAGCTTATGGGAGTGAGCGGTCAGAGTTCTGGTCAGCCTCGTGGTAGACTAACATATTCTACACCAAGAGATACTCGATCCGCAGCTACCAGAGTGCATGATGCCACAAGCGGTCCTAGCACTCGATCACCTATGCAAGGAAGGAATCAAACTAGAGTATTTCAAATTTCCTAGGAAGAGGCTCGCTCAGATCCGAAGGTTGTGACAGGTAATTTATAATCCGAATATTTTCATATGCTAGATCTAACCCCACCTTGTTATGCCACTTGATTACGAATAAAACATTCGTAAAAAAATTATCTTTCCGAACTTTTAAATCACAGTCTCACCTAATCTTGCTTCTTTAGGCCATGTGTTTGTTGGAGACCACCAGGTCTATGCTTTATTTGATCCATGTTCTGATAGGTCTTATATTCGGGATGATCTTGCTATGATCTTAAATTATCCTATCTCTCATTTGTCACCTGGAATCATAGTACATACCCCTCTTGGAGAGCGTCTAATTCGTAATTCGATGTTCATTGGTTGTCCATTGAAGATTAAAGATGTCATTCTAAAGGCTGAATTGATACCATTGCCTTTGATCGATCTCGATGTTATTCTTGGCATGGATTAGCTTTCTTCTCATCATGCAATTCTCGACTGCCACGAAAAAGCTTGTTATTTTTCGTAGACCAGGATTCCTAGAACTTGTTGTTGAAGGTGAACTTCAAACGAGATTGCTCTCTTTTATTTCAATGTTGTCTGCGCATAAATTAATGCGTAAGGGTTGTGAGACATTCTTGGCATTTGTCATCGATACTTCTCTTTCTAAAACTAAACTAGATGACATTCCGATCGTGAATGAATTTTCTGATGTCTTTCCTGAAGACTTACCAGAACAGCCTCCGAATCGAGAGATTGATTTTTCCATTGACGTACTTCCCGGAATCACACCTATATCGATTACTCCATATCGAATGTCGCCAGCTGAGCTCAAGGAACTCCAACAGAATTATTCTCTATTTTAGCAATGGTTACTAACGGATTTATTCTCTATTTTAGCAACGAAATTCAATTCATTGGTAATTACCAACGGATTAATAAGGGAATCATTATATAAATTACCAATTGAATTATTAGCAATGGATTACCAACATAATTATTTACTAACGGAATTGAATTTTCGTTGATAAAAATTTACCAACCATCACCTTACCAATGGAAAATTATCAACGGATTCTGTTGTTAATCCGTTGGTAAACCAATTTAACAATGGAATTAAAGCTTTTACCAACGGAATATTTCGTTGGTAAAAAATAATTTTTTTGTAGTGAATGAAGTGACACTACAAGAAATTTGACCAATACTCACACATAAAATGCACACACATGAGATATGTGGCTAAATTGTAACACATAATATTTTATGTGTGGGTAATGTAACAACTTAATTGTGACACTTAAAATGTGTCACTAAAAAACAAATTGTGACATTTTAATTTTACGGATTATTTTAGATATTAAGAATACCCACACATAATCACAAATATTAAAATTGTGTGACTAATAATATATTATTTAGCTACACATAAAATTTATGTGTGGCTAAAACGAATCTCATGTGGCAATATGATACTGTATTTGACGAAAATAATTAATAGGAAATACAAATTAACAAATATATTTCTTGAAAAATATTATTAAATTATAATAATATTTAGATAAAATAACTTATTTTAGAAATATATCCTATCTATACATATATATAAGTATAAAAAAATTAAGCGAAATATTTATATAGCCAAATGGCTAAAGCTTCCTTTCACGCATGCACAGGTACGGGTTCGAATCTTACAAGGAACAAAAATAGATAAGATAAGATATATAAAATAAGAAGGAAGATAAGATAAGATATATAAAATAAGAAGGCAATATATTCACTCACCATATACATTTCTTTATATATTTTCTCACAAAATAATCACATATAAGGAAAATATTTATCTAACACATGACACATGTTTACACTCTTTTTTATGTGTGGGTAAAATTTAATGCCCACACAAAAATAGATTTTACCCACATATATGATGAGTGGGTAAAACCCACATTTCTTATAGTGTGAAGGCTTTTACCAACAAAATATTAAAGTAAAAGTATGTTATATGTGTATTAGGTAAGAGTAATAAATTTGGAGATAAAACTCTTTTTAGTCCCATAACTTTTCCCATGGACTTTTTTAGTCCCAAAAAAGATAAGTTTGTCAAATTAGTCCCACCGACGAAGAAATAGGGCTAAAAACGTCTCATTTTCGCCGAAAAAAGCTGACATCACCTGGAAACAGTCACGTCACAGCCGAAATTATTGATTTCCGGCTGGTATGATGACGTGGCACCCTGATAGCAGGTGAGTCAGCGGGATAAAAACCTATTTAGTCCCACAACTTTCTTCATGTTCTATTTTAGTTCCAATAAAGATAAGTTTGTCAATTTAGTCCCACCCGTGTAGAAATAGGCCCAAACACGTTCTATTTTGGCCGAAAAATATGGACATTATCGGAATCACCGATTTTCAACCGGGATGATGACATAGCGCCCTGATGGCAGGTGAGTCAACAAATTAAGTGTTATTTTAATGCCAATAAGATATTTTTATTTAAATAATTCCGACCGGTGTCATGACCGATGGCGAAATCGTGGTCAGTGGCGAAGTTCTGGTGTTTGTGATGTGGGCCGTGGTGGCGGTGATTCGTGCAAGAAGAGAAATGGGCTGATGACCCTTATTAATATTTTTTCTAATTATTTAAAATTTAAAAAAATTAAAATGCCTTGTTGGTATTAAAATAAAATTAATTCCGACTGAAAATTGGCGATTCCAATTGTCACTTGACAATCACGTGCCATTTTCGGTGATGTCCGTATTTTTCAATGAAAATAGAGCGTGTTTGGGCTTATTTCTATATGGGTGGGACTAAATTGACAAACTTATCTTTATTGGGACTAAAATAGAACATAAGGAAAGTTATTTTATCCCACTGACTCACCTGCCATCAGGGCGCCACATCATCATACCAGCCGGAAATTGATGATTTCGGCTGTGACGTGGCTGTTTCCAGGTGATGTCAACTTTTTTCGGCAAAAATGGGACGTTTTTGGCCCTATTTCTTCGCCGGTGGGACTAACTTGACAAACTTATCTTTTTTTGGACTAAAAAAGACCATGAGGAAAGTTATGGGACTACAAAAGTTTTTATCCCAATAAATTTATAATTAAAATATACTTTTAGGGCTGAGATTGATGCAATGTATCCTTTTTAAATAATGAAATTTAATGTGGGATGTACGAAAACGAAAAATGTGAAATTTAAGTTGGTATTGAGAGAGTATATACCGCAATGTTGATGATTGCATGGTGGTTTGGATCGTTTTGCAAGAAGTGCATCCTATGCATCCACCTACACAACTTGATGGTGTGTAACCTTCATTTGAACTCACAAAATTCTCTATGCGTACAATTATCAAATAAATTGTTAAAAAGTAATGGTTATTCATGATTTCTTGATATGTTTTTTCTTTTACTTTTGAAGTAACATAGATGTTTGGAAGATAAGGGATCAATTATATATACACAATTTTCTAATTGGATATATGGAAAGGTTATTATTATTATTATGGAATTTATCTCTTTAATATGATAATTGAAGGAAAAGGAAAAATTATTTTAAATTTGTAAAATATATATTTTATATGAAAAGAAAGTGATAATATTTTAATTAGAAAATGATATCAGGTAAAATAAAAGTGTTATCCGTTTGATTAAACTATTTCATGAATAATTTATGAGACGGATAAAAGTTATAATATTTTTAATATAAAATAATACCTAATAAAGAAAAAGTGATAAATGTTTAAGAGTTGATATTAGGTGCACCCGAGTGCAAGGATGCATTCATATGTGTATAACTTTTTATTTTATTTTGTATATATTTTTATTCTATTTTGTATATGTGTTTCTTAATAATTGTATACTTTTTTCACACTAAGTTTTTCAATAAAAAAATTAACATCCATACATAACTTTTTATTCAATAGTGTATACATGTTTTTTAATAACACTCAATTTTTCATTAAAAAAACTAACAATTAACTTGTATATATTTTTGTTTATAATTGTATATGTTTTTGTTCATATTTTTATACGTCTTTTAAAATAGGTGTGAACTTAGTTTCAATTTTAGTATCAATTGATAAGAGCAAGTGTACTCTATCGCGTAGTAGACCGTAGTGACCAAGTGTACAATTTATATAATATCGAACCCAAAGGCGAAAGTGGGTAGCCGTATTTGAAAAATGTTTACTCTAGTATGACTAATCAAAGAAGGAGGGGTTTGTTTAACTAAAACTAACAACTAAGAAAGCAATTAAAGATAAAACATGTACAAATGTGATGATAAATGGATGAAGGTGAACAATCTAATGAATATGTACGGCAAGCAACATCATGGATAAGGCTTATGTAGACTCACACACACAAATGCATTGAAGGTTTTCATGTTATGATACTAAGGGCACTCAAAGAGTGTCTCCAATCCTTACTCTTTCTATAGGTACTTACGGACATTAATATACCGGTATAAAGATATTATCACGAAAAATTTTCTCTAGTAGGCAGGGACGTTTTTCTGGTGTTCCATTTCTAAGGTCAAATGAGTTTTGGCTTGGGTCCCCTCATTATATCAAACACTTTCACAAGTAATTATCAATAATGTCTTATCATGAGATTCTAAGCACATGAAGGTTATGGCCAAACTCCCCACATACTAATATAGTCACCTCATGCACTCAATGATTCAATTAAACCACTAATCATAATATTGGAATGACCATCCTAACACTATGAATAGAGAATTTAATCACACAAATTATACATAAAATGAGAATAAGCATTCATGATAGAAAATATTCATAACAATCATTTCATAAACATGTGGTGTGCAAAATTTACATAATCCCTAACCAATCATATTGCTAGCTTCACATGAGGACTAGCCACTACATATCATGATAAAATCAATATAATTCATAGCATGCTCTAATTTAGCTAAATAATGAAGAAAATCACAAATTAAAGGTAAGTTGGCTTCCCTTGCAAAGTAGACCTTCTCCTCCTTCAACATGCTCAAATCTTCACTCATTGATGAATTCCTCTTCTTATATTGGTGGATGGATGGATTAATGGATGAATTTGAGAAAATCAAGTGGATTGGATGGGTAAAGTGAAGGATGGAAGAGATGGAGATGAATGTGTGTGATTTAGGTGTTTAGTGTGCGTGGAAATTGATCCAAAATGATTCCTCTAGGATTTTGTGGTCAAAACATGTATTTATACCCCCATGGAAGCTTCTAGAACATTTAGAAATCATAAAACTGACTTTTGTCAGAACACGGGTCGTGTGCGGAATACGGCCATGGGGGAGGGCGTATAGCATTTTCGGATGACAGTACACGGCCATCTCTAACAGGGGCGTGTTCGGTATACGGGGCATGTAGGAGCATCGCGTGCTGCGCAGTCTCACCGTTTCACGCATAACTTCTACATCCGATCTCCGATTTGAGTGATGCTTGCGCTCACGCGATCCTCTCTTTTGTGGATTTCCAACCATGTATCACACGTCCAGTTTTGAGCTCCACACAAATACAAAAAAATTATACAAGTTGGACGTGTGTTTTTCAATATTTTGCTTTGGCTCATTCTCCCCCATTTCAACTCCGAATTGAACTCCATTTTTTTCCACGTCTTCTTTATCGTGTCTAGAATCTATTTTTACCTGAAAATCACACAAATTACACAAATTTATCAATTCTCTAAATATTCACAAATATAACACAATTTAAGGCACTTAATCTTGAAAATCACACATTTATCATTTCAAAGCACAAATCTCCATATCTTCATATAACACCACCAAATGATATACAAAATGAATAAAAACATATAAAAATACATAATAAAAGACACTAAAATTTAGGTGAAAACAACACCGATCAAGGTGCACCGTATCTTAGGGTGCACTCGGGTGCACAGTATAATTAGCCAATGTTTAATTGAATTATTTTATAAAATAATTTATATCAAAGAATAAAAGGGATCATAATGTTTTTAATAAAAAAATATCCCATAACCAAACAATCTCGCCAATATCTACTACACATACCTTTTTCCCTAATACAACCCCCTCATAATATTTAAAAAATACCAAGAAATAAAAGAAATTCAAACCCCCTCCCTCTCAAACATTCACCTTCTCCACTTATTTTATTTTTTTTATTTATTGCAAAAGCTAGAGTGAAAATCCTAACCCATGCCCAACCCTATAAATCACCGAAAAAATATAATGTTGAATGAAGAAACAACAAAGAGAGTTAATATATGTTATTTTAAATATTTTGACAAATTTAAGTGTTGCTTTTAAGTACTTGAAGTTAGCTGAAGTCGTGGATTTCACTATCAATCAGGAACAAAAGTTATTAGATTAATTATTCAATGTCGGATGAAAATATTAAGAATATTCGACAGATGTTGGATGATTTCTTTCTGCAAAATCGTCCAACATTGTACGAAAATTATAGAAACTCTCATCCAGTGTTGAAGAAATTTTCTAGAATGTTCGATTGGCCTTGATCAAATAATGCAGTTTTCGACATATCCAACCAGGACAGAACATTTATACCCGACTTCAACACAACACATGCTCAATCACGATGACCCAACAACTAAACCACCTTATTTCAATTGAAAATAATTTATTTTATGTGTCTAGACAAAAATTAAAACAATATAACTTTGTACAATTAGACACTAAAACCCTTAATGTCTGACACATTTGTTTAATTTCTAAGCCTAAATAATATTAACTCTTCTTCTTTTTCTCTTCTTCTTTTTCTCTTCTATGCAGATGTGTTTGATAAAGGTGGGGAAGATATGTGTTTTTGTAACCCTATACAATATTAACTCTTCTTTTCTTTCTCTTCTATAGAGATGTGAGTGATAGAGGTGAGAGAAGAGATGTGTGTTTTTGAGGTTGAGGTATGAGGTTGGGGAAATAAAGTTAGTGAATGTCGGGTGTATGAGGTTAGTGGGTATTTGGGTAATGTATAAATAAATTTGGGTGGGTATATATTCATTAGGGGTATATGTGCCTTTTTGAGGTTGGTGTATTTATAATTATAATATTTATTATTTTGTTGATGGTGTGTATTGAAAAATTAGTGAATGAGGGAAAAATGTATGTAGATATCCGCGTCCACCAAACATCTGAACAATTAATAGAAAAAATAAATGTGATAATATTTTTATTAAAAAGTGATATTTGATCAATAAAAAGTATAATCGTCCAATTAAACTATTACTATTTAATAAATAATAATTCGTAAAATAAATAAAAGGTTATAACACTTTAAATAAAAAGTAATATCTAATTACAAAATAAATATAATATTTTTTATATTAAATAAAATAAAAAATACATATTTCAATAAATAATTAATAATTAAAAATGATATATAAACTATTTTAAATCTTGGGTGATTTGGGGTGACTCTTAAATCTTATATAAAATCTAACGAGTACATATTCCCGCATAATATGCGGATGCATTATATTTTATAAGAAAATTATTTAGATAATCCAACATTAAATGCATATTGTAATTTAATAATGAGGATATACTCAAAATTTTTGAAAAAATATTTGGCAAAGACTTCAATAGGCCAGTTTTTTCTTAAAAAATGGTACAATCGGATCTGTTTAAATACATTCCATATATTTAGCGCGGGTCAAATCTATTTGTGGGTATGGAAATCAGTTGTCAATTTCTTTTTCAATCGGTACTATCTCTCTTCCCTTTCCTGTCATTCACTCTGTAATTTTCTTTATCTCTCTTCCCTTCTCATTTCCAATTCATTTCCCTTCTCTTTTTTTTGAATTTTTTTCTCTTTTCTCTTCTCATTTCCCTTCTCTCTCTTCTGATTTTTTTTATAAAAATGATTAAAGTTCACGGTTCTCGACGCTGTTACCATGGGGTACTACAATCGCCGGTACCGATGATGAGAATGCAACGTCACGGTTTGGAGGGGAAAGAGGTGGAAGAGTGCTGTTTTTTGAGGAAATTGTTAGTGGCGGCATGGATTTCTGAGAAATCATAAATTTTGGTCCTATCTAGGAAGTTATCGCGGAGGCTGGATAAGGAGGTGTGGCTGGAAACGGAGGTGGTGGCGACGAAGCTATCGAGAAGGTAAGATGATGAGGAGCCACCGGCGCCGGAGGAGTAGCCGCCGCAAAAGGGTTTGCGACGAAGACAATGTTTAGGCATATCTGATTTGGTCGAAGATCTTCGTGAGGAGGGATTATTCCTTACACTCTGGATTCTCACTTGAATTCGGGTTCTAGGTAGGTTAGGAAGCTCTGATGGAAATTTTGGTTCTACATGTGCTAAAAAACAAGATATCGATCTTTGAAGATGGACCACCAATTTTCTGATTGAAATAATTTCAAGGAAGGCTTCTCTTGGCAGGCATATTGAGGTCCCGTTCTTTTCATGACCATTTCCTTTTAGTGCTAATTGTGAAAAATACACATTTTGGTTTTTTTACTTTTAATACCAACATTTCATTATAACATTATCAATTTTATCATTCTTCAAATATTTGGACAACTATACCCCTACATACCCCACTCACCCTATCCATTCCATACATTCCCAATGTACCCTACCTCCACCATCATGCAGCGGCGGCTCCGGCGACCCTCCGGCGGCGGTGGTAATTTTTCCGGCGACTGCTCTGGCGTCATCTCCGGCGACAGTGGCAGCGGCGGCAATATCTCCGGAGACTTATCCGGTAATGATATCGGCGGCTCCGGTGACATGCGATGCGAGGCAGCCGGTCACCGACGAACGTCAGGCGACAGCAGTAGTCCGGCAGAGAGGCGACGGCGGTCCGGCAGTTCGGCGAGTCTCCAGCTGTCGGCGGTGGCGATCCGGCAGTCCGACGAGTCTCTGGCTGCCGGCTGCCGGCAGCCGACGGTGGCTGTCCGGCGGTCGGCGACAGCTTGGTGAAGAAAGAGGGGTTTAGGAGTTGGAGGGTATAAGGATTTTATCTAAAGACAATTGAGTAAAAAAAAATAACTTTGATAAATTTGATAATTTTATAACAAAATTGTTGGTATTAATTTTTAACTTAAAATTTTGTATAAAAAAAAAGTCTCCCTTTTATGTAATTAATGACAATTCAATTCCTTATTTGCTGCCTAATGAAAGAAACTTGGTACTTAATGACCATTTTAACCTAATTGCTATCATTTCTAATGGCTTGGATCTAGGTGATATATGGTCAAGTTCGGAGGGGTAATCAATGCGTCAGAAGTCAAGCAAGATTGATGAAATCGTGGGATGGAATTCAAGAGTGACAGACTCATGGATATATTGTCTGCAATATAAAACTATAAATGTGTTTTGGATTTATATTGCTTATTTGGGTCTGAATTTTTCCTAGTATGGTAGAAATATTGGTATACAAACTCCAGTATTTAATTGCTGAATATCTTAAATAATTGTTGAATATCTTAAATATGGAGTAGTAAATTTTTTTTAATTTGAAAGAGTAATCTAATTATATTTTTAGAGTAATCTAATTAATTTAAAAGAGTAATTTAATACTTTTATATAGTGATATATTAATTTATTTATTTTTAAGTATGAAAGTTATATTATTATATTTGATCAATATTTTTTAAGTTACTTTTTCTTTATTACTAATTTGACTACTATTTGTAATGAATTAGGTTGATTTTATTTGGTCAATATTTTTTAGGTTACTTTTTTTTTTTACTAATTTGACTACTATTTGTAATGAATTAGGTTGATTTGAGATTCTGATGGTCTATATTTTTTTAGGTTACTCTTATTTATTAGTTGGGTTACTCTCTCTAATAAATTAGATTACTATTTAATTTGATATTCTTTTTTTTAAGTGAAGTGATTTATTGTAAAATAACTAAATTATATCGTGTTTAGTTCATAAAATAAAAAAATTTAAGAAAGGTTAATAAAAATTTAATATGTCAAACATATTTTAGATAACTTTTTTTATTACTCTAATTTTCTAAAAATAAATTTTGAAAATTTTGTTGTTGAATTGCACGGTTTCTCTTTCTTATTAATTATGTTATTCTTTTTAATGAATTGAGTTACTCTTTCTTATTACTTAGGTTACTCTTTTTAATGAATTGGGTTACTCAATTCTTATTAATTAGGTTACTCTTTTCAATTAATTAGATTATTTTTACTTATTAATTATATTACTTTTTTTAATGAATTATATTATATTGTGAAGAATTAAATTGTATACAATTTATAAATTTATAGATCACTCTATAAAAATAATTAAATTACTCTTTTAAATTTATTATATCACTCTTTGTAATAAGTAGGATTATTCTTTACTTGTTAAATGAATTTATAGTAATCTTATTGTATGAAAATATTAAAATGGGCTCCACTACCAATGTGGACACTTCATTAATAATAAATTAAATAACTTGCATAAAAAATACTACACTAATGTAAGCAATCCAACATGAATCCTACTTGGAAGGTTTTTCTCCCATCTTTTCAGTTAAATAGTTTTGAGCAGCAGCCTTGGTCAGAGCAGACTGAGTAGTAGGATTCAAGACAGCTTTTGGGTTGATAGAGCAGACTGAGTAGTAGGCTTTAAGACAGCTTTTGGGTTGAGGGCTTGCCGGATCTTAAAAACAAGCAGTAAGCAATTCTAATTCCCATGTATTAACATTCTATTGTAAATTCTCTCTTAAATTTTCCTGCGGCTCCAGTAAATCACACTCTATGCCGCCCTCTTCCTCCTCTCTGTCGTCTTCCTCCTCACCTTCCTCGTTGGAAAACGCCGTCGTCCCTCCTCGCCGCCCGGCCCATTCCACTCCCCCTCATCAGCCACATACACCTACTAGGCCAAACCGTCGAACTCGTTTTCTCCGCCCAATGCTATGGCCCAATAATACAGATCGGGCTGGAGTCCATCTCGTACATCGTCGTTTCGAGCCCAGATCTCGCAAAGGAGTTCCCCAAGACCCACGAACTCGTTTTCTCCGCCCGCAAACACTCCACCGCCATAAAGAGGGAATTTACCAGTGGAGAGATGACTGCGCGAAATGGAAGAGTGACGGCAGATCCAACGACTGAGGTGACGAGATCGACGGTTGGACTAAATCAGGGTGGTATTTCCTCTCGTGGTGGGTGAACATCAGCGCGGCGGGATTCCGACAACTGGTGGTTGTGATGGGAGGTGGTGGGTTTGTGGGAAGGAGCATCATTTCAAGAGAGAGGAGAGAGAAAATTAAAAGGCAGAATATAGAAATGAAAGTTTGTTAGGAGAGATTTTAAGCAAACAATGGGATTTTCTTTAATTGCATCCAGAAAAGAAGGCTGAGAATTCGTGAATTTAATCCTTTTTTGCTGTAGGATCCTGTTATACCAAAAATTAGTAGGACTAGTTGTAGGCTAGTCATTCTCAAAATATTTTTATTAATTGGTTTATTTATCTAATTTTAAGGTTTAATTCTAAATATAAAGATACACATTAGTAATAATATAATAATAATAAAATAGAAAGATTATATGTGATATCAAAATAAAAAATAAAAATATCTATTCTACCCAATCAAAAAATATGATTAAAGATGGTGTTTAATTTGAAGATATACATGATGAATAATAATAATAATAATAATAATAATAAGTTTGATATATTTTTGTTGATTGGTTTAATTATCTATTCCTAACCAATTAAAAATATAATTAAAGATGATATTTAATTTATAGATATACATTAATAATATAATAATAAATAAATAAAAAGTAAAAAGATTATATATATATATATGATATTAAAACAAAAAAATAAAAAATATACCCATGTCGCGACATCTTATATTTTTAAAAAGTTATTTATATCAGTGTGTTCGTAATTAGTATATATAAAATATAGAGGGTTAAACCGAAATCAAACTTAGCCTAATTGATAACTTACCGTGGGCATATTTAAAAAAAAAAAAAAAAAACTAATTAAGTTAATAGATAATCTCACATGTCTGTGACTGTGTCCCCCCAATTAAGATACAACTGTTGAGTTTATAGGTAGAAAGAGAGCCGCAGCCCATAAAGGCCCAGTGAACCCATTAACACAATATTGTCCACTTTCAGAAACCACAAGCCTACACAATTTTTGTTATGGGCTTTCATCCGAAAGGCGGCCTCTAGTTAAGGATAGTATATGTAGTCCACCTTTATAAATTTTAAGTCATCAGAACTTAGTAATGATAAACTCTAATTATCCACTCAATCCACAAATGATCATTTCTTTTTCGTGTAAATTGAAATGCCAATTAATCTCGAAAGCATATATATAGTAAAAACCGCAAATTAATTTTGATATAAGATTATACTTATATTATTAACTACAATTAAGAACAATACATTACTGATTGAAAATATTTTATCATATTACTTCATCACTTACAAATAATGATCGTAATAACTTGTAAATAGTAATTATGTGCTTAGCACGAAATATTACTGTTTGTACAATATTAGAATCCACTTTATAGCAGACTTTACATCCATTGGTACTAAATAAAATACAACAATATCATATTGAAGTTCTAATATGCAGGGGGTTTATATAGTTTTCCTTTACATTCGCATCTCCACACCAACGGATACGTTTCAGCGTCGACAGAATAGCGCAGTGTTGATGTCGATGGAGGCACGGTGACTTCGACCGGTTTGCATGGAGTGCATCCTTCGCACACACCTACACAACTTGGAGGTTTCGAACCTTCATTTGAACTCACTACACTATTCTGCATGCAAAAAAATATCAAACAAATTGTTAAAAAGAAATTCTTATTCATGATTTCTTGATATGTTTTTTTCTTTCACTTTTGAAGTAATGTACATTTTCTGGAGAGGTGGGATCAATTATATATACACAATTTTTCTAATTGGATATATGGAAAGGTTATTATTATTATTACTATAGTACGGAATTTGTCTCTTTATTATGCCAATTGCCATTAAAGGAAAAGGAATAATTATTTCAAATTTGTAAATGTTTTTTTTCAATGGAAAAGAATTAATATGTAATATATGCGTATTCCTCGTAATATTGAATGAACAATAATCTATTGTCTATTTCCTTTTATATATATAAAAGTAATTGAGGAATAAAAGAAATAATGTGGATACTATATATTAATTTAATGTTGACCAAATTCATAATATATTCATTTAAGGTTAGAATAATTTTTTTTAAGTGTAATTTGTTGTTTTGATTCATTTTGAATTATATTATATTAGGTTAAAGAATATTTCAAAATTCTGATACCCCCTTCCATTCCACAAATCAGATGATGTTACTTTTTACATTTGCCCAACAAAGTTATTATATGGATCAATTTTATTAACTTTTTGGAATATTTTAATATGTTTAAAGTATTAAATGAAATGTAAAATAATATTATAAATGTTAAGTCCGACTTTACAATAACAATTTTAAAATTTAAGTGTTTTTATAAAATTATTAAAATGTTATCACTATTTGTTTTACAAAGTGTTTTGTTCGATTATATGATTATCACTTTTAATTAATTAGATATCACTTTTTATTAAAAATGCTAACCTTTTATTCGTCTTAAGAATTATTCATAAAATTGTTCGATTATATGATTATCACTTATCATTAATCAAATATAATTTTTCATTAATAATGTTATCACTTTTTATTCGTTCTACAAATTATTTTTCATGAACTGGTTCAATTGATAATCATTATCGCTTTATGCGAATTGTTTATTAGTTCATTGAGATACTCTCTTGTGAGACATATCATAGAATAGACGGGTGTGAAACAGATAAATCTTATACATTATTCATAATTTATTAATTATAATATAATATATTTATGGTTAGTTAACTCCATTATTTTGGAGAATTCTTAAATTTATGAGATCTATCATAATATATTTACGTTGGTCAACCCCATTATTTTAATGGGTCACTTACTATTGGATACATAAAATAATGCATAATTGCTATAAACTACATCAATCAAAGCACTAATTCTCATAACTACACAAATATGATTGTAATACCATAAATACATCATGTGTTTGCACAATTTATTTTGCACAATTTATTTTTGCATATTTTGTTTGCACTTTTTAAATTCCGGCGGAGGTCCTGCAGCCGGCGGTTGAGGTTATGCGACAATCCGATGAATTTTTTTTGCACAATTTATTTTTGCACATTTTAAGTTTCGGCGGAGGTCCGACTAATTTTATTGCACAATTTGTTTTTGCATATTTTGTTTCCACATTTTAAATTCCGGCGGAGGTCCGACGAATTTTTTTTTGCACATTTTAAGTTCCGGCGGAGGTCAGGCGGCGGTCCGGCGAATTTTTTTTGCACAATTTGTTTTTGCACATTTAAGTTCCGGCGGAGGTCAGGGGACGGTCGGGCGAATTTTTTTGCACAATTTGTTTGCACTAATACTAGATTAGACAATTAATGGCAAACCAATGCAATACTCATTCACCCATCTTGTTAATTCATCACATTACATAACCTTAATTAGTAATTAGGTCAAAGAAATTAACTCATAAACATATACTAAATCCAACTGAAAAATTATTATTCAAATTGAATTAATTAGTACCAGAAGCAGAAGGAGATAATCATGGAGACTTGAGTCTCAAACCAACCCAATAGAAACGCATTTCGAGAACCTCCTCAAACTAGATGACAATTTAAGGAGGATACTCTGTTCGGGTGACCCAAATATCCACCCTTGACTCTTGATATCACCACATAGCTGATCTATTACAATGCTATGTAACTTTCAAACTATGATACAACGAAATATTTGAAATGAAAAATGAATATTCTAAATCATTTGTGGAGTTTTTTTTCTTAATAAAGTGTAAAGATGTTATATACTCATGTTTTAAACTCAAATTTGAGTATTTCAAAGTATTTTATCTGGCGTTGTTTAGGAGCACAAAATTTGATTGGAAAAGGTCAGGGAGCCAAGCAAGATTAATAGGCACCCTAATCTCATTCGTTGGCGCAATTTCACTGGCTCTTTACAAGGGCCCCACCATTAGAAACCACCCACTAGCCCTGCAGGCGGTGCCACGGCCGCCGCCACCGCTATTAATCTTCACTTCACCGAATGAAAATTGGGTTCTCGGCTGTATTCTCTTTGCTGCTGCCACTTTCATCCTAGCCATCTGGAACGTTTACCAGGTTAATTAAACTAATTAATTAATTATAATTATAATTAAATAATAAGCGACATCATTAATATTTGGATGATGATGATCAGGTGGGAACAGTGAAAATGTGTACACAAATCATGAAAATAATCGCATTTTATACCTTATTTGGAACCATCCAATCAGCAGCTGTTGCACTCTACTTGGAAAGAGATCCTAACGCCTGGAGATTGGACCTTAATTTTGAACTACTTCTCATCGTTTTAACGGTAACATTACTTATAAATTCATCGCTAATTAAGAGTACTAATTATTAATTAAGAAAAAATTAAATAAAAATGAATGAACAGGCAGTATTCGGTAGTTTGATCCGTAGCAGCGTTCAAATATGGTGTACCCGGTTAAAAGGACCCGTTTTCGTGCCCCTGTTCAAGCCCTGTGGTATTATCTACGCTAGCACCTTCGGAACTTTGCTCTATCCTTATACTTTCCACTATGGAAGGTAATATTTAATTTTTTTTACCCACACTATTCAATTTTACCATCGAAAAATCATTTGCGAAGAATATACTTCTAAATTCTAACAAAAACCTAAATTGTAAGAGTGTAATAATAATATCGCGCGCACTTCCATTTATTTGAGTTGAATAAGGGAGATTACTGCTAGGTACACAAAAAAAACTCTTAATTACTATAAGATACAAAACATACAAAAGTATTACTACTAACTACAAAAATATATATTGATATTCTAATATTACCTCTATAAATGTGTTGCACATAAATGTTGTGTGCAGCAATTGTTCGTGTGCAGCAAGGTGTGTGCAGTAAAAAAATGTGTGTGTAGCAAAAAAAATGTGGTGGTCCGGCGGAGCTCCGGCGGCGGCAGTCAACTGCCGGTCAACGGCCGGTCAACGTTGGTCAACGGTGGTCCGGCGGGTGAGTGGGTGAGGGGTAGGGTTGGTAGTTTAAAAGTGTATGGGTTTAGGGGTATATTTGGTATTTTACTTTAATATTTTATATATAATAATAATTATTATAAATCAATGTATCTAGTAGTAATTAGGGGTATAAAGTGTGTACCTAGTAGTAATTAATCCGTTGAATTATTTAATTTTTTAAAAAAATCGAGATATGATAAATCCTAAAAATAAAGAATAAATTTTGAATAAGAATATTAAGTTTAAATATAACCAAAAAATAAAAAAAATTAAAGTATGATACTCCTTCCGTCCCGGGTATTTTTACCCATTTGTACGGACACGGAGATTAAGACGCTTTATTTTTTTAATATATAATGTTGGAGAAAGTAGGGATAAATTAGTAATTTAAAAAGAAAAAGTAAATAAAGTTATTGAGAATGATGAATAAAGTGTAAAAAAGTAATTAAAGTTGTTGGGATTGTAAAAAGTAGGTAATAAAATATTTTTATTTTTGCCAAAAATGGAATAAATAAAAATACGTGGGACACCCCAAAATAAAAAGTGGATAAAAATACGTAGTACGGAGGGAATATTATACAATTGTGTAGCATAATGGGAGCAGTTATCTGCGGGGTGGGGTATTACACGGTGCTGCGTGGACAGACAAAAGATGGACAAATCCGACGGTGGTAAAAAGATATCCTCAGTGGATGAGCGGACCCCACTTCTGCACCAAGATTCTCAAGCGTGAATCATGACCGTCGATTGATGTAACGCAAACGTGAAGAATGAATCCAAACGCCATCGTTTTCTCTTATGCAATTTTTTTTCTTTTTCTTACAATTATGCAAATAAGGTTTTTTGAATGTTGTATGTGCATAGTATTTTGGAAGGGCTTGTTTTTTCGTTGCCCTCCAATTTACATCAAAGACTATATATGGATCCATATATGTGAAATATATAATTGCTGTTTCGGTTTGTATTAATTTGATTTACGCTAAAATAAATAATTATTTCACATGATGATAAGACAAAAAATAATGGAAAATGAGAAATTGATCAAATATATAACGATCACCAAATTGCAGTAAAGATAATAAATATTGGAGCATAAGCAATGCCACAATTATTCAATAATCCAAAAGACCCTCGAACACAATCATGGATCAAAAACTACAACACTCAAAGTAATTAAGCAGACATGCACATTTCAAGATTATTAATTATTTAATTAGCAAGAAGAAAAGCATCCAAATCGTTGAAAGTCTTGATGGCAAAATCCTTGATGAGATCTGGATTAGGGAGTTCTTCACTCGTCTTGTCGAATTCACACGACCACTGAACTGTACTTCCATCCCCCTTTTTGATCACACTTATGCCCTTAAATGGGCTGTAGTATTTCAACACATCCCCTTCTATCACACTATAACTCAGACTTCTTCTTCTCTTCTTCCACCAATTCTATCTTTTCCTTGATTGATGATATATCTGATAATCCTACAACATTAAAATCATCTTCTTTATAAATTGAAAAAAAAATTATAGCCTTTAATATACTAAAGGCTAAGAGGAACTAATTATGTGAACACATTATGAGGAATACTTTGCTTCTTTTTTTTTTGTTTCATACAAAGACATAAATTGCTTGTACGTTAAGAAATTTTATACTCCCTCCGTCCCAAGAATACATTCGCACTTTCCATTTTGGTCCGTCCCAAGAATACATTCACCCCCTAAAAATAGAAACAATACACAATATCAATAACCTTACAATACTACAATATTACAAAAATGTCACCTTCCTTTTACACACAATTTAGTCAAAGTCAACTATATCATACACTTTATTCTACTCAGTTACCCAAAATACACCTTATCTTTCTTATATCACACCACCAAAAAGTTACTTTTTAAACTCTATGCCCAAGAATACGCGAATGTATTCTTAGGACGGAGGGAGTATCGTTTTCTTAAATTTCGTTTTTTTTAAGTTTTTTTTCTCAAAATAATTTTAAAATCGACCTAAATTTATAGGACAAAGTCTATTGTGAAAGAATGATTATGTGACAAGTATTAAAGTATGTTTCTCACAACTTGTCTCATATATGCCCATATCACAAGAGATTATAGTTACACGTACGAGAGAGAATGATACACGTGTGTACCTTGTGGATAGTGAACCTCACGAACAGAGCCGACGGACTTGCCATCACCTTCAAGAACTTGAATGGCTTGATACATATGAGGCATTGCTTTGGGGAAGACAGTGATTGAATCCCTTATTCTATTCCATATCTTTTTTGCACCACTTTTTAACTCTACCTCCACTTCTATCTTTGATCCCATTTTCCTATATCAATGAATGCCCTAAAATCAGAGAGAAAGAGAGGGGGGTGGTGGTTTGAGATTGTAAGAAGGGCTCTTTATATAGACTCACTAAAGATGCTTTGTAATGTGGTATGGTGGCGATTATTGTATCTTTGTGTGTCATCTTGTGTGGCTATTAATTGGACAATTGATAGGTGTAAGAAAGACTATTCATATAACTCACTTAAGGTGTTTCGTAATGTCCGTATGGGTCATATTTATTGTACAATAATTCATTTTGGTATATCATTTTATGCAGTAATTGTATGAATAATACGTAAATTACTCCTAGGTGCTTTGTAACATGGTATGATTGTGCCTATCGTTATTAAATTAATTCTTGTACTCCATCTATCCTGATACAATATATGCGTTTTTTTTTTCACGTAGATTAAAACTAAAAATTTATGTGAAGCTAGAGTTTCTACCACATTTAATGAAAACTGTGTTGCCCCAACTACCTAACAGTTATTTTCATCCAACCATCTTCCTATCGAATTTCTATTGCAGAATTTAATGTATTTAATCTAATTGATATACTAAAAATTAATATGAGTGAGGTTTGTGTGAACCCGAGCTCACGCCGTGTGCCTTTAGAATTTAGTATTATGGATGATGGTATATTATTTTATTTTAAAGGGTATACACTTTAATTAATAAGGGTATACCATTTTGTTTTAAATGATATACACTTTTCATTAATATTTTATATTTTTCTTCAGAAAATAAAGAGTACACATCTTTATACTAAAAGGTTTACAATTTAACACAAAATTATAAATATACACGGGGTGTGCTTCCGTGCGCCCGGACACACACAAGTTTTAGCCAATTAATACACAAATTACAACACTCTTATTTAATACTACTACTTATTATTTTTACTAATAAATTTAAACTTCTTTAAATGATCAATTTTAAAATTAAGGGTCACTTACTATAAGATACATAAAATAATGCATAATTGCTATTATCTACATGATTTAAAGAACTAATACTCATAACTAAACAATTAACATGAATACCCCATGTGTTTGCACATTTTGTTTTGCACAATTTTGTTTTGCACAATTTTATTTTGAACAATTTTATTTTGCACAATTTGTATTGCGCTTTTTTTTTTTTGCACATTTCATTTTTGCATAATTTGTTTTGCAAATTTTGTTTTGCACATTTTATTTTGGAATAATTGCAAATAAAGTCTCAACTTTTACTTTAATTGCGAATAAGTCTAAACCTTTGGAAATTTGCAAATTTGCAAATAAGTACCTCACTTTAACATCATTTTGCAAAAAGTACCTGTTCGTAAGCCTCCCGCTGCTCGATGGTTCTTTTTGTAAAAAGACTTTAAAGTAAGGTACTTATTTGCAAATTTCAAAGGTTTAGATTTATTCGCAATCAAAGTAAATGTTAGAACTTTATTTGCAATTAATCTCTTTATTTTTGCACATTTTTTTCCCACACATTTTATTTTTGCACTTTTCTTTTTACTTTTTTTTTTCACTTTTTTTTCTCTGCATCTTACACAATATTTAAGTAACAATACCAAGAACAAAGATTTGCAGTGTAGAATAAGATTAGAAAGAAGTGATGAATTAATAAAATAAAAGTGGTCAAGGTGGCCTTGAACCCAGTAACACATTTATTCAAACTGTATGTTCTTACTTATTTTAAGAGATGGTAGAACAGAACCAAAGCTCAACCAAAAACCAATCCACACAATAAAGTATGAATTATAGTAAACCAAAATGCTATCAGATAGATAATTGAATTACATTGGCTCCTTCTCCAAAGGATAAGGAATAGCAATCAAATGCCTAATTAAGACAAAAAGACCAGTAATCTAAATTAAACAACCATCCTAGCCTTCTTAGGATCAAAACCACACACATCATGAGGCCAAACAGTTACAGCAGCAAATAGTGCATACTTATCAGCAGGATGTAATGGGCATGAACTTGCATCTCAACCTGCCGTGGTTGAGGTCAACAATTTGACCCCAGGTACTCCTTCCATCTGAAATTGAAAGATTGAAACATAAAGGTATCTAGAAATTAGAATATCCTTCATGAATGAAGGATTTATCAACATCAGCGCTCTTGGAGCCGCCAGCAATAGAAGTATGCGTGAAGGTCGGCGGCGCTGAAAAATTCACAGAGTTCTGTGATAATTATGACAGCAATGAAGAGTCACCGAATCGCTAACACTAGTTTCTCAGTCGGTGGCGATAAGAATCGTCTGCCATAACCATAGACTTCAAGTGTTGGGCGCAAAAACCGAAGGAGGACTCTCCGGCGGCCAGTGTGTCGTGAGTAGCCGCCAATAGCACTAGATGGAGTCGGCGCAGCCATAAGAAAGCGGCGGCAAAGAATAAACTGCCCTAGGCAGTTAAGATCTGAAACAGGAGCAGCCGCGACCTAGGCTCACAGAGGAGGGTTTAGACGGCGAATAACCAGAGGGCGGCGACTGGGTGTTTGTCGAACAGGCAAATCCATGGATAGTGCGATGAAGGTGCCCGGAAGCAGTACCGACAGGCGGTGAGATTGGATTTTCGACTTGGCGGTGGATCTCCGGCAACGAGCTGTTGATTTCAATGGCGATAAGAGAGAATTGAGAATAATAGGGTTGGAAATTGAATGGGAAAGTTGGAATTTTGTATATTTATTAAGGGTAGATATGATATTTTAGTGCATTATTTTGTAGTGTATAGTAATACTGAATTTTGTATGTATGTTATAATAATTATGGTATAAATTGTGTATCTAATAGTAATAATTCCTATTTTAATTTAGAAAATTCTAAATTGGTGGGATCAATTCATATCATTTATTTCTTAGTCAAATATTAAGACATTGGTATATTGCGTTGAATATGGGTTAAAGTGTTATACTATAAGTTGCAACCGAAAATATGTTAAAGTATAATCAGTTTGTGTTATAGTATGTCGTTAATCACATATAGTATGTTTGACGTTACTTTAAGTCTCACAGTATGACAATTTTGAATTATAATATATTTGACAAGGGTTATAGTATTAGATTAAAGCTTACACACGTAAATGTAGTAGAGTATCATCAGTCTATTCTAATTAAAGTATATCACTTCTAGGTTATAGTATATTTGACTTTATTGTAACGTAACATTTTTAAATTAAAAACAAGAAGAATTCAATACATGATGCCTTACGTGTAGAAAAGTATGTCAAATTTGAGTTATAGTATACTCCCTCCATCCCATTTCAGATGACACACTTTTCATTTTAGGTTGTTCCACAAAAGTTTGCACATTCCTAAAAAAGCAAAAAGTTAAACACAATTAAAATTTCTCATACACTTTATTTACAAAAAAACTACATTTACCTAACATACCTAACATACTTTATCATTTATTTATTATTAAAAAATATCATAATACCCCTAAGAATTATCATTTTTTTTAATCTCCGTGCCGGAAGAGGCATGCAAACTTTTGTGGGACAGAGGGAGTATTTAGCAAGTGTTAAAGTGTTATGACATTATGTTTATGCCTTGTAGTATATTTAGCGTTATTTTAAAATATCATGTTTATTATATAAAAAGTAATGTAGTGAGTTCTCATGTTTATTATATAAAAAGGAATGCAGTGAGTTCAACCTATGCAGTCAAAAGAATGACGATTTTGAGTTGTAATATGGAGTATGTTGCAAGTGTTATATTATATATCTTGCAAATTTAAACTGTATTAAATGTATCATCAATATATATTAGAAATCAATGTATCCTTCAAATAGATGATGAGAAGAAAATGTTAGAATAGAAGACAATCACGTGACAAAAATAACAATGCGAGAATAGATTATGTATATATAAAAACTGGACAAACAACCAAAATGCTGTACGTAATCTTCGACTAGAATCTATAGCCATGAAAAAAAATCTAGAAAAAATGAACTTTTGGAGAATCTTATTATCAAGTTGTCTCATGTTCTTTTTCCTAATCTCGGTCATTACTGCCTCTTCCACACAAATTCAATTTCTCTCTCTTGAATCTCTTTCAATGAGTTTTCATATTTTATTTTGTGAATCTCTTTCTCTTTTTTAAATCCCTCAATATTTGCTAGGATAAAGATTTGATAGGGATATGAATAACAATTAATTCAATGGTTAAAATCAAAACGGATTAATTTATTTAATAAAATAAAAATGGATATCCGTCTCACATAGATAAGGTCTTACAAGAGACTTTGTCTAATTCATTTAATGATTACCGTTTTTCTTTATTTATAACTTTTTATTAAAAATATTATTATCTATATATCTTATAATTTATTTATGTATGAAATAGTTTAAATGATTGTCATTTTTCATTGACTAGATATTAGCACGTGTGTTGCACGTTACTTGTGTTTTGCTATCATGTTCTATTATTATGTAATTTTTATATATATAAAACGTCTTGTAATGTTATTATTATTTTTTTGTTGTAATTTTTTTTAAAAAAATAAACTTAAAATAAATATTTTTTTAATAAATCATATAGTAAAAGTCTCTTATATATCCTTAAATTGAATTACGTTGGTAAACTCCGTTACAATAAAAAAGTTTTTTTAGAGTCATAGATTTTTGGGGTGATTTTGGAGTGCATCTGGTACACCTCCCCGTTTAGGGTAGAGAATGGATAGTGGATGGTATTTTTAAAAAAGAAATTTTATATCTTTCAAAAAAAAAAATTGATAATATTATTTTGTTTAATAATTGAGATTAGATTAAAAATAAATTTAACAGTTAAGATCGTCCAGTGCACCGGTGCAACTGCAATTGAACTCATATTTTTAACTCATAAAATAAAAATAACAACCAACACAATAATTTATCATACATTTTAATTTTAAATTCAACATTCTCATTTAACAAATATGAAAAAATCATTAAATACAATATACATGATGAGTTTCTTGTATGAAATTAAATAAAGATGGAGTGTGGATGAAAGGAAGAATAGGTAGGGCCGTGGGGTGGAAATAAACAAAATTAATTAGCTGAAATTATAATACATAACGAAAGAAAGTAGAAAGAAATGTTTGAACTATAAATTAAAAATTTCTAAAAAAATACACAACTCATTTATGTGTTCATAAATTTCTTTAGAAATATTATTTTCTCATTATATCCCTCCTTTATATTAATAATTATTCTTTTAACTTTATTAATTATATTATTAAATTTATTAATTTAAATTTTTTATATAATGTATTAAGATACTACTCCCTCCGTCCAGATTAAAGGGTGTCATTTGCTTTTGGACACGGAGATTAAAGAGTATTATTATTTAATATGTAGTGGTAGTTGTATTAGTGGAGGTGTGAGTCTCATTTTTTAGTTTTATTAATGAGTGTGTGAGGATAAAAAAGGAAATGAGATCCTTGGGGGCGGACGCCCAAGATGAAAAATTGATATCATTAAAAGCGTACGAGGAGAGTATTTTATAATAGGCAGTAAGACGTACTAAAATGATAAAAGGGGATAGAAAAATCATCATGATAAATTATAGGGAGTAGGGACATGTTATTAACACCCCAAAACTACGATTATACAAAAAAAATTATTTAATATTTTTAATTAATATAACAAAAAGATCATTATTATTAATACACCCCATTCAAACATGTTCTATTTCTCTCTTAAATGACAGACAAGAGATATCTTAACATAAGAGATATGATTCAATGCGTTGAGCTTGCCATAGCATACTAAACTCATCGAATTGGGACTCAGCCCCGCCTCTTATCAAAGTCACTTCTCGACTCATTGCTTAATTTTGCTGTTCAGTCTTCCCTACATTAGATACATTCATTTGGTTTAATATTTTGTAACTAATTAAGGTGGGTATTCTTTACTTAAAATATTACTTTTCGAAGCATTAAATATTATTTTTTGAAATAAGAATTAGTATTACTTTTTGTTACAACAAATATTATTCTCTCGCGAAGTAATAATATTTTGTATTCTAATAAATAATAGGTAAAATTTTAAATAAAAAAATTTATTAAGATAATTAATAAATTTAAAAGGATAATTATTAAAATAAAGGGCATAAAATGTTAAAAAAATGTATTCTCCACTTATAATATTATTATGATTACTTATAATATTATTATGATTATGATGATATAGTATTTTATATCAATCTATAAAATTAATTTTTAATCATATTTAATTTTTAAAATTTTATTTACATAATCTTAATTTTTCATATCTGTTCGTCAACTCATGATTTAAAAAATAACATTCCAAGTTATATTATTTAATATGAAGTTGAAACCTAAGTTATGTGATGTAGTGTTCTTAAAAACCACTTAGGATTGTATTAAAGATTTGTACAAGTTGTTGAAATTTATTCTCCCTCTTTAAACCTTAACCTCCGTACCAAGAAATAACATCGAAGTATATAGTTGATTTCATAACTTGCATTAGTCAGCACTCTGCAATCAAATCTACATTTTTTTTAAAAACCTGCTTTCAAAGTATCTCTTATAAAATTCAATCTTTTAGAACAAGCACATTCAGAGGAGAACTTAAGAAAAATAATAAATATATTTGCTTTCAACAGCTATCGACATCACATTTATACTAATGATCGAAGCTACTACCGAGTTAACTTTGTGAATGAAGAGAAGTCAAAAGCAATTGTTCAAGTACTCCATGAATCTAGCTTTGTACAGTATTTAAAAGAGATCTTCTAAAATGTAAATTTAACTTTCCACATTTTAAGTAATTGACTACTCTCTACTTCTGTGATTTTGCTTCACAGCATCCATCCACATCTTGGTTTTGTTGTTCGGGTTGCTAGCTGCAATTAATTCAATAATATCACTTATAATTTATATACATATATGCATACATACTCTTTGGATTTTTATCTTCACCAATAATGCTATGCAATCCTGCAAGAGACATGTATATATGTTAGTATATGAGAGAGAATTAAGGGTGAGAGATGAAGAGACCACCTCTATAGAATCTTCAAAAGTGTTGATCAGGGTGAATAACTTGACAAATTTTTTTAGTTAATAACTGGATATACATGTGATATGTAGAAATCCAAAAGTCGTATTAAATTCAAGATCAATTGTATTAGGATAAAAATGAAAGTTGAATGAATTATAAATTGAAGATGTAAACAAAGATTAAGTGAACCTTGTATTATTAGTGAAAATAAATTAATAAAATTATTAATATAATTAATAATGTTGAAAGGGTTATTATCAAAATGAAGGAGGGATAAAATGGGAAAAAAATTTCTCTAACTCCTTCACACTTTTAATATATTAAGATTAAGATTAAGATTAGATATAACTTTCCATTAAGCATGTTATTATTTCTATCTGTCCTACAAAGTACGAATATTTAAAAAAATTATTCAATTAGATAGTTATCGCAGTATCTTAATCCAAGTATAAATATTTATTAAAAAATTTATCACTTTTTTTTATCTATTCTATAAAATTTATATGCCTTTTTTTAACAAATAGCCGGTCATCACTTTTACTACAATTTAATATTAAAAAAAGGGTATTTTTTTAATTTATTTAAAAGAAAAAAAATTAATTATATCTCTACTTATTATATAAAATAGCTTTCTAGAAAAAATATAGAAAATTTAAACTGAACAAAAAAATAAAATAAAAAAATTATTAAACTTAAATTGAAGCTTTTTACAAATTTAAAGAGAGCTCCTTATATGCCATCATTCAACCACTTATATTAGTAGCATAGCACATGCATATGAATTTTCATCAGCAATATATAGAGTAATGGCCGCATGTGCTATTTAAAATGGAGCCCGCCTAATTATAAGAGTTTGTGAGACACTTTCACACAAGTCTTTGATTAAATTAAATAAAGTGCATAAATTAATGTCTGTTTAATATTAATTCAAATTTAAATTTAAATCTAAATTCTTTAAAATTATAACAAAATTTTTAATAATTATTTTAAATAAAAAATAATAAATATTTTAAATAAAAAATAATAAATTATATTCATAAATTAATAATATTTGTTAAATTTATATGTAATATTAAATTTTATTTTTATTTTTACTTTTTATGCATAATTTATTAACTTTTTAATTATGTATGATTTTTATTTAAATTTTAAATATTATAAATTTTATATTAATTAGAATTTAATAAATATTTTTATTTGTATAATCATGATAATATATATTAAAATTTCAATATATTTTAATTAATTTAATTTTTATATAATTTATAATAATTTTAATATAATAATATTATAAAAATAGATGAGATTTTTTTTATATAATTTATAATAATTTTTATTTAATATTATAAAAACAAATGAGATTGTAATTATTT